>JASSKH010000007.1:8711265-9387535 GCA_031763025.1 Macrocystis pyrifera | reverse complement strand
ACGAGAAAACGATCCCTATCCTAGGGGATAGATAGATGGTGGCCGCCTGCGGCCAGACAGGACGGGGACAAGATTAGCAGGAAGTTGCTATGTAACATATTGGTATGGCACCAACGTAATGAGCGCCCAATTGTTGGAGGTGTCTCGATCAGGAGTAGGAACGGTGCTCCGTCTCGAAAGGGATGCGTGGTCAATGGTCAAATGACTAAGGCAAGCAACAAATGAGTACGCCCCCCCCGCTAGCCCCCCCTACATTATGTACCTGGTATATATATATATTGGTTGGGTTGGCGTCGGTTGTCGACGACGCTGTAAAACACGCCTCTCACTGCGTGAGCTAGACAGCCAGGGTACCGCTATTGATTTATTTTTCTTGGCGGTTACTACGGCTGGCGGTCAAGTTAGATCATTTTTGTGCGGGGAGAACCTTACCTCCGCACAAGGGGAATGGTCGTATCACGTACTGTGTATATAGTGAGGCAGGCACCCACGAGGCAGTTACGTAGTGAAAAACCCATTGCTGTCTCTTGAACTGTCCACACCAGAAATCAAATCAATTCATTGATGCTGTCATATCCATTCGCAAGAAAATCTGCCTCTAAAGCGGTTCTTAGTAGGATGCAGCTCACCCTTCATGCGACTCGCTGGACACCTCACGGCGCTTCGCGCTTGGTGCAAGCAATGTCTGCCTGGTCGGTGAAAACCCGACGCGCTCCGTCCCGGCATTGTAGGGATGCGAGTGTCTATGGTCATACGACTACGGCCATGGCATGATAATGAGTACACCCCCCCGCCCCCTAGCCCCACCCAGTACCCCCCCCCCCCCCCCTCCATCCTAACCCCTTACTCCATGTCACTCTCCCCCCCCCCCCAAAAACCCCACCCTGTACTACCCTACCCCACCCCTTCCTAACTGCCCCGTCTCGAAAGGGATGCATAGTCAATGGTCCAATGACTAAGGCAAGCGACAAAAGGAGTACACCCCCCCCATATATATATTATATATGGTTTGGGTTGGCGTCGGTTGGCAACGACACTGTAAAACATGCCGCTCACTACGTGAGCTAGACATCCAGGGTACCGTTTTTTTTGTTTTTTTTTTTTTGGCGGTCGCCCACAGCTGATCGTCGAGTTTGATCATGTGTGCGAGGTAAAGAACATTTACTCTGCACAAGGGAATTGATCGTATCACGTTGCGTTCAAAGTAAGGCACCCAAGAGGCAGTTACATAGTACGCCCATTGCTGTCTCTGGAAGTAGCTACACCGGAAATTACGCTAACTCATTGAAGCTGTCATCCATATGCGAGTCCGCCTCACAAGCAGTTCTTAGTAGGATGCAGCTCACCCTTCATTCGACTCGCCGGACACCTCACGGCGCTTCGCGCTTGGTGCAAGCAATGTCTGCCTGGTCGGTGAAAGCCCGACATGCTCCGTCCGGGCACTGTAGGGATGCGAGGGTCTATGGTCATACGACTACGGCCATGTATGAGATCGAGTACATCTCTCCTATCGAGTACCCCCCCCCCCCCCCCCCGTCCTTAACAAACCCAGTACTACCCCCCCCCACCCCCCCCCCCCCCCCCCCCCCCCCCCCCACTATCTCGAAAGGGCGATCGGGCACAGAAGGTTATGTTTGACTGTAGCTCCGAGCTGTCGCGAGAAGTGGCAGCGGGTAGGATCAGGATTGGCGAGGACGACGATGGGGAGATGGGCGGGGAAATCGATCTGGACGCTGATCTCGGTGATATCGACGGAGGTAGCGGCGGTGGCGGTGGCGTGGAGGGGGAAGGGGGCTGGCCGAGCGCTCACAAGCGTGCCAGGAAGGGGGGGGAAGGGGACGGGCAAGGCAAGAAGCCGACGCGAGACCTAAGCAGACCCGACTTCAACCTCATGAAGAGCCTTCAGCTGGTGAGCTCAGTCGGTTCTGGTTGGCTTGATTGATTCAGTCAGTTTAGTTTATAGATGGTTCTGGTCGGCCAGTCAGTTTTAGTTGGGTTTGGTTTTTGTTAGTTTTTTTGGTCGGTTGCGTCGGTTCTGATTCAGTCCGTCCCGTCGATTTTTTTTGTTGGTTTCACTCCAGCCAGTTCGATTGATTCTGTTCATTGTAGATAGTTCGCGTTAACCACAGTAGGTCAAGTCTGCTCGGCCGGTCGGCCGGTTGGTGTCGTGGGGGGTGTCTTGTCGTGTCCGGCCTGCTTTTTTTAACGCCGACGTATGCTACCAGGTACATGGTAAACGTTGCCGATGTTTGGCCCGGTCGGAGTTGTTGTCGTCAATCGCTGTCGCTCGCTCTCATTATTTTACGCCCTCATACTCTGAAAACCCCCCCCCTCCCGCATATATATTGTATACAGGTTGGGTTGGCGTCGGTTGGCAATTACACTGTAAAACATGCCGCTCACTACTTGAGTTAATAGACAACTAGAGCACCGTTTGTCTGTCTGTTTGCTTGATTGTTTGATTGTTTTGGCGGTCGGTCACGGTTGGTGGTCAAGTTAGATTAGTTCGCGCGGGGTGAAGAACCTTCACTCCCCGCACAAGGGGGATGATCGTATGATATCACGTAACGTTCATGGTAGAGCGCCCAAGAGGCAGTTACATGGTACTCCCATTGACACCGGAAAATAAATTAACTCGTTGAAGCTGTCATCCATACGCACGTCCGCCTCAAAAGCGGCTACTAGTAGGATGCAGGTCGCCCTTCATGCGACTCGCCGGACACCTCACGGCGCTTTGCGCTCGGTGCAAGAGCAGTATCTGCCTGGTCGGTGAAAACCCGACGTGCTCCGTCCCGGCATGGTAGGGATGTGAGGGTCTACGGCCATACGACTACGACCATGCATGATATCGGGTACAACCCCCTCCCTATGTACCCCCCCCCCGTCGTTGCTGTTGCCGCTGCTGCGTCCTGCCTGAACAAAAGGCTCAACAAAATTTTATAGTGACCGAGCCGTCCCTCCCGGACAACCCCATTATCTTCGCAAGTGCGGGCTTCCTGAAGCTCACCGGCTACACCAGCACGCAGGTGGGGGCTGTGTTGTGCGCGTGCGATGGCGCTTGTGCCGTCTTCTGTGGCTCTAGCTGAGGGCAGTTGTGGCGGCGGTGGTGGGGGGGGGGGGGGGAGGGGAGGAGGGAGGGGCGATGTTGGGGTTGGGTGGTGGTGGTGGTGGTGGTGGTGGTGGTGGTTGGTGTTGAGAGGGATGTTGGTGGTGGTTGGTGGTTGTTGTTGTTGGTGGTGGTGTTACTGTAGCTGTTGGTGCTGGTGTCGTTTCTGTCGCTGCCCTTGCTGTTGATGCTGCCCTTGCCTTTGCGTGTGTTACTGTTGTTGAGCGTGGACGAAAGCTCGATTGCCTCAACGTCCCCCCCCCCCCCCCCCCCCCAACCCCCCCCCCCCCCCCCCCCCCCCCCCCCCCCCCTCCCGGCGCGCGCCTTTCGTATTTTCACCCCTCCTGGTTTGCTGTTTATTTTTCGTAGGTGATCGGACGCAATTGCCGATTCTTGCAAGGACCGGGCACCGAGAAGGAATCCGTGGCTATCGTGCGCAAGGTAAAGCACTGAAAAAAACATAAAAAGAAAACCTACACCTTAAATTTATTTTAATTTTTCGCCCCCCCCCCCCCCCCCCCCCCCCCCCCCCCCCCCCCCCCCCCCCCCCCCCCCCAAACCCCTGGGGGAAGGAGGGAGTGATTTTTTTTTTGGTGAAACACGCAGGCACCACCACCTTTTTTGTTTTTGGTGCGGCAAGCGAGCGGTCTTAACCCCTTTTGTGCCGCTTCAAAAAATGAACCCCTGTTTGGTGTTGTGAACCGTCTACCGGCAGCGGTGAGCGCCTAGCATTTTTCGGGCGTATAGGGTCATGTTGCGCCTGTGCCGCACGACTCCTTTTGCATCAACCGTTGTATCCCGGACACCACTTTGTATCGTCCGCCAATCGCGCAGTGGTCGTTGCCGTTACCGTCATTTTTTTTTTTTTTCCGGTTAATTTTTTCGTTCCGAAGTCCCAAGAAGGTTATAATATGGCGCCGGGTCATCGCCGAAACCGTTTTTTTTTTTTTTTCGTTTTTGGATATTTGCTATTGATAGTAATTTTCGCAGCGTGGAGCCGAAAATGCGTTATACCTCTGTTTGTTGTTGCACAGTCGGGCATGAATTAATCAGTTTATTTCGCTCGCCTTCCGGTGGTGGTGGGTGGTTGTTGGGAGGGGGGGAATAGGGGGTTGGGAGGGGGGGGGGGGGGTCAGTTTTGGTCGGGTTAGTTTATGCGCCCGTCACCAACAACAGTGGTTGTCTAACTGATTAATTTAACTTCAAAATAACAAAATAACTACCTGGTACGAGGTAACCTGACAAGCCTAGAAGACCACTTTACTCGCTTCCTTCCTTTTTTTTAGTTGGCTGACTGAACAACATTTACTGGCTGACTAAAAACCCCTCCTGCCGGCGATATAAAAACCGTTCCGTATTTACATCAGAACACAAACGGAGACTATTTCTGGCCAGATCGGTAGATACCGGTAACTAACCAAATTACTATCTTACTGTTGCGCGACAAAACCCTGAATCAGGCGATCGAGAAAGGACAGAACGCATCCGTCGACTTCCTCACTGTTTATAGCTTGAACTAGTTACGAGGTAGCTGACAACCCAAGACCATTTCACTCGCGTCCTTCCTTTTTTTATTGACGTGCTGACGAAAAATTCTTGCAGGTTAACCAACTAACCGAATATATATAACCAACTCCCAAATTAGTCTCTGACTATATATCTATCCAACTTACTCTGACTGCACGCAACTAAACCCTGGGTCAGGCGAACGAGAAACAGAAAACGCCTCCGTCAATTTCCTCTCTGTTTATAACTACGATAACTATCTAATTACGCGTAATTACGTAATTACGCGTGCCACATTATAGGGGCAGCACATTTTGACCTAAAATGTCTACGAGTATGACCGACGGGGCTCCTCGACTGAGCAATTGCCGATAATTACCCATTGTCGTAGGAATACAATGTTGACTCGTGCCGTTGTTTTTTTTACCGTATGACTTGGTGATACACATACAGCAGTAGCAGGCTACGAAATGTTTTCATCGGATCAAGCTTTCATTTAATCTCGAAATCAGTTTTTTTTTCTTGTTATTCTTGTGTGAGGTATTAGAAAGCTCGCCACGTGAGGGCCCTAAAAAAACAACGTCTGGTAGGTGTGCAGCCCCTCTCTACCGTAGCGGCTTTAATACCAAGCTATCACTATAAATATAAGAGCTTTTGTACACAAATATTCACACAAAATGGTCTTTAAATTTAGAGACAGTGGTGAAGCAGTTCACTATAATAGTGGTCCCTCTATGGTGCCGGTATGCGTCAGCCGACAATACCGACAGTATAGATAGCGGCAACCAACCGGCACTAACTACTCCGCACCCTGCGACACTATTAGTTGTTTATGCCATCTGTGCCAAGCGATTTCACCGGCGCTAGTTAGGGCAGCGGGCACCTCTGCTCAACCGGCACTATGTAGGGGCCACTGGTACTGTCAACGTTATCACGGGTGAGCATATGTAGTAAGAATCAGAATCAACGATGGACCCGAAAAACACGTATCCCTCTGTTTTTTTTTTCGACGATATTGTGTTTATGATTGCTACCGTACTGTATGTTCCCCTGTAAAGTAGACTAGCCAACTAGTTAACACAACTAACCAACCACCTAGCCGATTAGCCAACTGACCAACTAGCTAACCAACTACCCAACTAAATCACTAGCTGATTTGTGCGTAACGACCCCTGTAACAACACCAACCCTCTGGAATACAGGCGATCGAGAGAGGAGAAGACGCTTCTGTCAACTTCCTCAACTACAAGGCAGACGGGACACCTTTCTGGAACCAGTTCTTCGTCGCCGCTCTCCGAGACGAGAACAACAGAGTCGTCAACTACGTCGGAGCTCAATGCCCCGTGCCCGGCCCGGACCCCGCAAAGGTATCAGCGGGGGCTGCTGCTGCTGGTACTGGTGGTAGTGGTAGCGGGGGGGGGGGGGGGGGGGGGGGGGGGGGGGGGGGGGGGGGGGGGGGTGGAGGTGGTGGTGGTGGTGGTGGTGATGGTGGAGGTAGTGGTAGCGTGGGAGATCATAACGGCGTCAGTTCTGGCGACAGTAGTAGGGGCGGCGACGGTGCTGAGGCGGCGGCGGCGAAAGAAACCCGCCGCGTTGAGACCACCGGCATTGACACAAGCCGCTGCAGCCGCAACGACAGCGGCGGCGCCGCCGCAGGCGGTAGCACGAGCATCAACCGTAGCAGCGTCGCACGCTGGCGCGGGCGTGGGCGCGGATGCCGCGGACGCTGGTGATGCAGCCACAGCGACAGGGCCTAGGACCCCGAGTGAGGGGTGGGCGACGGCGCTCCCACGGTAGCGAAAGCGTCGGAAGAAGCGATGGTCCAATAAAAATATTGGATAGTATGGTATCAGAATAAAACCCGTCGCACGGCAAAACGAGGGGGGGGCTGTGTTTCTTCATCGGTTTTTTAGTATTTTGCGAGTAGTAGTCTGGCTGGCGGCCGGCAGAAGTGATGTTAAGAGATGGGTGGTAGCAGCAGAAGTAGTGCCAGTAGTCGTAGAAGTTGTTAATTGTTGTCATGGGCGAAAGAAAACTCGCTCCGTCGTGCGCGGTCATTCTGGTCTGGGTCGCCTCTCGAGAGAAAAAAACTGACCCCCCTTGGGGGCAAACGAAAACCTGAACGCGCGACACGGGGGGGGGGGGGGGGGGGAGGGGTTGTGTTCATGGCATGCATGGTTGTAGTAGTATGACTGTGTGCCTCGCATCCCTACGTTGTCGAGATGGAGCAGCGTCGGGTTTTCACCGACCAGGCAGGCATTGATTGCTTGCTTGCACCAAGCGCGAGGGGGGGCGGGGAGGGGGGGGTGTACTCATGTCGTGCATGGCCGTAGTCGTATGATCGTAGACCCTCGCATCCTTACAATGCCGGGGGGGGGGGGGGGGGGGGATTGGGGGGTGGGTGAGCTGGCAATAGAGTCGTGTCGACTTTTGTGTGAATGTTTTGTTTGTGGGAGTGGGGGGAAGTAAGGGATAGACTCGTGTCGACTTATGTGTGGACGTTTTTGCCCCTCTTGTCACGGCCGACGAAAGAGGGCAGGTGTTAGAGTGGGGACGGGGGGGGTGGGGGTGAGGGATAAGGGGGGGTGTTAGGGGGTGGGATAGGGGGATGTTGGGGGGTGGGGGAGGGGATGTTGTGTCGGGGGGTGGGGGTGGGAGGGGGGGTGTTGGGGGAGAAGAGGGGAGGGGGGTGGTATCAACCAAAAGCCGAACAAAAGGGCTATAAAAAAATATGCGGGCGTTTCTTCCGACACGTGTTTTCGACTTCGTCCTCTTCGTATTATCTTTGTTCGCGCCTCCCCCCCCCGTCCCGTCCCTGCCCTGTCTGTGTTCTTCGTTTTCTCGCTGCAATACATATCGCATTTTTTTTGCGCGTACGTATGTAGTCTAGTCTAGTCTATCCGTTCTTTGCATTCTCTACTATTTGATATGCCCACATGACATGCAGCCAGGTTTTGGAGGAGGACGGAGACAGGGGCACACACGAAGCGGGGTAGGAGGGAGGGGGGGGGGGGGTATTTGAGGGACTGTGCTTTCAGTAGGAGGCCGATATTTGGGGGGCACGTTGAGACCTTTTTTTAAGGGCTCTTCGCGGGTCAGAAGTCGGGTCAGGAAGATTTGGAAATCTCACGGGTCGTGTCGCGTCGGGTCGGGTCGGGTCTGGTGAGGAGGTTTTCAAACTCTCGCGAGACCCAGCCCGACCTGACCCGCGATGTTTGACCTGACCCGTAAACAGCCCTGCTTCTTTTGGCTTTTTAATGCACTCGTTTTAGTGCGGGGGGGGGGGGCGGTCAGTCAAAAGAGGTCCAAAATAACCGCGGTCTCCTATTAATACTGAAATGAAGCTTTTTATATGGCGGTGCGGAGTTGGGGGCGGGGCGAGCGGACTATAATAGCAGACGCTACAACAATACCGATACTGCAAGGGATGGTGCTGCGCTGTTTCCTTGTAGTTTGTCCCCCCCCCGTTGTTCCCCCCCCCCCCCCCAGAAAATTAACACCATATCAGACAGATCGTCGGTTTGCACTGGATTGTCTAGGTCTTCGAGGGGGGGATTGATTCCCGATCTGTAGGATCTAGCTCTATGTTATCGATGCCCACTTCTTCATGATCCGCTGTAGATATTTCAGGGTAAGTTTATTCCTGACAGTAGGATCTGAATAACGTAAGTGTATCGATTGCCACCTGGTGATCTAGATCATTCAGAGGGCAGATATAGTCCTGGTCTGTACTCTGCTATGATGATCTACTAAACAGCAGTAGTAGTAGTAGCTCACGTGGCTGGGTGGGTAGCCGTCTAGCCTGCATGATCTATGGTAGAACGTGTTACCTGGGTTCGATCTGTACTCTTGCTGCTGTACGGATTCGATCTGTGTACTCGTACGCGTACTGCTGTACATATTCGATCTGTACTGTTGTACGGATTCGATCTGTGCTGCTGTACAGATTCGATCTGTACTCGTACTGCTGTACGGATTCGATGTGTACTCGTACTTCTGTACAGATTCGATCTGTACTGCTGTACAGATTCAATCTGCACTGCTGCTGTACAGATTCGATCTGTACTCGTACCACATGTAACTTTAACTACTGCTGTACAGATCCGATCTGTTGCTGTACAGATTCGATACATATCCCGGCACAACATCTCATAACGGCAGGTTAGGGTCTGGATGATCTACAGAGGATGATCTACAGACGATCTACATAAAGATGATCTAATATTTGTATAATCTGTCCGACAGATGATCTGATATTTATTTTGTATAATCTGTCCGACGTACGAAAGCTTTGGGTCGAGTGCTAAAAGGGGTTGGCAAGCCAACCCGGAGGTAGGCACTTCTTTTTTTTTTCATTGCGATTTAGGCGGCCTCCTTTCGCGTGCTTCCGAATATAACGGGGAAGCCAGCCGTCGTAATAGAAAAGCGACTCGCTCAATGAGTTGTTTCCAGCAGCGGCAGACGTCGTGGGTGGTGGGTGTCGTGGGCGAGGGGGTTTCCCGCGAGGATTACTCTCGCTTGTCTTCGGCTGTTCGGCCGGTCGGTCTGTTGGTTTCTTTGGTCGGTCTGTTGGTTGGTTGGTTCGTTGGGGTTTCGCTGAGAGCCTGTGGGCGTTTTTTTAGCCCCGTGGCGGAGCGGGGGTGGGCGTGGGGGGGGTGTACTCGATATCATGCATGCATGTTCTGGGCCGTAGTCGTATGGCCATAGACCCTCGCATCCCTACAATGCCGGGACGGAGCTCGCCGGGTTTTCACCGACCAGGCAGACATTGCTTACACCAAGCGCGAAGCGCCGTGAGGTGTGCGGCGAGTCGCATGAAGGGTGAGCTGCATCCTATGCTAAGAAACGCTTGTTAGGCGGACTTGCGTATGGATGACAGCTTCAATGACATATTTATTTTCCGGTGTGGACATTTATTTCCAGAGACAGCAATAAATGGGAGTGCAATGAAACTGCGTCTTGGGTGCCTTACCATAAACACTACTTACTTGGTACGTGACAAGACCATTCCCCTTGTGCGGAGTAAAGTGAGCGGCATGTTTTACAGTGTCGTTGCCAACCGACGCCGACCCAAGCTATATAATGTATAGGGGGGGGGATACGAGATAGGTAAGTTTTTTGCCTCGGTTTTCCCGTTGCCCCAGACGCGAGAGGGCGTAAAAAACAACGACGACGTATGGCTTAGCTTGTTGTGGGTCAATTTGACCTGTGTTTGGGCTTGTTGTGTCTTTGGCCTGGCCTGTCTTGGCGGGAAGTATAAGGGACGGGGGCGTGAGCGCTTGGTGGTTTACAGCGTGTGTGGTGCTCATTGATGTATATATCCGTATATTATGACTACGAGCGTTTGTTTGCTTTATGCGGCGGGGGGGGTTGGGGGGGTGTACTCGATAGGAGAGATGTACTCGATCTCATGCATGGCCGTAGTCGTGTGACCATAGACCCTCGCATCCCTACAGTGCCGGGACGGAGCATGTCGGGTTTTCACCGACCAGGCAGACATTGCTTGCACCAAGCAGAAGCGCCGTGAGGCGTCCGGCGAGTCGCATGAAGGGTGAGCTGCATCCTACCAAGAACCGCTTGTGAGGCGGACTTGCATATGGATGACAGCTTCAAGGATATTGGTATGGCATGTTTTGTTTGGTTTTATTTTGTTTGGTGCTTTTGCTAAAATATTCGGGAGGTCACAAACGATCGTTCGTTGCTTTTTTTTTGCGCCCCATCGCTTGAGGTGACGATGATGATGATGATGTTGCAAACGGTATTCGAGCAGACGGCATTCATTCGCGCAACATTGATTGCAAGCGGCAGTCAGTCATATGTATGTGCAGAACCAGCTCGCTATAAAATGGTAGTATTCTTAATTCGCCTGCGCCGATCAACTAATAAACTAAGTATGTATGTACCTGGTAAGTATCATAGGACGATGGATGTACAGTTATTAATAGTATATGAGACCTACTGCCATTTATTTGGACCCTAACTCTTGGAACCACACCTCTGGTGCACTATCGCTTCAATTTTTTGCTCCCCAAGGGTGATGATAGCAGGTTTTACGTACGTACATATGTTATATATATTATACTGCTTTGTATGAGGTTGAAAGCCCGGTAATTACCTGGGTTCAGTCACTGGGAACGTATTTGTAGTACTTGGAAGGCGTATCTTAGATGGAAAACCAGGGGTTTTCCAGAGGCGCACGAGCTTGGTCGCAGTCTCCGCGTGCACGAAAGGAATAAAACTGCTTTTTTTCTATAGCTAAGCAAGCAACACACGTGAGTACCAACGATTACCGACTTAAAAGGCAGACCTGTCCAGGGATACAAAGTGTCCCGCATGCTTGATCTTAAACAAGTGGCGTCGTCGCCACGCAATTTTGCGCTACTGGGCCGGCACCCCGAACACCAACAGCGCCAAATCAACCGCCTGTACCGCCGAATGAGAATTGGCGCGGCACAACGGGAGCTTTCTCGGAGTAACGGCGAGCGGTTTCTGGCACCCGGCTATGGTTGCGTATCGCACGCCGATTGGCTCCGCCGATACAGCAACACTGTACTTCCCAACGGGGCCCACTTTTGGTACAAGGGCGACGACGGTCTGTGGTGGCTCGGGAAAATCAGCGCAACCACACAGACGGATGGAGTATATTTGGTTCGATTTTAGGACGACCCGGGACCAATCAAGCTTCCTCTTTCTCCGGCGCGCTACACGACTTCGACGAGAGCTGTACGAGGTTCTTGGTGTCTGCAAATTCGCTTGGCTAGCGCGTTTACACGGGGGGTCAAGCGTAACGTAGATGAATCTCGAGGTGCCGCCGTGGACAGCTAGCTTTCGCTTCTTGACTGCACTCGTTATTTATTTACATTTTGTCGTCTTCCTGGACCTTGGGGGATGAATTTTTGTCTGCCCGATATGTTTCTGGTGTGTGTTTTCTTTTTTTTTTGGACTGGGTTGGGGGATGTGTTTTTGCGTATTCTGTCCCGCCTACCCCCCCCCGCTCAGTGTTGGGACTGGTCTGGGCACTCGGCCGCTCAACTGCGGCCCAGGACGCGCTTTCAGAGTCGTGGACTGGGTTTAGGTGGTTCTTGCCGTCTTCCGTGCTATTTTTCTTTTCGTTCCCGTACTCACTTTTCGCTTTTCCGTGCATCTTCCTCGCCCCCCCCCCGTGCGGGCGGCGTGGCGATGGCTTTCATCGACGATTTCCTCCTGCCCCTTAAAGCTAGGTCTTCCCTTTATTTTTTTAACGTACTTTGCCGGTTTGTTGCCTCGCTGTTCAGAGATGTGGAAGTGGGTTTTGAGGAGCCGCATCTTCGACTCATGTTCTAGTTCGTGGAATCGGGGTTTCCACGAATTTCCGATAATTCTGCATATACGGCTCATCAGAGTGGGCTAGTGTTATGATACTGCTTTGTATGAGGTTGAAAGCCCGGTAATTACCTGGGTCCAGTCACTGGGAACCTATTTTTAGTACTTGGAAGGCGTATCTTAGATGGAAAACCAGGGGTTTTCCAGAGGCGCACGAGCTTGGTCGCAGTCTCCGCGTGCACGAAAGGAATAAAACTGCTCTTCTTCTACAGCTAAGCAAGCAACACACGTGAGTACCTACGATTACCGACTTACAAGGCAGACCTGTCCAGGGATACGAAGTGTCCCGCATGCTTGATCTTAACACATACCTGTCAGACTAGAAGCACAAGGAATTTCTTCGGCACTCGACCTTACCCGCGGTTGTATTCCCCAGGCAGTGTTATTAATAATAGCTGGATTATCTGACACGTAAAACATCACGAGCAGGGCTGGGCTCTGGTCCAGTATGCATTGGTAGTACAGGCAGTACTGTACTATTCTGTACTGGCGTATTCCCCACACAGTCAGTATAGTCAACTGCAGTCTCTGGTAGGAAGAATATTAGGGCTGGGTCCTGGGCCACAGTAGTATGCACTGCCAGTACTGGCAGTTTCTCTCTGTACTGGCGTATTCCTCAGTCAATAGTCAATTGAAATCTCTGAAAAGAAAGAGCGTTTAGGACTGGGCCCTGGTCCAGAAGGCACTGCCAATACTGGCAGCACTACGTACTGTACTGGCGTATTCCCCAGTCAGTAGTCAACTGGGGTCTCTGAAAACGAAAAGTATTAGGGCTGAGCCTTGATTCAGTATGCACTGTGTACTGGCCTATTTATTCCCCAGCCAGTGTCAACTGGGGCGTCTGAAAAACATCAGGACTGAGCCCTGGTCCAGTACGCACTGGTGTTAATATACTGGCCGGGGAGTCTGCCAGTGCTGCCAGTATTTTTACGACCTACGTATACTACGTCCCACAATATTACCTGCTACTCTGGACGTAAATGTAAGGACCTTTTGGCGCACATATTTGTACCACAACGGTCCTTACATTTCCGTCAGGAGTGGTGCTAGGTATCAATACAAAATTCCAGATACTATTGTTTGTGTTTGTCTGTCTTGTCTGTCCGCATATAGCCACAGCTACACCGCCTGACACTGAACATAGCACGTGACTCCCCATGCGGCTATATCTAATCCGAGGGCAACCAAACGGGTCAGCAGGAGAATATAATAAAAGATATTTTACTCCCAGGAAAAGCAAGCATCACTATTACGGGGGGCCATAGTATGTAGGACCAAATATTGTTAGTAAACATATAGGTAAACGTATAGGTTTTTGTGTGTACCTTAGGTCCTATTTACTATGTAGGGTTCCCCGTGATAACAGCAGCCGCCGATCGACGTAAAGTCAACTATATTAGGGTTAGGGTAATACGTAAGCCACGTACTGGATGGAGGAATTTTAAGACCGACCGCCCGCACAAACAATTCTCGTTGTTGTTGTTGTTGTCAGGTGTGGATACCATCGCATCATCGACACCGAAAGAATCACACACCCCGAGAGTAGGTTTAGCAATCTGGGAGAAGGGATCTTTAGGGGTGTTTTTGACTTAAAAATTGCGTAGCGCGGTCTGCACTTCGGAATCGTCGTCTGCAATTCAGAAATTTCCTGGTTGGATGCAAACGCGGCGCAGCCGCGTTTATGGCCGGTCTTGGCCCGTTTTGGCTGCGGTTTGGGGTCAGGGTTAGGGTTATAGGGTTAGGGTCAGGGTCAGGGGTTGGGTTGGGTCTTCGCCCGTACCTTGATCCCAACAGGGACCAAAATACCTGAGCAGCCTACCAACCTAAAGATCCCTTCTGCCAGATTGCTAGGGGACCTCCACCCCGACCGAGGTGACTGTTACTAAGCTATCAATAAATCTCGCAAGCGACAAAGACAGAAGCGACAAACAAAACGCGGCACGATAAAGAAAAACGTCGGACAGATCTATAACCGATTCCCACTTGATCTACTCACTACTCTAGATATTTCAGGGCAGATAGATAATGTATACCTGATCTGTATTGATCTGTATGATCTGTATGATCTAGCTCATGTTGCCGGGTGGGAGCCGTTGAGCCGTATAAATCTGCATGTGATCCAAGACGTTAGCTGGGTTGTATCTGCGCTATTCAGATCCTGCACAAACCACCCTCCTCTCACAACGAACGGCAGGATAGGGTGTAGGTTATCTACACAGTAGGGATCCCTCCATACGCGCCAGCCATCAATACCGGTACTATACGAAATCATAGCGGCAACCGGCAATAGTCCGCACGCTGCAACACTGGTTAAGTTGGGCCCGTCTGCGCCAAGCGATTTCACAGGCACTATATATATTATATTGTTATGGAAATGTTAGCACATAACCAGTATGAGTCAATGTTCAGTAGCACTGCTCTTGTATAATATCGTGGATCTCATACGTATGTGTCTGTTCGAATGTAACGTACGTACGTGTATGCGGAGGAATTACTTCCGTAGAATACTCTGCTTGCTAGCCGAGTAGATCACTCTCTCGTGTCTCTCTCGTGTGGATCGTAGCTGTCCTGGTCATCTCTAGGAAGCAGCCATCGTCTCGGCTCCTGCGTACTCTGTGGTTTATATCTGTGTGTGTTGGCCATCTAAGCGCCAGTGTTACAATATCTCTACATCTTCACACTGTGGAAGGACTCTCTTCTTCCAGGCTACACTCTCAGACGTGTCATCACCTCGACTAACGTCGACGACACAGCCTCTCAGCCACTGTGCCCGGGTATATCACAATATCCATAATAGGTTATGAGCCTCGCCTCCCAAATTAATTTGGTACAATTCAGAGCAACTTTCATTGAGGGGGAGTGCTATGGAAATGTTAGCACATAACCAGTATGAGTCAATGTTCAGTAGCACTGCTCTTGTATAATATCGTGGATCTCATACGTATGTGTCTGTTCGAATGTAACGTACGTATGTGTATGCGGAGGAACTACTTCCGTAGAATACTCTGCTTGCTAGCCGAGTAGATCACTCTCTCGTGTCTCTCTCGTGTGGATCGTAGCTGTCCTGGTCATCTCTAGGAAGCAGCCATCGTCTCGGCTCCTGCGTACTCTGTGGATTATATCTGTGTGTGTTGGCCATCTAAGCGCCAGTGTTACAATATCTCTACATCTTCACACTGTGGAAGGACTCTCTTCTTCCAGGCTACACTCTCAGACGTGTCATCACCTCGACTAACGTCGACGACATAGCCTCTCAGCCACTGTGCCCGGGTATATCACAATATCCATAATATATATATATATATAGCGGGCAGCCGGTACTACTCAACCGGCACTACAGAGGGACCATCACTACACCACTACTGTATCGTGGTCCGCCCGGCGAGTGTAATACAGTATTAAAAGTGTGCCTGGTGGAAGCAGAATAGAAAGATGCCGGCCGACGGCAGGATGCCGGAAACTGGAAAAAACATGAAAAAAAAAAAAAGAAAACGTCAAAAACGCACCAAGAAAAAAGTGGCACAGCAGTTAGTTGTTATATTCCAGGTACCTGGTACCCAGGTACGCAGTGGATTAAATATTATAATAGCCTTCTCACGTCTTCTGTTTCTTGTGCCTCTCTCTGTCTCTGTCTCTCTCTCATATCTCTCGCTCGTTCGAGAAAAATCCAACTGCGCACGCACGTAACACCGACGTCACATGCCGTCAAGCGCCAAACAGACCGTATCCACCGTCCGGAGGAAGCAAGGAAAAAAAGCAAAATAGCAAAGAGAAAAATTCCGCCACAACCACCACCACCAGACCAGCAGCACCATCACCCACCCTCCCACAAAAGCTACCGCCATTTTTTTTTTTTTTTCAAACACCTTACAATCCCCCGCAAGAATGCCGACGAATCTCCAGAAATCTCTACCGCCTGTCAATCTCAAGAAATACAGCAGGCGGGCAAACAAGCCCCTTCTCCACCAAACCCTTCTTAAATATCCCGGCGGGGGCGCGGGAAGCAACGGAGGGTAGTATTACTAGCGGTCGGGGGGAGGGGAGGGGAGGTGGAGTGGGGTGGGGAGGGGTGGGGGTGGGGGGGGGGGGGGGGGGGGGGGGGTGAACCAACCCCCGAGACGAAACGGCAAAATTTATCACCCCACAAAAAACCTGCCACAGCAGCAGGTGTACCAGCAGCGTATTTCTTCTTCTGCTCCTATTAATAGGCCAACACCGCACCAACCAACCTACCAACCTATCAGTCAGTCGACCGACCACACGAGACGTAGACAAAATGTGTCCCTCAAAAAGTGTTCTTGCTTTAAATTATACCTGCCACATGGCATTCCAAAGCTTTGGCGCACCTTCACGTTCCACGGGGCGGAGGAGATCGCGGGGGGGGGAAGAGAAAACTCCGGACCCGTGCATGCAGTATACCACAGTTAAGAGGGATCGTGCAATTGGCTGCAGCCACCGCTCAAGCGACCACTAAAACAAACGTCGCCAGAAGACAACCGAATTGACCCGAAGCGAATCGACCCGACCAAACCGAAGTGATCCGACTCGAACCGATCCAAATCAAACCGAACCGAATCGATTGATCCCAACCCAACCAAATCGAACGAACCTGGACGGACAGGTCCGATCCGAAGTAATCCAACAACCGAATCGCTCCGGTCCGAGCCGAATCGATTCGAACCGGTCCGAGCCGAACATAACCAACGCGCGCGAGGCTGCAGCAAACGGCGCGGGTGCGACTGTTTGTTTATCTTTTATTTTGTGCTGCTGCCGCCGCCGCCGGTCGCTGCTGCTGCTGCTGATGATGATGATGGTGTTTTTACACCCTCGAACGCGTCTACCCGCCCTTACCACCACAGATCTTGTCAGTGTATCATACTGGTCTATAGGAAGTAACAACATAAAACGTGTGCTTCACGAGGCAGTATGTGGTAAATAACGCCTCTCCCATCTTCGCAGCGCCCTTCCCCCCGGCCAACTAATACTAGCCAACTAATCCAACTAACACCTGTTACTAGGCAATCAGACCAACCAATATGTACTACCCAACCAGCACCCGCTCCCGCTGTCGCCACTAACATCTTTAGGGGCGTTCCCATAACTTTCAATTATCCTCGATTCGCACCCGACAAGATTCGAACAACTTCGTTTATTTCTAGACTTGCATCCCTATCAAACTTCAAAATTGCACGTATTCTCGATTTGTGCCCTGCAAAACTCGAAATTTCGTGCGACCTACGTATTAGAGGTAAGTTCTCGCGCTTTACGGAAATTTCTTGCGGCCTGTGGAAATTTCTCGCGACTTTTAAAGTCCAACTATTTCTTGCGGGCTTTCTTGTGGAAAACGACTTTCCCTGAGTCAAAAATTTTGAAGGAAAAATGAAAAAAAAAAAAAAAACCGGACGGGGGAAAGGGGACGGGATCACGAAATACGCGACCCTCTACCAAAAAACCCTTTACCCCTTTCGTCCCACACCCACTGCCCTCTCCCCCCTCTCCGGGCCCCTCCTTTAACCACGCCCCAAAATTCCGCATGCCATCGTCTTAACAGCAGTTTCGGCAAGCGACTGGACGTACCAGATCGAAAAACGAAAATGTTGGCAGCCTCCGGACCCCATTCCGCCATGCCCTACTCCGAGCGTTCCCCCTCCCCAACAGGCTCTTCCCCCCACTCTCATCGCTTCCAATCCCAGAAACGAGAAAAAAAAAAAAAAAAAAAAAAAAAAAAAAACAGAATTTGCTGCACCCAGCAATCCAGCCCGCCGGCGACGATCATCGACCGGCCGACATACCGACGTACCCACTACGCGCCGCCCAGCGAAAACTTAGGAGCTCTCGCTTTTTACTACTGCAAAATTTTGTTCCACACTTAAAATCTACTACCCGTAATGTAAGTAGTTTGTCCTTTAAAAAGGTGAGTACACTCTTCGTAGAAGAGGGTTTTAATTCTCGTCATATCGGCTTGTTTCGCCGCCCGCCACCAGTCTCCTGTGCCTCTTCTTTCCTCTCTTCCTCACCCCCCCCCCCCCCCCCCCCCCCCCCCCCCCCGCACGCACTTGGTGCAAACGAGTCTCGTCAGGTTATCCATCCAGCCATCCGCAGTCGGCCATGTCGATCATCACTTTTTCCTTCAGGCCGAGAACTATACTCCGGCGGCCCCAAGCCATAAGATGACGCTCCTTGCCACGGCGGGGCCTCCAAGCCATGTTGCTCCGGCGACCTCGGGCGATTGGGTCGTACCCGCAGCGAGACAGACCCAAGGCGGCAACAAAAACTGCAGAAGGACTTGTGGGTGCGTGTCCCCGCTCCGCCTTGCCCCCCCCCCTCCCCCCGGTGCCAGCAATGCCTGCATGGTCGCGGTGAAAACCTGATGTGCTTCAGTCCAGCATTGTAAGGGATGCGAGGGTCTACGGCCATACGACTACGGCCATGCATGATTTGAGTGCACGCCCCCCCCCCCCCCCCCCCCTCCCACTCCAACTCCCTGCCCTCCATCGCTCGACCAAAAATGGGGTTCGTTCTTCCTCCTCCTCCCCCCTCCTCTAATCAAACTCCTTGCTTGCCCCTCCCCCCCCCCCCCCCCTCCCTCCCTCCTTAGTCGAGCTTGAAAGCTCCCCTGTAAGCGGAGGTGATGCTCTCGATGCTGAGCAAGATGATCATCGCGTGGGGCGCGCAGCGGCCGTAGTAGGCGGAGAAGCCCGTCCAGAACGCGAGGGGTCCCTCTTTCCGGAGGATGCCGCCGGCGCAGTCCACGAGCCCCTTATAGGGCATGTTTCCCTTGCGGTCGGGCTTCTGGTCCTGTTGAACAACACACACATAAGAATCACCGAACAAATAATCAACAACACACAAAAAATATCGTGATATACCGCCAACCATCGACATACGAACACACAAACCGCGACATTATATACATGTATAATGTTACACACATGTTACCGGCATACGCATAAATAATGGATATATATATATCATACACACAAATCATGGACGTATGTATAATGTTACACACATGCTATTGACACATAACGCGTTACTCATGGGACGCATCATATCGGACACACAAAATCATGGACACGCCCATACGCCATGGACATATATACATGACATACATCATGACGTGTGTATATATCTAAGATTACACACATGTTGTGGACACACGCAGAAATCATGGACAAATCACGGGACACGCCCACACACAGGGGGCATAAACCAAGTTTCTCCCCCCCCCCCCCCCCCCCCCCCCCCCCCCCCCCCCCCCCCCCCCCCCCCCCCCCCCCCCGCCCCCCCCCCCCCCCCCCCCCCCCCCCCCCCCCCCCCCCCCCCCCTCCCCCCCCCCCCCCCCCCCCCCCCCCCCCCCCCCCCCCCCCCCCCCCCCCCCCCCCCCCCCCCCCCCCCTCTACTCCCCCAGCCCCCCCCCCCTACTCCCCCAGCCCGCCCCCCTCTCCCCATTCGCGAAAAAATCGACACACACAGACAGAGCACGGACACAGATCAAGAACCCACACAAACAAACAAATCATGGACAAGCCGCACATATGTTATCGACACACGCAGAAATTATGGACACACATGTCCACACTTCCTTGAGCAGTTAGTTGGCTTGGACATACCTGCAGTCGGGACTTGAGCATGTCGAACGGAAGCGAGAAGGCCGCGGCCGTGAATCCCGCCACCGCCGCAGAGCTGAGCTTCACCGGCAACCCAGGGTTGTTGGGGTCGGTTTCCCCGAACACCTGGTTCAACACATTCGAGGCAAGATCACACACCATTGTCATCAAAACATCACCGTGCGTTTCCGCATGTTGAGATAAGATCAGACCACACCAGTATCATCAAAATATCACCATGCATTTCGACAAGATCACGTGTGCCAGCATCATCAAAATGTCACCATGCATTTCAACACGTCGAGACAAGATCACCATGCACACGCCAGTATCATCGAAGTATCGCGATATCAACAATAATGAGCCAAGACCACTACAATAGACCCATCAGTCAACCAAGTATCGCCATGTCATACCAGCATGTCGTGTTCGCCTCATCCTGTCATGAATAGTATCACAACATTGTGTTGATAACAATATCAATGGTACGAATAGTATCGTCTCGGAAGAGAAGAAGCAGTTCCATCCGTCGGTACATCAGGTATGCACTCACGCATAAGGGCATCTACACGTTTTACAACAGCAGTACGCCGCAGTTCACCGATCCTTACACTACGGCACCAGGTAAAGCTGCGGTACGTACCATAGTTAACAGGACCTCCGGTACACACAAAAATCTAGATATTTACCTATTTTTACCAACAATATTTGGTCCTATTTACTACGGCCCCCCGTAGTATGAGCATGCTGTGTTGAGACGTATATAAAAAACCTCATTTTTGTTTCCGTACAATACTTCGTAGCAAGGTCAAGAGTGGTATTAAGATGTCCAAATCTGTCTTCCAATTTTTTTTCATCTACGATAAAAACCACGTAACAGACGATAGCGCACTCACTACGCTAGTGTATACCAGGACATTACTGAATACTGGTACTATTAATAATAGTACTGCTGCAGTATCTTATGTCTCGCCTTCATCATCGTCCCCTTCGCCTCGTCGTAGCAGGCCATCATTCCCACGTTCATCGACATCCCTCGCAAGATGTTAGGGGCCAGTCCCTGCTCGCATTAATCACGTACGCCAGGCATACATATGAGACACGATGTCGTATCGCATGATACCCATACCCGTCCATGTTGCCGAAACCAGGTTTGCAGCAAAACGAGAAGAGACAGGGAGGGCAAGGGGCGGAGCGGTGACAGGAGCCGTAGGGGGAATAAGACAAAAATTAGTATACTGTACACCAAAAATATACACATGATGCCAACATAGGTTAAACAAACCAACTTGGTACAAGAGCAAATAAACCTGTTTTAATGCGCGCAAAATTGGCAGGATGCGAACTGTCGATTTTTTTTTATTTTCATCTTACAAACATCTTGCGACTTGATAAAAAAAAAACGAGTTTTCGTAAAAACGTCGCAGTAAAGAATGTAACCACCCCCCACCCGCTCTAACAAAAAGCCGTGCTCTCTCTCTCTCTCTCTCTCTCTCTCTCTCTCTCTCTCTCTCTCTCTTTCTCTCTCTCATCTCTCTCTCTCCCACGATGATAACGCCGCGCACTCACTCACCGCGTACAAAGCTCCTATCCCCTCCTCCGCGCGCGCAGCGCCTGAGCGCGTCGATGACGTGCTTGTAGTTGCGTCGCTCGTTCTTGGGCTTCATCGAGTCCGACTGCATGCGCACCAGAGCCACGTCCATGGGCGTCCCGATGCTCACGGCGATAGCGCCGGACCCCATACCGCTGAGCGTCTTCATCCAGAACGGGATCTCCGCCCCCTTGTACTACAGATACACCACCACCACGACCACCAACAACAACAACACCACCACCAGCACAGAGACGGACAGACCAACACCAACGACAAAAAGAGACGGCAAGGGCGAGAGAGAGAGAGAGAGAGAGAGAGAGAGAGAGAGAGAGAGAGAGAGAGAGAGAGAGAGAGAGAGAGAGAGAGAGAGAGAGAGAGAGAGAGAGAGAGAGAGAGAGAGAGAGAGAGAGAGAGAGAGAGAGAGAGAGAGAGAGAGAGAGAGAGAGAGAGAGAGAGAGAGAGAGAGAGAGAGAGAGAGAGAGGATGCACCCGAACCGTATAGTAAGAGGGAGCGCAGAAAGAGGGAAAATGCCGTGGCGCGAGCACTGACTCTGACTCTGACTATGACACCGCACTGACACTGACACTACTGACACTGCATTGCGCTGCACTATATACCTCGCCTACCGTGGGCGCTGCGGGCGCGGGCGCCGTGTGGCTTGACCCCTGGCACGTCTTAACCGATCGGATCGATTGCTTCTGACACAAGGACATGTCTCCCCCCCCTGCCCCCCCCCCCCCCCCCCACCCACACGGCCACACCAAACCCAACGATATATTCCCCCCCCTATATTATGCGCCTGGCACATATAGGTTGGGTTGGCGTCGGTTGGCGACGACACTGTAAAACATGCCTCTCACTGCGTGAGCTAGACAACCAGGGTACCGTTTTTTTTTTTTTTTTTTTTTGCGGTCACCACGGCTGGCGATCGAGTTACATCACTTTTTGTGCTGGGAGAATCTTATCTACGCACAAGAGGGATGATCGTATCACATACGTAGGTAACCTGGTATACGGTAAGTCACCCACGGGGCAGTTACATAGTACCCCCATTGCTGTCTCTGGAAGTGGCCACACCAGAAAATGAATCAATAAATTGACGCTGTCATCCAATACGGAAGAAAATCCGCCTCAAAACTTTTAATAAGATGCAAATCGCCCTTCATGCGACTCGCCCAACAACTCACGGCGCTTTGCGCTTGGTGCAAGCAATGTCAACCTGGTCGGTGAAAACCCGACGCACTCCGTCCCGGCATCGTAGGGATGCGAAGGTTTATGGTCATACGACTACGACCATGCATGATAATAATGAGTACACTGCCCCCCCCCCCCCCCCCCCCCCCCCCCCCCCCCCCCCCCCCCCCCCCCCCCCCCCCCCCCCCCCCCCCCCAAGCAGCAAAAATGTTATCATGTAGTACAAGGAAACAACGTAATGACCGCCCAAAATATCTGAGGTGTCTCTATTAATAGCAGGAGTAGGAACGGTGCTAAGAACGGTGCTCCATCTTGAAAGGGGTGCATGGTCAAAGGTCAAATGACCCAAGTCAAGCAACGGATGAGTACGCCTCCTCCCCCCCCCCCCCCCCCCCCCCCCCCCCCGCCCCTCATGTCCCGCCCCAATGTTTGTAAATTTATACCCTCCCTCTCACCCAGTGGGCGAGGTTTATGAATACAGCAGTAGGTAGCGGCCTTTCAGGAACCCTGCGATGAGGGGAGGAAGAGTAGATAGATGACTTCAATTTTTTGCCCGCTGCTCACTGTAAGGGACCGGTACCGAACTCGACCAAGGGGCGTTCCTGTATCTGTATCAGGGGCCTCCAATCCCGAACGCATTACAGTCTACAGTAGTAGTAGTAGTACGATCCACCGGAAGGTGCCATCCGCCTACTCCTACAGCAGCAAGTCACCTGCTGCAGCTTGTCGGAGAAGGTGCGGTGGAGACCGATGCGCGCCGTTCCGTAGATGGCTTGCCGCATGATGGCCGCGGACAGGCCGGCGTAGATGGACGAGATGCCCTCGGTCTTGACCATGTGGGTCAGGAGAGCCGGGAAGCTGGGCTTCTTCGCGTCCGGGGACATCGAGCCCAGCAGCTGAATGCGCACCTGCAAAGGCGGCGGCAGTCGACGTGGAAAACATGGTTGAATGTGTAAAATATGGGTTAGCTCAACCATTTTACTCAACAGAGCACTGCTGTACATACACTTACATTTTGACCCGAACGGGACTGCGGGCAATCAGGGGTGACGGCACTAGTTTGGTTGTCGGGGTTTGAGGGGTGGGGGGACGGGACCGTACAGACGGAAAACACAAAAACCCCTATCATGCGCAAGAAAAATACCAATTATAACGGGGGTCCATAGTTAACGGGACCAAATTTTGTTAGTAAAAATAGGTAAATATGTAGGTTTTTATGTATACCATAGGCCCTATTAACTATGGACCCCCGTAAATAGGGGGTTTACGCAAAAAGAAGACAGAAAAATGGCGCATATTCTCCCACTCAAGTTGGAACGAAAAAAAAACACGCCAGCGCGGTGGGGGATTTCTGCATGTATGTACGACTACAATATTTATAAAAAATAACACCACTTCGTTTTTTTTCTTGTTCTTCGAGTGCACTACTTACTGCCTGCATCCCTGCTCGAGTCTCGGGGTAACTCGTGGGGTTTCAATAGTTTTCCCTCGCCTGTCCCCGTACACTCTGTAAATACGGCATCAGTCCAAGTAAAACATCGAACCATACACGGTAATTACCAAAAGAGGCGAAGCATGTTTCATCAGGAACGACGAAGGCGCAAACGCTAATGAAAGACAACCATCCTCCCCCCCCACACGCTCCAACCATGGAGAGGGGGCACCGCGCGTGCATCGAAACACAAAGTGTCTGCGGCCATGTCATGTAAAGGTACACTGCTTTTGTTGCAGACCAGGAGCAGCAGCATCATTTGTCGTCATCGTCATTCAATGCCAGCGCTAGCAGCAGCAGCAGCAGCAGCAGCAGCAGCAGCAGCAACTACTACCCGCACCAATAGCGGGCAACCACCACCAACACGCTACCCCAACGATCACCACCAACCCACATCATCTCCGCCAGTAAGAATAATAAAAACAACACAACCAACCACTACCACACCACCCACCAACCATGTCATGGTCGTCACCAACCATGTCATGGTCGTCACCAACCATGTCAGCAATAGGACCAACCACGCAATCGGTAGCGGCCGTCGTCGCACTATTACGTGGGGACCATAGTAAATAGGACCAAATATTCTTAGTAAAAATGGGCAAATATATAGGTTTTCGTGTGCACCGTAGGTCCTATTCACTCTAGTCCCCCGTAAATAGTTGAAGAGCCATCGCCGCCATCGCCACTCGTCACTGCGCCATCATCACACCACAACCACCACCACCACCACCACCACCACCACCACCTACAACAACAACAACAACAACAACAACAACCACTGCATTCCCCACCCGCACTATAGACTACAGACACCAACAGCAGCATCAACACCATCACCATCACCACCACCACGCCGCTGAAACTGCCACGATGCGATGCCACCTACCTCGTACTGCTGTAGCCAGTCAGCATGTCGCGATGTTCACCACCACATACATCACCACAACACCTTAAGGTCACCATGCCACCCGTATCATTCAAGTACACCTTCTCCAAATCTTCAAACTACCGTACGTACTTGCAAGTATGTCCATACCTTGGCGAGGTCGATGGGGTGGATGCAGCAAGAAGCGAAGCAGGCCGCCAGCCCACCGCACACGAACGGCTGCACAACAGCCGCCATCTTCACTCCTTCCTTCGAAAAATAGAGGCTGGGGGGGGGGGGGGGGGGGGGGGGGAGGCTGCCAGCGGATGGGGAAAAAATGCGTCGGTTTTTCGCATGGGGGCGAAGGGAGGAGGGGGGGGGGGGGGGGGGGGGGGGGGGGGGGGTTGGTTCGTGATACGTCCTGGAACACTGTAAGAAGGGGGTTGCTTTGTTGATGCTTACGAGCAGTTTTTCGGTTCGTGGGCGAAGGTAAAAACGCGACGTTGTGATAGTTAACTACTACCAGGTATACTTTTTTCTTTTTTCCTTTTTTATCATTTCTTTGGATTCATCTTTTTTTTTTTTGCTTTCGTTTTTTTTTTTCGTACTCGAGGTGTACCATGTTAATTAACGCATGGACTGCTTTGCGTTTGTGTTTTGTCCTGAGATATATTCTTGCACACTCCACAGCAGTTCTTTGGAGCCTGTCCTGTCACCATGGACTACAGTGATATAATTTTTTGGTCGTCCACCCTTCTAGTATGTATCGCCGTCTCGTATCGGAGACAAACTGCTTACCAGGTATAAGTTGAAGGGTCTGTCCCCAGAACGGGACGGCGGTACGTATTACGGGGGACGGGGGACCATAGTAAATAGGACCAAATATCGTTAGTAAAAATAGGTAAATATATACCAGGTAGGTTTTTGTGTGTACCGTAGGTCCTATTTACTATGGCCCTCCGTAATAGAACGGTCAATGTGAGAACAACAACAACATGCTACCATACCGTAATTCACACCCCAATCTGGAAGTAAATACAAGGACCGTTTCATCCTCATATTTGTACCCCAACGTGGCCTATATTTCCGCCCAGGGTGGTGGTACCAGGCACTTGGTATGGTACTGATACCATACTACCACAGCTGTACTACTTGGTATGTACCATAAATGCGTACCGGGTACCTAAATACCGTACGTATAACACTTAAGACAACACACACCGTCTGACGATTTTCGAAGCCGGGTTCCTCGACAACGGGGAGGGCGTACCAAGTACGACGAGCGATGCATATCAATGCAACCGTGCTCGACGAAATATTAATACTTCCAAAGCCACAATTTTCGTTTGTGTGTGCGGCACCCCCCCCTTGAGGCATGTCTGGGAGGGAAACCGGGTCTGAAGTTCGGCCCACAGGGGGTGTGTTATCTTGTCACCCAGTGTGATACGGTATATGATGTCATCGCGAGGAAGCGAACCATCCACACGCCGGTCCTATACACACTTTATCGCACCCCTGAACTCAGCAGGAGCCCGTGGCCAGCATCGCTGCACACCCGGCTCGGTTGACGAACACCCACCAATGGACTGGCAAGGTTGTCCGTACATGACCACTGCCGTGCTTGTGCTGGATGTCGACGGGTGGAAGGAACGGTTTACAGTGAGGAGGAGCACACATTTGCTCCGAGCAATACATACATGTCGGGGAAGCAAGCACGACAGTCCAGACCCAATTCGAACAGTCGTTCAACAATGCTCATCTATCGACAGCTCCGAGCATTGCCGCCAGCATGAGTAGATGATACGCAATACCTGTCCATCAACAGCCATCGCTACCCGCACTAGGCTTTTGGGGCGTGTTTTTCACACAGACTAGTGCCTCAACCGACATCGATGCCGGGGGATGGCGTATCGCTGGCCATTGTTGCCGACCGCTGATATTGATCAATAAAGAAGGGAGGAACAAGAGGTCCAAGCCAATCAAGCAACAACGCAAAGGTGGACGGACAGACGCTGATGCCACACAGAGTTGGTGCAGTATTTTGTTAGTCCGATCTCCGGAAGAGACGACACCTACGTACAACATATAATTACGCCAGGAGCACAGCAGAATAGACGGAAAGGATAGCCTCGTATACAATCTATTGAGGCCGGCAATGGCCATCCGTGGACACTGCTGCTATTCACGACCCATTGCGGTGAGCGCATCTATAGATAGGATAGCTTCCACCGTGTCTGTTGCGGCCGGGAGAGGCCATCGGTGGACACGTTTCATAATCTACTGCTGTGGGTGGAAAAACAATGTCTTATTGATCGACGGCATCCCAGATCCCGGGGCTTTTGTGATGACAACAAACTACCGTGCCAACTTTCCAAATCTGTGATGCACCGACAAGATGTATCGATAGACACGCTCTACAGCAGTAAGTAAGTACCCTGGTATTAATAGCATATTATGTGTGTCTGTTCTTCACAATGAACCGCTTCTCCTACCCGCCGACATCCAGCACAAAGCAAGTAGTGTCCGTGCTGATTCTTCAATCCCAGAGAGATGCAAACTCTGTGGTCGCAAAACTATGACACAGAGACTTTACAACGCAATGCAGTACCTGGTACGACGTTAGCGGAGTAGACAGTGCCAAAACCATGTGATCGTACTGGATACGAGAGGCACGAGATACGCATTCTGGCTTGCGATGAAAGAGAAAAATCAAAATCGAAAGAAACGTACGAGTAGAAGAACGAATCGACTACAAAATACTTGAGTAAAAAAAAAAAAAGTGCTTCGTAAAACAAAAAAAGTGCCACGCCCCTCTAAAGGAGATGTGGCAGACAAACACATGGCTGCCAACCGCCTATGGATGCAGATAGATTTTCCCCTTCCGTCTACTTGTATGGTCGGAGCCTTCGACAATTGTTGAGTTTCTTCCGTGAGGGGGTACATATAACCCACGAAGGACATAGCGTACCTGTGGAGTGTACTTGCCTACATCCTACAAGAAGCTTGCTTTTATTTCCCTCTCTTCGTATGGCTGCGTATCATACGCATTGAGCGTGTCTTACAGCTTGTACGTCTAACACTACTCTCTGCGCTTGCACCCTACGTTATACTGTTGTATTAATAGTACAATGGTACTCCTGCTGTACCAGGTATTTCGCATCCTCCTGCGTCTCTGTACGTAGGTACTTCTTATTCTACTATTACGGGGGTCCATAGTTAATAGGACCTATGGTCTACATAAAAACCTATATATTTACCTATTTTTACTAACAAAATATGGTCCCGTTAACTATGGACCCCCGTAATATTAATATTCATGTTCTAGTTTATACCCTGGTACCATGAATCCCACCGTGATAATGAGACCGTTTTGTTTAGCTTTTTGCCTATACTCGTAGGCACCTAACCCTCTTTTTATACAGGCGTGCGTATATTTGATATTACGGGGGACCACAGTAAATAGGACCTATGGTACACACAAAAACTTGTACGGCTACCTCTTTTTATCAACAATATTTCGTCCTATTTACTATGGTCCCCCGTAATAGTATGCCTGCTTAGAGGCTGGTTAACGGATAACAAAAGGGGCAGTATGGGCAGACCCGACTACTGTAACGCAGGTCGAGCTACACGCGTGCAGTTACTCTCTTTAGTTTGATGTCTTGTCTTCCTGATTCCCACTTTCCTGGCTCCCAGAGAGTTCTGCGAACAGGGGGGGTTTCGTATATTTATCTGTTTGGCGTGTTTCATCAGAAACACGCCTCCTCGACAATAGAGGGGAAACGGGATATCATGAATATCATGACACACATGAAGGGCTGTATGTGCAGACGCAATGAAATCATGAGGGTACAAAGTTCACCCAGAAAATTATTGACAAATACATCTATAAGATACGGCGCTTCACAACCCACTCCGATGCCTGTATAACTTGCAAAAGGCGAAAGCCGGTTAAACCAGTAAAAAAAACTGCATCCTACGCATCGGAAGCAGGTTTGTCCCGAAAGGGACTCGAGTAATCGAAAGATACGGGACATGCAACGTGGCAAGAAAAGGGTCGCGAAAAAAAAAAAAACAACAACGAAAAACAGAACGGGGAAGGTGCACTGCCACCTTGGCCGCTGCTTGGGGCTGTGACAGCTGGTCGCGAGATTCGGGCCAAAATGTTCAAACATGGCGTCGTCGGCAGGCCTTTCTCTTGATGCCCCCCCGCCTCCGAGTCTAGGCCTGGGTGGGCTCGCGCCCCTGAGCCACAGCGGACGCCGTGCCGAACGCCAGGGGCTCCACCGGCCTGTTGTTTCCATCAGCCGCACCACCCTCGAGTCTGAGCGCCACTGGACGCCTCTCGACCTCGAGGCTGGCGGCATGGTATGGAGCATTAAACGCCTCCGTGGATATTTGAGGGGTACCTCCTCCCGCATTTTTTCACGTTTTGATCCGAATTTTCTGACCAGCCGTCACACCCCCAAGCAACGGCCGAGGTGGCGGTGCACCTTCCACGAGACGAGTTTCTTGAACGGTCTCACAGCCTGGTCGCCCAGGTGGTCTGTCCACCAGGCACCGCCTCTGGGAGAGGGCCTACGCCAGTTCTGAACCCGCTGCCGCCAGTTGCTGGCGGAGCTTGGACTCGGTGTCCTCTAGGGTTGCCATCCGTCCCCGGCTCTCGGTGCGCCTGGACGTGGCGCCCTGACACATAGGCAGGCTTTCACTATTTCACTTCAACCACTGCGGTAGTCTTGTCTGTCTGCTGTGTGCTGCTGTTGGCAATATTCGTGATTTTCATTGATTGCGATTGTTTTTCCTTCTTCTTTCGTTTTGGTCTGTTTCATAGATAGAATGTGGATGTTGCGCCTGTCGTATCCAGTACAAGGACATACGATTGCATTGCATTGTCTACTTTGCTTACTGCATAACAATGTACACATATATTAATAGTGGTGTCTCTGTATCGTGGTTCTGTCACCACAGAGCTTGAACTTCTCATAGGATCGGAGAATCGGCACGGACACTGGTTGTGCTGGATGTCGACGGGTAGAAAGGACGGTTTAATGTGAAGAACACACACAACCATGGGCGATATCCACATACCCAGGATCTACGATATAGAAGGGGGCGAGAGTGTGAGCTAACGCGTGGGACGTTTTCCGTTGCACGCCGTCTAGGGGTGTTCGCGGTCGCCGGGATGCCGTAGTTTTGATGGTGTGGTTTGAGTGCGGCGGTAATTCGTGGGGGGGGGGGGGGGGGGGGGGGGGGGTTCGTTTTGTTTGCTTCGAACGCCTTTGGGCCTCATTTACCTCTCCACTATTGTTAAAAATAGTGCTACCACAATACTGATGTATTCTGCCTGATGATGTAAGCGTTGGGCTAGAATGAGGCCTCCAGGCGTGACTGGGCACTCTCATCCTCCTGCCAGCATCGTCCTACAAGTAGATGCCCGTGGGAGCGTAACCAGCTGGGTGCCAATGGCATAAATACATCTCAATTCTGGCAAGTAGCAATGGTGCTTCATGTAAGCTGGGAGGGTGGGAATCTCCGCTTCGGTGCTCCTCCTGACCTCGAAGAATATTTGGCGAGGCTTTTCTCCAATCAGACTGGGCAAAAGGGAAGGCGTTCTACAACAGTACATCTACGCTGTTGTTCTAATATTTTGACCTAACTCGCAAGCCACGTTTGGTTCCATGTATTGGACACGTAGAATACAATGCATCACGTTTGGTTCCATAAGGACATCTATTGAATAGAATACAGTACATCTGATATATTGTAATTCTAGCTGTCCGATAAAAGGAATCAAATTGGCGTGGGACTTAGGTCGAAATATTGGAACAACAGGGTAGACGCTGAAGGCCATCATCCCCTATTGCCCAGTCTGCTTGGAGAAAAGACTCAGAAAATTTACCACGAGGTGAAGAGGAACACCGAAAGCGGAGATTCCATAGCGGAGGCGCTCTCCAACGAGTGCCGGCGGAGACGTTAATCTAAGAGACGCCATCAACTGCTGTGCAGCTTTATCACGGACAAAAATCTCAACAACATACGGAAGCACAAGTGTAGATAGAGGCACCAGAGAGGCTATTAATACCCGTAGGTGACAGGAACAATAAAATTAAATGCTAAACAGCAGCAACGGCTGGAGGCGTCATTCAGACTCAACACTTTTACGTAATGGTCAGAATACTCGTGGTATCTATATTTTACGAGCTCAGTCTACTACTCTGTATTCCCTGGCGCCCCGATTGGCTCAAGCAGTTTTAACAACAAAAAAAAAACTCATAAGACTCTGTATAGTACGTGATCGTACTATAATATTACGTACGTGATCGTACTATTACGGGGGATAGCAAATCGGACCTACGGTACACACAAAAAACCTAAATGTATTTCCCTATTTTTACTGCAGCAACAATATTTGGTCCTATTTACTATGGTCCCCCGTAATATTTTGTGGTCATACACGACGCGATCACACACCGCCGTACCACAGGCATTCAATATCAATAGTTCACGCACGAAGGTTCCGAGACGAAAAAAACAGAGAAGACAGAAAACAGCGAGAAACGACGAAAAAAAGAAAAAACGAAATAACCTGAAAATGCCAAAAAAAAAAAAAAAAAAAAAAAAAAAGGCGCAAAAAAAAACGACGGACGCACGAGCGAGGGAGGCGGCGAGCCATGCATGCCATGAACGAACAAAAAAATGGATAATTTGGAGGAGCGAGACTGCGTACTCCACGTCCACCGTACACTGCTGCTGTTTGTTACTCGTAAGCATCACAGATCATATATATTTAGGACCGTAGTCCCGTCATTGGGCCAAACTACTCCAAGTTTGAGTGGTTTGCCCCCTTAAAAAAACTGCAGTTCTAAAAGGGATAATAATAAGTGGCGTTGAATTCGCCCAGGGGTCCAGGGGGTACGTACTATATATATAATACGATGGTTTTTGACAGCTCGATTTTTTTACCAGAACGGGAAGGTTGCCGATATACCGAATAGCCAAAAGGTATTCTCGGAAAATGTGTGGCGAAGAGGTTTCCGAAAAATTACAATGCTCGACTTTTTAACGGTGTTGAGCACACCAACCGCCGTGGTCGAGAAAAACGAGGCGCTGGAAACATGATCGCGCGCTTTTGTTTGTGCGGACTCGGCGCTTCTTGCGATACCAACCCATTTTTTTTAGAACTGCAGCCCCGTTTGGGTGACAAAACACTCAAATTCTATGTGGATTGTCCGCGATACGGGTCTGCGGTCCTAAAAGGGTTGACAGCATACCTGGTGTGTCTATTAATAGGTACCAGGTGAAATACTTGAATTCGGAGTGTACGTACAGCAGTGTGGAGGTACGTCGGGTACCAGGTACCAGGTGAAATACTGCAATACAACAGCAGCACTCGTCATCAACCCCTCCCGAGTAGGTCTGAAGGCATACCGCAGCAGCAGCAGCAGCAGCAGCAGCAGCAGCAGCAGCACCAGCAGCAGCAGCAGCAGTATCGGCCCTCTCCTGAGAAAACACAACTCTAAAAGAAATTTATTATTTATTAGCCTTCGTGCAATGTTATTTTTTTCAAGGAAGTATGTATGTAGCCTAACAGCGGCAGGCACTCGCTGTGGATAAGAAAATGGCAAGAAATCTCCCCTGTCTTTTGTCGCTCTGGGAGAACAGGGACTTAATAAATATGACACCTGGTAGCCTACACCCGGATTCAAGGTTTTTTACAAAGGAATCACATATAGAATACGCGCGTTCGGTTTATCACAATAATTGTAAAATTAGGTAAAAATGGAATCTAGACGAGGCGTATTACGCAGCTTGCAAAGTTGAGTATCAACTATTTAATCAGTCGAACTCACAGCTGACGTATTTCAAAATTTATAAAAGCAAATACCGCTGTGTACCCCAGAGCCGCAAATCGCTTTCCATTATTCTCAACGAGTAAGTAAATTTCCAAGGCTCGACTTGGGCTCGATATCCTTTTCGAGACGTACGCCGAGAGAAAGTGAGCATGGGAAAGAGAGACAGACGCTTGCCACTCTGAAAAAATAGGTTGGTGTTGGATTCCAATAAGCAGAGCTCTGGCTTCGTGCAACGTAGTAGACATGATGCGCTTTTGATTACTGCTGTCTTCTCTGTGGTGCTGCTTGGTGCTGTCATTTCTGCTGCTACAGCAGTAGATCATTACTAGTGCTGCTGCTACGTGTATATAGTGATGCTGCTGCTGCTGTGGTATTTTTTCCACTGCTGTTTTTGTGTTGTCGAAGGGACGCCAAAAAACGAAAAACGACACGTAATCATCCTGCTTCGCTGTTCGGCTGTGGAGGAGGAAGGGGTCCCACACGTTTTTCGCCTGCGGCCACCGAGAGCCATCTGAGGCTTCGCCTGCCGCTCTTTCGCGAGGGACAGGCGCGACGGCCTTCGTCAGGCACAGCGAATGCGTGCACCCACGGCTGGCCTCGGGCACGCGAGCAATAACCTTCGTCACGGGAGATCAAAGGGGTCCTCTCCCTGTGCCGGCAGTGCACCGGCAGTAGAGGTGAAAGTGCGAGTGTGCTTGTACACAAGGCGATTGTCTGAAGAAATCTCACCCACTTACCTCGCTCCTGGATCGAAGCCGGTTGTTGCGCACAGACGATAAGAGGGACCGACCGGGATGGAGGCTGCTGTGACACCGAGACCTTCACAAAGAGGCTGGACGTCGAGTGCAGTGCTTGCTTTCCACGCGGCTGCGAAAGAATCGCGTGTGCGGCGCAAAATAACGCACCCTTTGGTCAAACTTGGTAATGCCTACAGAATCTTGTAAAACCCTTGACAATGGTGCTCGAACCGGACGACGTTGCGAGGCAACTTCCACAACCCCCCCCCCCCCCCCCCCCCCCCCCCCCCCCCCCCCCCCCCCCCCCCCCCCCCCCCCCCCCCCCCCCCCCCCCCCCCCCCCCCCCCCCCCCCCCCCCCCCCCCCCCCCCCCCCCCCCCCCCCCCCCCCCCCCCCCCCCCCCCCCCCCCCCCCCCCCCCCCCCCCCCCCCCCCCCCCCCCCCCCCCCCCCCCCCCCCCCCCCCCCCCACCCCCCCCCCCCCCCCCCCCCCCCCCCCCCCCCCCCCCCCCCCCCCCCCCCCCCCCCCCCCCCCCCCCCCCCCCCCCCCCCCCCCCCCCCCCCCCCCCCCCCCCCCCCCCCCCCCCCCCCCCCCCCCCCCCCCCCCCCCCCCCCCCCCCCCCCCCCCCCCCCCCCCCCCCCCCCCCCCCCCCCCCCCCCCCCCCCCCCCCCCCCCCCCCCCCCCCCCCCCCCCCCCCCCCCCCCCCCCCCCCCCCCCCCCCCCCCCCCCCCCCCCCCCCCCCCCCCCCCCCCCCCCCCCCCCCCCCCCCCCCCCCCCCCCCCCCCCCCCCCCCCCCCCCCCCCCCCCCCCCCCCCCCCCCCCCCCCCCCCCCCCCCCCCCCCCCCCCCCCCCCCCCCCCCCCCCCCCCCCCCCCCCCCCCCCCCCCCCCCCCCCCCCCCCCCCCCCCCCCCCCCCCCCCCCCCCCCCCCCCCCCCCCCCCCCCCCCCCCCCCCCCCCCCCCCCCCCCCCCCCCCCCCCCCCCCCCCCCCCCCCCCCCCCCCCCCCCCCCCCCCCCCCCCCCCCCCCCCCCCCCCCCCCCCCCCCCCCCCCCCCCCCCCCCCCCCCCCCCCCCCCCCCCCCCCCCCCCCCCCCCCCCCCCCCCCCCCCCCCCCCCCCCCCCCCCCCCCCCCCCCCCCCCCCCCCCCCCCCCCCCCCCCCCCCCCCCCCCCCCCCCCCCCCCCCCCCCCCCCCCCCCCCCCCCCCCCCCCCCCCCCCCCCCCCCCCCCCCCCCCCCCCCCCCCCCCCCCCCCCCCCCCCCCCCCCCCCCCCCCCCCCCCCCCCCCCCCCCCCCCCCCCCCCCCCCCCCCCCCCCCCCCCCCCCCCCCCCCCCCCCCCCCCCCCCCCCCCCCCCCCCCCCCCCCCCCCCCCCCCCCCCCCCCCCCCCCCCCCCCCCCCCCCCCCCCCCCCCCCCCCCCCCCCCCCCCCCCCCCCCCCCCCCCCCCCCCCCCCCCCCCCCCCCCCCTCCCCGCATAACTGGAAATATCCCCAGTGCTCGAAAAAGTGAGCAACGGTCGCAGGATGCGTATCTTTGACGTAGAAACCACAACGGTTTTTTTTTTCGCCTTCGCACTGATCTGGAGCCGGGCATGCGTACTATTGAAAGCCGCGCCGGCTGCCGTACGTACAGCAAGGTGTAACACTGAGGAGATTATTTTTAGTACGTACGATCGGGGACGAGTGCGCACGTATGATATGTACGAGCATAGAACGGGAAAACTTGACGATGCTTGACGCCACTCGAAATACTGCTGTTGTACCTGATATCCTATGCTGATACCTGGCATAAGATGACCAGGTACAGCAGTCCAAAAGAAAGGGCGGTCGCAACAACAAAAAACTCTCCTCGCTTACGAGTATTATACGTACTGCACAACGACAGCGCCTGCCGAAGCGCAGGCGTGATTAACGACTACTGTACGTAGTACCTGGTCCTGCTGCGTTGATGTCAAGAACATACACACTTACGAGTACGACGTAGCCCGATGCAGCTCGCAACGTCGTGCGAGTGCGTGCGCACGTAGCTGTCTGCACTGGAGCGTGGCGCACGGCATTGACGATGCGAACAGGTATGGTACTGATGTAACAACAACACTGATGTATTGGTAGTACGTACCAGTTTCATTGTGACAATAGTATAACCTCTGTACATTACCGACTTTGGAAACGAGAGCAATTACCATGATACATACGTGCGACGCACACACATAATCGGTATCATGATAATAAACACAATCGCTGCCGCAAGATAATATATTCACTATAATAGAATTGTGAAGCGATAGGATTTCACGATTCCACGACTTAATACTACCGTAGTAGGTTGATGGTGCTGTATTTAGCCAACTTAATTGACTGACTCTGAGTTAAGTCGGCAAAAGTCGGCTGGTGAACCCAGCTGATGGCCAGCCGACTGACTTGCCGACTTACTCTTTATGTCTGGCGAGCGAAGCGCGCCTAAGGGGGCCCTCCCCGGCCGTTGGGGGCCTCGCCCCAAAAGTGCAAGTATATTAACGTATCCCGCACTCGAACATTCTTCGATAGAAGTATGGCACCTCAACAACAGGTCAGTCGCACAGTCGGCACCTCCGGGAAACGATCCACTATTAGTCCCGCTAATGACTGGTTGGTGGTTAATTCAAGTCGTGCCAATTCGCCGCCCTAATGTTTACATATTTACCAGTACCGTACGAGTGCGGACACGTTTTTTGTACCAACAGAAATGTTGGCCCACATGCTAATTTCTCGTTTGTTCCTCGAGAAAAGGTGCGTCCAACACCAACATAAGTTCAACACCTCCCGAAATTATTTTTTCGCTGTAAAATAATCCCAGCTTGGCTTTCTTAGTATTGCACTCGTTTCCTTCGTATTAACAGTACCAGGTATACAAGTGTCCTGTACGGAAACGTTGTGGGCGTAGACTTTTGGGCGATATTGCGGGGCTGGGGGGGGGCGTTTGGGATTCCCCCAAAATCCTGCAAACTATACGCACAGAACACAGGTCGGACGGATCCTCGATTCCCACTTTATGATCCACTGTAGATAGATCTTTCAGGGCAGATGTTTATATTCTTGACCGGTATGATCTGTATGATCTGTGTGATCTAGCTCATGTTGCCTGGTGGGAGCCGTAAAACCTGATTGATTTAGGACAGGTTTTACTGGGTTGGATCTGTACTGTGCAGATCCTGCTCAACACTAATAACGGCAGGCTAGGATCTAGATGATGATCTACGTAGGTCGTGATCTGTCCAAGGTGTGAGCCTATCAACGTCGAGGACTTACTTTTCTTCGTCTTCGAATGGATGAAAATAAAAGGAACATCAGATCGGGCTGTTTTTGGAGTTGGTTTCAACTCCCATCCCATGTATACACCTCACATAGGCATAGACGTGCGGAATACTTTGGGGGGGGCGGGGGCGTCTTGTGACCGCGGACCACTGCTGTTTAGATTATGCGACTAGTTCACGCCAAAACAACAACAGCAACAGCAACAACAGCAACAACAGCAACAGCAACAACAACAACAGCACTGTTTTCCGCCGTTGTCAAGTTTACGTGCCACACCGCGCGGTGCGTGAAGCATGGGGCAGATCCGTTTTGTTTTCCCCGACCCCCGTGTAATTATTTTTCCCGTCCCCGCCGCTTGCAGCTGGTTGCACCGCCATTGAACAATGCTTGTTGTGAGCGATATATAGCACAACAATCGCTTTCTAGCAAATAACTGGTACGATGCAGATGTTGTTGTCGTGTGGTTCTGCGCATGCTCGTAACCTTTGCGCTCGTAGCTTTCGGCACTGCTCGTACTGCTGTACGTCGCAGGTTCAGGTTCACGAAACACAATGCAACGCTGCTCGCTTGGCTGCAGTTGCATACATAGGCAAGAGCTCAGGCACCATGTCATCGGTTGATTATCTACATCTACTATTAATATAATACTGTAGGTTCCCACCCCAGCTCGATGCAAAGCGTTTTAGTTTCCTGCACGAATGCGTGCGTGTGCGTGATACATATATATATATATATACTTGATTACATTACAGTATAGGCTCGCCAACAAAACAACGCCCAATCTGAGCAAACCTTAGCAAGCCTTCGAACCTTGTTGCGACACCTTCACCCTTTTAGGACGGCAGCCCCGCTTCGGGGACAAACTACAGCAGCAGTTACTGTAGAATTTGAGTGGTTTGTCCCCAACACTGCAGGACTACAGTCCCGTTTTGGGGATGAACTAGTTAGAAAAATCGAGTGGTTTGTCCCCAAAATTGTATGTACATATGTACTTCGTGTATTATATACCTCGTCGTAAATATAATTATAATTTGAAGGCAAACTACTGAAATTCTGTTGTATATAGTCATAAATAAATAGTATAATAATACATAAATATTGTGATCATATATATACATATAAATTTGGGGACAAACCACTGAATTTCTACCTACTGCTGAACACGTAGTTTGCCCCCAACGGGGTCGCTGTCCTAAAAGGGTTGGACGAGCTTGAGCGTAGCCTGTGATATACCTGGTAGGATATAACGTAGCGCTCGCCGCTGAGCACGCTCTGTTAATCCGATTTTTAAGCTTCCTCCCAAAAGTGAGCGTGATGTTATTATTTCGTATTCATAAGTTATCTCGAGTTTATTTCTCCTTCCTGGACCTGCAACTGTACTCACGCACGCACGCACCCACCCACGCACGCTCCCCCGCGTTTTTTTTTTTTTTTTTTTTTTTTTCGTCTTTTTTGTTTTGTTATTCCCGATTGATCGATGACACAGGTGCCGAGCTCGACGACGACACGGTGCCAAGCCCGAACCACGACATCTTTGTCCTGACGCGACCCGCCGCCCGCACGAAAACTACCGTAACCTTTCGAGAGCCAGGAAAACCTAATTTTGAGATCGAGTTGCCTCTAAATTCCTCTCTCGCGTGCATCAAGGCGGCCTTGATCTCCGCTAAGACGGCGGGTAAAAAAAAATACTCGAGACGATCAGTGTCACCGTTCAATGCCAGCAGCACCAGCACCAGCAGCAGCAGCAGCAGCGGTGGCGGCGGCGGCAACGCCAGCAGCAGCGGGGGGCAGGCGTGACCTCGAGGACTGCACGCTGATTGTTCGCGGAAAGACAATGTCGAACGCATGCCTCCTTGGCGACTACTTATCGGCAGCGGCGGTGGCGGCGCCCGGAAGTCGGCGAAGTCGGCGGCCCGTGTCCGTTCTCGTCCTGTGGCGGCGACGACGGAAAGAACCCTCGGAGGCGGTAGCGAAAGAACATCCCTGGCAGCGCAATGTACCCCCCATTGCGCAAGTCGTGGCGGCTTCTGAATCTCGTTCTTTTTTAGTTCAGGCCGCCGGGCGTTTCCTGGCGGGGACGGGGGCGGAGAGCGGCAGGTGGAGGCCGAGGCGCTCTGTCCAACGCCGATCCAAGACGGTCGTGGCGTTTTCTGGGCTGAAGAGGGGGGCTCGGTGTGGACTTGGAGTTCGACCTCTGTCTGCGGCCTCGACTGAGGGTGGGGTGCGAGGGGATGCGAGAAGGCGAGTAGGAAGAGGAGGAGGAGCGAGAAGCGTGGCGGTAGGAGGTGCCGTATAATATTAGTCCACAGGGCAACACACCATACCCCTTTGGACGAATTTCCTGCGATATTTGTTTCTCGGTAACGGGGACAATGCAAACAAACGCAGAGCGATGAGTCGTGATGGGAAGGTCTGGACGAGGTCTTTTTTTTTTCATCAGATCAACCATTTTCGTTGTTTGTGCCGCCCCCCTCTTGCGTTTCGAAAAAAAAAAATGACTCGGAACTTCGTCCAAGGGTGTGTGTTATCCTGTTGCGTGTCGTTGTACGGTATGATAGCCTCCGTACAGAACCGGTATCCAACGGCTATAGAAGGTGGTTTAAGTGGTTGGGGAGTGCTACGCGGCCGAGTGCCTTCCGCCGCCGCCCGCTTTAACGGGGTGAGGTCGAGTTTTTAAAAAATCGTCGCCCCTACCGTACATATATAGCACTTGCCATTTTTTTCAACTGGTGCGTGCACACCTATGGAAATCCTGGAGGGGAGCATGCGCCGTGTGACATCGCCCCACACGATGTTGCGGTCCTGCATGTGCCGCCCCCGACAACTACAAACAAACTTTGAGGTAGGAGCAACAGCAGTGGTTCTGTCTTTCGGTGAAAGATTTCCGGTTTTCGTATAGAGGCGGTTGGATGGGACGTAAAATCCCATAGGGTTTACAATACATTGTGTCGTGCCTATTATGGCGTATACAGAGACATGCTATGGTAGTCAAGCCCAAAAAGGCAGTAGGTTTTAGAATCCGTTGTGTCGCGCGCATGGTACTTTCAGTAGCGCGCACGGCACGCACATCGCGTGCGGTGGCAACGGCGTTTGTGGTGCTCGAGTAGTACCAGTAGAGGAGGTTGGACGGACCCCGCTGGTGGTGGTGGTTAAGAATTCCGCGTTCCTGAAAAAGAGAGGTCCACAACGTTCATCGATTTACATTCCACTCACGGAGCGGTTGTCGGGCAGGGCACACAACGTACTCCACATACTGCTCAAAGCGTGTAGTATGCACGCGGTATTGTATCGAAGCTCATGGCTTGCTCAATAGCAGTAGAGTCTACGGCAAGTCGAATCGTATACGTGTTGTTCGTATCTCATACCTTGCATATATTAGGCGGCTGCTACTGAATTACTAGTAAACGTTAGAGAAGGGGAACGAAAAAAGAACGCAACGGGATGCCTGGTGGGAACCTCGATCGTTCCTGAACGAGTCCGTAGATATTTTTTGGGTTGTTAGTGCTCCGAATGGTGGGTGTAATTTTTGCAAAGCTTTGAAGACGGCGCCGTTTTTGCGGTTCTGCTTTTCTACGCGGTGGTCGCTATTATTGGTGCTGTTTTTTTTTAAATCAGTGCCTTCCTTTATTAAAAATACTTATTACGGGGGACCATAGTAAATATAGGACCAAATATTTTCAGAAAAAATAGAGTAATATATAGGTAGGCCATAGTAAACATTAGACCAGATATTGTTGAAAAAATAGAGCAATATATACGTTTTTTTGTGTACCGTAGGTCCTATTTACTATGGTCCCCCGTATTAGTGTTTGATACTTTCTTTGCGAGGCGTTGAGTCTTGCCTTGTGACCACCGGCTGAATTTGAGCAAATCTGCAATAAGCTGGTGTGAGAAATCAACAAGAGCGATGACAGCAATCGCCAACATCTTCAGCACCGTCATCTTAATCGTCACGATCACCATCATGATAGTTACAACCGTCGTCGTCATCATCATCATCATCACCATCGTCATCGAAGGCCACAAGAAAATTTGCAGCCAAACCCTAAAAATCGGTATATTGCGATAGCTCAGAGCATGCCACACCACCACCGATCTCTACCATTTGGGGGATCGCCCGAATTCTCCCGGCCAACGCGGCGCGTCCGCGATCTTGACGGATTGGGATGGACACCCACTCCCCCCCTTCGACATATTTTCCATTCCCTGTAGCGCCAAGGTCGTGGTGCTTTTCATCAACGTTTTCGCTGGTCTATTGCATCCGCTGCGTACCGTTTCTCAGCGTGTTCGTTTGCGCCGCTGTAGGCTTCGGCCGCTATTTAATGTTTTGTTGCCGCTTTTCCTTCGTCGTCCACCGCTCCAGTTGATTTGTCGACATGTATGCAGGCCACACCCTGCGCTAGCATAATATTTATATACCCCCGCCTTTACACCCAACAGAGCAGCCGATTGCTACTGCTGTACATGTGTCTGTAATCTGTGGCCGTACCCCTCCCGGCTTCTTTTCGAGAGCGAACTACCTTTCGTCCTTACGTTCTCAAAGCTTTATTACGTCATCCAAGAACGAGTTCACATTCAATGTTGCGCCACTACGTACCTGGTCTTAACCCCTGTAGCGCTGGAGACAAATACAGTCTAACTCTAATTCTAGGTGGTTTATCCCGCAATGTGGGTGCAATTCTGAACGGGTGTTATCCACCCTGACAAGAACGGCGGAGCAAAGGCAGCCCAGATGGGACCAATCGGTGGAAAGCCGGGAGCTAGATTTCGTGCATAGGTTTCCTTCTTTCACTTTCCTTGTTTTTTTTCCCCTCTTTCTGATGGGATGTGTTATGAGCGACAGCCGTTGAGGGTCGTGCTACATGTTCTCGGGTGGCAAACACCAGGACAATGACGGCAGCGTCGAAGCGCGTCAACCTCAAGCTGCGATAAAGGCTGATGCTCGCGATATAGTTGTGGTCTTCAAAAGAAAGAGAACTAAAAACGATTGATAGACGCACAACAACACACACTCTACTGCTGAAGTCCCTTGGCCAATTCGGCCAACAACGTCACCTACGCACTGACTGCAAGGGTATAGCCGCAGTGGTGCACACCTTCCTCGTCTACCCCCTCCAAGTTCTCGAATACCCCAACACTCGAATGGATTATTGGGTACCGCGTGAAAGCTAGGACCGCGACGACATAGCTGGCCTATGTGCGCTGCAACCAACGTCCCAACCGACCATCAACAACCAACAGGGTTTTTACCAGGGTTGTTCACGTGTAAGGTCAAACATCACGGGTCAGGTCGGATCATGGCCTATATGCACTGCAACCAACGTCCCAACTGACTATCAACAGCCAACATGGTTTTTACCAGGGCTGTTCACGTGTCAGGTCAAACCTCACGGGTCGGGCCGAATCAGGGTGATCTGGTCCGACCCGTGGGTTTTTGAAAACCTCCTGACCCGACCCGACCCGACCCGACTCGACCCGACCCGACTCGACCCGACCCGGCCCGACCCAGGGGGTGTCAGGTCAAACCTCACGGGTCGGGCCGAATCAGGGTGATCTGGTCCGACCCGTGGGTTTTTGAAAACCTCCTGACCCGACCCGACCCGACCCGACTCGACCCGACCCGGCCCGACCCAGGGGGTGTTTGAAACTTTCTGACCACGACCCGCGGGTCGGGTCATGAAGCGTGAAGAGCACTGCAATAAAAATTGATCGCCACAGCGAACATCACGCCCTTCGCCCTCGTCGCTTCCCGAATAGGGCATAGTAAAATGTCACCCCCATCTTCGTGAGACGCGATGCCCTTTTCCCTTTCTTTAGTGGGCAGCTAGCTGTGCGTGGACCATCACGCCGCCATCTGCCAAGTTGGTCGCAAGTCGCAAATGTACTGCAATGAGGAGTAGCTGCCACAGAAAGCGGCCGGGCAAGGCAGGTCTCAGGTCTCTCCTCCCCTCGACTAAACGGGCCCGTTCAAGACGACTACGTACTACCTGGTACGCGTTACTTGTTGCGCAGGCGTCAGCATAAGCTGGTTGGTGTGGGGCAGGGTGCGGTACCAGGTGCAGCCGTAGAATATCACGGGCGGAAAGGTGCCTCCCCCACCGTCCACAATATTTCGACGCTGTCATTCGTCTAAAGATATACTAAGTGCTACAAGAGAGTCCGCCTCACAGGCGGCTCTTTAGTAGCGTGTGCAGCTCGCCCTTCACGCGACTCGCCTAACACCTGTTGGCACTTCGCGTTTGGTGCGAGCCATGTTTTGCCTGGTCGGTGCAAACCCGACGTGCTCCGTCCCGGCATTGTAGGGATGCGAGGGTCTGTGGTCATGCGACACACGGCCATGCATTATACAAGTACACCCCCCCGCCCCGTGCCGCCCCTTAATTTAAAAGCCAACGTCGAATACCGCGTCACAGGGTGTCCTATCATATAATTTATTTCGATACTACGTTTTGCCGATTGCCACAAAATTTGCCTGTGATAAACGTACGTACCTGGTATATACGTGCGATACTTGCTACTCCGTTTAGGACTGCGCAGTCCCGTTTCGGGGTACAAACTGAGTGGTTTGTCTCCTAAACGGGACTGCAGTCCTAAAAGGCTTCAAAACTACGATGAGCTGATCTTCTCCCCTCTACTTTCAGCGCTTGATAACACGTCCCCCCTCAGTGAAGGCATGGATACATGCATGTCTGAATGTCTGGATGTTTGAATGTCTGAAGGTATGGTGTGTGGTTTCCCGTCACTGTATGGGTTTGTACCAACAGGTGGGGAGGATTTGTCGTCCGTAGTATTGTGCCTTCTTACCCGACTTGCCCGGAAGAAATGTGAAATAAGGACTCCACAATCACCACAGTTTTCTCCTGACCACGCCGGGGCCCTGACGGAACCCGATGGCACTGACTGATAACGCAATGCACATATATGTACCGATTTCCTTTCTCTGGTACTTCAGATGGTGCCCTTCGTTTCTTGGGCTGTACATACTTCAAAATTTCGGCAGCTGGTGACGCTTTCGTTTTTTTTTTTTTCGGCTGCACAAATCGTCGTCGGATTTTGCCTTGCGTCACCCAACGTCCGAACGCCCCCGAAAGTGGAACCTTGTATCCATTATTACCTATTGTAGTACCAAACGGCGATTTTCACCAGACAGTCGGTTAATAGTATCATAGCCATATACCTTTGTATGATGCAATCCTCCGCCGCCCCTACAAGTAAGCATCATACAACGAAATATGCCACCAACACCATCGGTAAATATCACCCCCCCCCGCTGTCACCTCGTCGGAACCCTCCTCCCTCTCTCTCGGACCCCCCCCCCCCACCCACCCCTCCTCGGGACCCTCCTGCCTCTACCCCGGACCCCCCCCCCTCGCCCTACTATATATATTATATATGGGTTGGGTTGGCGTCGGTTGGCAACGACACTGTAAAACATGCCGCTCACTACGTGAGCTAGACATCCAGGATACCGTTTTTTTTTTTTTTTTTTTAGCGGTTGCCCACAGCTGGTCGTCGAGTTAGATCGTTTGTGCGAGGTATAGAACATTTACTCTGTACAAGGGAACTGATCGTATCACGTAGTGTTCAAGGTAAGGCACCCAAGAGGCAGATACATAGTACTCCCATTGCTGTCTCTGGAGGCGGCTACACCGGAAATTAAACTAACTCATTGAAGCTGTTATCCATATGCAAGTCCGCCTCACATACGGTCCTTAGTAGGATGCAGTTCACCCTTCATGCGACTCGCCGGACACCTCACGGCGCTTCGCGCTTGGTGCAAGCAATGTCTGCCTGGTTGGTGAAAACTCGACATGCTCCGTCCCGGCATTGTAGGGATGCGAGGGTCTATGGTCATACGACTACGGCCATGCATGAGATCGAGTACATCTCTCCTATCGAGTACACCCCCCCCCCCCCCCCCCCCCTCCCGGGCTTCGGAACACCGCCCTCCCCCGTCGCCACAAATATGCCTTGAGAACGAGCCGATCACGGGTCGTCAGTTGTGATATGGTGTACTCTTTAACTTGCTGTACACTTCCTGGGAAATGGCCAGTGTCCCTTGCTCACGGTCCCTCTTCATTTCCATGCCCAACACAAGCGATACCTCGCCCATGTCGACCAACTTGAATCATTGTTTCAACCTCCTTTTAACCATCGAGATGGCGTCCGAGTCGTTGCCGGCTAAAAGAAGGTCGTCGACGTAGAGCGTCAAGATGATCTGGACACCGTCGTGGTTGTACAAGTAGACGCTCGTGTCAGACTTGAGTGGAGCGAAACCGATCTTAACAAGGACGGGGTCGATGGTGTGGAACCAGTTCCCGAGGCTTTGGGCCAGCCCGAAAAGGCTCTTCTCTAGCTGCATGACTAGATCGCCTCCATCCTTGTTCTTGACCTCGAAGCCAGGTGCCTGTTCGTCGAACACTTTCTCTTGGATGTCTGCGTAACGAAAGGCAGTGGACACGTCCATGTGATCCAAATCCAGGTTGAATTCCAAGGCTACGCACGCTACCAGCCGAACGCTCTGTAGCCTGCACACCGGAGCGAAGGTGCTGCCGCAGTCAAGTCCAGGCACTTGGTTCCAGCCTTGAGCCACTAGACGTCCTTTGAAGGATCCGTCTGCCTTACGCTTGAACACCCACTTGGACTTAATCCGCTTCCTCCCAGGGGGAACTGCCGTGCGCGGGACGAGCTTGTAGACTTTTCGCTCCTTAGGACTCGGTATCTCTCGTTCGGCAGCTTCATTCAATTGCGCACCATCTGGCATGGCCCGTGCTTCTTGGATCGTCCGTGGAACACCCGGTTGAGATGTCCCCACAGCATACGCATGTTCCGTGAAACCGAAGGAGCCGTCCCTATGGGCGACGTCAGGAAACTCCCCTTTCGCGTTGAATGCGTATGAGACACGACGGAGCTCGCCAACGTTCTTGGCGTTGGGGATGCTCGTAGTCGACCTGTTGACTGCACGTGTCGACGTGAAACCTCGTCCACCACAGGAACCACCTCCACCTGCCGACCCGCGAGGCGTGATGCCTCCCCGCGCAGATATACCACGCGAAGAGTCACCGCGCGCACTTCGGCTACCACGAGACGAACCACGCCCACGCGCAGAGCCATCTTGCGATGCAGCACCAGACGGAGCGGGACTAGAAGGCGATGAACCAAGCGGCGTCGCAGGACTAGGTGACGAACCAGGAGGAGACAAAGCTTCGCCCAGCTCAGGGGGGCTTAATCCCTCAGGCGAGGCAGGGATATCTCCCTCAGGTGTACCACCGGAAATCCCAGGCGCACCATCTGCAGGAGGAGATCCAGCAGGACTTAACCCAAGGTCACGGTTGATTGTCTCACGAATTTTCTCGAGGAGTTCAGTCACAGGCGGTTCCCCAACGGCATGATCAGGAGAGAGCGAATCAACTGAATGATTGAAAGTATGGTTTCGGACGTCTCTTACCATGGCGTCGTGGTCATCGTATGTGAACTCGCCGTCGTCGAAACCACCCTCATCCGACGAAGGCACGACGGAAGGCGTCTCAATGAATACAACATTTCGATTCTCCCGTACACGTCTCGTCTCAGAGTTGTAGATCCGATACGACTTGCTGTCTATGCTGTATCCGACAAGCCGTCCTTTCCAAGCACGGTGCTCCATCTTCCTGGTGTGGGTCTCGATGTGCATGAACGCCCTGGACCCAATCACCCGAAGGTGCCCGAGGTAGGCATCCTTGCCGTAGAGCGCCTTGCACGGAGTCCCGGTTTGCAGGGCTTCGTGAGGAGTCCGGTTGCTCAGGTAGACAGCCGTCTGCATCAGCTCCCCCCAAAGGAAGTTAGTTCGGTAGAATCGAGTCAGCGAGCAGGCAGCACACGATATTCACGATCGTTCGGCCCGCACGCTCGTTCGCACCAATCTGTTGAGGGGTGTTCGGAGCGGCAAACTCCAGCTTGATGCCAACGTCTTGACAGTACTGACGGAATTCCGCACTCTTTAGTTCCGTACCCTGATCCCCGCGGAGGCGGTGGATGCGCTCGCCAGTAGGAATCACAGTCCCTTTGTTGAACAACGCGAGGGAATCCAGAGAACAGGTATTGTCCTTCTTGAGAACGATCTCCTTCCACTTGGTCTGCTGGTCAACGAACTTGGCGGCGTACTTGAAACCGCCCAACGCTGAAGGTGTGAAGGGGCCAAGAGTGTCGACGGAAACGTGTTGAAAGGGGCGCAAAACGCCGTATGTGGCCTGCTTAGGATGAGATTGTGTGTGCTCTTACCGAGCGGGCAGGCACTACGGTCCTTAACGTCTCCGGTGTAGTCGAAGCCATTGACGGGCGCCTTCTTCAGGACGTCCAAGCTCTTGCTGTTGATATGCCCCATACGTCGGTGCCAGAGATCAGCGGACCCCACTTTCAAGGCAAGGCCATCAGGGGTATCCCCGAGGACCATCTGGCCCCCAGCGCGACCTCCAAGCTTCACCTCGATGGAGCACATGATCGTTCCTGTCGTGTCTTCCACCCCGAGGGTCTGCATCGGGATAACCACGCCGCCCGATTCCAACCTGGGGTTGGTCGGATGAAACAACGTCGCCACCCCCTTCAGCATCGCCACGGTCACGGAGAAGAGGTTGGTGCCCAGCCCCGGTACCATAACGACGCGAAAGGAGACGTGCCGGTCATTCCCACTGTCGTCTGTGACGGCACCGAAGATAGTTCCTACAGTAGCGCCATGCAGGAGATGCTGGCCGGCGGCGACTATCGTGAGTGGGACCCGAAGGCTTTCGACATCGCGCATGTGAGCCCGCACTCCTGGTGTAAGCGCAGGGTCGAGGTAATTGTCGGTCGCTCCGCTGTCCACCACCATACGGAGGGATGATCCGTCGGAGCGGAAAAGAGCAAGCGAAAAGCCTGCAGGAGTCGCCATGAACGCACCGAAGAACCCTGAAGGTAGGTGGTTGTCCTGCGTAGGTGACTCTGGTTTGGTAGTAGACGCCGCCGGAGGTGTCTGGGAAGCGGCAGACGACGAGGCGGCCTCTGCCAAGGAAGCACCTAGGGCGCTAAAGGAGAACCCAAACGTAGTCGGCTCGGACTGGACCGGTTGTGCCAGAGCCGGAGACGAGTGTGTCAGGTGAGCGCTCCCGATGTTGGAGAAGTTGGCTTGGCCAGCGGACTGCAGCAGCGCCAGGTTCGCAGCCAACCCTTGGAGCTCCTTCTGCTTGTGGTCTCGGAGCTCCTGCTTTTCTGACACTCAGCATCGCTGTGCGTCGTGGTTTTGTGGTAGGAGCACCACTTTGACTGAGTACTCTCACCACTGCCTCGCTTGTTCTTCCCTTTCTTCTTCCCCTGCTTTGGACGGCCCTTCTGTGCTTGTTGGGGGCAGTCGCGCTGAAAGCGCCCGTACGCCTTGTATCGGTGGCACTGGTCGGTGTTGGATGCAACCGCCATCGCGACCCCCCGTCCTCGAGACCACGGTTCCCGACGCGTTGCGCGACTGCTGGTCCATGTAGAAGCGGTTTGCCGTCTCCTGGAGACGATCCACAGAACTGAACTTATCCCGGTAGTACATCTCCCGGATGAACTTGAATTCTGGGGCCTTGGTCAGGCCCGACAGCATGATATCCAGGTATACCGCGTCCGAAACCTCCTCCCCCAGCACCCGGAGGCGAAGCTTGAGATCCCACCCCTTCGTGAAGAAGTCAATAGAGCTCGTTGTGACACGCACGCCGAGCTTCCTGGGTTTGAGCGTCGAAACGCTCGTTGAGGGCTTTCCAGGCCGCCGTCCCATCCCCCATGGCACCGGCCTCCGTCCCGTCGTGAGTACGGACGGTGAGCTGCGCAGACCCGGAGGTCACGCAGAAGAGGAGGGAGTACAGGCGACCGTTGGCCTTGTCCCACGCGGTCACAGCTTCCGCGTTCGCCACGGTTGCCGATGGGTGCTTCTTCTCGTCGAGGACGGGAAAAAGCTCCGGCGCGTGGGGTATGATTGCTTGTCGAAGCTTGGTATTCCATTCGCGAAAACCCGAATGTCCCGTGCATTTCCCAATGGAGTCCAGCATGCGGTGGAGCCCGGAGCCCGATTGTTCCGCCTTCGCTGAAGCCAGAGTAACACGCAGCTCCGTAGTTTACGACCCACGTCCGACGGAAGCAATCCAGCGTCCGTCCGGACTACTGTGGTCCTCCGAGCACAGCTATGACCTACCGCAGGTGGCTAGGCTGCGGTGTTGCGGCGACGGAGTTGCCACCTCCGGCCTCGTCCTGCAGGCACACGGGTCAGATGTACTGCTCAGACGTGTTGCACGTCTTTCAGCGTAGACTGGTGGCTGCTGCACGGATGCAAACAGATCCTCAGCCTACACACGCACCGATCAAAAATCAGCACGCGGAAGATATCTTGGACAGACCTACCTCGCGTATACCACGCGCAGGTAAATTTACATGAGTCGATCACGTGTGCGTAGCTGTAGCAGCGGACGGCTACCAGCTATCAGTCGTATCCTCAACCCACACATGCTACCAACCCGGCAACTCAGCACGTGGAAGATATCTTGGACAGACTACGCCACGCGAAATTACCACGCGCAGGCGATTTTGTTGCGGCGGAGGGACGTGGGAGCAACGAAAAGTACGACGAGTCGAGGCATGCAGCCACGAGTCGTTGAGCGCAGAGTAGAGGCGGAATACTCTGTGGGTGTGGGATGGGTGTTTCATTTAGCAGACGGTTTCAGCCTGCTGAATGCATAACGCCTGACCAAGGTGTATAGCGCATGCAGCGCGTGGACTAGCACCGAGTGTCTTTAGACGCTACCCAGGCAAGGAAGATAATAGGTGCAAAACCTAAAAAGTGAACTAAAGGACTAAAAACTAAAGGATGAAAGGATTATAGGCTAAACCGACTGTTCGCTCGCATATACACATCATTCCGCGTGGTAACGGGCATAATTGAGTATCTGCATCGCTCGCAATCGAGGTTTTTGGTCATCGCTTGCTTCGCTGTCGCCTGAGAGAAGCCCTGGAGCCACTGAGACTGCCGAAGGGTCCAACGTACGAACTGAGGAGACGAGTCAGGTGAGCGTTGACAGCTCACTCCGGGGAGCTTGCTGTAACATGGTGAACCCAGGGAGACGGCTGTTGTTCGGGTTGCATGATGGATAGTACTCTTGGCCTCTTGGTATGATAGCATGCCTGAGATGTTCGCATATCGGCTGTTGTTGGGGTTGTATGACGGTATGTTTGGTACTTTTGGTATGGTAACATGCTGGGGAGTGAGAACTTGTCATTACTAGCAGGCAGGATGGCGAGGTGAGCGCCCCCGCGGATTGACTCCAGTGAAGGTGAGCACTGATGAGCGTAGCACCTTGCAAGTGGAGGTAAGCACTTGTCATTACGCTATCGCTGAGAGGGGAGGTGAAGGTGAGCCCCTCCCTCAGGATTGGATGCTGTGGGGATTCCAGGAGTTCGGTAGGTTTGTGTGCTGTTGAGTGTCCTGGGGTCTGGTTTCGTGGCGAGGTGAGCGCCCCCGTGGGTTGAGTTCAGTGAAGGTAAGCACTGAGGGCATAGCATCTTGACAGTGAAGGTGAGCACTTGTCATTATAGGGGCAGATGATGGTGAGCTCTCCCCTGAGACGTGAGTTTTGATGGGTTTGTGGGGGTTTTAGTTTGTGTTTACTCCGTTACATAATCGGTAATGGGTAGTATAGCATCGTACCACTTACAACTTAAATGCACTCACTGTGGTTACAAAATGGGTAACGGATACGACAGCACCGTATCACTTACAACTTAGATGCATTCACTTTCGCTCAGACGACGTGAGGTTGTGTGCCGTCGTTATGGAAAAGTCCATGTTACTTATGCTCAGACGACGTGAGGTTATGTGCCGTCGTCAGGGCAAAGGCTGTGCAACTTATGGTATTGGATACTACAGCACCGTACCACTTACAACTTAGATACATTCACAGCAGTTATGTGCCGTCGTTGTGGCAAAGGCTACGTCACTTGTGCTCAGATGACGTAAGGTTATGTGCCGTCGTTAGGGCCAAGGCTGTGCCACTTATTCCCAGACGACATGAGGTGTCATGCCGTCATTGCGGCAGAAGGCTCGGCCAAACTGGCGACGTGAAGGTTTGGGTCACCGCTGCGCTAAATGATTCGCCTTGTTTGCTTAGACGACGTGATATTGTGTGCCGCCGTCATAGCAAAGGCAGGCGGTGGGAGGCAGAAGATCGCACCCGGCGCCGTGGCAGTGTGCTTCACCTAATTGCTATTCCGAACGCTGTACCACGTCCGCCCAGGCGACGTGAGGTAGTGTTATGCCGTCGCTGTGGCAAACGGCTGTCATTTTGTCCGGGACGGCGTGAGGTTTAGCGCCGTCGCTGCGGCAAAGGATTTGCCACGTTAGCGCAGACGACGTGAAGTTGGGTGCCGTCGTGAAAGGCGGGCAGTGGGTGGCAGAAGATCATACCCTGCCCTGTAGCAGTGTGCATGTATCTGACATCTGTTTTCCAAGAGTATTTGGCCTGGGTGCTCCGATATCAGACGCGCAAAGAGCTCTGTATGACCTATGCCGGGCACCTGGTTGGCCTGAGCCGGCCCGTATTTTGACACAGCTCTGTGCATGTCATTGACGAGTAAGCATGCACGTGCGTGCGCCGTATCCGGGTGCGGTCGCGTAGCTTGTCACTACAGCAGTTTGGACGTTGCCTACGATGAAATAAGGAACTGCCAGTCCTTTTTCAGTACAGTGTATAGTACCGGGAGTACCCATACATGCAAAGTAACGGTACAAAGAAATGCTACACTATCGTTCAGGTGTGCACCAAACAATTGTATCTGTATGTGTTTGATGTTTTGCAGAATCTCTATCTTTGTCATGCACGAGTATCCAAGTGTTAATACCATAAATATGGACTTGTGCGGTGGTGTACTTGACGTAGTGTGTCAGATGAGTTTTTCATTGTTCCAAGCACGATCTCAAGTACCACGGTATCCTGATTACTGCAGTTTTCGGGAGGGTGAACGACGGAAGGAAAAACGAAACATAAAGGGGATATATCTAAGTTTGTCTACACTTTAAAGTCAAACCCTCTACGTATACACCTGCGCATATTATTTGGAACAGTGTCTTCAAACACCTATGCGGACCATCTGGTACGCGCTTCAAGCCAGGAAATAAGCCGCGTTACCGGGTATAACAACGGTAATATGTGGCCGGAACAAATGGTTGAATACGCTAATCGAGACGTTAATGAGTGTAGGATGGAGAATGTGTGCATGACAAATAATCCGAACCGTAACCACGACACCAGAAATCGGCCAAAGCAGCAGTTTAGCGCCCCACCGAAAATAGTTGTCGTTTTTCCAGTGGATGTGTCACAGTGATAGACACAGGACAGGGTGGATGAAGCTATTCTTCGATGTCTTGCGTTCGCCCAGCCGAATGAAACGCAAGGGGGGGGGGGGGGGGGGGGCACCTCCAAGGTAAGGGGACTACTGCTGTCAACCCAACCCTTGGCAGAGGGTGTCTTAGATAAGGGGATTACTGTACTTTGGGCGGTCAACCCAAATTAACACAAAGGTAAATGGGTTATTCAGGAAGTGGACAATCGACCCGAAGGTGAAGACGTTGGAATTAATAAAACAATCGACTCCAAAAGCATATAGGGATCGTTCCGAAACGCGAAGCAGCCGAGAGTGGAGTTCCTATTCTCCTGGCGACCGTCCTCGAAGATCGAGTGCTCGAAAAGAAGGTAAAAATCATGGAAGGCGGCTCTATGAGTTAGTTCAGTGCCACAATCCTTGAGAAATACGGGAGTGCGATCAATGTCGCGAAAACAGAAGGCTTTTTAACTGGGTACCACACTCTTGAGGCAAACTAGGAGGGTCATCAATGAGACAGAAAGGCTACTGGATCCGGAAATATCACGGATATGGCAAAAAAGGTAAATAGAGTCAAGTCCAACGAAACCGGAGTTAAAGGTAACCGGCTCCAGAGCCACCACGGGTACTACCAAGGAGGTAACAGAGTCACGCCCAACGAAGTCAGAGAGAACTGTAACTGGCTGGTAAACGGCGCCCAACGCTAAGAATGGACCGGCGTGTCTCGGCAACTATTGGCACGAGTGGGAGTGGTCAATTCAGGGGTAAGTCTATAACACTCCAAGATCAACGCTATGCTCAACTTGCTCAGGCCAACGTACTGGGAAAGGTGAGCCCCTTGGTTAGCGTGGCTTGGTACCGGTGAGCACGTGCCTCAATACCGCCCACTAGCATAACGAACGAACCTGTCCCGGCCAGACAGAAACGTTTAACACATGCAAGTGATTGAGAACAAAGAGAGGGCCTCGCCAGGTACACACGAACTCCGAGCGAGTCATTGAGTGTGCTGTCGCCTTGAGTCAATCAGGCAATGCTGGGTGGTCGTCCGGGGCACAGGAGGTGAGTGCGGTGTTGCGGTCGGTGAACTACTTTAGACCGTGTGCCTGGGGAAGGGAGTTGCCCGTCGTCGACTCGGCTGTTCGAAAGTCAGAGACGTTCCTCCATGCGGCGCAGAAGAGATCTGCAATTCATCGAATGCGCCACGGACCTGTAGTAGTCACCCTGAGCTCGTCACCTGCTCCCGAATACCCTATCAAGGCTGGCGTGTTCTGCTTTGAGGTGATAGGTTCAGGGAGGCTTTTCCAGATGATGCACTTGTTGTCAAACGTACTGAGGTCCGGAGGGACTAGCATCGAAAGGACTTATCCTTGCGGAGCTTGGTGCAGACGAAGGAACTGCACCGGCAACAGAGAGTGATACGGGAATTAGAGCCAAACGATGTGTGTACACATCAGGTGCCACCTGTTATGCATGCATACAAGCTGTAAACGCGCTCGAAACCAGATAATCAACCGCGTTATAACCCCCATCTCATGCCTGATCAATCAACGTCGATGATTGTTAAGGCGACTGGAATTACGGAAACTTGTGACATTCTTGGTGTTGCCGAGTCACTACTGCCGTAGCTGTGGATTATCTCCAAGGGCGACGAGACGGTACGAGGGGCCCGTAAGTCCATCCTCTGCTCTATCAACCCAAGATATTGATACAGGGCAGAATTCGCGTCTGTTAGAGGGAGACCAGGGAAGAGGTGGAGTGCTGCCACGGAAACACGAATATTCTTAGTCGAGCTTGTGGGTCAGGTGAAGCGGCAAAGATGAAGAGGAATGGTACTTACGATACCACGAAGGTATACGCCGGCATACCCTTAATAACGAGGACTCAAAGCTAGCTGTATCGAAGGCAATGATACCGGAGTTGTTCGCCTTGGTTCGCAACACGTTTGGTGGTCCGGGTGTGGCATGCACAACTTTTCTGACCCAGGGCAAGTGTAAGTAGCCCACGTTAGCCAAGGACGTTAAGTATGTGCTCTTATATGAGCGCAGAGGTAGCAAATGGGTGACCACGCAAGTGACAGTATCACTCACTAGCACCCTACAATCGTGGAAGGTCTCTGAGATGTACATATCAGGCCTTAAGCAGGGGCTGCAAAGAGGTAGTAGGTTCGAGTATGTGTTGTCCTTGGTGGTAGAAGCTAGCACATCCTTGGCTCACGTGTCCTGTGCCGTCGAAGGAGGCACTTGCGTCTCACACTGAGCGATGCGCGTTTCGGAATCGCTATTGGTCCGGGGCGTTGCAGGGGGGGAGGCTACAGCCGTGAACCCCCTGTGCCAGTCGCCAAGAGTGTCGGTATGCTACGGTCTCGTCAACCACACCCGAGGGCAGGGATCTGTCGAACTATGCGAGAGTGGCTACCGAAAGCATTCTGCAAGTCTTCGCCTCTTCAGTGAGACTAAGAAGTACTCTCCGAGTGATGGATTCGGCGTTTCACCCCAGATCTTTACCCACCATGCGTTCCGTTGACGTTAGTCAGGCCTGTCACTGATGGGTATCAGGCCGGGGCTAAACGTTTGTCATGCCTGTCATTGATTATTGTGATGCCTGTCATCGACGTTTGATTAAATTTACGTGGACGGGTGCATTGCCAAACCGAGGACGACGGTCTTTGCAGTGGGCATCAAAACATTTCATGAATGCTCCGACCTGGCAATGCCGTCGATATGGCTCGCGCACCTGGTCGGGGGATTGGATAGAAGACTTGCCGAGAATTACACTTTCGCGGAAACCGTTGTACACGATGACCGATCGCAAGCTCTAGAGGGACGTCGCAAACACCTGAGTATGCGAGTACGTTTTAACTGGCTTGACGGGAATCTTCGAGAGTATTACTCAGCTGCAGCTGCACTTACTACTGGTGGAGACACGTAAGTATGGGAGTAGTCCCCAATGGGATCCGGATGAGGTGAGTACAGGTTTCACTTCCAGGCAGCTGGATAGATTTCACGCTTTGTATGGACTGCACCAGTGTTCAGACTGCCGTTCTCGCCCGCCGGAGATGCCGGCAAGGGAAGAGCGAGAAACAGCTTCCAGAGTAGCGAGCGAGGCACACCGGCTAGATACCAAGGTCCGGAGGGAGTTTCCAGACGTTCGAAGGCGGCAAACGTTCATCGAAGAAGTGTACGACGTCAGCCATTAATAGCGGCGAGTGGGGTGTCCAGATGAAGATTGATAGCAGTTCAAGCGCCAAGTCTAAACCAAAGGAAGTAGCTGGCGACAACTTCAGCCTAAACCGTTTGTTCAAGCGGTGGGTCTGGCTGGAAATAGAAAAAGAAGACATGGAGGAGTGGAATCGCCGGAGCTACAGCGGAGGAAAGGACTTGCGGCGATCTCAGTCTAGACCGCTTATGCTTGCGGCGGGTCTGGCTGAGACGGGAAGAAAAGCTCTGTCATCTGGGGCCACCCTCTTTTAAAATCTGGAGGACCATACCAGACTTGGGGGGGTGTTGCGGCGGAGGGACGTGGGAGCAACCAAAAGTACGACGAGTCGAGGCATGCAGCCACGAGTCGTTGGGCGCAGAGTAGAGGCGGAATACTCTGTGGGTGTGGGATGGGTGTTTCATTCAGCAGACGGTTTCAGCCTGCTGAATGCATAACGCCTGACCAAGGTGTATAGCGCATGCAGCGCGTGGGCCAACACCGAGTGTCTTTCGACGCTACCCAGGCAAGCAAGATAATAGGTGCAAAACCTAAAAGGTGAACTAAAGGACTAAAAACTAAAGGATTAAAAGATTAAAGGCTAAACCGACCGTTCGCTCGCATATACGCATCATTCCGCGTGGTAACGGGCATAATCGAGTATCTGCATCGCTCGCAATCGAGGTTTTTGGTCATCGCTTGCTTCGCTCTCGCCTGAGAGAAGCCCTGGAATCACTGAGACTGCCGAAAGGTCCAACGTACGAACTGAGGAGGCGAGTCAGGTGAGCGTTGACAGCTCACCCCGGGGAGCTTGCCGTAACAATTTCGGTAGTCAGTTAAAGACACGCAGAATACCGAGGAGGGCACTCCGCGCGCAGAACCAACAACCCGCACAACCCTATTCGCCGAGCGAAGTCAACGCCTAGAAATTATGCCCCCGAATGCTTTACACAGACAGCTGCGTACCGAAAGTGCAGCCGAGAGCCCAGGTGATCAGTCCGGGCCCACTAAGCAAGCGGGTTGACTCAGTGTGGCCTCCAGCAGAAAGCTGGCTCTTACAGCAGTAGGTCCCCGCGGAAAATATCTGCTGCAAGATGTGTGTGTGCACTCCACAGCACTCGACGACAACAGAAGTCGCAGTCGCCGCAGGCCTTCACTCATACAGACTGTCGAGGCTCATAACCTATTATGGATATTGTGATATACCCTGGCACGGTGGCTGAGAGGCTGTGTCGTCGACGTTAGTCGAAGTGATGACACGTCCGAGAGGGAACCCGATGGGCATGGTGTACTGCCCTCTCCTTTAGACACTCCATACAGAAGTGCGCCGAGCTCGACTTTTGGTAAGACTATTAGGCAGTGTGGTGACCATGTTATCCTCACTCACACTGCACTGCTGTATGCATTTTTTTTTATTCATTCGTAGTGATAACGTCGAGTCTACCAGGTATGTACAGTATGTAAAATTTAAATGGCCAGAGAGCACGTTTTTTCCCTCCTTTGCGAGTACATTTCCAGCAGGTATATCCTGCGCAGGCACGCGTAGTACGTAATTTTACAGAACACCTGGTTGATAAATAGTATGACTGACAGCAGTACTGCTGCTCTAGGCATGTACTGCTGTAGTATTTGAAGCAGTACCGATGATGCTGCATGCAGTGGTGTACGGTACGAAGTTAGTAATAATGTGGTACCAGTATAATATGTACCTGGTACTACTGTATTGATAATGATGTATCAACTCAGGTAATATTTCCCCGCCGAGGGGTTTATGCCACCTACGGTATTATACCTCGTACCTCGTGAATATGACAAGGCACCAGTACCTGTCTGTCGTGATAACAAGCAAGATAGTAAACTCTCAGGGGGATGGTTTTTCGAGCCGATTGCTCTGTACTGCCTGCACTTTGTGCCTGTACTACGAACAACAGTAGTAGTCTATCACCAAAAGAATGGGGGCGCTCACAGGCAGTGACTTTTGAAAGATCTCGATACATGCATGTGTAATACATTGCGCTCGGCCTTGAGCGTTTGTTTGGCTAGAAAACATTCGTATATCCGACGCCATCATAGTCCCGAGAACGAAATAAGAGGCAGAAAAAACATACTGACACTTTGACAGACACGTGTTGACACGTCGTCGCGTGTTGACGTGTCGGCACGGTATGTTGACAGGATATTTGACTCTGGCACAACGACACACCCCCGCGCGGCCGTTGTGGGGTTCGGGCTATTTTTTTTTCTTTCGTTTTTTGGCATGATTCCCGGTGTAATATGCCATCTATGGAAAGTGGAAACCCTTCCCTTTAGGACCCGCCGTTCAGCTTCTTCGTACGAAAAAGGTTGCCGGAATCAGAAAGAGCCCCAGAGGTTGCCATGGCGCAGTCCTCTCCGTCTAAAGAAGGACAGCACAGCCCAAGCCCGGGAGGTACAGTTCAGGCCCAAGATACGGTCGATGACGATAGTGAAGCCGGCTGGACGAGATCCACCGCGTCCGAACAGACCTTGAATAACACAGCAGAAGCAGCAGAAGCAGGACTAGAAGTAGCAAAGGAGGCAGCAGCAGCAGCTCAACTGGACAGCACGGAGAAGATGAGCCCAACGGCAGCAACAGCAGCAGCAGCAGCAGAGAAAGGGGGAGCAATAGCACCGGCACGAGAGCCGGTGAAGGTCCCACCAACAGCAGCAGGAGCAGCAGCAGCAGGAGCAGCAGCAGGGGAGCTGCACTCGCCGAGGTCTCGGCAAGACGAAGAAGCAGCAGCCCCCGATAATAATCTCTTCGGTGAAGGCGACAGCGATGAGGGCACCTCAACTTTCCCGTTTCGACCCCCATACTACGACAACATCGAGGGGCATGCTGGGTCGGGCGGGGGGGGCATGTGGTCCTCGAGGACGAGCGATGGTGGCGGCAGCGAGTATGACTGGGAACGGACGACCCCGATGGAGCCGATGTCTCCCGCCCTCCAGGGAGTGCACCGGGTGGCGGTTGAAGTGATGAGGCAGAGCTTCGGGACGCTCGAGGATGATCCGGGTGAGAGGGTGGTGGGACAGGAGAGGTGGGAGCGAGAGACGTACGTAAATACGAACAAATACTGAAAATTGGAACTGCTGTGCTTGTTTTGGCTCTGCGTTGCTTGCGTGCTGCTGCTGTGCGCTGCTGTTGACTCGTGCGTACTTGCTGGTATGTGCTTTATCGCTGGTGTACGAGTTACTGATGTTGCTTCGTATCTGGTTCTGTTAACAGAGTGTACTGCAGTTGCGTCGTACCAGGTACCAGGTATCTGGTTAAACACTAACACAGCAGTATTAATATTAATAGTACTCGTACAGCATTACGAGTACTCGAACCGCCGTGTACTTGTATTCTGTACGTACCTATACTCGTCTCTATATATCGGTACTACGTACGAGTAGGTATACTTATTTTGATATACCAACCGTGCCTATGTTTCGGTTCACAGTGGTGCCATTAGTAACTATAACCCCTTTGGGAGACCCCGAGAGAGTGATCAAAACGATGAAAACATAACGTACAAACAGCAAGCAGTACTGTTGTAGTAGGTATTAATAGTACCAAGGTACCTGGTATTACGGGTGGACCTAGCGTAAATAGGACCAAACATTATTGGTAAAAATTGGCAAATATGTACCTGTGGTACCTTTCGTGTGTACTGCTGTTGGTCCTATTTACTACCAGGTATTACGGAGAGCCTATAGTAAATAGGACCAAATATTGTTAGTAAAAATATGGAAATATATGGGTGTTTGTGTGTACCGTAAGTCCTATTAACTATGGTCCTCCGTAAAATGGTCCCCCGTCTACGACCAGCGTGAGCCGCCCACCATGACTGACTGCGGTGCGGGTAGTATTAGCAGCAGTTAGTAGGATCACATTCCGCCCGTGCCGTACGATTCGTTGCATCAACCATTTGTAACTCGGACACCAACTTGTACCATCCCACGACCACGCAGCAGAGCTGAGAGAGGTCGCCGTTCCCTGTAATCCTCAAAAACTTACCGTCAATCGTCATTTTTTTCCCTCTGAAGTCCCGAGAGAGTAAGTTACGCCTTTCTTTCTCAGGACAAACTCAGTCCCGTTTTTGGAGACATACTACAAGCAGTACGTACACTACTTGGGATTCGAGTGGCTTGTCCCCAAAACGGGACTGACTGGTGCTGCTGTGGTTTGCCCTCAAAGGGTTGATGAGATAAAGCAGTGGGTACACAGACGACGACCCACTACAGCAGCAGTGGTAGTAAGTAGTACCACCATGAGTTAAAAATCGGCTAATAGGACCAAAATATTGTTAGCAAAAATAGGTAAATATATAGGTTTTTATGTACACCATAGGTCCTGTTAACTATGGACCCCCGTAATATGTTGTTGTTGTTGTTGTAGTAGTTGTTGTCTTCACATTAAAAATCGTTCGTTCTCACCAGCTGGATCAGTACACCCAATGTCCGTCCTGATTCCTTATCCTGGAGATTCTTCTGTGATCACAGACTGGCTGTGAGACAGAGGAAGACACAAAAAAAAACACTACCAGGTACCAGGTATTAATATTTATATTCTCTTTTAGTACTGCAGTCCCGTCTTGTGGACGAAGTACTGGGGATTTGAGTAGTTTGTCCCCGATACGGGACTGCAGTCCTGAAAGAGTTGACAGCACTGCCACCCACCAATACAGCAGCAGCAGCGGTATATATGTACTACTGCTTAAAATAAGTCCTGTGCCACTATTAATAGCCACTATACTTGTACTGCGCCACTATCAATACCCACCGCTGCCACTACAAGTCCGCCCTAAATGCAAGACAGGCATGCTCCCAGGAGTGTCCCGGAACCGCGAGACGCGTTCAAAGTTTTGATGATCCACCACTGGATTCTGCATGTCGCAAGAGGTACGTACGAATCGCAATTCATTACGAGTACGTACGCTCTCCATCGTTGTGGGTTGTGGGGGCCAATAATCGGCAATAAAAAAACCCCCTTCAGGTGGTTGCTGATCCATTTCAATCTTGCACGTCGACCCGACCCCCGACCTACGGCAGTAACCTTGACCCTATCCCTGGCCCTGACCCTATCCCTATCCCTCACGCTGGCCCCAAGCCTCTCATGAGGGACTCGAAGTCGGCAGGGGGGGTCGCGCGGCTCCGCAGCGTGTTTTGGTGGCGTTTTTCTCATGCTGCTGTAGAAACCCGGGCGACCGAAAGGCGAGCCTCTACCGATCAGACCAACGATCTGCAGAAACGCTTTTGCCGGGCCGTCCTGCATTTAGGCCGAGTCACCACTACGGTACCACCAGCGCTATTGCTACTATTGATACTACTGCAGTTATATTTCTCGTATCCAGCAGTCTACGATACCTACGTGACACCTGGTGTAATAGTGGAAGTAGGAGTGAGTAGAAGTGGAAGTATAATATATTCATACCTGGTACCAGGTATTTATTATTTTGTATTATTAATATTCTGTGTTAGGGGGGGGGCATGGTAAATAGGACCAAATATTGTTAGTAAAAATAGGTAAAAATATAGGTTTTTGTATGTACCGTAGGTCCTATTTACTATGGTTCCCCGTAATAATGGTACCGCGGACCGCGGTTTATCGTATACCAGGTACTACCTGGTATGATGCAATGATGCAGTTCCGCTCTAACAGCTACTATTAATATTATTACTGCTGTAGTACCCAAAAAGGTAAAAGAGTAAACACCAGGTGTTAATAGTACGTGCCATCGAAGTGCATCACAGCAACCTCGGAGCTTGCAGGGATAACGCTTGAGGAATTGTTCGATCTCACTGCTGAGTTTATTTTCACTTGGGTCCGAATAATTTACTTATGCTGACTGCACCATGCTGTACTTGTATCGTATCGACCGATAGATAGGGGACTTGAGGGTCGAAAGGAGACGAGAAAATAGTCTAATTCAGCACGCGATACGTACGGCATCAGCACTGCAGCAGCACCATCAGCATCACCAAGCGGCAGCACGAACCAGCCCGGGCCAAAGGTGTCAGGAGACATGTCAAGCAACGCAAAACTAGTACAAGTAGTTTGGTGTCAGTCAGTCAAGGCATGTCAAGGCAAAGCTGCTGTCCGTCAAGGAGTGAAAGTACTGCCTCCTGACATCTTTGGCCCGGGCTGCTAGTAGGGTATGCCACTATCATATACTGATGCGCCCCTAAACATTTCGATCGTTTGTATGTGAATATTCAATCCAAGCGTCACTTACATTTAGAGACAAATGTGGTACCGTGTTACACGCACGATGAAAACACACTTCAGCAGGCAGGAGTAGCTGTTAACACACCCACCCCCCCCCCCCCTGGGACGATTTTTCGGAGCCGATTTTCTCCACAAGTATGCCTTAACAAGGGGGGTACACACAACGAAAAGGGTGGCTTTGGGAAGAGATCTCGCCGACATCTTTCCACCTAGACAGACAGACAGACAGACAGACGCGTGGCTCGTCGTACTCTCCCCGTTGTCGAGAAAATCAGCCTGGAAATTCGTCCGAGGGGGTGTGTTATCTTATCACCCTAGTACGGGGGTCCATAGTTAACGGGACCAAATTTTGTTAGTAAAAGTAGGTAAATATATAGGTTTTTATGTAGACCATAGGTCCTGTTAACTATGGACCCCCGTAATAGTGTGACGGCGTTGTGCGGACGGTACACGTGCGCATGTATATACCGTACCGGCTATGATACCTACATACGTAGACGATGACACATATAGTATGCACTCGAATCTCTTACGTAACTATTACGGGGGACCATGGTAAATAGGACCACGTATTGTCAGTAAAAATAATCAAATGTATACCTTTTAACTGTGGTCTCCCTTAAATATTACGGGGGTTCATAGTTAATAGGACCTATGGTATACATAAAAAAAAATGCATATATTTACTTATTATTACTATTAATTTTTAGTCCTATTTACTTGTTTGTGGTCCTTCGTAGTACTACTCTTTGTAGTAGAGAAAGCTGTACGTACCTGGTACATACTATGAATACTACACACTACTACTATTAATAATACTGCTTTTTGTATACCTGGTACCCGTACGTGTAAAACGGTGCAAGCAGCAAGGGGCAGGGAATTTCCGATGCGCCCGCAGCGTGATAACGGGTATCATATTCGTCCGCTGCAAGCTCACGCGATTACCGGTACGTATTTCACAATAATTGGATAACGATCTGGACGGAAATGTCGGGAGCGTTTGGCTTACATTGTGATACTCCGACCGTCCTCCTACTTTCCGCCCTTATGGTGGCAACACGGGTGGTAAGATAATAACACCCCCCCCCCCATCTGCTCGGTCTCGAAACTGATGCGTGGTCAATGGTCAAATGACTACTGCAAGCAACAAATGAGTACGCCCCCCCCCCCCCCAATGCATTGATGCTGTCATCCATATGCAAGAAACCCTCACCGTTCATGCGACCCGCCCAACACCTCACGGCGCTCCGCGCTTGGTGCAAGCAATGCCTGTCTGGTCGGTGAAAACCCGACGTGCTCTGTCCCGGCATTGTAGGGATGCTAGGGTCTATGGCCATACGACTACGGCCATGCATGAGATCGAGTACGTCTCTCCTATCGAGTACACCCCCCCCCCCTCCCTCCCCCCCTCGGAGGCATTTCCTGCCTGATTTTCTCGACAACAGGAAGGGTGTAACCGCCGAGCGACGCGTCTATCTATGGAAAAAATACCGAAGATATCTCTTCCCGAAGTCGCTGCTTTCGTTGTGTGCGCTTTTTCAGTGGTTTGCCCCCACAGCGGGACTGCGGTCCTAAAAAAGGTTAAGACATGTTTTTTTTTTTGGAGAAAATCGGCGGCATTTGGACCAACAACATCTCTGAAATTTGTCTCCAGGGGTGTGTGTGTCGTCTTCCGTGTTGCTTACCAGATACACGGTGAAGAGCACGCGATCGGTTGATTGTTGATGGATGGCGCTCGCACTTCTGTTTTGCACCGTGCTCGTCGTTTTTGGATGGTCGATATCGGTGTGTAAACTTGCACGATGTAGATACTTCTGTGGGCTGTGGGTATATACTATGTACGAGTGTGTACCTGGTACCTACGTACTGCTGCTGTTGTATGCCAGGTACAAGGTAACAAAGGTACCAGGTATACATGTGCCATGCATTATGGGGGACCATAGTAAATAGGACCTAAGATTGTGAGTAAAAATAGGGAAATGTGTAGGTTTTTGTGTGTACCATAGGTCCTATTTACTATGTCCCCCCGTAATAGTAGGTCTCTCATGTCCCATGTTCCATGTCTACAATTCTGATGGCACATGCAGGGAGCACTTGAATGGCCACCGAAGCTCCGAGAGCACCTTGTATTTTGCGAGGAGTCTGACCCACAGCAGTTATCCATAGTGTCATAAACAAGCTGCTGCTCTGCGGGCTTTTCTGACGTTGACATCGGGCGAGATTGTTGGCATCTTGTGGCTCAAAGGCGGCCGCGCCAAAGTTGAGTACCAGGTATCGACCGATCTCGGGAGAACTAATAGCAGCTGGCGCATTTTTTTCTTGGTGGCGGCTATTTTTGAGCGCTTGAAACGGCGGCCACAGCGCCGTCGCCGGGGGGGGGGGTGTACTCGATAGGAGGGATGTACTCGATCTCATGCATGGCCGTAGTCGTATGACCATAGACCCTCGCATCCCTACAGTGCCGGGACGGAGCGTCGGGTTTTCACCGATCAGGCAGACATTGCTTGCACTAACAGCGAAGCGCCGTGAGGTGTCCGGCGAGTCGCATGAAGGTGGAGCTGCATCCTACTGAGAATCGCTTGTGAGGCGGACTTGCATATGGATGACAGCTTCAATGAGTTAGTTTAATTTCCGGTGTGGCCACTTCCAGAGACAGCAATGGGAGTACTATGTAACTGCCTCTTGGGTGCCTTACCTTGAACACTACGTGATACGATCAATTCCCTTGTGCAGAGTAAAGGTTCTTTACTTCGCACAAATGATTTAACTAGACGACCAGCTGTGGGCGACCGCCAAAAAAAACCAAATAAAACGGTACCCTGGATGTCTAGCTCACGTAATGAGCGGCATGTTTTACAGTGTCGTTGCCAACCGACGCCAACCCAACCCATATACAATATATTTATAATAGGGGAGGGGGGGGCAACACCGGACGTAGACTGGCGATTTGCTGACCGTCAGGGCGTCGGCCAGCTGGTGGGCGTTCCTGTTTCGCCTCCAGAAAAATAGATGAATAAATGAAAGTTGCTACGAACAGCTAGCCACAGCTACTGGCTGCAGTGATGCATATTTTATGCACCCCACTGCACACGGTTGTCGGCCAGCACGGTTCCAGGTATATTGCTTGATTACAGAACAGGCCGTCAGATGAAAAAAGGTCCCCATTCTGGGCAGGCCTTAGAGAAGGCTTGGAACCTTACTGCGATGACAACATCCTTCGACAACCTTGAGCTTAGACTACTTACTACGGGGGACTACAGTAAATAGGACCAAATATTGCCAGTAAAAATACGTAAATATACAGGATTTTGTGTGTGCCGTAGGTCCTGATTTCCTTGGCCCCCCCCCGCAATAGTCTGTAGTAGTTATTTGCTGTAGACATCGCCTTCGAGCATATGATTTCTTGAATCCAATCGTCTCGTTGCGTCCTCCGAAAAGTGACTTTATTTTTTTTGTGTTTCGATTTTTGATGCCGCTCGGTCCCGCAATATAGGGATTGTTTCTATACTATTAATAATGTCAAATACCTAAAACCATTGTGTTTAGGGCTGGGGTTAGGGTCAGGGTTCGGATCCCGGAATATAGAGAGTATTTCTATACTACTATTATTACAGGGGTCCGTAGTTAACGGGACCAAATTTTTGTTTCTTAAAAATAGGCAAATATGTACCAGTAGGTTTTTATGTACACCATAGGTCCTGTTAACTATGGACCCCCGTAATAAATACCTGGTACACAAAATATCATTGCCTTTAGTGACAAAGAGTGTGGTGGATTACTTATTTTCGGTGGGCCTACGCTGCTCTACCGCCATCTACCGCACGCACTTTGTACTCGTACTTACCAGGTAAGAGAGTACCTTGCGGGCGGCGTTTTTTTGCCGCGCGGATTGTTCTCGTGGTGCTGTACGCTTGTTGCGTCATTTTTCTATTTTTCTTTTGTTTTTTTGTTTCCGTATCCTCTCGCGGATCGGAAAAAAAAAAGAAAAAGCTTGAGGTCACCACACTTCGTCAAGCGTTTGCACGTTTTGTTTGCGCTCTGCTTCTCGTGTCACCTGCGTGTGCTACCAGTACCCATTTTCTGCAGAGCATACTACAAACAGTAGTGTACGTGTACACGGCACCAATGTTTTATACGTACTACTGCTTGTGTGCCATGATACCACAGGCATTGCTGTATTTTTCTCGGGGTTGTAGCACTACGAAATACCTGGTAGTTCAACAAATCGCTTCTTCTACTGTTTACCGTTCTGTAGGGGCCTCTGGTGCAAGGCAGCATCAGACCTTCTAAACCCCACAGGCCACTATTAATTTTATAATTTTTGAAATACGTCAGCTGTGAGTTCGACCCACTATTAATTGTAGCACTCCTATTAGTAACTACTTGCCGCCACGGACGGTGTGATCCATACACCGCATGATGGTTTGTTAGTAGTCCAAAGAGTACTGCGAGACTGAACAGCAGCAGTGAATGTACTGAACTGCTGTACATCGTTGCACGTACAGCAGCAGTGTGAAATAGTAACAAGGTCACGGTTGCAGCAGAATAGTTTCGCTATTCCGCTATTCTCTCCGCCGTGTGTCATAACCATTTGTAGATGGTCCGCCCGCCCAACCATCCCGTCCATCCACGGCTCATCCATCCATCCATCCACAGCTCATCCATCCATCCACAGCTCATCCATCCGTCCATCCGTCCGAACGATAGATATCAATATGATACGACGTAGGACAAAATACAAACAGCAGACGCGGTGGAAGCAAACCGCCCAGCAAGTGGCCTTGGGGCTAGGCGTAGTTTCACGGGGGGGTCCATAGTTAACAGGATCTATGGTATACATAAAAACCCATACATTCACCTATTTTTAGTAGCAATATTGGGTCCTGTTTACTATGGCTCCTCCGTAGTAGTAATGCTACGAGGGGAGGCCGTAGTGTTAATACTATTCAAAAGCCATGATGTAACCAAACAAAGAAACACGTATCCCCCGTATATCCTATCCCGTGTCTTGACACCGTATTTTGGTTGTGATTGCTATCACGGGGGTCCATAGTTAACAGGACCTATGTTATACATAAAAAACTATATATTTACCTATTTTTACTCACAAAATTTGGTCCTGTTAACTGTGGCCCCCCGTAATAATATATGCTCCCCCCGTGATATCGTAGTAGTATTACGGGGGACCGTACAGTAGTAAATAGGACCAAATATTGTTAGTAAGAATAGGTAAACATAGAGTTTTTTGTGTGTACCGCAGGTCCTATTTACTATGCCCCCCCGTAATAGTAAGAGCCGGAGACAGACGTGTTCGTGTTATTATTAATATTAATAGTGTACATGCTCGCGAGAAACACCGGTGTGAGTTCGTGCCATTCTGCAGAAAATGTAAACAGAAAACCAGAAAATGTAACAAACCATGTGTGTCATGTAATCATGGGTTTATCCTAGTAATAATGTTCCGGACAAGAGTGCACGCTTTGATTTATTTCCGACTTTATTACTGGTGGCGCTAACTACGGCCGATAGGATGATGTTTATACCTATCTAATACGTACCAGGTATGCGAGAATTACGCAGCGTGCAGGGAGTTGAACGGACGTCACATCAAAGCCACGCGGCTTGTTTCCGTGGCCAGGATGCTGATCTTCCATAGTTAACCCTTTTATTAATATTACGGAGGGCCGTAGTAAATGGGACCTACGGTACACACAAAAACCTATATATTTCCAGATTTTTACTAACAATATTTGGTCCCATTTACTACAGTATGGCCCCCCGTAGTACGTCCCGCCGTCCCGCTGTGGGGGCAGATCACTCGAAAACCAAGTATTACGGGGGTCCATAGTAAATAGGACCAGATACTGTTAGTATAGATAGGTATATATATATAGGATTTTGTGTGTACCGTAGGTCCTATTTACTATGGTCGCCCCCAAAAACGGGACTGCAGTCCTAAAGTGGGATGGATTGATTGGTTGACGTCTTGGAGGGCCGTATACAGATACAGCAGAAATAATCAGAATCCACGACGGACCCGAAAAACAAGGTGCCCCTCCATGACTATTAATAGGTGTCCCTCCATGCCATGTCTTGACACTGCTGTATTTGATTCTGTTTTTTTTTTTTTTTTTTCCCCCTCCAATTCGCCAATTCGATTCGATTCGATTCGTTTTTTTTTCCTTCTTCTTTCGTTTTGTCTGTTTGATAGATATATATATATATATATAATGTGTATGTCGCGCCTGTCGTATCCAGTACGTGGACATACGATGGCATTGCATGGCATTGCATTGCCCACTTTGCTTACTGCATAACAATGATGTAGTATCTCTTAAGGCGTGGCGTAGTTTTGTGACCACAGAACTTGTATCTCTCTACGTAATAGGATTGAAGAATCGGCGCGGACACTTGGGTTTGTGCTGGATGGTCGCGACAGATAGCAAGAAAGGTTTAATGTGAAGAACACACACACACTATCTGTACTATGTTGGGGGGGGGCATGGTTCAAAGGCCGCGATGAACCCAACAAGTGGTATCCGCCTTGTCCTCACCTCACTACATTATTGGTTCTCGTTGCTGTTAATATGGTATGTTGTGTTCCGCCGTACTTTGTACCAGCATTATCACTGGTTACTTGTTATCAATATTAATAGTACGACAAATCGTAGAGTCTCGAGAAAGACAAGTTGCGGCCAACGCGCGCCCGAACGTTTTCGTCCGCTCAGTCCTCCGGAACTGCCCTTGTTGTTCTCTCTAAGTCTTGTCAGCGGACACAGTGTCAAGTTTTACTCCCCGCTGCTGCAGCTGTTCGTGCGTACGTTTAGGTACCAATCCTTGCTACAGCAGTATATATGCTATCGCAAAAAATGTTCTCCCACACTAAGTCAAAGTACGTTGTCTCCAGAGGCAACTTGGGGGACGCGGGTGCGGTTCGAAAAGTGTTACTACTGTTGCTGCTGCTGCTGCTGCTTCAGAAGTGTTGACCGCTGTGCAATCAATGGCTCGTCAGCAGCGCGCGCACCTTTGGCGCTGCTTTTGGCCCTTTTTGTTGTTGCTGTCATAGCGCATAGCAAAGCGCGCGACGCACGAAGCAGTGCTGCCACACGGCACCAGCCCAACGGCGGCGGGTGTTTTCGCAGTTGCAGCTCCACAGCAGTATGGCACTCTCGTTAGGCTGCGCAGCAGTATGACATGGATGTAGACATTCATATTGATGTTGCGTACGCGTTGATGCGATATTGGAGATTGTTGCCTACGCGTTGGTGTGATATTTTGCGTGTTGTACCTGGCACGGAGTTGATTTCGATACTTTTATGTTGATTTGGACTCTGTTAATACTGCTGTAATATCGATACGATATCGATATCGCTGCGACGGTACTACTTACTGCTACTACTGCTGCTGCTGCTGCTGCTGTCACTGATGGGCGGTGTGATTATCGGGTCGGCACCGAGGAAGCGACGACCTTCCTCCCTCCAGCTCCCTTGTGTATTTTCCGTCTTCCTTCGGTATGCAACTATCGGACAGATGATCTACATACAGGCCATCTACATACATATCATCTACATATATATCATCTACATACATATAATCTACAGATCTTTCTACATACAGATCATCTACAGATCTTTCTACATACAGATCATCTACAAATCTTTCTACATACAAATCGGATCTACAGATCTTTCTACATACAAATCATCTACCAACGGTACATATCATCTACATACGGATCATCTACAGATCATCGATTCCCACTTACATGATCTAATCTAGATATTTTCAAGGCAGATAGATCATCTATTCCCGATCTTGTATGTGATCTATTAGCTCATGCTGCCGAGTGGGGCCCGTACAGTCTGCATGATCTATGGCGCGCGTTTTTCTCGGGCTGGATCTGTACTGGTGCATGCAAACAGATCTTCTGCACAACCAACCTTTCACAATGGCGGGTGAGGAACTGCTTAGATGATCTAGATCATGATCTGCTCGAGGGTGTGCAACAAACAATCTCTCTTTTCTGCTGTACCTTGTATTATTACCCTGTAGCACGGAATATAGATAGCCCCCCCCCCCCCCCCCCCCCCCCCCCCCCCCCCCCCCCCCCCCCTGGGATTCATTTCGGAACCCAATTCTGTCTCGACGAAAATGATGGATTTTTGGAGTTTTCTCGCGTCGATGTCGAGGTGTTTCCATAGACGCACTGCGTTGCTGCGCTGGGCCAGCTACGCCCCTCTCCGTAGTCGAGGAAACCGTCACATTCGAAATTTGTCCGCGGGGTGTGTGTGTGTTGCCTTTTGTCACTCTGGCCGGGAAAATCGTAATCGTTTGGAAAAGGATATGAACTTCAACCGTAGCCTATATTACCGGTCTAGTGAATACGTCTGTCTCCCTGCTGCTTTTATCACTCGTGTGATACGGCAGTAACCTGATATAAATCGCTCACTCTGGCCGGGAATGTATTACGGGGGGCCATAGTAAATAGGACCACATATTTGTTCGTAAAAAATAGGCAAATGTATAGGTTTTTGTCTGTACCGTAGGTCCTATTTACTATGGCCCCCGTAACAGTAAAATCGTTTGGAAACCGATGTGAACTTCAACCGTAGCTTGTAGTGCGGGTCAAGTGAATGCGTCTGTCTCCCTGTTGCTCTGTCGCGTGCCTCGACCGCGCCGGTACGTAACCTGGCGCATTTTGCCCAACAGCGTTAAGGTTCTTTCTTCACTGCAGCTATCGATCATATACGTTTTCGTGTCTTGATACTACTGTACGGCTGCATCAGACACCTGGTTCGTACCAGTTTTTTTTTCCTGTTTTTTTTTTTGTGTGTGTGTTTGTACTGTAGTATGACCGTAGTATGTTGTTAATAGTATTGGTCGTATTAGGCAGAGGTGACGTTCTCGTTTTTCGCGTACGTGGTGCTTGTTCGTTTTCATAGTTTCTGATTTCGTTGGCGAAACCCGTTTCCTTTCGGTCCGATATTTTCCTCGCTCGTCGCCTTTCTCGCCTGCTGCCGTTCGCCGCTTTTGCTATCGCCTTTGTCTGTTCGCGTTTCGCCCTTCTCTTTTCGTCCTTCTCCTATCGCCTTTCGTCCTTCGTTCTTCGCCTTTCGCCTTTCGCCCTTCTCCCTTCGTCTTTCCTCGCCTTTCTGTTTTCGCCCCTTTCCATTCCCCCTTCTTCCCCCGCCTTTCGCCTTCCCCGCCCTTCTCCGTTCACCTTTCGCGCCCTTCTTTCTTCGCCTTTTTCGCCCCCCTCTCGCCTTTCCCGCTTCGCGCTTGCTTCGCGCTTGCTTCGCGCTTGCGTCGCGCTTGCGTCGCGCTTGCGTCGCGCTTGCTTCGCGCTTGCTTCGCGCTTGCTTCGCGGTTGATTTGCTTTTTCTTCTTCTTCTTCTTCTTGTTCTTGTTCTTGTTCTTGTTCTTTCTCGGTGGACATATAGCGCTGTTGGGTCTAGGCGATACCAAGGGTGCGAGACGCGAGGAGGACGATGATGGCATGGCAGAAGAGGAGAAGAGCCTGTCCACGAAGGTGACTACACGTGTCCGGTATGCCCCCCCCCCCCCCCCCCCCCCCCCCCCCCCCCCCCCCCTCCTCCTCCTCCTCCCTCCTCCTCCTCCTCCTCGCCCTCGTCCTCCTCCTCTCCCCGGTGGAAAAGTAAAACGTCGGAGGGAACCGGTCTTCCCACGAGCAGGAGAGTGGGGCTTGCTGGCTTGCTCCGACCGGCTCTGCCCGCCTCCGCCCGCTCACGAGCAGGACAGTGAGGCTTGCTGGCTTGCTCGTATTGGCTCTGCCTACTATCGCCCCTCCCGTCCCGTCCCCTCCCTTCCTTCCTTCTTTCCCCCCCTCCCTCATTCCTCCCCTTTATCGCTGGGTGGGCCATGGTTGGGCCGTCCGCCAAGCCCCTAACCCATTAGGGCGCATCCATACGCCGAAAATCAAGAGCTGAAAGCTATAGCTGAAAAGACAAGCAGACTTTGGTCTCTTTCGCGAAAAAAGAGAACGGAGTACAGACACAGGATACACGTGAAAAAGCGAAAACTAAACCTCCGAAACGATTTTTTTTTGTCAACGGTCGAGGTGGAGCACCAGCACTGATTCACCATCCAGCTGCGGTAAAGGCGGCACTCAGCCCTAAAAAAAAACGAGGGGGGTGTGCTCACGCAGATAGTCGACGATGCCCTGCTGCCGCAAGGGCGCCTGTATCCCGCCGCGCAAGATATGCGCTCGATGTTGTACGGGTGCTCTTCAAACAGCAGCATCAACTTGCTGCAAACAGACGCATTTACACAGAAAAGTAGCACTCAAGTCGATAGCGATGGCTCCATGAGTCACAAGTTTTTTTTGGCTGCGGCGATGGGAGCTGCAACGACTGGCACCATGGGCATGTTGTTAGTGTATTGTGTGCTCTCTGTCTTCTAGCAGTCTCGTCTACTGGGCGTTCGTAGCTGTCGGTTCGCCGCCGTGGGTCTCGCTTGTCGCTTGGGCCAGCTTGGGCTGTTCGTTTTTTAGCTTGTGCTTTCTCGATTGAACCAAACAAAAACTTTTCATTTTTTTTTTTTTTCAACCGCGAAGCTAAAATGAACTCAGCCGGTCTACTCGGCCCTCATCATTTCTTTTTGGGTCCCGACCAGAACGAGTGGCATCTTCCCTATCCCATCTTCGCTTTTGTTTTTTTAGCTTTCGTTTTTGGCTTCCGAATTCTTGGTACGGACGGGTCCTTACGACCGAAAACACATAAACCATGGAAAAAATGTAACCAAAAACACGTGTGCAAAATCGACCCCCCCCCCCCCCCCTTGAACTTTTCCGACCCCTTCCCACCCCCCCCCCCCCCCCCCCCCCTCTTCACCCTAACCCACTCCTACCCCACCCTACCCCTACCCTACCCCTACCCTACCCTACCGTTCCCTTCACCTACTCTTACCCTACCGAGACAACAGGCTGCAGACCTTCAACAGAGCCTGACGGACGTCTCGATGGACGACATCGACATACAAGCCGCTCTTGCTGACAGCGATGGCCAGGGAACAGGCAGCGAGAACTACACCACCGATGGCGGCGGTGGCGGCGGTGGCGGCGGTGGCAGCAGCAGCGGCTTGGGGGGAGGCGGCCGAGATTTTCCGGCGGCGATAGCGGTAGCTGTGGGGGCTGCGGTTGGTGGAGGGGCGGAAGAGGGTACTCATGCGGCTGCTTCGGGTGTCACGGCGGCGGTGGCGGCGGCTGTGCCAACCGCAGCGGGAGCAGCAGGAGCAGCGGGGGGAGTTGTGACCGAGGGGGAGGAAGTTAGCGCCGCTGGTTTCGTCGTGAAGGAAGGCGGTGGCGACGGTGGCGACGGTGGTGATGTCGGCCAAGACCAACGGGGGAACCATCGCGGTTCTCGTACGAGTAGCAGGGATAGGGAGGAAGGAGGACGGGATAGCGCGGACGCGGACGCCGGAGGGGGCGGAGGAGGGGCAGGAGAAGGAGGCGGAGATGAGGGCGAGGGCGAGGGTGAGGGTGGAGGTGGGACCGATCAGAGGGGGAGCGAGGATGGCGGGGAGGATGGCGGAGGGCTGGTGTTGAGAGCGATGGCGAAGCGCCCGCTGAAGGAGATGCTCAGGTGATGTGTTTGGAGTTTTTTGTTTTTGGCGTACGGACAAAAAAAAAAATTGATGTTGTGTTTTTTTTTTCTCGTTAGCTTGTTTGTTTTTGGCTATTTCAAATGTTTGCATGTACGTCAGCTGTGTATTCGATCGAATGGGTTGGTTGGTACTCAGCTTTTTTGGCTTTCTATGCGATGCGGCGGAATACTCGATGGTTGTTTCTTGTGTTTTCTCTTTCTGTATCGCATGTTTGGTGGGGGGGGGGGAGGGAGAGGGGGTGGGGGCTGTGAACTGACGTTTTCGTCTTTCTTTCAATTGAATGTTTGTATTCCCCCATGTGCTTCTATTGATAGTAGAAGCAGTAGTAGTAGCAGAAGTAGTTGTAGTAGTAGTAGCAGTGGTAGTAGTAGTACTAGTACTAGTAGTAGCAGTAGTAGTAGTAGTGGTAGTAGTAGTAGTAGTAGTAGTAGTAGTAGTAGTTGTAGTAGTAGTAGTAGTAGTAGTAGTAGTAGTAGTAGTAGTAGTAGTTGTAGTAGTAGTAGTAGTAGTAGTAGTAGTAGTAGTAGTAGCAGCGGTAGTGCAGGAGTCGAACATCCCGTCTGTAATTTTCTCGGGCCGTAAGTCTTGGTAAGGGTGATCGCACCTCAGCGGCCACGGGACCGGAGTTCGGAAATCCACGCCTGAGCCGCGGGTAGAGATCTAAAAGGAGGACCGGAGGGACACGCCCGAGGGTGGCCTGCGATGTGCAGGCGGCCAATGCCAAGCAACTGGCGGAGGCGGTGGTAGCGGTGGTGGCGGTGGTGGTGGTGGTGGTGGTGGTGTTGGTAATGGTGTTGGTTTTGGGTGGTTGGAATTGTGGTTTTTGTGTGTTGTTTGCTTCCATAGTAACCTTGCTGATATCGTTGCCGTTTTCGTTGTTCATTGTTGTGGGGCAGGTTGGAAGAGGACGTGGAAGAGGAGGGCGGCGAACCCGTGGCTCGCCTCGAGCACCTGCCTCCGTTCACCGAACGCTGGGCCCCGGAAGCGCTGACACCGCAAATATTGTCGCAGGTACATATATTTATATATATATATATACATCCTTTCTCTCTCCCGCCCCGCCCCCCCCCCCGTCCCCCCCCCCGCCCCGTCCCCCCCCCCCCCCCCCCCCCTTCCCCCTCCCCCGCTCTGTTGTCGTGTAAAGGTGTCTGTCCTTTTTCTTTTTCTTTTTGGCACTAGATATGTTTTTTTTCGTGCTGGGTATCGCTCATCCCGCCTCATGACCGAGAACTTTCAGGGTATATATATATGTCTATTTTCCTGTTCTGTATGATGTAGCTCATGTTACCGGGAGGGAGTGGTGATCATCCGAACGATCTACGTAGGACAGGTTTCCAGGGTTGAGATCCGTACTCTGTCGTACATATCCTGCGCAGCACATCATTACGGCAGCTTAGGATCGGGCAGATGATTTAGATGCTCTGTCTGTCTGTCTGTCTGTCTGTCTGTCTGTCTGTCAGTGTGTGTGTCTGTCTGTCTGTACGATCGGTGTGTGTGGAGAATTCCTACTCGATTGGTATGTCTCACAGCTTGGCAGCTCATGTACCGGGTCTATCATATTAAAATCTAAATATATTTTTGAAGTGGGTGCTGTTACGGGGGGCCATAGTAAATAGGACCTACGGTACACTCAAAAAGCTGTATATTTACCTGTTTTTTGCTAAGAATAGTTGGTCCTATTTACTATGGTCCTCCCGTAAATAGCGGTACGCTGCAACGCCAGCGGGCTTGAAACAGCTGTTGTTGCGTAACGAAATACGGCCACCCCCACCCCCACCCCCCACCCACCCACCCACCCAACCACCCAACCACCCACTCACCATTTACCCACCCACCCACCAACCCCCCCCCTCCCCCCCAAACAAATAAAAGAAAGAAAAAGCAAAGAAACAGAAAAGGGGGGAGTTGTTTAGCAAGATAATACGGCCGTCGCTCTTGATATAAATTCTCCGCGGCAGGATATTTGGTTGCATACTTGTAAGGGCTTTTTCTTGCATAAAAAATCATTATTAGCGGCAAGCGCGAGAGCGTGAGTTGGCTACATTCGATGAAAATCGACGGGCAATGGGAATGCCGAACCCTATGCGCGACAAAAAATGAAGGCACGTATATACCGGGGGGCAGAAGGGACGACACCTGTGACCTGCGTCTGTGACCACGGCTTGTCCAGAAGAAGACCGCTGAGGGTAAAAAAAAAAGTTTCTACGAGTTGAGCTGGAAAGTGAAAGTGACGATTTAAAAAAAAAAAAAATCTTGGAAACTGCCGTCGACTCGTGTGTGTGTGTGTGTGTGTGTGTGTGTGTGTGTGTGTGTGTGTGTGTGTGTGTGTGTGTGTGTGTGTGTGTGTGTGTGTGTGTGTGTGTGTGTGTGTGTGTGTGTGTGTGTGTGTGTGTGTGTGTGTGTGTGTGTGTGTGTGTGTGTGTTTTTTTCTCTCAAGCCGAAAAGGAAAAGGTCCTGATTTTTTTTTTTATTTACACTTCGGGCCGGTCGTACCGTACGTATCAAAGCGCCAGTGATAATAGCAGCAGTGGCCTGCTCTGCTGTTGTTGCAACGGGAGCTATACGGGTGAAATTGACACACCACACCATATCTGAACGTGGAAGGGTGGTGAGCTTAAGCTTTACTTTTTTTTTTACTAATCCGCCGGTTGAGGAATAAAAATCGAAACAAAAGTTAATGTCTATTGGGCGATTTTTTCATCTGGGGGGTGTGAACCCCCCCCCCCCCCCCCCCCCCCCCCCCCCCCCCCCCGCCCCCCGATCCCCGCCCCTGCCTGGTCGGTGATGCTCCGTCCCGGCATTGTAGGGATGCGAGGGTCTATGGTCACACGACTACGGCCTTGCATGATATTGAGTACACCCCCCGCCTGCCCCTCCCCCCTCTTTTTTTTTTATTTCTTTTTGGTTGTGAGGTTGTCTAAAAATGTAAAAAACCCGCGTTCCCTCACTCGTGATGTTTTTTTTTGGTGTTTCGTGCTGGTGACCAGGTGTTCAGCGGGCTGGTGCCCGTCGCCTCCCGACAGGGACAGGCGGAGCCGCTGTGCACGTACATGCTGGAGTGCTGCGTCCGGCCGGACGTCGAGGTCGCGACGATCCTGCACATCGCGTCCGTGGTGAGCCAGCTGCCTTTTTATTTTTTTTTGGCTGTACGGTTTTGTTTTTCGTATACTCGTACTCCTGCTCGTACAGCTTCTTGTTTTCGCGTTCATGTGTTTTTTTTTTTTTTTTTTGTTCATGCTATTTGCTTTCCGTTTTCGTTTTTTCGTTTTTTTTTTTTTCGTTTCTTCGTTTCTTTTTGTATCATTTGTTTGTTCGTTTTTTGTGTTTGTTTAGGTTGTGTTTTTTTTTGTTTTCGTTTTTCGTATTTGTTTTTTTTTTTTTCTTCGCGTTTTTGTTGTTGTTTTTTGTTTGTGTTCACGTTTTGTTTGTTTCTTTGTTCGTGTTTTGTGTTTTGTGCACTTCGTACTGCTACGTTTTTTGTTTCTGTTTTTTTTTGCATGAAATAGAGATGAGCCTTTTATACCCCGCAGGCCGGTTTTTGTCGCGCTTGCTTGCTTGCTGCCGATGTCTCTCTTGGTTGCTTGCATGTTGGACTGACTGACTGACCCGCCCTTACTCCTTTCGTGGCAATTACGGTTCAAATATAACAAAACTGTTCCTGGCATTTCGTTTTCTTCCTCTCCGTTCTTCTTTTTCATATGCTTCAGGTGGCGGCAGATCACGGCCTAGAGCTCGTCCGAAAGCGCGGCGGCCAGGTCCTCTACGGCGTAACGCCTCCTACCTCCAACTCCCGGCACGACGTTGCAGGACCAACCATGGGCATCGGCGCTGGCAGCATGGGCCTCGGTGGCGTCGGCGGCGCAAGCGTACCCCAGCCGCGCAGCGCGCGGTCGTCGTGGTACCTTAGCAGGGGGAACGATCCGAGCACCCCCGCAACCGCAACCGCCACCACCTCCGCCACCGCAACAGCCGCCTCCGCTGCTACCCCCACCGTCCCCTCTATACCCTCACCGGGTCCCGTGGTATCACTCGAGGAGGCGGCGGCGGCGGTGGCGGTGGCGGCGGCTATACCGCCTCCCCTAACCCCGCCGCTGGCACCGCCAGCGCCGTCGTCGGGGTTTGCGGCGGCGGAGATGGACGGAGAGGCGGTGGTAGGAGGGGCAGCGGGGCCCGGGGATGGGGGGGGGTGCCGCGCGGCGGGAGTGGCTAGGGGCGACCTCTCCTGGGAGAAGAAGGGGGGGGGGGGGGGGGGGGGGGTGTGCCGCGGCTTCCACCGCCGCCTCCGCTGCGGCTGGGGCTGCAGGAGCGCCGGCCTCAACGCAGGCGCCGGAGGACGGGGGGTCGGGGAGGGCGGGGGCGGGGGCGGGATCCAGGGCTGGTTCGATGGGGGGAACGGCTGATCTGGTAGGGTGGGGGGGCGCGGGCGGCGCAGGTTGGGGCCCGTGGAGCCTCGTGGACATGCAGCTTGTCGTCGGGCAGGCCTCGAAGCATAGGGTGAGGGGGGAAGTGGGTGAGGGAGGGGGGGGGCGGCGGGAGGGGGGATACTCACTATTAATAGTTGCTCGCCTTAGTCTTTTGACCATTAACCGCGCATCCCTTTCGAGACGGGGCACCGTTCCTACTCCTGATAGAGGCACCTCCAACTTTTGGGCGCTCATTACGTTGTTTCCATTTAGTACATGGCAAATGCTTGCTAATGTTATCCCCTTCCTGTTTCGCCGCCTGTGGCCACCATCTATCTCCCAGAAGTGCAAAAAAAGAGAGAAAAAACGAAAGCGTGGATGGTGCGAATCGAACCTTCGAAACGATTTTTTTTATCGAGCGCAGTATGACACCTACGCTCGAGCAGTGCTCGTACAACTGGCACGTTGTGTTTTTTTTTGCGCAATCTAGTGTAAAATACGTTGCACGATCTCCTACAGCAGCAGAGTAGCTTGTGCAGGTACGACTGCATATACAGCAGTACTGCTGCTGCTGCTGCTGCTGCTGCTGCTGCTGCTCTAGAGATGCCAAGTGATATGATACGACAGCAGAAGAAGATGCGCGTACTGCGACGAAGGAACGTACGTGTACTGATCCCCTTTCAGCTGGCTCTGCTGTCGGATCTATCGGTCAGCAGTGTAGGACGCACAGCAGTCAGTAACCACTGCTGTTGTAAGGATATTTTGTACGAACGCTGCTGTACGAGCGATTTGTTGTACGAACGCTGCTGTCATGCCGGTCACGCATTGCGGAAGGCACGTGCATATGTTGGCCAATGTCGACAACAGCAACAACGAACACTGGTACTGTGCAGTACAGCGCGGATATTCCACATGCGCGTAGTACCCTGGCTGCTGCTGCTGTTAGCGCGCTGTGCTGAGCACGGCTGCAGCAGTGGCGATGTCGGATCACACACAGCAATATGCAGAAGAAGCAGCAGGGAGAGAGGTGATGATGATGGCGCGGTCGTGGCGTGGCCAAGTGATTGATCGAAATATCCGATAAATCAACTTTGATAGCCGCAGTACGATCATCCACACGCGCAAGGTGTGTCAACTGTTGCTGCTGCTGCTGGGCAGCAGGGTTGTGGTGCTGTAGGAAGTTGGAGGTAAGCACGCTCTGTGCACTGTTGCTGTTGTTGTCTGGGCGGTGGTCCGTGCTCCGTGCAACACACAGAAAATGTACCGTGTTATACGTCAGACTGGGTACAAACGTATGAAAAAAATGTGGCAGACGGTGGAATGCGGACGGCAGGCTCCGACAAACACAACCAACCACAGCAACACTGCGCATATGGGTGTGTCGAACACGCACGGCGTGTGGACGGCAACGTTGGAACGATGGGATCTGTCTGTGCATGTTGTCTGTTGTGTACCTGGTATATGTCTGAGCTGTGTGCGCACAGCTCATGAGAGCTTAGGGGAGAAAACAGACAACTTTCACCGATAGGTACGTACGAAATAAGGCCTCTCGCACTGAAACCAGGGAAATCGTCTTATCCACTCCCGCCGGACAAAAAAGTTTGAGCGCCCAGCACGCACTCCAGAGTGCCGGATCGCGCCGAGACCTCGACCAATGTGTCCGGCCGGGCTTCCCGTGTCGGAGTACTTGGTCTTTTACCGAAAAGTGCTTTTGTACGAAGAGATAAGTTAACAAGTACGAAAAATTGACAAACATACGTATACGTATACGCAAAGTAAACCCCACACAAGGACCAAAATGTCCATAAAATAGCCAATATGAAAAGAGATAACATCCTCCTTCCCTGCCTCCCGCCACCCCCCGAAACAACTCGACAGGTGCTGCTTATCCGATTCATGGCGCTCCGCACGGCGGCCAGCCGAGACGTCTTCCGCCTCGCAACGGCGGCGGCGGAGAGGGGGCAACCCCTGGCCATAGCCCCGGCAGCCCTAGCGTTCGTGTCGACCGTAAGGGAGGCCCTCAGGGAGCGCGGGACACTGCTGGAGTCACTGGAGGAGTGTCCGGCGCAGGAGAGGAGAGTGGAGCTGGACCCCCCCTTTCTGGACCAGGTGTGGGATGTTTTGTTTTGTTTTTGTACTGATTTTTTTTTTTGTTAGGGTTTTGTTTTACAAGTAGCGTTAAATAGTGTGTGTTTTTTTCATACATAGAGTGTTTGCGGCAGAAGTCTTGTTAAAGAAAAAATTTTACACGACCGTGAGAAAAGTGAATTTCCTCCTCATCGGGTTTTGGAAACCCCTTCGTGCCGTATAAATCAGGGGAGCGGGTGAGCACGGGGATAGCGAAAACTGCTGTAGTTCGTAAACGCTGGTGGTACGAGGTATATCGTATGTAGCAAAGCACAGCAACGAAAGCAACGAGGGTGTATGGCGACAGCAAAGCAGCAACGGCGGCAGCCGCTGCTATTCCCAGACAGCAAGCAGGAGCAGCAGCACAGTTAGCAGCAGGTACTCTCCTTGGGGAAACTAGCGGCAGCAGCACCAGCGGCAGCTCAGTAACAGTACTTGTAGCTCAGTAGCAAGCAGCTTCCGTTTTTGCAACTCTCAACCCTGGGACCGGCGGTTCTTATTGGGCTGCTGCTGCTGCTGCTGCTGCTGCGCTTCTAGCCTACGCGTGCCATCGCATCGGTGCCCTCACACAGCGGCACAGCCGCCGCCACCGCTGCCACCGCCGACGCAGCGCCGCCGCCGCAGCCGCTGCTGCCGCTGCCGCTGCTGCTGCTGTTGCACTGCCGCTGCTGCCGCTGCCGCTGCCGCTGCTGCTGCTGCTGCTGCACTGCCGTCATCTTTTTGTGGAAATTGGTACGCAAAAAGTCTTGACGCTGTTTCGAGCGACAGGCGGCACGAGCGGTCGTTTACGATCGATGGCACCGAATAGGCGCGTGTCGCAGCAGCGCCCCGGCGTGACCAACCCAACGCCACTTCTCCATGCGCTGCTCTAGCCTACCAGATACACCTTTTGAGGCTTACTGTATGTGTGCTGCGCGATTTGTTGCCTTGTCGCGTCTATTCAGAGTAGCGGCGCTCTTGAGGCTCTCTGCGGATTATTAAGGAGGCATGGTGTTATCGGGTGAATCGCTCGGTGTGTGGTAGGCCAATGAACAAAGGACACCAAAAACTACCCGAGAAAATTCCTGCCAAATCGTTACTTCTGAGCAGCATGTCTTTGTTGTCGTTTTTTTTTTTTTTTTTTTTGAGTTCAAGAAAGATGTCGCAAATTTTTCGCTGGCGGGAATTTTCGCAAAAAATATTTTCCCGAAAGGAGTTTTGTGCGAACGCTCTGCTACGAGTAATGTGTCTTTAGTTTTTTGTGCGTGTGTTTTGTGTGAGTGTTTTGCGCCCTTTTTTTTATGTGTGTTTTGTTTCTGTGTCTGTTTTTATGTGTTTTTTTCTTGTGTGTGTGTTTTTTGTAGTGATTGTGTGTTTTTTTGGGGGGCGGCAAGGGGGCGAGGAGGAAAATGGGCGGGAGTGGATGGGGGGGAGGGAGGGGGGAGGGAGGGGGAGGGGGCGGAGGGGGAGGGGGGGGGGGGGGGGGGGGGGGGGGGGGGGGGAGATAAGGAGGAGGAGAGGAGGAGAGGAGGAGAGGAGGAGTGAGGTGGCGAAGGTTTGGTTGTCGTGATTGTTGGGATAGGTTGTCGTTGAGTTGGGATGGAAACGAGGCATCACTCTGTGTTGCTGGTTGCCTGGTGATCGTCTTTTGCTTTGCGTTGCTTTGCGTCCTTTGCTTTGCTTTGCTTTGCTTTGGTTTGCGTTCATTTTGCTTTTACTTCGCTTGATTCGTGGATTGATCTGATTAATCGCTTGCTGGGTTGATCTCTTCGGCTGGCCAGGCCGCCTGCTCGGCTCCCAGGCGCTAGGCGTCGTGCCGAGATGCCGGGATTTCCTGACCTCGTTCTCTTGCGTCCTCGCGCTTTTGCCACCCTCCCCCCTCCCCTTGACATGATCAGGTGGAAGGCATGTGCCAGTGGGACATGGTAGCTAGCCTGAGAGAAGCCGGGGTTTCTCTTGACGAGCACGCGAGGGTGAGGCTGAGAATGTACCTGGTATCACCGAAGGAGGGGAGAGGGGGGGGGGGTGTACTCATGTTGATGCATGGCGGCCGTAGTCATGTGGGGCGGGAGTAGAGGGGGATATTCGGGCTTCGAAGGGGTCAAGGGTGTTGCGTATTCAAGAACAAAGACAAGTAACAAGTGCGTGCCGTGCCGGGTATTGTTTTTGGTTGGTTGGATAGCCGTAGATAGCGTTTTTTTTTTTTGTTTTTTTTTTTCTGTGAGTTTGTTGTTTTTTGTTGATGCGCACCGCACAGCCGAGTGCAATAAGTTCCTCGTGATCGGCGCCTGGTTGACCCGTCGACCGAAGTCTTGTCTCCCCCCCCTCCCCCCCCTTTTTTGCCCCCCCCCCCCCCCCCCCCCCCCCCCCCCCCCCCCCCCCCCCCACCTCGTATCACGTTGGGGGTATATGGTGAGGCACCCACGAGGCAGTTACCTGGTACATAGTAACCCCACTGCTGTCTCTGGAAGTGGCTACACCAGAAATTAAATCAATTAATTGATGCTGTCGTCCATATGCAAGAAAATTCGCCTCTACAGCGGTTCTTAGTAGGATGCAGCTCACCCTTCATGCGACTCGCCCAACACCTCACGGCGCTTCGCGCTTGGTTCAACAAGCACTGTCTGCCTGGTCGGTGAAAACCCGACGTGCTCCGTCCCGGCATTGTAGGTATGCGAGGGTCTATGGCCATATGACTACGGCCATGCACGATAATGAGTACCCCCCCCCCCCCCCCCCCCCCCCCCCCCGCCTGGTCGGTGAAAACCCGACATGCTCCGTCCCGGCATTGTAGGGATGCGAGGGTCTATGGTCATACGACTACGGCCATGCATGAGATCGAGTACATCTCTCCTATCGAGTACCCCCCCCCCCCCCCCCCCCCCCCCCCCCCCCGCCCCCCCCCCCCCCCCGCCCCGCGCCTTCTCCCCCTGTTGCCTGCTGGACTATATCGAACTCGTTCGGGAACACGTGTTTTTTTCTCATGTACGTATGATATTATGTGCCAGAATGAGGAGCTTCGAGGCGTGGTCGTGACGAGACTGCTGGAGGAGATGTTTGAGGTGGTCGGCCTTCCGATGCTTCCGCCGCCCCCGCAGCTCGTGCTTGCGATGCCGAGGCCGAATGACATCCTGCCCTCGAGGTATGTTTACGAAACCTGGTGTAAGGTATACGGTATTTAGTTTATTTAGTCTATACATACCTGGTAGATGTTTAGCGGTTTTCTACGCTTTGTGGTGGGGGCGAGGGGGAGGGGGGGGGGGGATACTGCCACCCCCACGCCCCCCCCCCCCCCCGCCTCCCCCACAACTCGTGCCTGCCCTCGAGGTAGGATGGGGTATTTAGGCACTATTTTGTCTAGATATTTGCGGTACGTAGTAGCTCGGTTTTGTATGTTTTGGGGGGGGGGGGGGGGGGGAGGGGGGGGGGGGTACTACTTGTCGTGCATGGCTGTAGCCGTATGACCGTAGACCCTCGATCCCTACGTACAAAGCCGGGACGGAGCACGTGGGGTGTTTCGCCGGCCAGGCAGACATGGCCTGCGCTAAGCGCGAAGCGAGAACGTGAGGTGTTGGGCGAGTCGCATGAAGGGCGAGCCGCGTCCCCTACTACGTACGTAGGAACCGTTTGCGAGGTGGACTTTCTTGCGCATGGATGACTGCGTCGGTGTGTGGCGGGTATACTACAACGGGGGACCATAGTAACCAGGACCAAATAATTTTTAGTAAAAAATAAGGGAATATATAGGCTTTGGGGTGAACCGTTGGTCCTATTTACTATGGCCCCCCGTAATATGTAACTGCCTCGTGGGTGTGCCCTGTCATACGCCTGGTCCATCGCGTGATAAAATCTTTCCCATAGACTCTCGCGTCCCCCCCCGGGGGGGGGGGGGGGCGGGGGTTAGGTGCTTGTGGTCCCAAGACCGAACGACTCCCGCCGTTGAGGTGGGCAATACATGTTCCTCGGTTTTTGTATATTCCAGGGTGGGGAGGGTGGAAGGAAGGAGGGGGGGTGGGGTGGGGTGGGGTGGGGTGGGTTGGGTTGGATTGGGTTTTGTTGGGCTTGGTTGCGTTGGGTCGGGTTGAGCCAAACGACATCCTGCGGCGAGGTAGGTTGTTCGAAGTATGTGTAACATGTACTATCTCGGTTCTTGCATATTTTGAGGTGGGAGTCGAGGTGAGGGTCAAAGGAGGTAGGGTGGGGTTCAGTGAGTGGGGGGGGGTGCGCGGTGGGGGGGGGGGGGTTAGGGGAGGGCGGGGTGTGCGGTGTATGCATACATTGCTCGGTTCTATATGTTTTGGGGTGGCGTCAGGGTGGGGGGGGGGGGGGGTGGTGAGGGTGAGGGGTGGTGGGGTAGGGTGGGGTTCGTGTGCAAGAGCACCTGCAGTAACCCCGCCTCTCTCCAACCCCAGTTTTAGTTGTTGTTTTTTTGGCGGGGGGGGGGGGGATAGCGTGACGGGCATGGCAACGCAAATGAACGTTTTTTTTTTGCCACCCGTCGCTTTGACAGGCGTTCGACCTCGGGCATTCAATCTGTGGGTGGTGCTTGGTGTTGTTTCTTGCTCCCTTGTTGTTGTCATTGTTGTTCTTGCTCGCTCTCGTGTCGTTTTTACGTGCTTTCAGGCGAACACCTCGTGCCGTTGAACCAGATGTGTCCGACGTCTGCGATGCCGTTTCCGGTTGCAAATTCCATCGCCTTAGGTGCAGTGATGGCCCCGCCCCGTCGTGGCATCGGTTGTTGTGTGTGTCGCTGTGTCGCGCCCGTGTCTGTTGCCTTTACTTTGGTGCGCCGCTCCCGTGTGTGTGTGTGTGTAAGTCCGCTGTTGCCTTTACTTTGGTGCGCCGCTCCCGTGTTGCCTTTACTTTGGTGCGCCGCTCCGGTGTTGCCTTTACTTTGGTGTGCCGCTCCCGTGTTGCCTTTACTTCGGTGCGCCGCTCCGGTGTTGCCTTTACTTTGGTGCGCCGCTCCCGTGTTGCCTTTACTTTGGTGCGCCGCTCCCGTGTGTGTTCAAGTCGGCTGCTTGGCCGCTCCTGATTGGTGCTCCTCGATGTGCTGCTTCTGTGTGCATGCTGCTGTGGTGTGATGTCTGTGTGTGTGTTGTGTGTTTTTTTTTTTTTCTTGTGTTTTGTGTTTTGTTTGTGTTTGTGTTTGTGTTTTGTTTTGCAGTGTTTTGTTTTGTTTGTTTGTTTTGTAGTGTGATGTGTGTTTTGTTTGTTTTTTTGTGTACTTCAGTTTATATGGTACACTGTACAGTAGTTTAGTTTGCTTAGTTTAGTTTAGTTTAGTTTTGCCTGCCTGTCTTGTCTGATTGTTCTGTTTGCTTCTTTGTTAATCGTAGCATTTACTACTTACTAACTGTTTTTTGTCTGTTGTTTGTTTCTCGTTTTGTGTTTGTGATCAGCGTGGAGCCGATGGCGGAGCTGTCAAGGGACGACGAAGAAGAGCTCTCGTCCCACCTCTTTTCCTCCGAGGCTAGCAGAGTCATGGCGGCGGTGCTGGCCCGGTGCATACGATACACCGAGCGCTGCGACGAGCAGATGACGGCACGCATGCAGCGCAAGAACCGACAGGTGTTTTTTGTTTTCTTTTTCGTGGTTTTGGAATTGGTTGTTCTGGTTTGGTTTGGTATGGTGCTGGTTTAGTTTTGTTTGATTGGGTTGGGTTGGGTTGGGTTGGGTTGGGTTTGGTTGGGTTTGGTTGGGTTGGGTTGGGTTTGGTTCGGTTGGGTTTGGTTTGGTTTTGGTTTGGTTTGGTTGGGCTGAGTTGGGTTGGGGGTTGGTTTTGGTTGGGCTGGGCTGGGCTGGGTTGGGTTGGGTTGGTTTTGGTCTGGTTTGGTTTGGTTTGGTTGGGCTGGGTTGGGCTGGGTTGGGTTGGGTTGGTTTTGATTTGATCTGGTTTCGGCTTGTCTGTTGCCTCATCGTCACGTTGTTTTCGTCTATATCCATTCATTCATCACATTTTGTTTTGTTGTTTCGTTCATCTCTTGCTCTTGCCGGCTTGCTGGGGCGTCCAAGCATGGATGATTGACGACTCCCGCCGTCCCCTCCGCCGCTTCGATATGTTTGTGATATTAATAATAAGTTATCGTCAATTCTCGGTTCCTGGCTTTGCCATCTTGACTTATTTTTTCCCTGATGTTTTCGTTTCTGCCGGTCTCCTCCCCTTTCCGACCTTTTTCCATACCTTAGTTTTAAAAAACTTTCCCGAACTCCTTGATTTTCCTTCAATTTTTAATGTTTTTCGACCTTTTGCGTTTCATACTCCCAACTTTCGCGACGTTTTTTTCTTCTTCTTCAACTTTTCACTTTTTTTGCCTTCTCTCATCCCCCCCCCCCCCCCCCCCCCCCCCCCCCCCCCCCCCCCCCCCCCCCCCCCCCTTCCCCTATACTCTGACCTGTCCCTGGAACTACGTATAATAGGTGATGCAGCGGATATCACGGTCGCAACTGTACCAGAGAGAGCTGTTTCAGGCTCTCAGGGATGGCCACATGGCGGTGAGTGTGTCGCTGAAGTTCTTTGTTGGTCGGATGTAGGGATTACCACCCGTGCGTGTGTTTTTGTGTTCGCGGTTGCATTTTTGGTGTCTTGCGTTTTCTGCTTGTGTCTTGTTGTCTTGTCGCCTTGTGTTTTTGTGTTTTTTGTGTTTTTTTGGGATTGTGTTTTGCGTCTTGGTTTTTTTTGTTGTGCTTTGTGGTTTTATGGTTTGCGTTTTTTTTTTTTTTGTATTTTGTGGATGTGGTTGCGTGATGTGGTTGCGTGTGATGTGGTTGTAGTTGTGTTTTGTCGTGGTTGCTGTTGTGTTCGCGTGCGTGCATGTGTTTTTTTTTGTACAAATGTTTGTGTGTGCGTGCGTGCGTGCGTGCGTTTGTTTGCTTGCGCGTTCGTCTGTTGGCTTGTACGCTTGCTTTGCGCGTTTTCTGTCTTTTGTTTTGCCTTGTTTATGATTTGTTCGCCTGCGCTAGCTATACCAGGCGCATTGTTCCTTGTCTGAACTGCCAAAAAGAAGCGCACAAAGTAAGAAATACAGAGAACGTTATTACCGGGGGCCATAGTAAATAGGACCTACGGTACACACAAAAACCCATATATTCGTCTGTTTTACGAACAATATTTGGTCCTACTTAACTATGGCCCCCCGTATTATAATAGTAAACGCAATGCCTGGTACGTATTAACAATGGAAAACAATACAAATACATTCATTACGGATACAAAATCAAAAAGAATCAGAGCCACTATTTATCGAAACGAGTTAAAAAATCATCAAACTTGAATCAAGCACACCCCAAAAAGTATTTTTGACGTAGATACGTAAACCATTGTTTGTTTTTTAAAGGTCCGGCGAGCGAGAATGACGACCGCGTTCAGCAGAGTCATGGGAAACCGAGCGGAGGTGGGTATCGACCCTAACGTCGAGACGCCAGTGTACTTCTGCTCCATCGTCTCCAACCGTCGTCCCGGCATCTTGTACTTGACGTGAGAGAAAACAAACAGGGGTTTGTATGATAAAAGAGGGTTGGATGTTGCGGGCAGGGGGGGGGGGGGGGGGGGGGGGGGGGGGGGGGTACTCATTTGTTGCTTGCCTTAGACATTTGCCCATTGACCACGCGTCCCTTTCGAGACGGAACGGCGGGGGGGAGGTGGAAGGGGGGGGGAGGGGGGAGGGAGGGAAGGGGGGGGGGGGGGGGGGGGGGGGGGGGGGGGGGGGGGCGGGCGCCCGGGCGTCTTGTACTTGACTTGAGAAAAAAACATGGGGGTGTATAGCGTCGAATGTTGAGGGGAAAGCGTGGTGGTGGTGGTGGGGGAGGGGGCGTACTCATTTGTTGCTTGCCTTAGTCATTTGACCATTGACCACGCATTCCTTTCGAGACGGAGCACCGTTCCTACTCCTAATAGAGACACCTCCAACAATTGGGCGCTCATTGCGTTGTTTCCATACATTACAGAAAAAACTTTTTGCTAATCTTATCCCCTTCCTGTCTGGCCGCCTGTGGCCACCATCTTTCTCCTAGGATAACGATGGTTTTCTCGCTGCTATCTATTAATAGTGTACCAAACTCTTCCATTTCATATTCGTCTATTTCCCTAATTTCCTCTTCTATCACATCCCGTTCCTCCTTGTATGTTTCGCATTCTCCTGCTATTAATATGTGAGTTCTACTCTCTATTGCTTTGCCACACGGGCACATCTGTGCCTCTACTGTACTTCCTCCTCCTCCCGGCTACTGGTATATCTCTTCTTTCTGGCAGGTCCAGGTCACCTGCACGAAAGCGCAATTTCAGCGTTTTCGCGAAGTCCATTGGGTCATGCAAATACGTTTTCATTCCCATTCCTTCCCTCAATCCCCCGTATATCTCCTAAGTGTTTTTTCCGATTCCACCTTGTTTCTTAGCGATAGCCTTTCCCTTCCTTCTATCCTTTCTTCTACTTCTGCCTTGTACCTCCCAAACTTCCCGGCGGACATCATCTCTCCTTGGTTTCCCTTTATATCCTTCCACACTTTCTCAAATACGCCATCTCGCCTTATTCCAGCTCGCCCTTTTGTTACTGTCTCATACAGCTCTATCAACTATGGCTGGCAACCTCTTTTTTCGCATTTTCCTTACTTTATATTGCCACTTCAAATTTCTCATGCCTCGATTTGTCTTCAGTGGGTGCATTCCCACTTCTGCTCTTAATACTGTATTTCTAGTCGTACTTGAGCATCTTTCTCAGCTGCTGTCATTTGTACTGTTTCCAACTGTTTAACGAGTTTCGCGTTCCCTTCCCATACTTCTCCTGCATATTCTAGGTTTGGTACTATCACATTCATCAGGATACGTATCTTAATCCTAGTGTCAAGGTTCGAGTCTGTTAGGATCGCATCCATCTTGCCTACTTGTGCCTTACCCTTTCATATTACGTTGCAATATGTGTATCCCAAGAGCAGTCTGTTGAGATCTCTACGCCAAGGTATCTATACTGGTCTACGATCGGCAATTCATCTTCTCCCCACTTCCAACCGAAATTTTCCGGGTTTGCCTTATCTTCGTTACAAACAACTATTACGGGGGTCCATAGTTAACGGGACCAAATTTTGTTAGTAAAAATAGGCAAATATATAGGTTTTTATGTACACCATAGGTCCTGTTAACTATGGACCCCCGTAATATAGGGATGCGAGGGTCTATGGACATACGACTACGGCCATGCATGATATCGAGTACACCCCCCCCCATCTCCCCCGAATTCCTCATGCTTCCCCCTCCGACCTCACTCTGAATGCCTCATACTCCCCCTCCCCCCTTATTCCGAATGCCTCCCCAGGTACTGGCATGTGTGCGTGGTGACGCGAGTACCCGGGTTCTCCGCTAGTGTGTACGTCATGAATTTGGAGGAGGTGGATGCCGTGGAGATGGTCAAGCTTTTCGTTGGTTACGGCGTTCAGGTCAGGCGGAGCAAATGTGTCCGTTGAAATGTGTCGGTTGAAATACGTCAGTTGGTGTGTCGGTTGAAATACGTCAGTTGGCACTCTCTTGCCCCTTTTGACCGACAACCGTCGAGGACATACCCTTGACGGACAGCCGTCAAGGAAATTCTCACTAAAACTCGTATATTTTGTCTGAAGAGGACCTTGACGGGTCAAACCTACTGTAGACCGTCAACCGGAGAGGGCGGGGTAGGGAGAGAGTGAGAGGAGCGGAAGGGGTTCCGACGAAGAGGGGCAAGGGGAGATCTAAGAGGTAGGGGACGGAACGAGATTAAATTGCGAAACGGATACAGAGAGAAAAATAACCAAGAAACGACAGAGAGAGAGGCGAAAGAGGGAGACTGTGCCCGCGAATTTTTGCGCGCGCGACCGCTCACTTCCTGTCGGTAACTAACACCACCCTCGTTCTCCCCCCCCCCCCCTCCCCGCCCCCGCCCCGCCTGCCCCTCTCTCCCTGACTGTCGCCTTCGTCCCCCGCACCGCTGTGGCCCTGCCCTACCCTGCTCTTGTCAATTCCCGCACCTTCGGTCGATTCGAAAACAAACAACAACGGACGAAAAAATGAAAACAAATACAAATAACAATGGTTGAAACACAACCTCAAAAACAAAAAACATAACAAAACGAAACAAATATAAAAAATGTGAAAAATACTAACAACCACATTTTTTATTTTGAAAAACGCAAAAACACAAAAAATGTGAAAACTGAATAAAAACTATTATACGAAACATACATGAAAATATTGCATCTTTTACGCAACCACGAAACTACTATATTATATCCTTGTTATATAAAAAAAAACTCTTGCTTCATCAACAGGTGCGCAAGAGCATCCGGGAGAGCCCCTCGATGTCCCCGGTGCCCCCCTCCCCCACCTCCTCCTCCTCGTCGTCGGCCACCCCTCCCGCCCCGCGCCGCCGCCCCAGCGGCCAACCGGACGCGGCCGCGGCTGCCGCCGCCGCCGCCGCCGCCAAAAAGATGCGGCCCCCCACCCTGACCTTCATGCCCACCAAGGTCAGCACGGCCGAGTTGAGGGAGCTGATTGTGGCCCTCGTGAGGGTTCATAGGGAGCCGGTGACGTCTCCCTCGACTGCCGAGAGGGTGGCGGCTGCGGCTGCGGCTAGAGAGTCTTCCTCCTTGTGACGATTTTTTTTTTTTTTTTTCTGGGGGCGGTGGATGCGTTGGGGGGTTTGGAGGGGGGGGGGGGGGGGGGGGGAGGGGTGGGGGGGGGGGGGAAGAGGGGGAGGCGTGACGTGTGTTGAGCGCGCGAGTGAGGCGAGTGGAATGAGTGCTGTGGTATTTGGTCATCCGTAACGTTTGGTGTTTTGTAGCCCGTAAGGAGCGCGCGAGCCTGCCGTATGGCCGCGGGCCTCGGGGGCGGCCCTGGAGCTTTGTAATCGTACCCCCCCCCCCCCCCCCCCCCCCCCCCCCCCCCCCCCCCCCCCCCCCCCCCCCCCCCCCCCTACCCCCGGTGATGTGGCGGCACCGTCCCCTTTGCGCTGGCTGTAAAGCTGAACGAAGGAAAGCAAGGAAGAAAGGGAAGGACGGAGGCAGGAGAGTAAAGGAGGGACGGAGGGAAAGGAAAAAGGGAGGAAGGGCAAGCTAGATGGCGGGGAGGGGAGGGGAGGGACGGGGAGAGAGGGAAGGTTGGGTGGGGGGGGGGGGGGTGTACTCATTATCGGGGGGGGGGGCCGAGTGGTCCCCACCTGCCTGACTGCATCCCTTCCTCCCTAGTTGCATGCACAGAAAGGATCGTTCTTCGTCTCCTGACAATTTCCCCGCCATCGGTTGGTGCGTACACGTGCGTCCGCGTATGCTTGAAGGCGTGAGTGTGTGGCTGAGTGACTGGGCGGATTAATCGGTGGTGTGTGGGTGTGGGTTGGTGGGTGGGTTCATAGGCGCGTGAATGTGTTCGTGTACGCCCCCCTCTTCTTCCCCTACCCCCCCACCCATCACCCCTTGGGTGACGTCATTTTCTGACGTTCGTTTCAGTGACGCGACTTGTTTCTTTCGCGGGATGGCCAGGAGAGGGTTACAGGCGGGGTTGTGTCTGCTGAAATTATGTACTTGGGTGAGGCTTTCGCAAGAAGGAGCCCGCAGCGGCTGAAGCAGCAGCAGTAACAACAGCAAACGTGTGGTAAGGATATGTAGTAGGAATATTAATACTACTGCGAGCAGAAGTAGTAGTACTGGCCGACGTAACTCTACTAGCATTATTAGTAATACTAGGAGAAGAAACACTGGTAGAAAGTAGCTAATTCTGCAGCAGTTGTTTTGGTGCTGCTGGTGGGTGGGTTTGTTTTTAATAATATGCATAGTAGTCGTGGCTTTCACCTATCTGGCGCGGAGCTTCATCGGGGGGGCGGCGGCGGCGGCGGGGGGGGGTTATGGGGCTACCCCCCACCCCCCTTTTCCCCCCGAAAGGCATGAGGGGGGGTGTTTTTTTTTTTTTAACATTGAGCGTACCAACAAATGGTACAAATACACAATAAGTTACAAATAGCATCTTTCGTGCGAGGTTTTCGTTCGGTTGACACTCTTTTTAGATGCTGGCATTTTCGATTCCTGCGCGCTCGTCTGGACCCTCTTTTTTGGGCGACAATACTTGAAAATAGTGTGGGATGAGCTTTTGCAGTATGCACGAGGGGTTAAAAAGGCCTCTCTTTCATGGAGGAACAAACGGTCGGGGGTTTCGAGCAGAGGTTGAGCAGGGAGAGGCGGGGGGCGAGGGCGGGGGACGTGGGGGACTTATCCCCGTTTTGTAACTGTACCCACCTTTGGAGCACAAACTACGTGGAAAGGGAGTGGAAACATGGTTGCGGTACTCGTAAAAGGGTTTCAAAGCGAGCGGGAGGTGGGGGTGGGGGGACGTTGATGAAGATTGTATTTTTTTTACAGGTCGGGGGGGGGAGGCGAGGGCGGGGTGGGCGGAGAGGGGAAATGACATCACAAGTCACCGGTACCCTGAGGCAGCCTCGATCGTCCTTATGCCCTGACGTACGTTCTGATTGTTATGAGTATTTGGCCTTGGGTCTGGATGAGGGTCATTTGTCACGCAATTTCTGGTTGGTCATACATATTTATGATGCACAAGGAAAAGCAAAGAACGAAGTGTTTTTTGGACGAAGTACTACTGTAGCGTGGGGGCTCGGTCTTCCGCACGGCCACTCAGGCCGGAAATATAAAGATCGTTTGGATGTTCATGTTAACATCCAAAATATCCCTACATTTCCGGGCAGAGCGGTAATTCTTGATGTTAAATTAGTAGTTCGTACTACTCGTCGCGTTGCTTTAAGCCCCCTCCATCCCTCTGTCCCCTGCCTCCTCCCCCCCCCCCCCCCCCCCCCCTCCCCCCCCCCCCCCCCCCCCACTCGATGACCGCTTTGGTGTGTTGTTTTGTGCTTCCTTCACTTGGTAGGATGTACCACTGCTGCTGATGTTGCTGATGTTGCTGATGCTGCTGCTGTTGCTGCTGTGCTGCTGCGGCTGCTGCAACTGCTGTTGTTGCTGCTACTGCTGCTGCTGCTGCTGATGATGATGACGTTTCAGCGGCTGTTCCTGCTGTCAATGTTGCAGCAGCAGCTGCTGTTGTTGTTGCTTCTGCAGGTACTACTGTTACAGTAGCTGCTGTTTGATGCTGTTGTTGTTGGTGCTGGTTGGCTGTGTTTTTGGTGTTGTATCCGTGTGTGTTGTTGCAGCTCATTATCGTACGTAGGTAGATATTCCTTTTCTTGTTTTGTTCGGCTGGCTTGGCTTGGCTTGGCTTGGCTTGGCTTGGCTTGGCATGGCTTGGCTTGGCTTGGCCTGGCTTGGCTTGGCTTGGCTTGGCTTGGCTTGGCATGGCTTGGCTTGGCTTGGCTTGGCTTGGCTTGGCTTGACTTGGCCTGGCTTAGCTTTGCGTTGCGTTGCGTTGGCTTGGTTTGGTTTGGTTTGGTTTGGTTTGGGTTCCGTCTGGTTTTCTTTTGGTTTTCTTCTGGTTTTCTTCTGTTTTTCTTTGCTTTGCTTTGCTTTGCTTTGCTTTGCTTTGCTTTGCTTTGCTTTGCTTTGCTTTGCTTTGCTTTGCTTTGCTTTGCTTTGCTTTGCTTTGCTTTGCCTTGCTTTGCTCTGCATTGGTTTGGTTTGGTTTGGTTTGGGTTGCTTCGGGTTGCCTTTGTTTCACTTTGCTATGATTTGCTTTGCTTTTGCTTAGGTTTTGCTTTGGTTTGCCTTTGCTTCGCTTTGCTTTGGGTTAGGTTTTGCTTAGGTTTTGCTGTGCTTGCTTTGCTTTGCTGTACTTTTGCTTCTTTCCTTCGCTTTACTTTACTTCTTCGTTGCTTTGCTTTGCTTTGCTTTGCTTTGCTTTGCTTTGCTTTGCTTTGCTTTGCTTTGCTTTGCTTTGCTTTGCTTTGCTTTGCTTTGCTTTGCTTTGCTTTGCTTTGCTTTGCTTTGCTTTGCTTTGCTTTGCTTTGCTTTGCTTTGCTTTGCTTTGCTTTGCTTTGCTTTGCTTTGCTTTGCTTTGCTTTGCTTTGCTTTGCTTTGCTTTGCTTTGCTTTGCTTTGCTTTGCTTTGCTTTGCTTTGCTTTGCTTTGCTTTGCTTTGCTTTGCTTTGCTTTGCTTTGCTTTGCTTTGCTTTGCTTTGCTTTGCTTTGCTTTGCTTTGCTTTGCTTTGCTTTGCTTTGCTTTGCTTTGCTTTGCTTTGCTTTTTGCTTTGCTTTGCTTTGCTTTGCTTTGCTTTGCTTTGCTTTGCTTTGCTTTGCTTTGCTTTGCTTTGCTTTGCTTTGCTTTGCTTTGCTTTGCTTTGCTTTGCTTTGCTTTGCTTTGCTTTGCTTTGCTTTGCTTTGCTTTGCTTTGCTTTGCTTTGCTTTGCTTTGCTTTGCTTTGCTTTGCTTTGCTTTGCTTTGCTTTGCTTTGCTTTGCTTTGCTTTGCTTTGCTTTGCTTTGCTTTGCTTTGCTTTGCTTTGCTTTGCTTTGCTTTGCTTTGCTTTGCTTTGCTTTGCTTTGCTTTGCTTTGCTTTGCTTTGCTTTGCTTTGCTTTGCTTTGCTTTGCTTTGCTTTGCTTTGCTTTGCTTTGCTTTGCTTTGCTTTGCTTTGCTTTGCTTTGCTTTGCTTTGCTTTGCTTTGCTTTGCTTTGCTTTGCTTTGCTTTGCTTTGCTTTGCTTTGCTTTGCTTTGCTTTGCTTTGCTTTCCTGGGGGGGGGTTAGGCTAACGGTTAATCCCACTGCTACTGCTGCTGTACGAATTCGAAAGGGGGTTGTATGCCGTTGGCGCCTGGTATCGCAGGCAAGACAAAGAAACACAAAACAAAACACCAAACAAAATAATCACGTTCTCTCATCTATTGGTGCATAGCAGTCGTTCATTCTGTAAGATACGACGGCAGCAGCAGCAGCAGTAGTCTCTCGTTCTTGCGTATATGTAGTCACACGGTGCGTTCGCACCGCCCCTTACCGTAACTTATGCCACACCGCATACTGGTATACAAAACCGTACCGTATAATACCGTACCATGCTATTCCGTACCATCATACCACAGTTAGTACCATGCCATACCGTACCGTACCATATCGTCTACCGCAGGTGTACTCGTACCGTAGCGTGACGTACCGTACTATACCGTACCGCAAGTTGTGATGCATATTTCCCCATACGTACCATATATACCATTCGATGAAAATCGACGAGCAGACGAGCAGTGGGAATGCTGAATGAACCCTATGCGCGACAAAATAAATAGAGGCACGTGCCGGGGGGGGAGAAGGGACGACACCTGTGACCATGGCTTGTCCAGAAGAAAATAGCTGACGGTAAAAACCTTCCACGAGTTAGGCTGGAAAGTAAAAGTGATGTTTTAACAAAAATACTTGAAAAAATGTACGTCTTTGTTGTATATCCTTCGAATTGTCATATTATTATTTTCGGCGACGTCGGGGGGGGGGGGGTCCACTCGCGTGGTACGAGAGCCGCGACACCGGCCGCTGACTCTCGTTGCCTATCGTGCCTGTTGTACCCGGGAGTTCCCCCCCCCAGCCGACTGGCCGGGGCTTTAACAAACGCAGTCTCGGACGACTGAGGCCTCTAATGGTAGTAACCCATTGACACACTTCACTCTCCTAGTGAGAGCCCTGAATCGCTGCCGGTTAATAATCACAAATAATAATAATAGTACAATACGGTGTGGCCAGCACCACGTGGCCACTCCGTTCCTCCCACCTTAGAAAGGGGCGGGGTGGGCGGGAGAAACCACAACAGCAGGCCTAGCCTCTAGGGCTATCAGTCGGCAGCGAGCAGTGCCGTGCTCTACTCGTGCACCAATCACGAGAAGTTAGGAGGGGGCACGGGACGAGTTTGGCCGTTCTTCTCTGCTTTCTGCCTCCGAACAAATTAAGCGATTTAGTTTTCGTCGATAGAGCCCATGACTAAAAATAATTAATTCCGTCGGTTGTGAACAAAACGGGCATCTCATGTGAACTTAGAGATACTACGCTTCGTGCATGCTTCGAATTGCCATGTTATTATATTCTCTACGACGTCGGGGGGGGTTCCACTGGCGTGGTACGAGAGCCGCGACACCGGCCGCTGACTCTCGTTGCCTATCGTACTGCCAGTAGCCGAGAGTCCCACCCGCCAGCCGACCGGCCGGAGCTCTAACAAACGCAGTCTCGGACGACCGAGACCCCCAGCGGTAGTATACCACTGACATACCCCAATTCCGAGGTCGCGTCGATACTACGGTGTTCGGCCCCAAGCAGTACCCTGGCCTGGCTGCCTCTGCCCTATCTTTCCCGTCTCTGCTAGTTTACGATATACAGTACCCGCGTCCTCTGGGTTATTGCGGATGTACGTCTTGGAAGACTCTGAAGACTTTGATCTACCTTCTCTCTGGATCACCCTCTGTGGCACTTCCCTCCCGGTCGCGAGCGTAGTGGTTGCGCCGATACGCAATGAGTGGAGGCCGACTTCGCTGTAATCGTCTCTTGCTTCCGCTACCGCTTCGCGAAGCTCCCCGAGGGCCTCCGTGTATCCCCACACCGTGACTCATTACTGTACCGATTCGACGACAGGGGGGCGCTTCCTGGCAACTCTGGATATCCCGACAACAACTCCACTATGAGAGCGACGGCACCGCCGCTTGCTCCTACCCCGGAATGCCCCGGAGGCGTCGTCGCGTGTGCGCACGATAACCGATCCTTGCTGAGCCTGGTCGCCTTTTAGAGATCGAAACAGGACATCGAAGCTGGTGGCCTGATGCCACTGCAACGAGGTCAGGTCGCCTTTTAGAGATCGAAAAAGGACATCGAAGCTGGTGGCCTGATGCCACTGCAACGAGGCCAACCGCTGCTCTCCCGCGAATAACGCTACGTCACCCCTCGTCAAGCAATGCACGGGGTGTACAACTCCGGACGAAGAGGCGAATGTTTCGTCAGACCTCGCCATGAAAAAATAGCCCAATGCCAACAACAGCCAAAAAACTCGGCCACCCGGGCCCCACACAAGGCCAGGCCCTGTCCTCCCAACAACGTGTCCCACGAAATAGGCGACGAACTCTTTTTGGGGTACCGACGGCAACGTGCGACAGTACCACCCCTTTCAATGCGCGTTTAACAATCGGCGACGACGTCCGCAACTCTATTAGCAAAATTACACGGTGGAAGTGTAACACGGCTGATAGTTTACTGGCAAAGTACCGGCTTGGTTGCCCTCCGACGCACACCACGCTACGAAGTCAAGCAACGCCTGAATTTTATCCGTATTGGAGGCTGACATGTCAAAATACGGAGCCACCCTTATTAACCCTAAAAAAACGCTCCGAGACCGGAAACCTGAAATATGAGCTCGGTGATACGACAGCGTAAACGACTGGCGTATACGCTGGCTGGCAACACGTTTGAGCATAGCGCGACGCCCGCTGGCTCGAAGACCTGGGCTCCCAACGAACGACGCCCTCGGACGTACAAGCTGTGCATCTCGCGCTGCTGTTTCCGTACGCCCTACGATTGGCCTCGCTCCTACTGAGGGGCGAGGCCCGTTCCCTCATTCGTCAGCCTTGGCCGCCGCCGAGAGAATGAAGACCCCCCTGCTCGACGCCCCGCTGCCACTGCCGCCACCGCCGCTTCCGCTACCGAGACCCGCTGCCGCTGCCGCTGCCGCTGCCGCTGCCGCTGGCGCTGGCGCGGCTCCAATTACTTTCACCGCCACCCCCAGCCGCTGCCGCTGCCGCTGCCGCTGCCGCTGCCGCTGCCGCTGCCGCCGCCGCTGCCGCTGCCGCTGCCACTGCCGCTGCCGCTGCCGCTGCCGCTACCGCTGCCACTGCCGCCGCCACCGCCGCTTCCGCTACCAAGACCCGCTGCCGCTGCCGCTGCCGCTGTCGCTGGCGCGGATCCAATTACTTGCACCGCCACCCCCAGCCGCTGCCGCTGCCGCTGCCGTTGCCGCTGCTGCTGCCGCTGTCGCTGTCGCTGCCGCTGCCGCTGCCGCTGCCGCTGCCGCGCCGCCGCTGCCGCTGCCGCTGCCGCTGCCGCTGCCGCTGCCGCTGCCGCTGCCGCCGCCGCCGCTGCCGCTGCCGCTGCCGCTGCCGCTACCGTTGCCACTGCCACTGCTCCCGTTACTTGCACCGCAATCCCCAGCCGCCACCTTGCCCTTGCCCTTGCCCTTGGCCCTCTTGACCGGGCGGTTCCCCGGATACAGCAACGCTGGCCGTGACGCAGGTATCGGCCGACCCCCCGCCGGTAGTCGCCTTGCGCGTATTGCCGCTGCCGGTCTTGCGAGCGGGACCGACGTGGGTGAACATGCAGGTGTCACCGAAGCGGCATCTGCCGATCTTCCCGCTCTGCCGGCACTCGCCACCCCCGGCGCCGGCTGCCTGGGTGGAGGTAAGGCGATGTTGCTGGACTTCGGCGTTGATAAGGCCGCCGAGGGTGACGTAGCAGGAAATGCGGGGCCAGTGCGACCCCGGAATGAAGGGGAAGGACTCCACCGGCGGGGGGGAAGTCCAAGCGTGGCCGCAGGAAATGTTGACTGTGCCCCCCACGTACCCCTGCACGGCCACCCTCTGCATAGACGCCAGGCGGATGCCGCAGATGATCTGCGAAAGCCGAGTCGTGGGGTTGGCCCACGATGCCCCTGCGCCGGTGGGCATAATCTTGCTGACCTGTTGGCCCAAGGCGGTAAACAGGTTGCCGGCGTTGCCGTTCCCGAAAATGTCCGAGTTGACCTCAGGCCCACCCGGCCCGTCTTGAGCCACGTGGTCGACTGCAACCGATGGCGTGCGGTTGGCTCTTGCCCCGCCCGGGGCGTAGCCGAGCCCCCGTGCCGAGCCGGCGGCGTGCCCGCCTGCCTGTCCGGAGAAGGCGCCGCTTAGGCGACCCCTCCCGTTGGGTCCACGGTGGCCCCGGTACTGCCCAAACCACTAACGTAGCCCCGCCCTCCTGGGCCCACGGCGAGCGGACCTGCTTGTCCGAGAGGGGCACCGACTGCTCTGGCGCCGCCCGGAGTACCACCGTAGCCGAACGCCCGCCCCGGGTCTACGGCGAGCCTGCCCTGCTCGGGGTTGGGGGGTCCCACGCAGACCCGAGCGAACGGATGTCCGGCCGGCGGTCCGAGCAGAGCGGTGCTGAGTGAGTGGTCCAGCAGGGCTGCCGGGCTGCGTTCCAAACCTGCTGGTGCCACCTCCCCCCCCCCCCGAGTCGACGAATACGATAAAACATACACAGAGGAAGTTCGGAGAAGTAGCAGTAGATGTACAGAAGTATAAAAGGCAAGGAGAAGTAGTACTAGTGGGAGATTTTAACTCAAGAATTGACTTTATAGTAGAAAATGAACGTGGTAAGGAAATGGATCTGCATGTATGCGCAGCGGACGTAGGAACTATGGATCACTGTATAGTATGGACAGGCAGTCAGCAGGCGAGAGTTATCAAACACAAACGAGGTAGGAAATTCTGCTGATGGAGAATAGACAAGCTAGAAGCAAAAGAGAAACGGGAAGAGTTCCAAGAAAAGATGGCCAAAAATGCAGAGCAATTTTCCGAGCTATTGAAAAAAATAGGTGCAGCAATAAATTATAGAGAGAGGGACCATGCAGGAGCTGTTGATAATATAATAGAAGGATGGGAGCAGTTGGTCAAGACCATAGCAAGTAAGGAAATAGGGAAGAAGTTGATAGTATGCAACAGAGCAGTAAAGGGGTGGGATGAGAGAGTGAAAGAGACTATACGAGGGAGGAGAAAGGCACACGCAAGATATACACCGAGTACAACTATGACAGGATGGGAGCAACATGCTATAGCTAGAAAAAAAGTAAAAGAGATGGTAGAGAAGAAGAAAGAGATATGGAAAGGCGTAGTATATGAAACGAATGAAGACTTTGAGGGCGTGGTGAAACAGACGCGGGTAGGGACACTGGGCTAACGAGCAGGAGAGGCAGACACGGGAATAGCTACCTTGAGGCAACATAACGGAAAACTGGGTATTAGTTCGAAGGGGAAGAGGGGAGTACTAGCAGAGCATTACCGTAAGCTAGGAACACCCACAGCCAACGAAACGTTTGGCGCAGAATTAGAGAAGGAAATCAACGCGTGGGCAGAGGCGAATGTGGATGCATCAGAAAGGGAAGGCAGTGGTTCGGAAGGATTTCAGAGAGAGTTCACAAGGGAAGAAGCAAAGAAGCGTGTAGCTAAACTTAAGAATATAAAGGCAGCAGGGGCAGACCAAATATGAATGAATTTATGAAATACGGGGGAGAAGGGATGTTTTCCATGATGGTTATGTTGCATAACTGGATATGGAAAAAGGAGTACGCACCTAGGAGGTGGAGACAAGGAGTAGTAGTAAACTTAGTCCAGAAAGGAGATATGGTCGACCCGGGGAACTATAGAGAGACGACAAAGCACAGTACGCAAAATATGTTGTAATATATAGAACGATAGAATGTGAACGATGATGGAGAAGGAAGACAAAAAAAGCGAAGGGCAAGCAGGGTTTAGGCCAAACCGTGGCTATGTAGACCATGTGTACACCTTAGGTAAGATACTCCAAGGTGAGAAAGACGCGGGACTAACAACGTGCTGTTTCTTTCTAGATGTGCGGAGCGCCTACGAGACAATATGGACAAATGGATGGTGAGAAAAACTGTGGGAAATAGGAATCAGAGGAAATATGAGGAGAATGATGGAAACAACAGACGGAATGTGCGAGAAGAGCTATGATGCTGGACGGGGAAATATCGAAGTATGCTGATATTTTACATGGAGTTGCACAGGGATGTACGTTGTCACCTTACCCATTCGAGGTACATTTTCACGACCTGGTAGTAGCAGTCGAAGCAACAAGGCAGGAAGTCACGGTGGGGGAAGATACGGTGTCGGGATTGATGTTTGCGGATGACTTCGTGGGGATGTCAGAAACACCCGAAGGATTGCAGAAACAAATAGAGAAGGCGCTAGAATACATTAGGAAATGGAGGGTGATGGCGAACGTCAAGGAATGTGCAGTACGAGTTGTTTGTACCGATGAGGCGAACCTGGTAAATTTCTTCAGTTGTAAGTGAGGAGAAGATGAATTGCCGATTGTAGACCAGTATACATACCTTGGTGTAGAGATCTCAAAATACTGCTCTTGGGATATGTGGATCTTGCAAGAGGGTAGGCGATATTGCTGCTAGCTGCTGAGATCATTATGCCGATCCATGCGTCTAGGAATCTCAAAGGAGGAAGAGAGGGGACGCCAGCAGGACAGGCCCCTCTTTGGGAAAGCTTCATTGTTGTACTGGGAGGCAGTGGTTAAAGCCCACTCCGTGGACGACACCGCAGCTCGACAACAGCACGGCCAAGTAGAAAGAGGCTAGGGAAAGCAGAACTGTGTCAGTGGTAGCGATGGCTTCGGGCGCTACCCCTTTGGACCCGGGATGGGTGCGTGGGGAGCTTCCATGCACCAAGGGGGGCATGCGTGGGCAACGAGGCACTCTGAGCCATACACAAGTGCTTCATCAGGACGGCGCGGGTTTCTCCAAGCTCACCATCGTGGCGACAGCTGAGCGCCTTGCTCCTCTCGTGGCCGCTCGGGGGGACGAGGAAACCCCGGCGTTCCCGGTGATGGCAAAGGTCTCAGTGGTGTCGGTTTCGGCCGTCGGTACCGCGTCATTTAAGAATGCAGAGGGGGTCGGTTGATGGCGTCATGAGGTGCTGGCGGCCTTTAGGTCCTCTCTGCTCCACAAGGGCAAGACCATATACTTCCCTCTTGTCCTCGTGCCCACGGCTCCGAAAAAGGAACCAGAAGCGCAGCCGGCTACTCCAGAGGCCCTGGATCCGGTAGTGGAGACCGCCAGCCCAGAAGCGCAACAGGCACCCGCCACCCAGGAAGGGGCCTCCCGGGGGAAGCAGCAGCAAGACGCGGCCCAGATAACGCATACGAGGTTGACAGCCACACCTGGCAAGGGCCCAGCACCCGGAGCCACGATTGTGCAAGGAGAAAGCGCCCGGCTCGTGCGGCGATCCCAACGGCGGTGCAGCGGACGGAAGCCACCGAGGCGATTCAGTGGGTTGAAAACAAAAAGCTCGCCGAGTTGGTGCGAACGTCTGAGATCCCACGCGAGGTGTGTGAGAGCGTGATTTGTTTTTGGGGTTTTACGTGTGGGCGGCACTGCAGGCCGTCGGTGTGTTTGGCACATCCCGTTTTTCCCGCTCCGCGTTTGCTCGATATCACCCCCTGACGTCGAGGCCCTCTCGCTTCGAACTTCAGTAGTACGTGTCGTGTCCGGTCGCATATTATGTATTCAAGCAGCACAGCTGTCGTTATCCAAAACACTCATTAGCGCCTAGGTTCGCGGCGGATACTGGTGTACAAGTGAATGTACAAAAATGCTTCGCACTGCTGTGGCACAAACCCGCCCGCAGCACCTCGCATCGGTGGAAGGCGAGTGTCAACCAATCAATCGGTCGAACTCACAGAAGGCGCACCGGTAGTACACGTAGCGGTGTATACGATGTTAGCACCCGGTAGCAGCGATCATGTAATCGGTACGGTGGGGCACATACAAGGCTGCATGTACACTCGTCCCACTGGGGAACATAGCTACAGCAGTAGGCGCCGCCCAGCAGGAAATCATATCCAAACAGTCGACCGCATGCAGGTATTCTTATTTGCTTTCTTCGGAAGCGGGGACTGCTGTATCGCAGCCAACTTAGCGGTGTGTAGAGTTCGTAGATACAGCAGTACGGGCCGCTCGACAACAAGTCGTGTTCGAACACAGTCCCGAGTGTATTGCGCCTCGTTCACCCCTCGCGTATTTCCAGCGTCCCTCCCCTTCCCCCTATGTGTGTTAGGTGGGTATTTCGACGGTGGGTCGTTTCGTTTTGTTTTGTTCTGGTGGTACAGTAGTACTACTACGTAAAGGTCATCGGTGTGGTAAGCATCCACGATTAACGGTACGTACGGGTAAATATATATATATATATATTTATATATATACGTATATATATAAATATATATATCAGTACTAACGGCAGACGTAGTGACACAAAAAAATCTTGTCTCGATGCGTGTACATGACGATCTGGAGGTTACAACTCTGACTACTCCGATGGCGGCGGCCGGGCGCGATGGCCCGGGCGCGCCCGCCCGAAGGACAAACGAGCGACGGCTGGTTGGCATTCCGGCCACAGCAAGCAAGCAGGGTTTAATTCCCGACGAATGCGGTCGAGTGCAACGGGCTGAACCCCGGAGCGGGACCGGTAGCAGTAAGGAGTAGCAACGTGGCACGTTTAGGTTTTTATTGCTGTCCATTCAATAACAAGACCACGACAGTACGGAGAGTTGAGAGGAGAACCCCGCCACTCTCGAAAGGACACAAAGGTCTCACCCCAGGTCCGGGTGTGTTCACGTCGGCCGTTTCCTGGTAATACAGCCACAGTATGCACGCTGGGTTCAATCTCCTACACGCACGAGCGACCACATAGGGTTACACCCCCGACCTGCTAACGATACGACGGCAGTCGCCATCCGGACGCATTATTCCTGGGTTAACCCCCCGATCACGAAAACAAGGTTAAAATCCCCGACACGCCCGAGCACAGGGTGCGGCATCACGGGCACCATGAGCCGAGCTGAGTTTATTCCTCAACCGTGGAAGGTTCTTATGTACACGGCGGCCTATGAAACAAAAAAGACGGTTCAACCCCGGCTGAAAGCCACGCATGAGGAATCGATGAACGAAACCGTGCTGACACGAACCATCCCCCCCCCCCCCCCCCCCCCCCCCTTAACCCGCGTACTGACGGCCACAGTTGCGCCTCAGGCTCGATCCGGCGCTTGACATGATACGCGACGTGGACGGGGCGTTCAACTGGTACGACCTGGTGCCGCCCCTACAGGCGGCCATGCAAATGCTGACAGACCTGAATCTCTCAGACTCGAGGAAGATTCTCAGCGACACCATCGCGCAGGGGGGGGCGCATGCGCATGGTGGCGGCGTGCGACAACCTGCGGATCGTCCTCGGAGTGTTCTCGAGATACTCCCCTCCGTACGAGGGATGTCTCAAGAGGCGCACGAGGCGGACTGTACGGAGCTGGGTAAAGGTCCATGCTCTTGCGAAAAACCACTTTACCAGCCCGGTCGAGATAGGGTTAGGGGGCACCGCCTCCCTTAGATTCGGGTACTCCGGCGTGACCAGGGTTAAATTTATTCCTCGCCAAGGGACACACGACCCACGCCGACCGGCGTGGAATCGCGAGTTTCGATTAATAAGCATATTTGGGACAGGGCGGCGACCGCTGCAGAGGCGACCAGTCGACCAGTTCCATAGGGGGTTGTAGGCACTGGGGAGGGGGGGGAGAGCGCAGTGCTGCCACGTCTCTCCACACTTTCTTCGGTTTGGACATTTTGGGTTGGTATCCGTGCTGTCCTGCTGTACCCGCCCATTGGATTTGCGGTAGAGATTACTCCACGTAGGTGCTGCAGGGGGGGGTGAGCGGGGCCAGGGTCAGGGGAGACATGTCCCGGCCACTCCCCTCGCCGGTGAGGGAGAAGACAAGAAATCACGGCAATGACCCCGCCCCCCCCCGCTTCGCCTCTATCCACCCCGTCCCCAACTCCTCGTCGCTCGCCTTCCTGGATACGCAGTGGCGCAACCTGATGCCGTCGGCCACGAGGAATGGCGGCCGGCGGGGATCTGGAGAAGCGAACGCTAGCCGCGCGGCGACCGGGCGAGATGGCACCGCCACCACTACGCCGCGCGTCCCGTCGCCGCCCGCACCCACTGCGTGCGTGTCGCTCGCGTCACTGGCCGAGCGTATACGCGAGCTGCAAACTGACCCCGACTCGAATGCGGTGATCGGCGAGCTACGGGAGGAACTCCGCGCGGTTCACGAATAACTCACATCGACGCAGGAGGGGGTTTCCGCCATGGCCGACAGCCGGCAGGCCACACGTCGAGATGTGCCAGTAGATGCAGCTCACCATCGCGAAGTACCGGCAGTCGGGCACCTACGTGGAGGAGAAACCTACGTCGGGGTGGCAAGCTCGGGCCAGCGAGAAGGAATTCTTCGGAGAGTGGCGCATACTTGGCGTCCGCAAGATATCGGTCACCATCGGCGAAAACCTGGTGGCATACAACCTGAAGCGGGCGCAAATACAAGGCTTACTGAGGGACCGGGTGCTCGCGTCGGACGAGACGACCAGCCAGCTGAATATCTTCACCGGGTTCCGCGTTGGGGCATACATGGCCGAGGGCAACACCCCCGGCTGGCCGCCAACATGTTCCGCCAGAGCCGATGGAGATCATGGCCGACGCCATATTGGCAGTCGTGGGGATTGAGGTGGTATCGGAGGGCGGCGCGAACAGGCTCAGCATGCTGGTGGCTGGTCTCCGGATTGACCTCACCGGCCTCCGGTCCACCGCCGGAAGCATCGGGTCAAGGCCGTCGTGCCGGAGAACAAGCTGCCCATGGCCACTCTGATCGACGCCGACAAAAAGGAGTACTACCAGCGTCTCTTCATCGCGGCGGTGGCCGTCACGAAGGCTAGACCACCCGGTTATCGAGAGCATGCCTGGCGTGGTGCTTCCGACGTGGCCAGCTTTCTCTAAGTACGTACGGCGGGGGGAATCCTAGGTGCCGTGGCGTCCCCGGCGGCCGCGAGAGGAGGGGAGCGCGGAGAAGTGCGACCGCCAGACCTCCTCGGGTGGGGCTAGCATCCACGGGGACTGCCATGTGTAGGAGGGGGTGCGTGGCTGCCGGTTCGGCGACAATGGCGTGTACGCCCACTCCGCCAACAAACGTACCGCGGGGGCAACAAGAACCGTGGCGGAAGTAGCGGACGGGCGAGCAATGGTAACGGCAGAGAAGTGGCACGTCATCAGGAGCGTGCATGAGGGACGGCCGCATCAAAACTGGTTGCGGGTCGAGCGCCTCCGGGAGCAGCGGGGGGGGAACGGCGTCGCCCGGGGCGTCGTCGCTTTGGTGGTAGCGCCCTCCGGGCGCGGACAGGGGACGGACCTCGTCGATCGACAACGACGCCAGCAGCAGGTGGGCTGACCTTGGTTCACGCGAGCGTTGGGTCGCTACATGATGTGGCGGCAGCGGCCGGAACCGGGGGCGTATCAGGCGCTAGCGCGGGTGGCGAATAATTTTGTTTTTCCCGCCCACGGGGGCGGGTTTGTGTGTTCGATGGCTCTTGAAAATCAGTTTCTCGTTCCCCGCGTGAATGCGGGTCGAGTGGCGGCCTGTCAAACTAAACGTTTCCCGCAGATCGACCTGTTGGTGAATAGTATCACTCACGTGGTGCCGGTAGTGGTAGACGGTGGTGGGAACTTGGGTGCCGCCATGCAGTATGGTAACCACAGATCGATCGTCCCTTACGAGGGCAAGATCCTCAGTAATTTAGCTGACAACGTACGGCTCGGGCGTGCATTCGTCTTCCCGCGGAATGCGACTGGCCGTACCCCCGGTCTCCGTGTGTCAACCGTGGAGGTGACGGTGTCCCCATTGAAGATCCGAATTATCCACGATCTGACCTTTGGGACATATGTGCCGAGGGCCGTCAACGCCAAAACGGACTTCTCGTCAGCTCCTCCCAGTAAACTAGGACATAGAATGCAAGACATAGTTTGGCGTATTTTACACTTGCGTCGCCCGTCGGTCGCCCCCACGTGCATGTTGCTGAGCAACGTGAAGGACACCGCTTTCGGCAGATTCCCGTGAAGTGGGCTGACCGCCTCTTGTTTGGGTACACCTTCCATGGTCTGGTCGTAGTCGATAGGCGCCTTCAGTTTGGCTGGCGGAATATCCCGGGGTTCTGGTGTTTGGTTTCGGCTGCCCTTGAACATGCACACGTCTACACGATTTTTTGTACCTCGGTGATCACCCCGTTTGGCCAGCGGGTCACAAGCCACAATACGGTGAGTGAGCCGGCCGTGGGAGAATGTCCCGTTCACTTGCCTTCGATATACCGGGTACCTCGGGGGGGCAGACAAGCCGTTCCATATTCGAATGTACGTAGACGACGCAGTTTTGGTAGAGCCACAGTGTTCCCTTCTTGGTGGCCGATGCTTGCGGGCATCCCAGAGCATGGGATCCAACCATGGTCGCTCCCTCGGTGATCAGCAAGTGGGCGACCCGCTTCTGTTGGCGCCGGCGAAGGTGTCCTCGCAGCACACGCGGCCGGAGATCTTAGGATGGGTGCTTCATACCGCAGCGATGACGATTTCTCTGCCGCAAGGGAAATTTGGCCAGCTTCGCGAGTTGCTCGTGAAGTGGCCGAGGGATCGCCGCGACGCTTCACAATCTAAGTTGCGTTTGTTGATGGGGAAGATTTGCACGTGTGCGAAGTCGTGCGACCGGGCAAGTTTTTCGTGAGGCGCATGCTGAATCAATAAGGCATGCTCCCCGTACGGGCCTGGCACGAGAGAGTCCGGGGTTCGGCGGGGGGCGATCACTTGGGGTCGGATCGATTGCAAGTTCGCCTCGGATGCGAGTTCCTTGTCGACCTCTCGTTTTGGTGGTTGATGGTAGCTAAGGCGATGGGCTCGGGAGGGGCAGGCACGCTGTACACCCCGTTACCGAGTGTTGATTTGCAGCCCGACTCGCGCACGTCCATCAGCGACGCCTCAGGGGACGCGATGTCTTTTTTCGTCTTTAGACAATGCTGTGGTGGAGGATCGATTTCGATGCCGACACACAGGATCGCGTCCGTTCACACGTTCAGGGGATATATGATATGTCTAGTGACCGTTTGGAAATTCTGGCCATGGAGGTCACGGCATGGGCGTTCGCAGCAGCGGTCAAGGCAGCGCCCCAATATGTCGGCGACAGCATCCTAGTGCGGGGCGACAATATGTCGGTCGTTCACTGGGTCAATCGATGCCGGGAAGGACGTGAGCTGATGGCGGGGGAGCTCATGGGAATACTCGGTTGCGTAGACATGCGTAGTGGCTGGTGTTTTCGGGCCAAACACGTGCGTGGCATTGTGAATGTTTTACCGGACCGTGTGTCGCGATGGGATCGTCCCACTATCGCTCCCAACCTCACGCGCTCCGTCCTGACATCGATGGGCAGGGGCAGAGTCTGGGGAAGACGGGGGCGGCTCTCCGTACTCACATCTTGGCCTCCAGTACGTCGGTGGCTCACTTGCGAGCTCGACTAGGCGCACGTTCAAGTCTGGTCGCCGATCGTGCAGTACGTTTTGCAGGTTGTTGGGTAGTCCGGAGGTTTTGGCGGCGAATGACTCGAACGGTCACAAGGCCTTGGTATTGATTGAGTTGGCCTTGTGGTGTTGAGCGTCAACAGGTATCCTAACGAACACGAGTTCCGGAAATTTCGCGGCGGTGCAGTATTTCCATCGATTGCGGGTGGGAGTGGGGTTACCGGTGACGGCTCCCGTGGTTCAGTGTGCGCTCAGAGGTAGTGCATGGACCCACATGACGGCTGGAACGCCACGACGCGTTTGATTGCCGGTATCGTTCGGTATGCGTCTCGCGGGGGAAATGTGATAGAGTACCTTGGTTTGTAGTCAATAGACCAACCATCAGTAGGGGCCGTTAATTATTATTGTTCCAGTCGGGTCGTACCCCGTTCACCATTTGGAATAAGATATCTGTAGACACGCAGGCTGGTATATCTGTAGAATCTGATACGCAGACTAGTATCTAAGTAGCCGAAGAGACGGAGACGTACGCGCGTGGTGTGTTCGCACGCCAGGTTTTACGGGGTGTTGTACTGTTGAAGTTTAGAGTAGCGCATGCACCCTTACATGGTGTTGTACTATTGGAGTTGAGGGTAACGCATGCACCCTTACGGGGCGTTGTACTATTGAAGTGAGGGTAACGCATGCACCCTTGCCAGTAGATTATAGCCGGTTGAAGCCAGAGGATACTCCTGGCTTCAAAAATCATCTGCTCCCCCCCCCCCCTCCCTTCTCACTCTTCTCACTTGCCCCTTCTAGCAAGCTTCGCATCAATAAAATAAGAGAACGCCAACAAGAACTAGGTCTGAGTTTGACCAAGCACAGATACCTGTGTCACACCCTTCCGTGGATCATCTTTCCTTGGAACCCTTATTGCTCTCCCTCACATCACACTTGGCGTCGTCGGCAGGAACGGGCAGCGTATTGTTTAGGAGCCGCCGGCTCTACTTACTCTCCCCACCTCTCCCCCTCTTTTCTCCCCCCTTCTAACCTATGTTCAAAATCAACCCCTGGATCTAGGGTTGCCTCCCTTGTTCAAGCGGTTGGTTTGAGGTGTGGGCAGGAGGAGGCGGGCACACCGAGCACTCCTTCAACGCTCCCCTCGGTGTCCTCAGTCGATGCGCGACGCCACGCCTTGCCCAACATTGCCGAAATGTCTGCGGATCTTGCCAATCTTGTGGGCGACACGACAAAAACGGCCAACGGCGGTATCCACTCCCTCTCCGGCTCTGCTCCCCCTCCAGGGCCATCGACTCCCAACTCGTCTACGTCCTCTGACGAACGATGTTATCGGCACACATCAACCGGCGTCCGTTGATCCCGGACAGCACATACTTCGACCTCCGTTGGTTCTGCAAGATCTCCCGGACTCGTAGGTGCCCGCCCCGTGCTGACCACACCACTCTCCCTGGGCCCAAGGGACGGTTTTCCCGCGGATTCATCCGCGGAAGACTCGACCAAGTCACCAAGATTATGCCAGGAGCCACCTGTACCGACACCCACACCCCGGCCACAGACTACTACAGGTACCGCATGTTCTTCCGAGTCATTCCCCCCTCCGCATACGTTAAATGCTGATAGCAGGGACTCCCAGGGTGCTCCGTCACGAGCGTCTCGCCGCCACGTACATCCTCCCGGGGCCTCGTCACAATCGACCTTACCCCACACGTTTTCGGGGAGCGACGTCGTCTCGCCCACGCCTTCCCCGACAACGTCCCACACAACGTCCCCCTCCCTACTCCCCTCGACCCTGAGCCCCTCCCAAAATATTTTCTTTGGGATCATTCCTCGGTCTTTTCCCAGTGGCATCCTTCGACGTTCACCGTAGACAACGAGCACTACAACTGTGAGGAACAGTACATGATGTCGGAAAAGACCAAGCTTTTCGGCGACATAGCAACTCGCCGGAAGATCATGTCCTCTCCGACTCCCGCACACCAAAAACGCCTCGGCCGCTCCGTCTACAATTTTAATCACGAGCTTTGGATACAGCATAGGTACGACATCGTTTTCAAGGGCAACCTCGCCAAGTTTTCGGCTTCCCCTGTATTAAAAAAACTCGTAGACACCGGCGACAAGTTCCTCGCCGAAGCAAGTCCTTATGACCTCGTCTGGGGCATCGGCCTCAGATGTGATGATACACGAGCCTTACAACCTCCACACTGGCCGGGACTCAACCTGTTGGGCGACATCCTCATGAAGATCCGCCACTAACTTGCCTCCCCCCCTCCACTCCCGCCCGCCCCTCGCGCCTCTCGCGTTTCACCCTCCGAAACTGGGATCCACGAGATCAGCGCAACCGTTCTAGCTTCTACACCGCACTCCACGCTGGACCACTTTCTGCCCCCTTTCCTTCCTGAGGCCACTCCTCCGCACGCATTGGTCCCTGCCATTTCGTCCGGAGCTGTTCTCCCTTCCGCGCTCCCCTCCCTCATTGCCGAACACGGACCAGGCCTCTCGAGCGGTATCGTTACCGTCGACGACGCCTCCTTCACGACCAGGATCAGAGTACACAGTGGACCCTCCGCATCCAACCGCTACGGCCTTGTAGCTCTCTTGGACACCGGCTCCCCCCAGACCTTCATCTCCGCTGAAGCTTGGGCCCGTATGAAGCGCAACAACGCTGCGTCGGACATCTGTGAACGACACGCTCCTCCTCGTTCCTGGGGCGGCTTTGGTAAATCCGCTCCGCTCCTCACGTCGATTTCCGTCCGACTCAGCATCCAGTTCTTGCACGACAGCACTCCCTCCGCCGAGCTCGCCGTATGGGCATGCATCGTGCCACATGGGACTATGCAACACCCCGTTCTACTGGGACGCGATAGCTGGATGCGGTACGAACAACGCACGTACGTAACCCTGCCTCGCCTCCCCTCCCGACCGCTCTTTGGCGACTTCTCCCTAACCACTTCTTACAAGAATGGCCTCTCCGCTTTCATCCACGACCACCGACCTTCTCCCGACACCCTACACCTCGAGTTCGCCGGCGCTCACGCAATCTCCCTTTCGGCTACGCCGTCTCTCGTCCAGGTTAATCTGGTGCGTCCCTCCGGCATTCCGGCACACACCGGCCACTACCTCGTTGACATGCTTCCCCGCGACGGCCTTGACTCCGAAACCGAAATCTTCGTCGCCAACGGCTACCAAAATATCCCACTCTCGGGATTCATTGATCTTGAACCAGGCGACCTTCTGGGGAATTCCTAACTGCCGACTAACGGACAAGCTTCCTCCGCCTCTGGGACCGACTTCCGCCACACCTCCGCGAAATCTCCTTCGACCTCCGCGGTTGTGGTTGGTCCCCCTCGGTCATCACAACTCTGGGGGACATTCTTTGCGAGTTTCCCGACGTTTTCTCCACGTCCAAAACCGACTTCGGCTCGTGCTCCCTTATTCCGTTCAAGATTTCCACCCCCCCGGATAGCGCCCCCGTCTTTTCCCGCCCTTACCACCTCAATCCTATCCTCGCCAAAAAGGTCGACGCTGTGCTCGACCAATATCTGGCTGCCGGTCTGATCCAACACTCCACTTCCCCGTACGCCAGCCCTATGGTCGCCATTCCCAAGAAAGACGGCAACGTTCGGATAACCGTGAACTACAAAAAGCTTAACGCCATCAGCTCCCTGGGCCAACTGCCCATCCCCCGCGTCGACGAGGTTCTCGACTCCCTCGGTAAAGGCCGCATCTTCTCCCTGTTCGATCTCGTGTCTTCGTTCCACCAGATCACCGTCGACAAGGACACCATACCCCTGACTGCCTTCTGCACGCCCACCTGACTCTTCGAGTGGCTCATCATGTCCCAAGGCAGAAGCGCTGCGCCCGGCTGGTTTGTCAAGGTCATCAATGAGGTCATCAAAGACCTTGACCGCGTAGAGGTCTACCTCGACGACGTCATAGTTTTCGACCCCGACCCCACGGCCCACGTCGCCTATATCTGCTCCCTTTTCGAACGCCTTCAAAAACACAACCTCAAGCTCTCCCCGTCCAAAGCCAAGCTTGGCGCTACCAGCGCCGACTTTTTGGGACACACCATTTCCTCCTTTGGCGTTAGCCCTAACGCCGACAAAGTTGCCGCCCTAACTCAGATGCCCATGCCTACGAACACCAAGCAAGTGCGCTCACTCCTCGGAGGCATTGGATACTACCGTAAATTCCTGAAGAACCTCTCCACTCGGCTCCGACCCATTAACGCCCTGCTCAAACAAGGCGTTAAGTTCGTTTTCACCCCGGAAAAGGAAACAATCGTTCGTCAGATCCTCCACGAACTCGCTACCCCTCCGATCTTGGTATACCCAGACTGGGACGCCGTTGCCGACAACTCCCGACCTTTTTGCCTCTACTGCGACGCCAGCATCGACGGTTTTGGCGCGAATCTTGAACAAGAACAACTCGACGGTTCCGTCCGTCCCATCGTTTTTATCAGCCGCACCACTCTCGACAACAAACGATCCTGGACCCCCCTCGACCTCGAAGCCGGTAGCATCGTTTGGACCATCAAACCCCTCCGCGGCCACCTCTGGTCCACCAAGTTCCACATCTACTCTGACCACAAGGCACTCGAGAATATCGCTAAAGTTGGTGAACACAACGCTCGCGTCCAACGCTGGCTGGAGTTCCTCTCCACCCACTCCTACACCTTGGAGTACCGAAAAGGCTCAGCTAATGGCAATGCCGACTTCCTGTCGCGATTCCCACAACCAGCGACCGATCTCGACCGCACCGGACCCAACCGCCTCACCCTTCCCGACGCCAACGGTATCTACCTTATCCAAGCCTGCGGTTTTACTCCGATCGACGCCTTCACCCCGGGCATCGGTTTGGATGGGCTTGTCCCACCCTCAACCGCTCCCTGTGACACCATCCCACCACTCCCTTGCACCGAAAACGACGTTGGCGATTTCCACCGACACGGACCATGTATGGACAACTCGGACTTGGTTCTTACCCCCTGCTCTATTGTGACTTCTACCGCTGTTCAAAATCTCGCCGCTGTTCGCCTCGCAGCCTTTCCGCCGCCCCCCGCCTTGCTCAAGATCCCGCCGCTGGATCGCCTCGCCGCCTTCCCGCCGGCCCCCGCTTTGCTCAAGACACTGCCGCTGGATCGCCTCGCAGCCTTCCCGCCGGCCCCCGCCTTGCCCAAGATCCCGCCGCTGGGTCGCCTCGCAGCCTTCCCGCCGGCCCCCGCCTTGCTCAAGATCCCGCCGCTGGACCGCCTCGCAGCCCTCCCGCCGGCCCCCGCCTTGCCCAAGACACTGCCGCTGGACCGCCTTGCAGCCCTCCCGCCGGCCCTCGCCTTGCTCAAGACCCCGCCGCCGGACCGCCTCGCAGCCTTCCCGCCGCCCCCCGCTTTGCCCAAGACCCCACCGTCAACTCGCTTCGCAGCGCCTTCGTCGGTCACCTCTCTATCCTCGACTCCATCGCCGAATCGCCTTCCAGCTCCGAGAAAGCCGCCGTGACCGCTGGCACTCCTGCTGGTGTGGCGTTCAGGCCATCCTTCGTCTCCCCATCGCCCACCTTGGGCGTCTCACCTTCGGCCATTCCTCGTACCTCGTCAGGCCTAATTTCTTCTCGGACCCGTCGTCGTTCTGCCGCTGCTGCTGAGACCCCCCTTACTCTTACGGACTACGGATATGGCCGTCGATCGCCGACTACGGCAGGCACAAGACCTTCACCAACCCACCGACGTTCACCTGCCGTCGCACCCAGGCAACTGCCCGGGCGACCGGATGCAGCTCGTCGCAGCGCCGCTCAAGACTTGCCCTCACCAGCGACTCCAGCCGGCGCTACGCCACCAGTGTCCCTGCCACCACCACAGTCCACCGCCCCAGGGCCTTCTCCCCCGCCCTCCCCTACTCAGCCACTCCCACTACCTGAACCCGCTGTCCGGCCTGCTGACGACTCACACCTTAGTTCCTGCGTTGAACGTTATACCTCCACCGATTGGGCGCTCGAACAACGCACTGAACCCCTTTGCTCAGCTACCATACGATATCTTTCCTCGGGCTTACCTTCACCACCACCGGGCGACCTCTTAGACTACATTCCCTCGACCCGTCGCCCACTTCTCTCGGATGTCCTCGCCCTCGCCGCGGAAGGCCAGCTGCATGCAACCGACGACGACACAGTCCTTCTCGTTCACCGACCAAACATGACTCCCCTGGGCCAACCCCGTACGACTACGTCGCAACCCCTCACATCGCCACCTCGCATTTACGTTCCAATGTTGATGCGACCGTGGGTCCTACACACTTGCCACTCCACCACCTCTTGCCACCTGGATGTTGCTCGGACACGCAGCATGCTTATGCGCTTCTACTGGTGGATTGGCATGGACATCTCCACCCGTTGGTGGCTCCGCCGCTGCCTCAAGTGTCAGGCGCGAAAGTCTTCGCGCCAAACAATTCGATAGCCCACCATCTCCCTGCCGCTACCGAACGGCCCCGGTATTCTCGTCAGCGTCGACTATTTCGGGCTCTTACCCATCATGCCTCGTAGCAAAGCCTATATTCTACTTTTCACCGACTGTTTCAGCCGCCGAGCCGACATGTACGCCGCTGCGGAGACCGAGTTCACCGCATCCGGCACAGCCGATATCCTCATCGACCGCTACATCCCTCTCTGGAGATGCCCCGTTACCTTCCTTTTCGACAACGGTCCACAATTCTGCGCCAAACTCTTCCGCGCCCTCTATGAGCGGCTCGGCATCAACAAAATCTCCACGAGCTCTTACCACCCCTGCACCAACGGCGGGGTCGAACGCGTTAACCACACCATGGCCCTGATGCTCGCCATGGTTGGTAACGAACTACAAAACGATTGGGACTTGCATCTTCCTCACGTCGAAAGCGCCTACAACAACTCCGTCAGCGCCACGACCGGGCTGGCCCCCAACGAAGTACACATTGGCAGGCTACCTCGCCTCCCCCTCACCGTGTTCGACTCTCCCAACATCGGCGGACATCAAATCCTCAACCGGGACCAGATCCCTTACATTGACTTCGCTACTGCTCGCCAGCAACGCGCCTACCGCGCCGTCCGGGAACTCCACGCGGTCTACGTCTCACGCCTCGACCGCCGAAGCACCCCCATCATGGATGCCCTCCGCCTTTCCCCTCCGTTCTCTGTCGGCGGTTGGGCATGCATCTACAACACAGCTGCCACTATTAGCCAGGGCGCCAAGAAAGGCACCGACGCCACCGTTCTCAAGACCAAGCTCTCCTTCAACTGGATTGGCCCGTTCAAGATTCTTGCCGTGGGCCCAGCACCAGCCTCAGCCGGATGGACGCCCCCTTCACGACAAGCTCCTGTACTTCGACCTTCCCTCGGACATGCCGGGGCGGGACTCCAAGCACCGCGTCTTCGTTCTCCGCCGCAAGCCCTGCCGGAACCCCGACGACATCGGCGATCTCCCCAAACACCTTCCGGCCGACCTGACCAAGTACGTTCTCAGCTCCTTCTCTACCAAGTCCCCGCCCTTCCACGTCACCTTCGATGACATCGCTCCACCGCCCGAACGCCTCGAGGTCGACGAGATCTCGAGGCACCAACTCGTTCGTGGCCGGGGAGGCGTTCTCGCCGTGATGTACGAAACACACTGGGCCGGGCTCCTTAGCCCTTCTTGGGAACACGAACGTGACCTACAGCTCCACCGATCCCACATCCTCCGATATTGGCCGGGCATCCCTTCACAGCACCGCCAGACCAACCGTTTATACCGCCAGATGCACATCGGGGCCGCTCACCGTGAACGTTCGCGGTCCCGGGGCGAAATCTTCCTCGCCCCCGGGTACAGCCTCGTACCACGCACCCTCTGGCTTCACCGTTTCAGCTCTTCACCTCTACCTGCCGGGGCACACCTCTGATACAAGGCCCGCGATGGTCTCTGGTGGTTGGGCAAAGTTGGCCCGCGCGCCTCGACCGACACCTCCTCTGCTCACTCCTACATCGTCCGCTATCGCGACGGCCCAGGCCCGATCAAGATCATACTTTTTCCGCCCCTCTACACCACTTCACGGAGCGCGACTCAAGGATCCTGGTGCCTTCAGCGTCATCAGGCCGGAGGACTAGCACGCGGAGTACTACGTAATGCTAATGCACCCTCCCCCACCACTCATCCGCCCGGCCAGTTAACAGTAGCTGATGGTCGACCGATGCGTTAGATTGTAGTGTACTAGTTTCGGGACCGGTATATTCTGTGCGTCCGCTGTCTTTGACACGCGTTCGCTTTGTGTGTTGATTCCATCTAACACCTCACTTTTCGTTTGTTTCGCTAGGACGCAATTCGCAACATAAAAGTGTTATTGTACCTCCAGGGTCTGCGTTTCTGTTGTACTTCCTTCTGCTTTTCCAAAGGGGCGGTCTTTCGGTCTTTATTATTTTTCTTTTCTTTTCCTCTTCATAGTTTTTGTTTCACTACCAATCCGTGGGGACCTTGTTGTGTCCCTCTCGCTCTAGCTTCATGTAGACTTCGCTCTATATCAAGTCTTTTGCCGGCTTTAATTTCGCTTACTAGTTCGTGCCTTACCTGGCTCGGTCTCTCCTATTTCTCTCGTAGCTTACACCGTGTGTAGCCACGGCTTGTTACATCGGGCCCTCAGTTGCCGCTACCCCCCCCCTTGGTATTTCTAGTCACGTATTGTACCACGACGAACATCCCGTTGTGCCTTTACTATTGCGCTTTCATGACGTTCTCCTTCTCTAGCACGACTGCTGCCCCTACCAGAGGCGTCTTAGCTTCATTTACGAGGTGTGGGTTTGTCTATGATCTCGGTAGTCTGTCGTTTGTTTAGAATAGCAGTATCTTCGACCCCCCTTTTTCGATTTTTCTGATGTCTATGTAGCCATCTCTATATCGTCGTGGGATCTGCATCTACGACTATTCAGGGTGGGCTAATGCGATAGAGTACCTTGGTTTGTAGTCAATAGACCAACCATCAGTAGGGGCCGTTAAATATTATTGTTCCAGTTGGGTCGTACCCCGTTCACCATTGGAATAATATATATGTAGACACGCAGGCTAGTATATAGGTAGACACGCAGGCTGGTGTATCTGTAGAATCTGATACGCAGACTAGTACCTACGTAGCCGAATAGACGGAGACGTACGCGCGTGGTGTGTTCGCACGCCAGGTTTTACGGGGTGTTGTACTATTGAAGTTTAGACTAGCGCATGCACCCTTACGGGTTATTGTACTATTGAAGCTTAGAGTAAAACATGCACCCTTAAGGGTTATTGTACTATTGAAGTTGAGAGTAACGCATGCACCCTTACAGGTTGTTGCACTATTGGAGTTGAAGGTAACGCATGCACCCTTGCGGGGCGTTGTACTATTGAAGTGAGGGTGACGCATGCACCCTTGCCAGTAGATTATAGCCGGTTGAATCCAGAGGATACTCCTGGCTTCAGAAAGCATCTGCTCCCCCCCCCCATCCCTTCTCACTCTTCTCACTTGCCCCTTCTAGCAAGCTTCGCATCAATAAAATAAGAGAACGCCAATAAGAACTAGGTCTGAATTTGACCAAGCACAGACACTTGTGTCACACCATTCTGTGGATCATCTTCCCTTGGAACCCTTGTTGCTCTCCCTCACATCACAGAAACCTTCAGTCCGGCGTGGGGCCCGGAGGGGAAGGTTTTATGTTTGTGTTTACGTCTGGGTCACTCCTTGATGACGAGATCGGACAAAATATTCCCCTGCGATTCGGGGGCGGTCCATCCCGTGCACTGCCTTGACGCAGGGTGACGTGGCGTTTTACGCCAACGGCACACAGTTGGGAAACACGCGATGGCAACAGGCCGACGAGGTAGAGGTGCGGTTTAGGGGGCATGCAGGTTATCAGGAACAGATTAGAAGCCTACTCTTGCGGACTCGAAACGAAGTGCGGGGGCCGAGGTCGTCCTTTAGGGCGGACGGCGCGGCCGTTGCCCATGTGTTGGAGTTGATGTCATGTTTCCCTTGTTTCCCCGACCATGCCCCCCTCTCCGATGTGGCAAGGCTGTAAGAGCGATTAGGCACGGTTGCACTTTCCGAGCAATCAAGCAGGTAGTGGAAAAGTCATGTCGGAATCCCGCGGACTTCGCACTCGTTGCGTATCGGAGGAGCGACCACGCTCGCGGCAGAGGGAGACATAGCGGAACGAGTGATCCAGAGAGAGAGGAGGTGGAGGTCCGACGCGTAAAAGCCGTACGCGAAGAATAACATAGAAGACTCCACAAGGGTGTCACGTAGGCTTGCGGCGGCAAAGGTGACAAAGGAGAGACTGCTGGGGAAGGGAACAGTTCGGGTTAGGAAATGTCTACTATTTAGAGTACGGTAAACAGTAGTCTCACAATACCTCGGTGTTGGAGGAGATGAATGGTGCGGTACCATTCAGAGGCTTGGTCATCCGAGACAACTGCAGGCCGTACTTGTTACGAACCCGGCTGGTATCGTAGTTGGGAGAGAGAGAGATACTGTACAATAGGGTGGTCGATATATTCAGGGGATTACAGGAAGTTGCGATACAGGTGTCCGGCCGAGGGGAGAAATCTCTCTCTCCCACCACCCAGAAAACGATATTGACACTGAGATTCGAAACATATAAAATAAATCAGATACGATTAAGTGGACAATGACACTAAAATTCGAAATATATAAAATAAATCAAATACGATAGAATGGTTTCGCATACTGACTACACGTGACACGTGGGTGTTTGTCGGGCGATTGTCTTGTATGCAGCCCGAAGCGATGCCCTTGCAGCGGCGGCGCCGGTGGAGAGGGACAAAGAGGACGAAAATAGGAGTTGTTTGCCGAGGGAGTCAATTCGTGGAAGGCAGCAAACAAAGCAATAGTAAACAATAGTGTAGTCGTGCATGACAGTCGGTGTAAGGAACAGCCCCGTCGGGGGAGGGCAGTGAGGGTTGCACGCTTAATCCTATGCCAGGATCCAAGCCCCAAACCGCACGCCGTGATGAAAACGCCAACAGCAAAGGTACTTCTCTTGGCGGACAATAATGGCCGCTATATCTGCCCGGCACGGCGAGTGAGCTACGTGCGACGGAGATGGGCAGAGGCAACTCCCCAAGCCGCCGGATTAATTTCCTGGGTGAAGCATTCCAAGGCGCCGCAGCTCTCAGCGCTGAACCCACCCCAGTCGTCGCAGGTGTGGAAGTGGGGCGAGAAGGGGGCAGTAAGCATGCACGATGGGTGTATCCCGATAGTTTCTGTCATACTGAGCGCCGAATTCAATGTGCCATGACTCTTCTTCCGCCGACCACTGCCGTCGGCCGGAGTGCTCATGCGCCGAGAGGTTTCCTTGTGATGCAGTATCCTACTTTATCGCGGCGCCTACAGTGGTTTGCACGTTTTGGGATTGGTGAATCGTTTTTTAGAAACAAAATCGTGCAGAAGACTTCGCGGTGGTGGAGGCAAGCCCTCCGCCAGAAAACGCCGTGGTGGTGGAGGCTCGCCCTTCGCCAGGAAACTTCACGGTAGTGGAGTTGGACCTCCGTCAGTAGGGCGGGCGCCAAGATCATGCAGGCAAAACATTGGAACGAGATAGATGTCGCTATATCCACACGTACCGGAGGTTAGCTACGCTAATGCAAAACCGAAGGAGTACCTTGCCGTCGTGGACATGGAAGCGGCAAAAAACATCGTTGTCGCAATTTTGAGCAATGCCGGGCCACCTTGAGACACACTGATGAAACATCATGTAAAACCCAGCCCATTTTGCGTTTTGAAGTCGGGTGGTCGAGTGAGGGCCGGTACAAGTTCAGGTGATTTCATTGCTGCATTTGGGCAAAAAATTACACGTCCTTCTCACGTCCCGCGTCTCACGGGCAATGGCGCAGGCATCACGGCCATACCAACACCAGCGAACTGCCAAGGGCTGTTCGCGCGAAGGGTGAACCCATCAAGATCAACTGCCGCGCTTTCGTCGGTAGTGGTGACCCTTCAATTGCCAATCGTGGCAGAGGCTTCACTTATTGAAATGACGATGACCTCCAGTTGAGCAGATAGTACGCAGAATATCACGTTGTTTGAAATCAGGGGGGGGTCAGAGAGTGGCCTGTGGAGTCGTCGATTCCATCGAGATTTTGGCGCTTTCGTCAGGGGGCATGAAATGGTAGCGGGGGCATAGAAGTACCACCGCAATCAGTTTGGGCGGCAGCACGAAGATATAAGGTGAATTAACTGCTGTGCGCCCGACGAGCTTTCCTGCAACTTTATGTACCCGAGGGAGGCGAACACAACTTCGAAATTCAACGGGGAGTGCGAATTGTATGCGCCCGAGACAATACATATATCCGGAGGGCTGCAATTCTGGCCCGCATTATTGATGCATGTTGAGTGCGGGAGGTCTGACAAGCTGTTCATATCAACCTTGTGATACACGAAGCGTGCAACATGTGCACTGACCTAATATGCTTCTGGGATACATACTGCCACGACTTGTAGGCAACGTTGTTAATCCGTCGAAAACTTCGAAGATACTGTATTACGGGAGTCCGTAGTTAACGGGAACAAATTTTGTTACTAAAAATAGGTAAATATATAGGTTTTTATGTACACCATAGGTCCTGTTAACTATGGACCCCCCCGTAATAGTATATTCTTGTGTTGGACATTTCATCAATCAATGTTTTTGTTCCACGCGTCTTAATTGTTCCGCAATAATTCTATATAGCGTGTTGTCCATTGCAGACTACATTCGAAACTTACGGGCGGTGCACAGCTTTCGAGAGCGGAGCGCGCTTGAGCTATATGTGACGAGCCTTCTTAGATTGTATGTTTCGGAGGGCTGTAGGAGCAGCGAGCGACGGAGACTGCTTCTGCGTGTTGCCCCCAAGGAGGATTAACGAGTGCTACTGTCGAGAGGTGAACACAAATTTGGTTAATATCATGAGACTGCGTCTCATTTGGGAAACTATTAATACTCGTTTTTTCAATCCATGCGTACCAGGTACAAACGAAGATAGGATTCGCACATATGTGAACTCGGTGATGATTTCCACAGTGCACATTCTCCCACCTGCATTTGGTAAAATATGTAGACTTCACCGGTTAGGCTAGCTGCCCACGCGCTGTGAGTGCTGGTTACGTTATCATAGGAAAATTGAAACCACCGCTGCTGACAATCATCGTCTGACCTATTGAAAATATCACGAGGAAAGGCAAGAAGAAACACATACATAGATAGGTAGAGAACATCAAGGCAAGGGTGCACAGCATCTGTTCTATGGACAAGTGTAAGTAGACCGAAAAACTGTGCTCGTATTGTAGGCCAGTACCAGTGAATAGACAAAGGAGGCGAGTTCGCCTGTTGCATGCCGTGGACCGTGTGCATTCACAGCAAAACGAAGCGATCATACGAACGAAACACTGCCGCGCTCACAGCACCGCCAGAACCATAGCAGCGCTCCGACAGTGACCAACTCGAGACAACTTGTGCGGCAAAAACAAGTTCCACGCGTTGGCCCAACAATCGCTCGCTTCAGTAGATGTCAATTTTGTAGAAATCGGTCTGATACAGCTCTCGCAATCAGTGATGCCAAGAAATACTTTTTTAGTTCTAGACAGTCAAAGCCTGCACGCACCGCTAAACGGAAGCGGTTTTTTTGCCAATGGGCAAAAAAGACTTTGGTCGCCCGCTACTTACTTTTTTGGAGCTCATCAGGGCCAATTCAAATCAATTTCCGGCTCCAGGTAAGACCATGGGCGTGTGGGCCATTTTCCAGATAGACATACGGTAGGACACCTTTCCACCATCGTATATTCTGGGATACGAATCTTGCAAATGGTACTCGTAGGCGATATTGCCGCTTGCTGCTGCGATTGTTACACCCATACGTACAGTACGCTGTTCATACAGTACCGCTGCTATACTATTATATTGCTCTTCTTTTTTTTTTCGCTCAGGTTAAGCCAACGACGACATACATGGCAATTAATTGCCACTCACCAGTCTGATACGGGGGCCACGTGGCCAGCCCTGCCTGGTGGTGGTATTGCCTTTTGGCTAAAGCCAACGATCACATCACCACCCAACACCATCTCCATGCTAGCTGCGCCTCCTCTTAACAACCACACTCTTGCCGCTTCATCCCGGCACATTGTGCTGTATAAACTCACACATATTGTTGGCCAAGTGACCCCAAAGTCACAGGGGACATCCGGGAGACGTCGCCGGGTTTCCTACCCGTAGATCAGTGAAGTGCGGAGGAGTGGATATTCGGCGAAAAGTAAAATACATTTTTCGTTGGGGGTGTTTACTGCTGAGATAGATCACCAACGCATTTTTTTAGATACGTTCGACCACCGCCCATTCCGAGATGCGGATCTTGCAAGGGGTAGATGCTGTTACTGCTTGCTGTTGAGATCGCTCTATCCATGCGTCCATGCGTACAGTACACTGCTACGTGTACTATTACGGGGTCCATTGTTAATAGGACCTATGGCGTACATAAAAACCTATATGTTTACCTATTTTTACGATCAATATTTGTGTGTATCATACTGGTAGGTAGGTTCTATCAACTATGGACCCCCGTAACAACAATATTTGTTCCTTTTTACTATGGTCCCCCCGTAATACTATACTGCTGTTTTTTTTCGTTTGCTCATGTTAAGCCAACGAGGACATACGTGGCCGTGGCCACTCACCACTATCTCGATACGGGACCACGTGGCCGGCCCTGGTGGTGTTATTGTTCTTTTGCTCAAGCCAACAATCTCATCGCCACCCAACACCATTTCCATGCCAGCTGTGCCTACCCTAAACAACCACACTCCTCCCACTCCATACCGGCACAGTGTCCTCTATAGCCTCACACATATTGTAGGCCCAATTACTCCAGAACTCACATGGGACATCCCGGGGACGTCGCCGGGTTTCCCACTCATAAATCAGTGAGGTTCGATGTGAATATCTTATTCGACGGGTACATAGCGTTGGGATGCTTGCTGCTGAGATAACCGCGCATTTTGGAAATATGTATATATTATTAGGATAGCTTTCGATCACCGCGCGTTCTGGGATGTGGATCTTGCAAGGGATAGACACTATTGGTGCTTGCTGCTGAGATCTGTACACCCACGCGTAAAAATCGTTGACCAATCCGCAGAACCCCGATTAGATACAAGAGGTGATTCCGTAATTTTGTACTATTTTCCTCAGAATCGTTTCCGTCGTACGCCAATTTCGGCGGAGACGAGCTCAGCGAGAACAGGACGATAGGTGCAGGGAGGAAAATACAGAGGATTCCATGATGCCTCGCCCGTCTACGAGGGCCACACCGACGCCGGGCAGCGCGCCGGAGCTGGTCTCGGCGCCTACCCCCGACGGCGCCGCCTTCTCCTTGATTGACATCAACGCGGCGACAATCATACTGCCTGACACTCCGAGAGTAAGCTTACCGTGCATGGTGCAGGCCCAGTTGGGCATCCCCTCGACTTGCGACCCGGCTCGCGTGTTTACGGACGACGGCATCCAAGAGGAAAAAGGACCACATCTATGCCACAGCGGGCGACCTCCCACTGTCCGCGGCGTTTGAGTCAGGTTTTCGGCGTGAGCGCCAAAGTACGTCTAGCGCATATACCGTTAGAAGGTTTGGCGAGACAACACAGCGCCCGGGAGATGGCCAATGATAATCTAAGAAATTCAACGAAGTGTGGGTAGGACCACCGACCGGGGCAGGAGGCCTCATCCAAATCCAATGCTTACATTGAGTGATCGGCGGCAGTGTAGAAAAATACCGCAGAAAAGTATTCCCTACAATGTACCAGGTAGGTATGAAATAGCGCCTCCCCAAGAATTACGAAGAATGTCCAATTTTTCTCGATCTACAACTTGCACACCAAACGCTCCTTACCGATGTGGTCCCCGTGTCCATGAGGTTATGTAGATATGTAGCGAACACGTTGACGTAGTCTATATTTGATTGCCCGAAGGTGAAAATGTCGTGCCTTGCTGGCATCAGCCCGTGGCAACACACATCAGTGATTTTATTTAATCCCCTAATCATCCGCGGGAGACTCTCGCGGTAACGGTGGGAGTCCACGGGGACAACCCATAGGAACCACGAGGACAATGCGCAATGCCCAAAGGATGCCGTGGAAATCCCCACGGACTTTGAGAACGGCAGGATCCTGTAGGAACCCACATTTAAAGAGGCGGTTCCCATCGGAATCCGCTCTTGAAGAGCTTCCCACCGGAACCCGCAGTGACTCAGGATATTTCGAAGGAACCCGTCGAGGGGAAATTCCCACTGGGACATGCCGCTACCCAAGGTTCACCATGGACTTGCCACAAAAACCCACGCTTGAAAACGCAGTTCCCACAGGAACCAACGGTAAACAATGAAAAATATACCGGAAATTACACGAGGACCCGCGGAAAAATCACTGTTTCCAAGCGGGGAACCCACGGTTCACCATGGAAGAGTTCCCACGGGAACCTGACGTGCTGTTCATGTTGGAATATACCGAAGCTTATACCGCCTCTTTCCATATTGTTTCGATGTCGGAAGATCTACAGTACGATGATCTATGGTAAGATCGTTAGGATTTCATCGAAACTATCGACCTAGGATTAATACTTAGTTTGGAGTACTGGGGCACGGCCTTTCCTGATTGACCATATCACAGGACTATTTCCAACTCATCAGGGTGATCGCGCCACGGTTGGGCATCCCACCTGAACTCACTCTCTCAACGGTCCACCACCGCTGTCCAGAAACACCAAGGGCACGTAGACGCCATCATTTCAAACTTTTCTCCCTGCTGTTATATTAAACAAAAGTACGCACGTGTACTTAACGGTCGCTGGGTGTCATCATCCATCTGAAACTACATCTCCGTCATCCACATTCCACCAACTTACTGCCTCGCTTCAAGGGCACTATAAATCGACGTTCGTCATACTCGTCATTATCACCAAAGAGAGAATACCAGATACTTAATATAATATGTCGCGCTATCACGCGTGAAACAAGAAAGCACTCTTCCTCTCTCATCATCAAGCAGAAACCAAGTGTCAAATGCATGTTGTTTCGATGTCGGAAGATCTACAGTACGATGATCTACGATTAGATTGCTAGGGTTTCATCGAAACTATCGACGTAGGATTAATACTTAGTTTAGGGTACTGGGGCACGGCCTTTCCTGATGATCATATCACAGGACTATGTCCAACTTATCAGGGTGATCGCGCCACGGTTGGGCATCCCATCTGGACTGACTCTCTCAACTCTGTCCTCCACCACCGCTGTCCAGACACACTAAGGGCACATAAGCGCTATCATTCCATACATTTCTCTTTGCTGCTATGCATCATAAATCGACGTTCGTTAAGCTCGTCAGGGTCACCAATAAGATAATACCAGGTACTCAATATTAAATGTCGCGCCATCACGCGTGAAACAACAAGGCTTTTGCTCTCTCATCATCGAGCGGAAACCAAGCGCCAAGACAGCTCTCGTGATGCCAAGCGCGAAGCTATACTAAACCTGCTTTTCCGCTATCAAGCGAGAAAGCAAGCTATATGAAGCGCAAGGGAATTTGTACATGAAACAAGAAATCGACGAGGCAACCATCCCAACCATCGAATATATATACTATTACTACTACTCTGCTGTACGACCAACATGGGAGGGTCAAAACCAGCGGACGTCGTGGACAAGCTCGTCAGGGATGTGGGTGGCAAAATTCAAGGGCAACAATTTCGACGAATGAACGAGTACGTCGCAGGCCGCTGCTAGCATGCGCCACCCCGAAGCGGCTTATGTTACCGAAGGGCAACTACGTCCTGAGTAAATTAATATCCAACAACAAAGGAGGACCCCCACAAGGAGATATACAGCTATTGCGAGAAGCAGACCACAAGAGCGACCAGACGGCACGGAGGAAGAGCCGTCGGTCGTCGATGAGGATGAAAACCAAGAAAGGAGAACAGCAAGGATCTACCCCAGCATCTACAGCAAGATCTTCACCATAAGTTCCAGCAGCAGCAGTTCTAACATGAATCCTCCGGTCTTTGGGGTCGTGCATAGAAAATGCCGAATAAACCAATGCGTGGCATCATCACAACTGGATGCTGTTCAACTTCCTGTACCTCAGAACAACGGGAGCAGCGGCGAGCCTTCTCCTACGATACTAGCTCGAACCAGGTCAACTGCCAATCAGAAAAGCCCCGAGCAATGACATGATTACAAAGTACAAAACGTTCGACGCGACAGAGAGGACGAATCGTGCAAAACCAAATGTTCTCTATGGAAACGACGGAGTGTCAGGACCCTGACGTCTTTATCAAGGAAAATACGTATCATATACCGGGTACGAGTCGAATTGGTTGGAATGGCAGAGGTCATCAATGATGATAGCTCCCTTGGTATCGTGTTGGTAGGATTAACCGACGATTTTGCAAAAGAGACATCCACACCATCCACATTCCTACACAGAGCAGCCCCTGTGAAGCACTTTTCTTACTATTCATGCACTCACGGGTCGCTTTACATATTCTCCGTCAATTGCACGGGTACGTTAAATGCCTCGAGTGAACGAAAAACAGGTCAGTCCACGACTGTCAAAACCGTCCGGACACATAGAGTGAGCCTCAGAGTAGCATCTTTTGCCCGACCACGCTCCTCCAGGCTGCATTGAACTGCACGATGCGAGCGACCACGCGCGCGTTCTCGACCGGCGAAAGCGAGCTTTGCGGAACCCCTCTTCGGCTGGGTTGCTGTTTGGCCAGAAGCTACGATCTCCTTCAGTGCTTCAGTCGACGCAAGCAAGCAAGCACTCGGTTCACTCGACGCAAGCAAGCAAGCACTCGGCAACTAGCACATCGATGCGATCATTCATCTTGCGGATTTCGTGGGATTTGGCTGTATCTGTCTGCGCATTCCTGCCACTTCCAGCAGGTTTGACATAGCCCAGGTGCCCGTCGTGAGCCTCGGAAGAGCCCTTCGGCTTTGGGTTCCATCTACAGGTGTAGATATCCCGCATCCCGGAAGTGCTCCACGGCCTTAGGCGTTCTTATACAAGGCCGTTCACGATCTAAACTCTACAATCAGGTCAAGCGCGGCCTCCAGACAGTCACGCAGCCCTGCTGTCTTTGGCCCCAACCATTTCAAAGTTCAACCCATGAAAGTTGTCGGCCGACATGCCCCACGGCCGCCCGGCAATTATCTGCGCATAATTGAGTGCTTTTTCCAGTACCGTATCCAGCGGCAACTGGGACCAAAAACGTATAATACCCCCCGACACTTGACGAGAACAAAACCACTGTACGACGTGTTTGCATAACCTCCCCTGAAAACCACATGTACCCTCGCCGGCAGAAATGACAGATGGAGGAAGACATATTAAAACAAAATAAGGTAGATGGCGCGAAATCAGAAGCCATCGGCTGCCATGGCGTCTGCGGTCTGCCCCAGAGCGTCCCACAGCTCTTGCATGTGTCCGATGTTCGTCGCGGGGCAACCCACGCAAATCCTCAGGCAGGTCTGACCTCCCATTTTCGTGGATGAAAACGAAGAATGTCCTGAGTCAACGATCCGCGACCTTTCGCACAATCAGCGGGCACAGCGCGACGACCACGAAAATATCCGAGAGTGGGAGAGTGAGGGGCAGGGATATGCACAACTTGCGTACCTCAGTCGTTCATGTGTTTATCTACTGTCTACGAGGGCGCAGTGGGGAACTATAAAGCTCACGTTGCAGGGCCGCTCTTGTGGGTTCAAGTTTCCACGGAACAGGCCGGAAATGGCGAGTTTGAGTTAATCCTCTACCGTTTGATCGGCCCTTCTGCTTATAGGCGCGGCTGAAGCGCACCTTCGATTTTAAATTCAGTTAGAGCGCTGAACGAAACAAGACTTGTGCGGGAAAAATACTGCGAAACACACAAAAGGGCAGCATCAAGTGTGGGCGTTTCGCCCCTCGCCGCATGGTGGGCTGCGCCTGCAGCCCTGTTGGGCCGTTGGCCAGTTTTAGTTCCACATCAAAATATACCAAGCACAATTTTTCACTCGGGAACTGTGCGAAATTGACGTCCAATCACTTCTCCTGCCCCCCCCCCCCCCCCCCACTACCTACCGGGCGAAGGGTACTCAATACCCGACGTAGACTACACTCTATTGGAGTAGTGCACAATTGGAGCTTCGTCTCCTATAGGTAAGCGAAACGTGGCCGGGTCCCGCACAAGTACGAGGAGTGGGTCGAGCCACGTTTGACATCGACCGTCTTCATTCCTCTGCGACCGTCCATGTCACTCTTGTTTATTACGTACCTGAGCTCCTCGTTGGCCGCATCTGTCCCTTTGAGCCGCATGCAGACCAGGCCGAAGCGCACTGGCGCGACGATCTCGAACCTTGAGCGACACCGGGGGAACAGCAATGCAAGGCATCCTATCACTCGTGTCACTCGAGACAACATGTTTCGGACGTCTCTTTTTACTCACTATCGGCTATGTCGTACCCGTTACACTGGCAGATGTAGTGCACGGGTCCGAGCTACTCGCACCAAAGGAGCCGTAGAAACATAGGCGTATGAAATTAAGATCCTGATCAACACGTTTTACGAAAAACCTTTCACTGCCGGAATCAAGCCCGTGCCGCTTCGGTCGTTACCTTTCGTCTGTCTTCACCATCGCCGCAAAATCGTTCGCAAGCTTCGTGTGGCGTCGAATATGCCCCCTGACCTTCTCCATGCCGAACGCGCGCATCGTAAACCAGATCTTCAGCGACCGGAATTTGCGGCTTAGCGGCACCTGAGAGAAAGTCGATTCGTGGAGTAGCTATGGCTTGGGCCTGAAGCGTGGAAGAACCGCGGCCGACCAAAATAATATGTTGTGCAATCATCGACCTGGAAGGAGAACACAAGATCTGGTCTAGTCCAGCATCGCCTGTTGGCACCCGTACGCCTTTCCTTCCCAATTATATACTGCGAGCTGGTCTGGCTTGAACGCGCCCGGCAATACATCCATTTGCGTACCCAAGCTTTGCCATTTTGGTCTTTACGTGGTGTTCGAGATGTATTCAATGTAAAACGTACTCCCATAAAAATAATGGTTTTCATTGCGAAAAGCGTTGTCCTTGATTTTTCTTAATAGCTCTGCCGAGGGGTTTGGCGTAACCAAGAAACGACGACAACAAATAGCATTTCCGTGATTGCCCGAAATACCACGTGGCGCATTACCATAAAACACAAGTGTCAAAAATGTTGCGGTGATCGCTTCCGCATTTTGATCAAAAGTACGTAAGGCGGTAATACAAAAAAGAGACATTGACTGTGCATACGCTACCATCCCTGGCGGGGAAGCCCGACACACTCGTCGTCTATTTATCAAGTATTGCTCGTGGGATATATTGTGGTTATTTTAGCACTATACAATGCATCAGTCGGCTCTTTCAACGACTCTCGTACCTGCATGTCCTTGAAGTCATCAATCTGTTCTCCTTCGTGTTCCTTCGAATACAAAATATCCTGCTTGACGGACAGTGCGTCGACCAGGTAGGCGTTCTTTTTTACCCACATGGTAGTACAGTCAAAGTTCACCAATAGCCTTTTGTTCACGACAGAGCGCACGAGGAAGGGGCGGGAAGCGGGGCATTGGTGAAAGTAGGATAACCGTTAAGAAGCCAGGAAGGCAATCATTGCCAGCAATGTAAAATAAGGGCGGCTACGAACCGTTTGTCTCCTGCAGTACGACAGACGCACCGCGCCCTCTACCATAAACTTCGTCCTCAATCTGTACTTCTAATACTCATCATGAAAAGTTGCTGGGAGGAAGAGGACTACGGTGGGTCTGCAATACCGGGAGTCTCCGTAACATCCGGCGTAGAGGTGGGTTGGGAGAGGTGGACGGGTTAAGAGATCGGGACAAAATGACTAAGCAGCTCCCATATGTTGTAGCATTCGCCGTCGACAAAATGTATGCCTCGGCTTCGTCGCGTCGACGATCTTCGTCTGGTGCTACCTCACGCGTGGTAGGCCCAGCGGTGCACCTACGCGACAACGCCTCAAGGTCCATCAGCGAGCGTACTTGATGGATATTCATACTGAGGGAGAGGGTGTTCGCAGGTCAAACGTACCGCACGACATGGGTGTCAAGGTCAACGCCGGCAATAACACGTGCGTCATCACACTACTTCTTCGCCCACTCACCACTTGTGGAGGTTGAACGCAAAGCTGTCGGCCGCTTCAAGGCCGTCTAGAATCCATCGATTCTCCGGACACACCGCCGCAGATCCGGCGTACTTTGGGTCGAGAAGTGGAGTCAGCGGCAAGCACAGCAACGCGTTCAAGGTCACCACCGAGATTCGTCGTCCCACAGGACCATGTCCGGGGACCGTGAAAAGGAACGGTGCGGAAACATGCGAAGTACTAAACGAGAGCGAATGAAAAGCCCAAGGCTGACACTGATGCGGGAGATTTTACTTGACCCCGCTGCACACACCAGCCAGGGCACAGGGGTGTATACAGTAGTGCATCGACGAAGCATCTATTGGTGTAAAGAGCAGCGCTAGCGGATAATCCTCGCGCAGCGGGCACCCTCGCACCCCGCGCAGAACCGACGTGAATATTTCGTCTAGCAGATGTGATCTCACCGCAGCATCAACATGAAGCCACGGAACTACGCCCTCAGCCGCCTCCTTCTTCCCGCGCTGCTCGCCTTTTGCGCTCGTTGCCCCCAAGGGCCTGGGGGTAGCATCCGCCAAAACACGGAATTTGTACATGGGGTCAGGATGTGTGTTCGCAGGTAGTATGTAGTCTATGTTCCAACAGGGTTTGTGAGGAACTGCCCCAACAGACCAGAAACAGGTTGGACAGAAACGCCTTTCCGTAGTCGGGAGTTCGCAGCTAAAACCAGACAACATAAGCAAGTCCATCACCCCATTTTCCGATTCCTATAGTGTGTTCCTCTCCACCTGCGGCAGAGTTTCCCGATGGCGACCACGGAGTCGACTGCGCAGGAGTTGGTCGAACCGACGGTGGCACACACATAGACGGGTGTCAGGCCGGCAGCGATGTCCTTCTTCATCGCGGCGGCAAGGTCGGCTGCGTTCATGGCGTAGGCGTCGTCGTTGGCCGCTCCACCCCCCCCTCTAGCGGGAATCAACCGCATGTTGTCCCCCAGCCCGGCAATGTTGGCCGCTTTCTGCACGGACGAATGCGCCTGGTGTCGGTGACGTCCAGCGCGATCGTTGTATGCGGACAACGCACACGCAACGGGCAATGCGTCAGAAAGGCGGTACGGACCGTTTTCGACGTCCCCGTAAAAAACGTCGTATGTATATACTATCGCTGCAGAGACGTAGTTCTTGCTGACGGAAACAATTGGCGGGTGGCAGATTGGTCCGGTTCGTTGTGTGACAGTTTGTGGTTCGGCGCTTCCCAAGCCATTCGTCTCTCTTTCACAATTTAGATAGACTATGCCCGTTCAAAAGGGTGGTGGAGGGAAAGCGGGTGAGCCACACCGATCAAATCTTGGCGTAACAGCGTGTCAAATTACGGCGGAGAGAGAGGAAGGCTGTATTATAGTGCCTTGACCCTGGCCTAAAGAGGGATATGGGCGATAGTGTGTACTCTAATCTCTGCCCCAATATGCTTCGACGTCGCGAGTACAGTCGTCGTGCGAATTGATAACGTTACGTTTAGCATCAGCGAAGAGCGTACACAAAGAAACACACCACCGAAACTACTCGCGAGATGGAACCCACTGGCCGCGAACGGCACACGCGACAGAGAAGCAACCGCCCCGTAGCCTGACGGGCAACATCTATATCGGTGCCATCACCGTGTACGAGCCCCCTCCCTGCCGTCAAGCAAGTCCACCAACAGTAGACGCAAGCCTTGGTCGCAAAAAGTCAGCAATGCAAGAAATATTTGTCATGGCAAGCATTACGTGCTCGACGCGGTCGCAGGACGGTATGAGCGCCTCGCCCCCGGGTGGGCTCACTCACCTGGTCTGAAGTATAAAGAGTCATCTTCGCCATCAGCTCATGGTCGCCGATCCCTGGATTCAGTCGCCGCATATGCGTGAGAGCCCGCGTCCTCGCCGACAACACTCCAACAAGGGTGGCTTCGCATGCAGACCCTTGCATGACTCCTCCTCCCTCCCCGCTCGACAAGAACACGTCCGGTAAACCTACAGCCCGAGCGAGCTGGTCTACGGTGCCGGTATGTGCAAGCGCAAACATGACGAAAACGAAAATGACGACCACATGCGCAGCACGGGAAGCGTGTGACGGCAGTTTGTGCGAGTATGGCACCGACCGGAAGCGGCGGCCGTTAAGGGTTCGATCTCGTTTGAGAGCATTTACGTGGGGGAAACAAATCAGGATCGACTACAAGGAGCGCGTGGCAAGTGCGTTAAAGCCATGCCTCTTCGAAGAGGATTGGTTTCGATCTCCTTCGAGCACTGCTCACAACAACTCACCGAGGACCACGATCTCTAACTCTGTCGATGCCGGGCATGAATCCCACGAGAAGCCAATGACGTTGAACATGCTCGCCAGCATATCGCCCAAGACGGCTGGAGCGGACGAGCTGGCCGGAAAGTACGAGAAAAACCTGAACCGAACACACCACGAAAAACACAGAAACGCCCGAGCGGTTGATAGAATTTCGAGACTGCGGTGGCTTTGGCCACGGCGCGCGTTTTTAGGGACAATGCCATTAGCAAAAGGTTACCGGACACCGAGTGTCGTCTGCGTGTTGGTGAAGCATTTCCCGTCACACGCTCGTTACTCGTGACGTTGTCTGGAGGTGCGTCTTGCAAGATTATTGACAGAGCCCGACCATTCTATGTCCTGTTAAACAGCACACTCCCAAGAATCACAACGCCTCCAGCTTTAGCACCGTTAAGGAGCGGAAAGGTTCATCCCCTGAAGTAAAGGCTGCAAACATCGCGGCGGCATCCTTCGGGTGGGTTCGATGTTGGTTGGTGCTTGTAGCAAGATAAGGAAGACGCGATGCAGCTCGTGGAGTTCCATGAGGAATGGGATGTTTGGTGGCGGGGTATTGGGGTGTCGGGATTTGTACATGAAATGTCTGTGTCCCGATTCAGTGCGTCGTTTTATGTGGAACTTGATTTGGCTGGATGTCTTCGGCGAGATTTCTGTGAGTACTCTGTCCACCAGCTGGTGTTGACGAGGGACTCTACGTAAAGGCATGCAGCATACCGCTGAATTTTGTGGATCACCCTTCAAGCCTCTTGTCACTCTCCTTCGCTCCACCTGATGATAACTGTTCACGCTTCAGGGTCAAATCAACGATATGTCAAGCCGCTAGCATGGTGTGCTAACAAAAGGGGTGAGTGGATATTTTAAAGCGTGAACATGGTTTTGGGCAGTATGTAGTGTGCATGCTGCGTACACCGATTATGAGAGGGGAGCCTACTAGACGCCACTAAAATCACGTAGCATCTCATATCAATCAGTGTGAAAACTCGTTTTGTTGCACGTTGCCGTGGGATGCGTTCATTGCTGCTGTTGTACCCTGGTATGGAGGAATATTCAATTTGGAACTTGGGATATTTGCGGTCCTACGAAAATAGGCACATGGATGGCATTCGGTAAAGTGGCTATTTAATGATTGCTGCATGTCACATGCATGCACACAACGAGTGGCGACATTCAGTGCTGGCTGTGTGGTGGGTTGATTGTTCGCTTTTGAATATGACATGCGTGGGTTCGAGCCCGAGCTTGTCTACTTTTCTATGTGTGAAAAATACTCAAAGGTTCTTGATCCTCAGACCGGCAGCGCGTGGCGAGGAGTTGATTCCCCCCGATGATGAGTTGGCATTAATGCGAAGCCTTCAAATAAACACGGGTGGGAAATGCAGGAAATACCTACAGTGATACGGCAACACACCGAGGGAAAATTTGCTTCTAGATAAGTTTGGTACGCAAAATATATTCGGTGCCTATCACACTCTGGCCAACGGAGACAGCAATAGCCTATTGCCTCGACAGTAGACGAGGGGGGGGATATATCGATGTATATTGTCTGCGACAATAGATTGTGGAAGGTATTTATCGATATTGTCGGTGGCAACAGACTGGTGATATTGTCGATCGATAGACATTGTCGACCACAATAGATGGTGAACTTCGTCCATCGATGGCCAGTACAGGCCACAATAGAATGTGCGAGATGTCGATCGACGGCCGTTGGTGGCCAGCCACAATAGATTGTACAAGATATCCATCGATATCCATCTCGAGGATATTTTGCACTCATCCCACGATATACGCGAGGCAATAGTATTATTTTGGAAGCACGTCCAATAATTCATATTGTGGATGGCGATGGTTACTTTAGTACACAATCGCATACCCGATTTTCCTACAGTAAATGAGAATTGCCTTTCCGATGAGAATGATATTTTATCTTTCGGAACGCAACAAGTTGCCAAATATGCACCAAGTATGTCATGTTCTGTAAGCATGTGGTAATGTGAACCGACGTCATCATGTTGTGGAGACCATATGCTCTCACACTCATTTGCACTCATTTGAAGAAATTATATATATATATGTCGCTATCAATAGAACCTCGCGCACCAAGATATTGGTAATTGTCATCAACTCGTGAGCGTTGGTAGTTTCGGAAATTGATTCGATTAAATATCCTTACTTTGTCCTACAGTCTGTTAACTACACTTGAAATAAAACTTGGATCATTAGACTCGTAAAACCAACTTAAGCTGAAAATTCTAAGCTTTCCGTTTCTCATCTCGAGTTTGTTTTGTCCCATACTGAAACCAAGTGAGTAAGAGTTATTTTTTTGGATGCTGGTCATCTTTATTTCTGATTTTGTTATTGTTCGGAAGTAATTTCAGTTTATTACCCTTACGTTGTCTTATATTAACTGCATTTTCAAAACGACTCTGGATACTAAAACTAAAACCACCTTGACAGGAAAGTTGTCAGCTTTCCGTTTCTGAACTCGAGGGTTTTGTTCCATACTGAAATGAAGTAAGCCAGATGAATATTTTTCGGAGCCCGGCCAACAATCTATTGTGGGTGGCGATACCTATTGTTGGACACAATCGCGTACATATTGTTGGCGGTAATAGAAGCTTCGGCGGTCGTCAAGAATGGCCATAGATATGCATCATTCCCCAGTATATAATAGGTTTAGGCAATAGTCTATCGCGAAAACACGCCCAACATCAGTCTATTGTGGGTGACGATGGCTATTGATGGATACAACTGCGTGCATATTGTTGGGGGCAATAGCCATCGATAGGCAAACGTTTTTAGTCTATTGTTCAAACAATATCTATCACGGGTGCTTCCCCAACATCTATTGTTCAGGACAATGGGCATCTATGGACAACCTTGTAACTCCATTGTTGGGGCAAAGGCATATTGTCTATATTGCCGAAAATACACTGTTGCCTGACAACATCTATCAATAGACAGCGTTGCCAGTCCACTGTCGTTGACAACATCTATCGATAGACAGTGCTGCCAGTCTGTTGTGGTTCACAATGTCTATCGTTAGCCAGCGTTGCCAGTCTATATTGTAGGTTCAATGTCTATCGTTAGCCAGCGTTGCCAGTCTATTGCCGTTAACAAATATCCATCGACACGCACTTTTTAGGGGCTACTGTAGCGGGAATATTCTATTTCCTTCTATCGTCCAGGGTATATGCGCGTCTTACCTCATCTACAATATACGTACAGAGTGTAACCGATTAGGAATCATTATTAATAACACAGAGTACTAGCCACAACAACACAGCCGACAATGCAACACACTGAACCCCGATGATGCCCACTGCCTTGTTGAGACACACAACGTTGCAGCCCTCCTTCACGCTATGCCATGCACCGACATTGCTGCTCATCACGATACACCATGCACTCATTCTATACTGGTGGTGACCACAAGATGAAAATATGACATTGCTGCGGCACAAAAAAATGCGTTGCTTAGTAAATCAGAGTGCATTGCAGGTGTGGAAATAGGAGGGTGATGGTGTCCATCGATAGACATTGCCCACCACAATCGATTCTCAACGGTGTCCATCGATAGCAATTGCCGGCCACAATAGATTAGAAATCTATCTATCGATAGCCATTGCTGGCCACAATAGGTTCTCTTGCCTGTTAATAGTTTACCAATAAGATTTCTACGACGTCAACCATACAGAAAGAAGAAATGAGTGTTATGTTACCGACCATTCGAATTAACTGTTTGATAGTCTTGGACTCTACCGACGCAAAGGTTTTATCCTGGTAGGAAGGCAAGGAGAACGGAAAGTAGGGGTCTTTCTCGAGCGCTTGATGTGCATATCTGCGCGTCCAGAATAGAGGCACACGAGCAGACAGAACGACACTGCCGCCTGCTGCCGGTTGATGGGCCTAGACTAGGTTTCCAGTTGTGGTTGTGCTCAACTTCACCGCTTTCGCTCCCAGCACCGTTCAAGGAAGAAAAGCCGTGCCATCAGGGAATTGGTGGAATGATATATCTGTGAACGAGAGCAACCATGTCTCCGCCACCTTCACCCAGAGGTATTTCGTGAGAGACGAACCACGAGCTGCTGGCCGCGATGAGGGAGAACGACTTCGACAAGTCTCTCGTCTGAAGCGAGCGGAAAGAGGCGCGCCTCGCATTCGTGTTTTGTTTTGTCAAGACCATTGTAAACGGTACAGCCTGTACGTACACCTACGTACAAGGCAGGCTAGAAAATAGATGTAGTGCCTAGTGTATACGTGTTGTATACGAGTGAATTTAGGCATCTTATTTCAGATAGGTATCAATTCTGGACCTGGCTGAGCTCGGTTGAGTTGGTTGTATCCACAAAAGGAGACTAACCTGGACTTCAGCCATCGACACACAGGTAGTCTGCGTAAAAGTATCCTTGTGGAGACATTGAACAATGTAGTACACCGTTAGGCGTACCGAATATAGAGATTGTCAACACCTTGTGGGGTTTGCTACATACAGAGCTCGACGTTTAGGGTGTTTTTTTAAGCCTACGTCGTGCAAGGGGCGGCTTCCGGCCACCCAGTGAGTCTGAGACAGGCACTGGTGCTTCTGCCGACTGGTATCGCATGGTACGTTTTCCCCAGGAGGCAAAAGTGCATCGCGCTTGGATGCTGAATGTCTCTCGCGGATGGCGCATATACAGTATCATGACAGGCATGTTTGTCACGTCATGTATGAAGCGGAGTATCTCTACTTTCACGAGAGATGCATGTTTTGTTCACAACCGACGAATTTAATCATTTATAGTCATGGGCTCTACCGACGGAAACTAATAGCTGAAGTTGCCCAGAGGCAGAGAGAAGAGAAGAACGGCCACACTCGTCCCGCGCCCCCGCCTAGCTTCTCGTGATAGGTGCACAAGCAGAGCACGGCACTGCTCGCTGCCGCTTGATAGGCCTAGAGGCTAGGTCTACTGTTGTGGTTTCTAGCAGCAACTGCGGAGGTCGGCGGGCTACAGCATGCAGCGGGAGGAGGAAGAGCAGGGGCAACGAGCGCTTTCCCGGTATGTGGCGAACGAGCGGGGGTCCCGGGCGTTCGCGGGTCTAGACCCCGAACTCGATCACAATGGGGCGTGGGGCGGTCGACTCCGGTACACAATGATACACGCCCGCAAGCAAGCATCGTTAACTCGCTCGCTCGGGGCGGCCAGCCGTGATTCCCACGTGTTGTGGTCGTCGTACATGCACGAAGTTATTATAGCTGGCACGGGTAGAAGCACGAAGTTATTATAGCTGGCACGGGTAGAAGGCAGCTCACGTCCTTTCCCAACCCGCGAATACGCTATACGAAAGGCTATACTGCGGTATACCTAGGAAAGAAAGACATACCCGGACCTAGAGTACTGGGCATTAATATGGGAACACCGTTGACACCGGAGCGGAGGGCATATGTGGTGTACGAGTATAGGCCAGGTTGGTTCCTTTGCCTTTCTCGCAGACCCCGTACCCAGGAAGACACATTCTCGCATACACCGGTATACATCGCGAGCCACAACGGACTGTTGTACGTACCACAATGCTGTGTCATACACGTTGCGAGACACATATGTACTGCTGTATGCTCCAACTATATACAGGATCGATGGCCAAGGAATTGTGGCCGGCGCCACTAACGATACGTACAATACAAATCGCGAGACATACTTGTTCTGCTGTATGCCCCAACTACAGGGTCGATGGCTAAGGAATTGTGGCCGGGCCACTAACGATACATGCCATACACATAGCGACACACGTGGACTGCTGTAGGCACTGCTGTAAGCTCCAACGACGCGGTGCCGGCGCACCTAGAAGCGATATATCATACTATGCATAACGATATATACCATACTCGCATGTGCCAGTGCACTTCTAATACAAGGCGGTCGATGGCGGGGGGACTTGGGGCCGGTTGTCACTGAGAATACAACTCGCGAGACACAGGGCGTCACGATGTGCGGGAACTCACCACGAACAGACCATACTAGTACGTTCTACTGGTCATATCAACAACGCTGTGCCGGTGCACTAAGCGCTATCGACGTTATCGTACGCGTCAAGACGCGCAGGACCTTACTACGAGTAGACCATACTAGTAGTGAGACACTATGTGCCACTGTCCGTATCAACAACGGTGGGCAAAAAAAAAAAAAAAAAAAAAAAAAAAAAAAAAACTGGTCGGTGGTGAAGGAACAAGTGCCGGTGCAGGTCTCGTGGCCGGCGCCACCGCGTCGGCCGGTGACCCGTCCCTCACCACCGATACATACCATGTTCCACTGTTCATATTAATAGCGCTGTACCGGTGCACTAGAAAGCGGTCGGTGGTGAAGGACTAAGTGCCGGTGCAGGTCTCGTGGCCGGCGCCACCGCGTCGGCCGGTGACCCGTCCCTCACCACCGATACATACCATGTTCCACTGTTCATATTAATAGCGCTGTGCCGGTGCACTAGAAAGCGGTCGGTGGTGAAGGACTAAGTGCCGGTGCAGGTCTCGTGGCCGGCGCCACCGCGTCGGCCGGTGACCCGTCCCTCACCACCGATACATACCATGTTCCACTGTTCATATTAATAGCGCTGTGCCGGTGCACTAGAAAGCGGTCGGTGGTGAAGGACTAAGTGCCGTGCAGGTCTCGTGGCCGGCGCCACCGCGTCGGCCGGTGACCCGTCCCTCACCCCCGATACATACCATGTTCCACTGTTCATATTAATAGCGCTGTGCCGGTGCACTAGAAAGCGGTCGGTGGTGAAGGACTAAGTGCCGGTGCAGGTCTCGTGGCCGGCGCCATCGCGTCGGCCGGTGACCCGTCCCTCACCACCGATACATACCATGTTCCACTGTTCATATTAATAGCGCTGTGCCGGTGCACTAGAAAGCGGTCGGTGGTGAAGGACTAAGTGCCGGTGCAGGTCTCGGGGCCGGCGCCACCGCGTCGGCCGGCGACCCGTCCCTCACCACCGATACATACCATGTTCCACTGCCCATATTAATAGCGCTGTGCCGGTGCACTAGGGTCGGTGGTGAAGGACTAAGTGCCGGTGCAGGTCTCGGGGCCGGCGCCACCGCGTCGGCCGGTGACCCGTCCCTCACCACAGATATATATACTATGTCCAAAAAATCAACAACGTTGTAAAAAAAAAATAGGAAAAGCGGCGGTGGTGAAGGACTAAGTGCCGGTGCAGGTCTCGTGGCCGGCGCCACCGCGTCGGCCGGTGACCCGTCCCTCACCACCGATGCATACCACACACGTTGAGACAACGTAACGCTGTATGTGCTACGACGCATGTAGCAGTACCGCGGTGCCGGCGCACCGGAAGGCGGTCGATAGTGGCGGAGTAAGCGCCGGTCCACATCCCGGGACCGGAGCACCGGCTTACAAGTCGAGTTCGAGGGGAATGCATGCCGGCGCATGCTTCACCCCCCCCCCACCACCACCCCCCCCCCCCCACCGCCGCCTCTATCCAAGTCATTCCCACAAGGGAACGGCTGGGGGGACGAGATGCGCGATGCGGAGTACCAAGTTGCTCACCCGTTGACAGGAAGATGCCGGTGCATGTCAACAACCGCGGCGAACGCCGGCGCGTACGAACGGAGTGCCAGCGCACATGAGCACGGGGACAAGTAAGCCCCACCCTCGTCCAGGCCGGTGCATGGATAGTGCTCACCGTCGCCTCTATCTAAAATTCGTTTCCCCCCCCCCCCCCCCCCCCCCCCCCCCCCCCCCCCCCCCCCCCCCCCCCCCCCCCCCCCCCCCCGCGTTGTCCGTCGTCGCCGCACCTGTGCCCTGTCTTGCGTCTGCGCCGTACTGTCGCGCTCAATTTGTTTGCCTTCGCAGGGGCCCGGCAAGAACGACCGCGGAGAGAGGAACCGGGAGAACGCCCGGTAGCGACGGTGACGATGAGGCTCCCGTGTCGATAGCAGACTTTGCCACTTTCAAGCAGGAGGTGGCGAACGAAGTCGCCCAGCTCCAGGCGGCCATCCAGCGATCGGACGAGGCCATTGAGGCCTCGCGTCGCTCCGCCCACGGGGGAAGGGGAGGCGACGCCAGCGGGCCCGGACCGCAGCCCGGTAGCTCCGCTGCCAGGGCCGCCCCGCGGGACCATTCCCCCAGCACCGCCCTACTTGGACCGCCGACCGGACAGCTCTTCGGGAGCCCCGCTGCCGGGGTCCTCCCCCCAGACTCCAGCATCGCCGACCAACCCGTCGATGGAGCCGCGGGCGGCCGCGCGGGCCTGCGCGGGTCCCTCAACGCCGCACAGAGCAGGCTCGCCGTAGGCCGGGGCCCGGGGCGAGCGAGGGACTACGGCGGTACTCCGGGCGGCGCCGGAGCCGCCGGAGCTCCTCTCGGACAAGCAGGCCCGGGTGGCTACGGCGGGATTCTGGGCGGCGCCGGAGCTGCCGGCCCTCCTCTCGGACAGGGAGGCCAGTTCGCCGTAGGACCGGGAGGGCGGGGCTACGGGAGCGTCTCCAGCGGTATCGAGGCCACCGCGGGCCCAGCTGGAAGGGCGACCTACGGTGGTGCTCTGGCCGGTACCGGAGCCGCCAGCGTCCACCTCGGCCAGGCGGGCGGGCTCGTAGTGGGTCCGGTGGGGGGGCTCGGCTACGGGGCATATGCGGGCGGCACCGGAGGCGCCGGCGCATTCTCCGGACAAGTGGGCGGGCTCGCCGCTGGCTCGGCCCGGGGCCTCGGCTTCGCCCCGGGCGGGACAGGAGCCAACGGCGCTCCATCGGCTGCACTCGGCCATGTGGCCAACGACGGGCCGGGCGGGCTTGCGGTCGGGGCGGATATGTACGGGGACGGCAGCACCGGCAACCCGTTTACCGCTCGGGGCAGACAGGTGGAAAAAATAATGACCAACCGCGCGGTGGCCTCGTGGGGCAACCCCGCGACTCGACTGTGGCAGATACTATGCGGCGGCCGCCCGGCATCGATGCAGCGGGCGGCCGTGCAGGGGTACGTGGGGGCCTCGGTCAACATATCGGCCGGCGTCCATGGCATGCTGGAAGAGCTGGACGACCTCAACTTTCTGGCCTTCACACCGCGCGGCGGGGCCGGCATCACCCTCCCACTGGCGCAACACCTGAGCATTTTGGGGCACGCGATCGTCACCATCGCGTCCCGCGGACTCCCACAAGGGGGTGCGGATCTCCAGGTGGCGCGCGCCCGCTTGGAGGCGCTCGCCCGAGCCTTCAGCGCGGGGGCGACGATCCTCAACGATCACGTGATGGAGCACTTTGCGGTCGCCGACCGCCCGGCAAACCGGGCCAGGCAGACGGCTCTGGTGACAAAGGACCTCGAGACCTTCGCGCTCGACCTGCGTTGCATCTCCGACTCCGGCGGCCACGCGTGGGCCTACCCCCCGCCGCTGGAGTCCTTCCCCGCCATCCCGGGGCCCCGTTGGCCCCGCCTTTCCGGATACGTGGCCCTCGGCGGTCTGATCAACGCCGAAGTCCAGCAACCTCGCCGCACTTCCGCCATGATGGCCGGGGTCGGGGCCGGTGAATGCCGGCAATGGGGGAAGACCGGCAAGTGTCGCTTCGGTGACGCCTGCGTGTTCACCCACGTCGGCCCCGCCCGCAAGACGAGCAGCGGCAACAAGCGCAAGGCGGCTACCGGCGGGGGATCGGCCGACAGCGGCGTCGCAGCCAGCGGCGCGGCATCCGGGGAACCCCCGGCCAAGAGGGCCAAAGGAAAAGGAAAAGGGGGGGGCGGGGGGTGGCGGCGCGAGTAACGGAAGCAGCGGCGGCGGCAGCGGCGGCAGTAGCAGCGGCAGCGGTAGCGGCGGTGGTTCCGGCAGCGGCGGCAGCGGCGCCAGCGGCAGCGGCGGCGGCAGCGGTAGCGGCAGTGGCAACGGGGCGTCGAGCGGGGGGGCCTTCACTCGCTCGGCGGCGGCCAGGGCTGACGAATAGGGGGACGGGCCTCGCCCCTCAGCAGGGGCGAGGCCGATCGTAGGGCGTACGGAAGCAGCAGCGCGAGATGCACAGCTTGCACGTCCGGGGCCGGCGTCCGTTGGGGGACCAGGTGTGACGAGTACGTTGGAGCGTTGTGTGGTATTGTTGCGCGATATGCAGCACGTCGCATCCCCTACTAGCGCGTTTCGGTCGGAGATTATGGACCGCGTAGCTCAACAGTATGTACAGTATTTTCGGGCGAGCGGTAGCCATTTTGGATGTATGCCGGCCATCGAGACATGAATAGGTCATATTACGGGGGTCCATAGTTAATTATACATAAAAAACCTATATATTTACATATTATAACCTAACAATGTTTGATCCTATTTACTATGATCCGCCGTAATAGTACGTTTCCTGGTATATTTCTGGGGTGGCCCATTCTTGAAGAGTTTTTCTTCCAGAATTTCTCAAGTTTGGAAATATTTACGGAGGCGTTCTGTCACAACTTGTGAATTTCTTGGGAATAAAAAAGATTTAGGAAGCTAATATTTCACATACTTGGAAAAATAAAGAAAATACCGATGGATGTATTACAACAATATCAACCTCATTAAGTAGTGAAGTCACGCCCCGTAAAATATTGACCTTATACTACTGGGTTTTCCTATTGTTTAGGGTTACCTAGGGTCGTCTAGAACGGAACCCCCCGAGCCTCCGTTTCGTAATTATTTTCATTTAGCGGTATACCGGTGTGGTCCATGCCAGTTTACGGTAATAATTCCACGTTTCGGCAGGACAAGTCCACGAAAAAGCAATCGAAGCGGCGGTACTTATACCCGGTATAGCATTTCCTGACAAAATGACAGACCTCTATTCCCTACCTGGAGAACGAGCGCACCTCGTTTTGCTGGCTGAATCCGTGAAAGCTCCAGGGGTCGACAAAGAAAATCAACGCGTCCTCGCGATACAGAGCACTGATGCGGGCATCTTCAATAGCGGTGTTGAGATATATGTTGTGACGTTGTGACGCTGCCCGCAGGTAGCGGAGAAGTCCCGTGGGGCTGTTTGGGCGCCACACCGACTCCCTCGGCCAAAGGTGTGCTGCGAATTGTGATTCACGAGCTTTTCTTCGAACAAAATTATACACCCACTTTGAATCATAGAATCACGGCATTTTTCGCCACGACCGTCACATTATTGATCGCGATATCCCACAATGGGAGAGCTTCGCCGACTTGTGAGTAATCCGGCATGCGCTCGGAGCACGTCGACTCTACTCGTGAGGTCTCATGACTGTTGCGGGTTTCTTGGCCGCTTGGTCAAATTGATTGAGTGCCCGTAGCAAAGCGGCTGGTATTTGACGTATTTCACACATACAAACAGATGTGTCGTAAAAGTAAAAAAAATATAATACGCCACCTGCTACGTACATCAGCAACTATCTGTTGAGTGGCTATATGCACCTGCAGCACAGGAATTAAACCTCGCCTTTCTTATCTACGTACGTACGTACCTACAGTATATATCTGTACACCACAGGAAAGGAACAACGCTTCTCATGTATTGCATACCAGGTACACTACTGTAGAGCGATACGGTGCTGCTGTTACTACTGCTGCTGAGAGTTTGCAAGTGAGATTTCTGCTGTGCAAGCCTTCCGCCCACCAGCACACGCGATTGGCACCACCGGCCATGTATCTTGTGTGTAAGACAGAAGGCCATGACTATGATTTGTAGCCACGCAGGTGACACGACAGTACTCGCAGTATTTTACTGCATCTCAGCGAGTCACAATGAGCCCTGCACAAAGCAGCATAACGTATATCACACCATGATTTTGACGTATTGTCCCAGTATTCTGTCCTTGTGAACATGCGTAGCGGGCGGCCTTGTCTTACTTCTTATTCCCCTCTATTTGTTCCCTCGTGTTTGAAACCAGCTTTCCACAGCAGTGCCTCGGGGTCGACTTGTTTTTTTATCGTATGCCCTCGATTGTGTGAAAGAAACAGCAGTGGGGTTAATGGAGTCGCTTGTGCTGTTGCGCCTTTTTCCTTTTCCCACTATCCCCAGGCCTTCGAATCCGTGGGTTGCTCAGAGGGGAAGCTAGGTCTTCTGATCCATCTTATGTGTATGCGCATACATAACGTATTGTTCTTGGGAACTTAAGATCACTACTTTTCCTGCCTTCTTTGTGCTTCTGCGACTCCACCACATATATCCCAGGAGTACCCCAAATAAAGGCTCCGCAACTCTGTTTCCGAGGCGTAGACAGGGGTGGTTATACTAGAAGTGACACTAGCTTGTTTGTCTATTCGATTTGACAGCTCCCAACCGAAGCCAAACCTTAACCACAGACCACCACCTCCCCGATCACACACGTATTACGGTGACACCTGGGGAACAGCACGGCAACGCATATCGTTGTCCTGTTTTACAATGAGCACTTTCTAATGGATATGGTCTTGGCATGATAAATCGAATAAGCCAGGATTTGGTATGTAAGGAAGGTGGATCTGGTGTCTGGAGCTTGGATTTTGAACTTGTGTTTTGGAGTTGGGATGTGGAATGTGTGTTTTCGGATTGGATTGGAGTGTCCCTTATATTGTAGTGCTATGATATGTTGCAATCCCGCTCACTGTACAGGGAAAACAGCTTTAGTCAATTGTACTTCGCACAAATAGACGCGGGATTTTTGTTAAAGTCGGTCATATGATATCGTGTCGTATCGTGTACAGAGCAGGGAGGATGTTGACTATTAATAGTGCCTGCGGCGAGAGACATAGGACGCGATGTAGATTGTGGAGTGCCATGGGTAATGGGAGGTTTGGTGACGGGGTATTGGGATGGTGAGATTCGCACGATGAAACGTCTGTGCCCCGATGTTCACTACATGGCTCTATGTGGAACTTGATATGGCTGGATGTCTTCCGTGAAGATTCCGTGAGTCCTCTGTCCACGTGCTAGTGTTGACGAGGGACTCCTTGTGAAGATACGTAATGTACAATTGGTTTGTATGGGCTACCTTCCGAATAAGTGCTCTCCACCGCCCCACCTAAAAACAACTCTCCAAGCTTTAGGCAGCATGCGACAACGAAGAGGGCGGTCGACCGGGCGCACCTTGGGTGTTGCCAATGATTCACTCCTGGCATGACGAACGTCTCGACGTCGGCCATAATGTCCGTCCACTTGTCGCCGCGCATGGGGAACTCCTTTGTTTTCATCATTTTCTGTTAGGGCCGGTCGGTGGAAGAAGAGGCGAGGGTGGTGTGGATGAAAGCGACGATTAGCAGGACGACCACAAGAGAGACGGCGGTGGTCTAGCGTGGGGCACGCTCGTAACTGTGAGGCGTTAAGCAGCGATAAACACGAAGATACAGAGTTATTATTCGCTCGGTACGTGCCGGTGGTGTGAGCCTCGGCATGAGGAGTTTGATGAGCACGACCGAGGCATGGCAAAGGGCTATCAATAGGAGAGGAAATTCGGAAACGAAACGCCTTTTTGAGTCACATTCGCTCAACCGACGACGCAAGTACGAATTTTAGCAACACTATCGAAGAGGTGTCTTAATTCCTATGCCCTCGTTTCGGTCCGGAGAGGTGGGTTCGAGAGCACTAGCGGGATGCGGATGACTCAGCCAGTATCTAGAGATCTTGTTGGAAACGCCTTCAGACAGCGTGGATACACTCAAACCTACTCACGTTACAGACAGGTGGTCTTCAGGACATTTCACGGGTAGCAGAGGAACGGTAAATATTCTGAAGTTTCTCAGGGTTAATAGATGATGCAATGGACGACGATCGACAATCCCAGCCGGTTAAAAAAGACAGAGCCAGAATGGGCAGTGAATACGACAGGGAGAAAGTTCTATCCTTGACTTCATAGTGGAAGAAATGGGAGTAGTAAGGAGACGGAAGTACGCGTATACACAGTTGACGTGGCAAGTACGGATCACTGCCTAATATGGACAGGCAGTCAGCAGACAAGAATTATAAAAAATGGCGAGGTAAGGTATTTTATACAGATGGAAAATACACAAGCTATAAGCAAAGAAAACGGGAAAATTTCCAAAAAGAGATCACTTAAAATGCAAAGCAATTTTTCTGTGGGAAATAACATATACAACACAGAACGATGTAGAGAGGGATCATGCAGGAGCTAGGAGAATAGAATGACGGGACCAATCGGTCATCACCACAGCAAGTATAATAATACCGTTAGGGAAGAAGTTGATAGTATGCAGCAGAGCAGTAAATGTTGGGATGGAGTAAAAGAGGCTATAAGAGCAAGGAGAGAGGCACACGCAAGATACACGTTGAGTAAAACTCAGGGTTCTACACTATTTGACCTTGTCATGGGCATGTCGTGGCATTGCCATGGTACCGCCCATGGCATACCATGGCATCACCACGGCATCCCATGGTGTGGCATAAGATTCCATGGCACGCCGTGGGGGTTGCCATGACATGCCATGGGTAGTACCATGGCAACCCCCGCGGCTACCGCCACGGCACTCCATGGCAATCCCACGGCATATCATGGCAACCCCCACGGTACCCCAATGCCCACGGCACCTAGGTTGGGGTTGGGGTTAGGTTAGGGTTTGGGATAGGGTTAGGGTTAGGGTCCCATGGTATGCCGTGGAGGTCCGTGGAAGGTTCCGTGGTATGCCGTGGAAGGTTCTGCCGCAGGTGGTGCAACGGCATGCCCCGGCATGTTGCGAAAAATGACAATAATGTACATACCTCTAGTTCATTCGCTCTCTCTGCTGTAGAGTGCTGTTGAACCAACCACACACTACACACCGCTCTCCCTCCCTCTCCCCCCTTCTCCTAAACCGAAAGCAACCTAAGCACAGCAGCAGTAGTAGTAGTGACAGATCATGGGCGACGCTATCAACTTCGTGACGAATAAAGTGATACTATCCAGACAAAGAGTGGGCATTGCTATGCAACGTCTCTTGCTATTTCTGGCCACGCTGGAATTCTTATGTAAGGCAGAGTGTCACACCCTATTTCCAGCACGAAAAATGTCATTTTCTACTATTCGTTCGACGCTCGAGCCTCAAATTCTTAACAGTCAATCTCGTACGGGTAAGTGCTGTCGCGTACTACTGCTGCTGCTGTAGTCATCATGCATATTTTTGACACGCACGCGCGGGTTTGGTTCGGTGCTTTGACAGTATACGTATCTGGAATAATAACTTTCGTATACGTAACAGGTACTGAAACGTTGGACGATGACGGACGAACTACTCATTCGTACGATGGGTATGATATGAGTCAATTTGTTTGGAAGTTGATGTTGGGTATCGTCAACTATATTGCAAATACCCAGCCGAGTTACCTGTACTTAAATTTGGGAAATACCAAGGCTTATCACAGTGTCTGAGAAACGTGACAGGATCGGACGGGACAGATTTGACTCCTTTGGCGGGAATAACAAATGAAAACGGGACGGTAAAATGAGGACGTAACAAATTGGCGGGACGGAAAAGCGGGTGCAAAAATTCTCGACGTGACGGCACGGTAAAAGTCAACGGGGCTGATTTGACGACAGGACGGGACGGTAATTTTGTTTTTCTTCGGCGGGGCCGGACGGTAAATATTTTTTTCTCGGCTGGACGAGACGGTAGAACAACTTATTTTTCTTCTTTCCCGCCGCAAGGTCGGCGAGGTTGTACGTGAAAAATTTCCCGCACACTGCTGGTTCCGCGAACGGAGCCGTCCCGACGCAGACGTTTTCTTCTCGACTCGTAGTCCAAGCCCCTAGATGTGCTCCATTACACGGGCGACATCTTCTGATTTCTTCCCACCCCTGCCCCAAGCGCTGTTGTTGCGTTGCCAGCTCATGGTGGTTGTTCCGATAGTTGTGCTTGCGCTGTGTTACTGGTGGTTGTGGAGGTGGAGGTGGTGGCGACGGCGGTGCTGATCCTAGTGCCGCTGCTGGTCGATCGACCCCGCCCGTGAGATATAGGCATCCACGGCGTCCGTGCCGGTCAGACCAAACATGTTAGGAGGCAGCACTTTCACCCCTTGACAGACAGCAACTTTGCATTGACATGCTGACATGCTGACATGCTGTGAGTGACACCAAACTGCTAGGTTTTAATGCGTATAACGCTCGGCCCTGACAGCGCACGGTATGCGTCCCGCTTGATGACATGTCTCCTGACATCTTTTTGGGCCACGTCAGGAGTAGGTGTGACCGTGAGTTGAGTGGTCTCTGTCCTGTTTGTGTGCGGTGGCGAGCCTGTAGCAGGTGTTGTGTTCTGATACTGCTGTCTTCAGTTGCGAGTGGAAAGTATGAGAAGATTCATTGAAAAAAAATTAAAGCCAAAACAACACCACTTACTGTGTGTGTTCTTCACATTAACCGTTCTTCTACTCGTCGACATCCAGCAAGCCCATGCAGTGTCCGTGCTGATTCTTCACCCTAGAAAGATACGAACTCCGTGGTCACAGACTACGACACAGAGATAACACACCGTAATGCATTAATAGCCTACGCAATACCATGCTTTCGCACTAGGCGCGGCCGATACAACATACATACATACCTGGTACATACGTCCGCAACCAAAATACACCATAAAGAAAGAGAAGCGACGAAGAGACCAAACCGAAAAAGAAAAAGAAAAGGAGAAGAATCCCAAATAAACAAATAAAATAAAAGCCAAAGCTCAGACACATAATTACCCCGAGCATGAGCCAAAAGCGACGTGCAAGGGGGAAGAAACGAGAAGGAAAAAGGGAATTATGCATCCCGGTGAACACTTAACGAAGTAAAAAGAGAAAGAATGAGTGGGCCAAAATATGCTCGTCACCCACCCACTATGTAGTATACTTCTTTCATAAGGATAAGAAGGGGAACACATAGGAGAAAGTTAAGTCATGGAAAAAAATCAAAGCACCAAGCCAATACGTACCGAACGACCGTAGCAGTTGGCGGTACGAGTAGCAAAGAAAAGTCCAACCTATTGGTCGGCCTTGTATCTTGCTACCCTGTCTACAGTCTCTTTGCTACTCTCTTCTGCCGCGGTTTCCCCTCTACTCCCACTCCCCCCCTACTTGTACGGTGTTCCTTCTACCCCTGCTGCTGTTACCCCTCCCCACTTGCTTAGTAGTAATTTTCATTTTTTTTTTCGTAGATGGTATTATTTGTACTTACCTTCATTTGAAAGTATGTAAAAACAAATCATCAACCAGCTGCTGATCATCAACACCACTAGCACAGCTTCTTCTGCTAAGAAAAAGTGAATTAATGTGGTCCGCAGCAATTTCATACCAGGTATTATATAAGATGAAGACGATGAAAACACGTCATCTGTGAGTTCGACTGGTTAATAGTTCTGTGAGTTGTAATAGTTGTATAGTTGATACCCAATTGTGCAAGCTGGGTAGTACGCCTACTATTAAGAGTGATGTTCTATATTTCATTTATAGATGGGAGTTGTGCACAGTTTATGATAACACATTATTTTATATAGCAATTACTATTGAAGTTTGGTACAACTCGAAATTTCTTGATTAATTTCGTAATTCGTGGTGGAAATGGACGGGAACAGACGAGACCACGAATGTTTCTCGCAGGGGAAGAGGCAAGTTATGTCCGCCGGAGACGGTGTCACGACGGGACGGCGCGATAATTTCCTACGGGAGATATTTTATTGGCGGGACGGGACGGTAATGTTTTGGTGTAACGGCGGGACGGGACGGTTATTTCCAACGGGAGAGATTCTACCAGCGGGACGGGACGGTATGTGACGACGGTCAGGGATTTTGTAGGCGGGACGGGACGGCGGGACAACTTTGACGGCGGTTTCACCGTCGCGTCCTGTACCGTCCCGCCGTTACCGTCGTTACCGTCCCGCCGAAATTACCGTTATAAGCCTTGGAAAATATATCTTGTATCTGCCAGTGAGTTTCCCCAGAGTATCGAGACCTGAAATGACTGGTATGGGTGTGTAGTAGAACTGTAGAACTCGCACAACCTTTAGGGTTACAGGGTTGTGCGTGTGCGAGCCGACCTCGTTTTTCACCGCACCAAAGTCTGGTACGCTGCAAAATAGTTGACGATACGCAAACAAACATTAACTTCCCAACGAATTGACTCATATCATAACCCTCGTACGAACGAGTACTTCGGCTGTCGTCGTCCAACATTTCCGTACCTGTCACGTATACGAAAGTTATTATTCCAGATACGTATACTGCTTAAGATCACCGAGAAAAACCCGGCGCGTGCGTGTCAAAAGTACGCATGATGACTGCAGCAGTAAAAGGGTGTGTCTTAACCCCCCCCAGAGAGCATTGGAACGAACCGGATGGAACATTATTTGCTGCATGAATAATTATTGATGATGCTGATTGGTTGTGGGAAACGAATAGATTCCGTGCAGCCCGAGAAAAACTGTATATCTAGGAAGAGGAAGAAGAAGTGTTGCACCCCTTTTTCTTGTTTGGGAGGACCGAACGGCCCGACCGAACGGGAACATATAGGATCTTATTTGATGTAGATTTTTTTTTTTTTATCCATCACTTTTACTTCCCAGCCCACTCGTAGGAGGTTTTACCCTCGACGATCTTCTGGACAAGCCGTGGTCACAGGTGTCGTCCCTTCTCCCCCCCGGTACGTGCCTTTAGTTTTTGTCGCGCATAGGGTTCAGCATTCCCACTGCTCGTCGATTTTCATCGAATGTAGCCAACTCACGCTTTCGCGCTTTCCGCTTATCAATTTTTTATGCAAGAAGAAGTCCCTATGAGCATGCACTCGGTGGGACTTGAACCCACGAAATTGATCTTGACAGGCACGCGGACCACCTACCAAGCCACCGAGGACGCCGGTCTAGTAGATGGACACCACCGAAGATGGATGTGGACACCAATGTGCTCTGGCATGTGCAAAAGATACCGTTCGTACTGATTCGGCTGGCGAGGCCCAGGATTCTGCATGGACCCAAACTAGTTTTTTTACACAGGCACGGAACGAATGACCACGAACAGCCTCGTTCCGTTCCGCTCGTTCCCATGCTCTGTGGGGGGGGTTAAGACACACCCTAAGTACGCGACAGCACTTACTTACCCGTACGAGATTGACTGTTAAGAAATTTAGGCTCGAGGGTCGGACGAAAATAAGAAAACGGCATTTTTTGAGCTGAAAATAGGGTGGGACACTCCCTGCCGTGCATAAGAATTCCGGCGTGGCCAGAAAAAGGAAGATATGTTGCATAACATTGCCCACTCTTTGCGTCTGGCTAGGAACACTTTATTTGTCGCGAAGTTCTTAGCGTCGCCCATGGTCTGTCACTACTATTAATACTACTGCTGTGCTTAAGTTCTTACCCCAACAGAGACTCAGTTTTAGAATCTAAGAATTGCCTTCGTTTTTGCCGGAGTCTTCTCCCTCGTGGTAGGACTCCGTTCGTCCCCTTTTGAAGATATTCGTGGTGCGCCGGGCACCCGTTACGTTTTCCTTACTTTTCTCTACTGGGGCCTTTTCCTTGCCGATACTGATTAGCCTGGGTATCTCCAGTTTGTCCCGCCCTATTTATGGCACGGACCCCGTTCGTTTCCCGTGGTGGATACTTTGCGCGCGACAAAGTTTAGCGTTCTCTGTTATAAGAAATAGGTAGTATGTACATGGAATATTGAGTCAATGCTTCGTAAGTCGCGATTCAACTAATTACACCGCATATTGGGTGACGGAATACTTAGGCGACCTTTCAGCAGATCTTGTAGTCAACGAGTTGCAGCGTCAAGCCGTCGATATACGTTACTGTAAGAGGCCATCGGGATTGAGGAACACTGGATGGATGGAGTGCTTGCACATCCCCCACGTTCACTCGTGAAACCGCTGGTGAATTAACCACAATTCATCATTCTAAGCCTTTACTGTCCTCATGTGTTTTTTTTTTTAGAGTCATCCATTCTTCACGTCCTCGACATGCAGCGTGTCTGCTCTGTCAGTTTTACGACCGACAGCGCCAATCTTTGCAGCCGACTGTGCAGGCCCATCTTGAAGTTCGACAGTCACACATGAGGCGGGTAGCTTGAGACAGGCCGTTGAGAGTTGAAGTGTTTGCTCGGCGGCTCCTTTCAAAAATTTCTTGGGATTTTGTTCACATTTTTCAATCGCGATGGAGAACCTGTTCGTTTCACTCTTAATGACAATTTCCTACTGCTGTAACTGGATGTTACTTTTCTTCCTTAGTGGGGGAGCCTGAAACTACAACTATTACTCCATTATTCCGTTCGTTACGCGCTATTCGACGCAAGTCGACGGAGCAAGCAAGTGCTGAACCTCTCTCGCGACTAAAATGGAAGAGGCGTACCGTGGGGGGGAAAGAAAAGTCTGCTATATAAGAGACCCCAGATCTAAGTTGCGACTGCAAACAGTAGAAGGGAGGGATCAGGAAGGGTAGAGGCTAAGGTGATTCATGGGATGAGACTAAAAGGTAAAACTTCTCCCACCACGACTGCATGAACTGAACAAATCATCAACGGTTTATTACTTTGTACCAAAGGGCCGTTTTTCCGTAATAGTTCACTTTTCTCGTTTGGCCGCGAGTCTTTTCTCGTGCTTCCTGCTGCGGGGCCCGCAGGGGGGCGGCGTGGACAGTACGGTGCAAGCGTTGGCTCCGGCCGGGCTCCGTGGCACATGCTCTAGGTGGTCAAAGTCACTTGACCCAGCAAGCAACGCAGGGAATGTGGTCCCACTTCCGAAAAGCAATCTAGGGGATTGGAAACCTACCCGGATCTTTGTATTTTTAGCTGCAAATATTTTGTTCTTCTCGCTTCTTGCTGAAGCCGCAACAGCACGCAGCAGCAGCAAGTACCAGCAGCATAGCGTACAGGTACGTATCACAAGAAAACTACGCTGGCACGAGACCTCCGCGCGAGACACCAAAAAAATGTCAACTGCGAGGCGGTACTCGTACAGCTTCCGAAGCGTATGGGTCCGTGTTTCAGCTTCAATGCGGAGACACATCACCGAGAGGGGTTGACTTGAATATTTACCATGCTCACAGGAGTTAGCAGCAAAAACATATTCCAGGCATAGCAGCAGCACATCATGCAGACCCGAGGCTGCCGGGCCAACAATATCGTATATATATATTTACTGGTATACTATGTTTAGCTCAGCTGTGTATCGCATTGTATGTAAATAAATCATACATATATATGCCCGTAAATACAACACCAGGCCCTAGTAGTCGTTTACCACAATCAACATACATACGGCAGCATATAGGCACGAGGCATAATGTTTAAACATGAATTTTGACCAACCCCAGGAGAAGCACAAGAACGAAAAATACTACGACGAACGCATGATAACTGAAACAAATAGTATGCTGCTGTACCTCAGACGAATACAAAGTTAGATTAGCATACATACTCACGTACCAGATAAATATACCCGGTATATGATACGTATGCTGTACGAGTCGCAAAGAAGGCAAAGAGGCGGCAATAATATACCCGAGAACAAGACAGGATGAGACAAATCGACGTCAAAATCGAAACCGAAATAAAGAGGAACTATTAATAGAATACACATAAGAAAACCAGCAAGAGAATAGGCCGACTTCCACACTGGCAAAAGTACCGTGGGGGGGGGGGGGTGTAGCACCGAGACAAATTGCAGAATCCGCCCCCAAGAAAATCTAGGGAACGAACCAAACGCAAAACGCCGCTACCCAGTAGTACAGGGAAGGACGGAAAGCGAAAATACGAAAAATATGAAAGAAAATGGAAAACACGGAAATACGAAAAAAAAAGAGAAAGAGAGGAGGACTGAAGAAAAGGGAGAAAAAGCAAGAAGGGAAAAGCGGGAACTTCCATGAGCGGAAGGTAGGCACCTGTGAATGAGTACGAGGATAGCTCAAACACCCCCCGACTTTACTTCGTAGAATGCACATATACATACGTACGTAATATAAACAGAAAAAAACTCCCCATACCTTTAGGTACCCAGGCTCGACGAGCGCCCCGACCGGGCGATCCTCGACTTGCTGGTAGTAGTTGACGATGTAGTCGACCATCGACCGCCCCAAGAGGCGAAACGGCTCCCAGTCGGACACGTCTGCTTCACCCTCCCAACCCTCCGCATCGAACATATTTTCCTCGTTGGTGAAACAAGAAGAATTGGGTTCATCAGTGAAGGAGCCTACGGGCAGTCGTCGAGGTGAAGCAAGTGTAGCCCCTCCGTTCAGGTTCTGTGCATTGCGTACGTAGACGAGATACGAGTATGTATTAAGCAGTGTGAATTTTGTTGATCGATGCACATAAATTCGAAGGCGTAAATAACGGCGTGCGGGGGCGAGGGAGGGCGGACGGCGGGGAGGGGGGGGCATTGTTACGGGAGAAGGCGGATGAGAGACAGCAAGCATCAGATTGTGTGTTAGCTTCATTGAACCGGCTTACTGATGAGAATGGAACGAGAATATTTGCGGTCGGTCGGAATCGTTCGTCCCATTCCAAGCTGTTTTTAGTTTTAGTTTTCAGGGGCTTGGGTCCGATTGGAATTTAGGGCAACCGACCCTAGACACTACGAGCATAAAATAGCCCCACATAATTTTGCAGCGGATTCGTACTGGTTGACTGTAGGACACGGAGGAAGCGAGTGCTCTTGACACAGAAGATATTAAGCTTCACACGCATATGCAGCACCAGCCACGCCTCAAGAGCAGGCAGTTACAAGTGACACCTTCGAGGCTGATCTAGGTTACTTCGCCATCGCGGCTCGACGAGGACCCTTGGAGTTTCTATGAACATCACTTCGGGCCTTGTGTTCGAAATATCGCGAGACTCGTCCGACACCCTGGTTTTCCATGGCGACTCTACTAATCAGGCCATGGCCATAGTGCATGGCTGCTGCCGCGGGCGAGTCCTGTGGCGTCTGCACATACACGCTCCATCGCGTGCATCCATGTCACACAATGTACCCCATACGCCCGTGGGCCTCCCGTCAAGTAGCGCAACACTCCCATCACCAATCATGCGACTTCGGGCGGTATAATATGAAATATTATGAATGATCGTCCGGGTGCGCGCTTGCGACTGAAGGTGTGGCTGCTGAATGTTGAGGAAATCGAGACGATATTGTACGCTTGCGTCTGGTGGAGCCCGAAGCCGGCTGGCAACGACAGGCTACGTCGGGTGCATCACTTGGTGCTCCTCCGATGCCTGGGCTAGCGGAAGCGGAAGCGCGCAGACCTTACAGAATCCAACGCCCGCGAAGTTGTCAAGACCGACTCCGAGGGCATTGAGACGAAGGTGTGCAGGCGAAGGGTTGTAAGTTGCGGGTTTCGTGGCGAGCATGGGAACAGAGCACCTGCCGAGGAGGATAATGTTTGGGGAGATGATCACTGGTAAATACTATTCTTTTGGACATGAGAGGGGTTGGATGGGGTGCCTCGAGGAGGACCTCGAGAAGTTCGGCTTCGAATCCGAAGGGTGGCGCAAAACAGCACAGAATGCCGGCTGATGGTTCCAAGGGGTCGGGGACGGAGCCGAGGCTTACATGCGGAATGTCATGCTGAGGAGAATATCGCTGGAGAAGGGCGAGACATGCGACGGCTGCAACTGCGATACAGACCGTTAATACCAAAGGCCGTTTCGTTTTCATTTTCTTTGCGTTTGTTTGTTTCATACGTGTGCGTATCGCGTTGGTTTTTTCTCCTTGGGATTTGGTTTGACTGTGGAAAACAGGGTCGGAGATGCCTATCGTAAATCTCGTAATACGCACGGGCGAAAGGGCACGTCACCGGTCAAGCAGTACCAGATCTCGGGTCACGAGCGGTCTCACGCCCTTGACGGTGTTGACCCGTCCCCGGGAGATCGTTATCGGGAGATTGTTCCGCCGCAAGACTGTGGGGATATCTAAGTCCTCCCGACCGAGTTAGACTAGGTCTAGCATCTTCTTGCTAAACATCAACGAGATGGAGGCGAGTCTCTCGTATACCGGGCCAGATCTGCTTAGCATTCTCCAATCTTATCGCTCCATTAGCTTCGCATCGCGACGCACCCAGTGTGTGGAAACCCATTTTTGCTTAGCATTTACTATCATGATTCAGGAGACCCAGTTTGCTCATAACGTCTCGCCGCACTTGCTTGGCATCGCGCCGCAAGGCCCGCGCTCACAGCACACACCCGGCATTTCGCACACTTGGATTTCACTCTGCACACATCCCTGGACTCTCTGATTTGGGGTCCATCCTACGCTCACCCTTGGGCTCCTGTGAGCCAAGTGTTGTGGTGTGGAAGACCTCGTGCTTTGACAACCATGACGGCGGAAGCACACACAGACACTGGCCTCGACCTGTACGGCCGAGTCCGTTTTCCATACAACACACGCGACTTCAAGGCGGCCGGCATGTTGCAACAACGTGAGTTCGGCTATGAGGCTTATGTGGGTGCTTTCATTCCCTGGCGGGTGAGGTGTTGCTGTCTCGTACTTTTCGTGTCACCGCGTTCTGATCAAGTGTAGGCAGTGGGAGTGTCTTGCGAGCACGGGTTTCGACGAAAACATCCAGACCAACCGTAGTACAGCTACCAGTTGTGTTGCAGCCACGGCGATAGGAGCGGCTACAACACCGCTACCATGATGAGGCAGCAGCAGCAGCAACAGCAGCAACAGAAAAACCGCGGATGCTGCTGAAGGTAGCAGGAAGTGTGCTGGTTGCTTTGGTTGCATAGGCTGCGGCTGTTGATGTCCTACTGGTGTAGGTTTTGTTGGACAGCAGTACCGTTAATGATCACGTCATGTACAGGACAGCAGCGGAAAAAGTGACAGCAACAGCAAGTGGTACGTAGCAGCGACAGCTACCTGTAGGGTTGATGCTGTACATCGATAAGCGATTGGGTCAGGCCCCTGCTGTTGTCGCTGCTGCCACAGCCACTGCTGTCCGCGGCTTTCCCACACCACGTCATCCCGCACATATATGGGCGGTACTTTTTGACAGCGCGGTGTTGAGCACGACGACGCTATCTCGAAGCACCAGCAATGGCAGGGGCTTTGCTGCTGAGCTGGGGTTGCTGCTGTAAACGGTGTTCTACTGTTCGTATTACCGGACAACAGCCATCATGTCGCCATGTACAGATCCTGCTTGCAGGCGTCATCCTAGATAGCAGGTAGTACAATAGTACCTTTACATGACGCCTTTTCCTTTCTGCGCTCGTGCGTCATGATTTGAACAATGACCGTTTGCCTGGGTCAGCGATGGATGGGATCTGCAACGCCGTAGTGCCCGCCGGGAGCTTTTTAGTTGTGAAAAACTACGGTTTCAACAATAGCGCACGCTTACGGAGAAACGTAGATCATCGGGAAAAATGTCACCACGTCAAGGTGAGGTGGATTGATGGTTGGGCAAATGGCGTGAACTGATGGTTCGTTGGATGTCGAGCGGTGTATCTCCGGAACAGATGCGATGCGTGTCAAATGAGGCTAGTAGGGTAGCTCTTCAAATTCTCTATCCCACGTCGTATGTCCTTCACCCTTCTGGTTGCCCGTAGCTACAAGTTGGCGCAATGACACCCACAAGTTCTCCACCCGTTTTCGTGCGATCTGCTGCCGTTGTTCCTTGTCACTACCACATAGTGCTGTGCAGTAGACAGAAATATTGCTACGCACATAGAGCAGGCTCTCGTGCGCACTACGGGGGTCAAGTTCGTGGCGGACAACATCGGCAAAGGTCATCTCTTATACTTTCCACGGGAGAGCGATGCGGTAAGTGGTACATGAAAAAATCCATGCGCCCTGCCCATGTGATGGCCGTCTAGCTAGTGCGTAGGTCATTTTCTATCGTTGGCCCCAGAATCATCCCCAGCGTACAAGTTCATAGATGAGCAGACCGCCCTGGCCACTTAATGAATTTCTACTTTTGAGGGTATGTATGGCGAGAATGTGAGCCAAAGAGTAGGCATCCGTTGGGCCGATGGACAACGAGAAGTAGTGCAAGCGTGCTGTCTTCGCAAGCACGACGATCCGTTGGGTTGTACTAGCATGTCTTCAGGCAAGAGCGTTCTCTCCAGCGTGTGGCACATCGTACCGAGGATGAGTTTCACAAGATGAAAGGGCCTACTAGAAATAGAGGCGACAAGATTTCCATCGAGTGCACACCGTGTGCGAGTGCAATCAGGTCGTGCCTCAGGCGCGCTTTTTACTTTGAGACCGAGCCCGTATTTCGATTATTTGCCTGTATATTGGGATACAGACAAGGAATCAGGACGGACACAGGGTGTACTGATTTAGCTGGGTAGAAAGGAAGATTTAATGTAACAACAACAGACGATTGGCGACCTTCTACACTCTGGCCGGTTAACGACAAAATCGCGTTGCTGCATATCGCTTACCCCGTTAATTTTGCCTACCGTCTCTATTTCCAGCACTCGAAGCGATATGTCTCAGTTGGAGCCAAGGACGAGGTCAAGCCAGATGCGGAAGGCCCTGGCCAGCTGTGTCCGATCCTGAATGTTATCCTATCAAGGTGAGGCTGGACGCGATCTTGCCAGTGGGGGGGGTGTACTGGATAGGAGAGATGTACTCGATCTCATGCATGGCCGTAGTCATATGACCCTATACCCTCGCATCCCTACAATGCCGGGACAGAGCATGTTGGGTTTTCACCGACCAGGCAGAGATTGCTTGCACCAAGTGCGAAGCGCCGTGAGGTGTTCGGTGAGTCGCATGAAGGGCGACCTGCATCCTACCAAGAACCGCTTGTGACGTGGACTTGCATATGGATGACAGCTTCAACGAGTTAATTTCATTTCCGGTGTAGCCACTTCCAGAGACTCTTGCCAGTGGAGGGGGACTATTGAGCTATCGATAGCCAGCACGAGGAAATATCGTAGACATGATGGCTCGATTACCTCGCAGTCAGCAGTAATATGTGTGTGTGCGGCATCACGCAAGGCTCGACCAAGGCGGTTATTAACAGTAATCTCTCACGACCGTAGTACGCAAGCATCACTTAGTGAAAGCATACGTCAATATGGAAACACGACTTGGATATACCGGTATCGGTTTCGTTTCATGCATATCACCAATGAATTACACCCCTTAAACTCCCCTCCGCGCATTTACCATCGTCAAAATGTTTTGTGTACGGTTTATTGGGTATTTTGTCATAACGTCTTGTAACCCGTACTGCTATTGTCGAAAAAGGGGGGATGCTAGACACAGGTGAGCGTTGCAATATACCCAAGTACGCAGCACCATCGTCGTATAGGTCGCTTTCGCTCGTACGTCATTTGCAGACGTTCGCTATGCACCCCTAGCAGGTAGGAAGCTCTGGTTCGAGCGAGTCCTCGCAAGGGTCGTGGTCGATCTTGATTTTCCCATGATTTTCCTGCGAAAGTGCAGGGGCATATGCCCGAAATTGCTCTTACCAAGGTTTTACGCACAATGACCAATATACCATATGCGGGAAGCTACACTCGCGTGGTTCCACCCTATATTTACACGGTGGGTTTCGAGGATAACCCAGATATGTACCGTGTTTTTGGCATGGCTACGTAGTTACCGCGCGGTATCTCAGCTAGACTAGTATGAGGTTGAATGCTGTAAACCGTGTACGTTATCGTAAGTTTGAGGTGGCAGGGACGAGTACACTGACGCAGTAGAATATGAAAAGGCCAGAGCGCCGAATATAGGAACTGTGGACGGTCGAGCACGAACTTCTCGATAATGTGCTGCGTTCGTTCGTGTCTGTACGACAGGCACGGAACACCCTTAATTAACTGGGTAAGGGTTACTAACGCTACGTCTGCGCCAGTTTTGCGATTCTCTAAAAACTGCGTGCCTGCACGTACTCTACATCTGTGCCATTTTCTTTTGCGGCGATCGTGTTGAGTTCTGAGCGAGTACTAAAACTTTGTATCATCACCCCTTGCGTCCTCACTGTGATCGGATTAGTTCCCGCTGTTTGCAGGCAGTCAGACAGGAATCCGTCACTTCACAACCGTCCAGCCAACGGAGAAGTCCAAAGTTGATTACTTGCCCAGCTGAAACGGCAGAGCACGCGGAACTTACGTTGCAAGAAGCTGGCTAAGCGCATGATGATGGCTGACCGGCTAGTTTCGGGTTGGCTTGCAGTGAGGGGCTCTGTGGTCGAAGTTGGCCGAAATTTGGGGTCCACAAAATGAGACAAAACACAACCCCCAACTGAACGTTTGCACTTTGCTTGCGGACGGCTACATACAGCTTCACAGGAAACTACAGCCCGCGAAATTACGGGATGCTCATGATGGGGTCTGTTAGGGCGTTATTGGGCCAAAACAAGTGTAAGAAAAGGCTAAAAACCTCGGGATTCTCGTATATTTGTGTCAACCGTTGTACAACCACGAAATACGCATCTTGGTTGCAAATCACCTGGTCTGATTCCAAGTCGTATGTATACGTTGCCGGAACGCCTACGCGCGGGTACTTGACGCATTCCTGAGCGTACTTGCAGCGTCCCCTTGAGCGAAGGGATAGGGATAAAAACTTATTTGCGTTGCTCAATGGACTTCGGGAAAGCGCTTCAACTGCGAGTTTAGGGGACCTGGACCTCGTAGAAAGAAGAAAGAGATATACCAGTAGCCGGGAGGAGGAAGAAGATGCACAGATGTGCCCGTGTGGCAAAGCAATAGCAAGTAGAACTCACGTACAGAGCAGTAAAGGAGAATGTGAAATGTACAAGGAGGAACGGGACGTTTTAAGAGGCGAAAATGAGGGAAAAGACGAAGTTGGCATGGAGGAGGTTGGTACACTATTAACATACAGCAGCGAGAAAACGGTCGCTGTGTATCCTAGGAGGTAGATGGTGTTGACAGGCGGCCAAACAGAAACGGGAAAAAAATAGCGAAATATTTCTACGGTGTGTAATATGAACACAATGTAATGAGCGTTCAAGTGATGAAGGTGTCTATTAGGAGTAGGAATGGTGGTTCGTCTCGAAAGGGATGCGTGTTCTTTGAACATTTCACCCCGGACAATAGACAACAATGAATGGTCTATTGCAAGCGACAATACATACGGGCAAAATCCATCGATACATATTGCCATCGACAATAGACATGGCTAATATCTATCGATAGATATTGTCAGCGACAACAGACGAGGGAAAAATCTATCAATAGATATGGCCAGCGGCAATAGTGTAGGGGCAAATCTATCAATAGATATTGCCAGCGACAATAGGCAGGCAAGATGAAATCTATCGATAGATATTGCCAGCGACAATAGGCAGGCAAGATGAAAATCTATCGATAGATATTGCCAGCGACAATAGGCAGGCAAGATGAAAATCTATCGATAGATATTGCAAGCGGCAATAGGTGAGGGCAAATCAAGCGATAGATATTGCCGTTGGCGAAAGGTGAAGGGAAAATCTATCGATATATATTACGAGCGGCAATAGGTGAGGGGCAGATCTATCGATAGATATCGCCGGGGGAAATAGGTGAAGGGAAAATCTATCGATACATGTGGCCAGCGACAACAGGTGGTGCAGCGTGTCCATCGCTGACCATTGCCATCGGCAACGGTTTTAGAAGTCAGTCAATCGATGGCCATTGTCAGTCACACATATTGGGGACCGTAACAATCGATAGACACTTCCTGGCAGCAGTAAACGCGTCCATATTGCCGCAGCGGTCGTTGTTGTCCAAAACACCAAAACCACGTTGAAAATAGCAAGCGGCAGTATTGCTATGATATTCCGAGATCCGGCGAGAATTATATACATATATATATTATGTACTTTGTAGACACTTTGTCAAGACAAAAGGAGAAAGAGGGGGTAACACGTTGGCAGATTACACAAACCAACATGAAGACTCATGTATATCTTTAAAACAAATTGGGGCGTTCCATAGCCATCAGAGTTTGTTGCACTCAAAGAACATCATGGTTTCCGTGTACAGTTTAAATAACAACCCACGCCTATCTGTCTTCGTGTCACCCTAACCCAGGTCTCTCACTATTACGGGGGTCCATAGTTAATGGGACCAAATTTTGTTAGTAAAAATCGGTAAATATATAGGTTTTTATGTAAACCATAGGTCCTATTAACTATGGACCCCCGTAATAGTACTAAGGAAAGTCACCCACGCATAATCCTTCACAAGGGCATGCACAACCCGGAACACACGCGGTCGGAGTATCACACCACAAACAGCTTGCCAACGAAATCCTCAACCTCCCACCTGTACGTAGTGTAATTTTGACATGACCAAAACGGGCAGTACGGATGTTTCAAAGGAAGGGCAGCCCGGCCTTCCTACATCAGGCATAAAATATCACCTTGCGATTATTTTCCGATGTCTTCTATTCTACGAGAGGTCCACCTGTTCGACGTGGTTGCTGGTACTTTTCGTCCGCCCCCGCCCTTATGTACGACCCGCTGTTCAACGATTTGCATCAATTTTTTCCACCTAGATTGAAGCTAAAAAATCAGAAGAACAATGCCTTGTCATGAAAGAATACACAGCACAACAAACAGCGAAAATTTCAACCCCAGCCCCAGCTCAGTATATGTAACAAACCATCCGAGATCCGGATCCCAGTCCAGCTACTCGCAATACGGGCGTCTACCGCTTACTCAGTCAAAATTGTGGCTCGCCCTGTATGTGCAAGAACGACATGCAACGTGTTGTGTGCGAGTCGCGTAAAGTCTATTTCAACAACCAACCTTGAGCGTCTGCTCATCCCAACAAGAAGCCCGATCGTACCCCACAACCCTTTTGAGGGGTCAAGGTCGGCAAAACATTCGCGCGGCTCGACCGCGTTATTTGATGGCGTTTCTTCTAAACATACGCGTGGGGCCGGAAGGCCAACCTCGGTCAATTAAGGCTACGACCTGTATACAAAACCTACCAGCTCGCTCGAGGACACAGGGTGTAAATATTGTTCGTATAAAAGCATTATATAATGATATAGATTCGTACATTGGTACAGTAAATAAATAGCATACTAATAGTAAAGGCCACCAACGTTGCATGCGCTTGTGGATTCGTTATTATTATTAACAGTATTGTTTGCATAAAAGCAGTATATTCTAAGTATAGATTAGTGCAATTGATTGTTCGTATTAAAGCAGTGTATTCTAGTAGTATAGACTCGTACATTGGTGCAATATTCACCAACTCTTACCTCGGTCCGTAACTGCTGAATACGCTAACGATGAGCCTTCACTATTAGTACGCTATTATACAAGAAAACGAGTCTATTCTATGCTATTATACTCTTGATAATAATATCAATAACAGCAACTGCGGTCTGGTAAAATGAATCATACTACCAACCCTATTACCGCACCCCCGCTGGTCTCCGTAGACCTACAACACGACTTATTCTTGATCGTCGTTACGGCCGCTATAAAAGAAAGAAAGCTCGCCTTCACCGATTTTTCCTGTTTCCCTTTACGTACTGTGGTGGCCCTCTTCACTGGCCTGCGTCTCTTCCTCGTCCACCCATGACATGTCCTCTTCACCATCATCGGTTGCGGGGGCGTCTGATAGGATGTAGTCCAATACTTGCACTTCCTTCAACAGGTCCACGTCCTTGCACCGATTGGGGATGGCCTCTACCGCCTGTTCGTCGCTCAGGTTGGGCATGTTGCTTGGGATGTGGCCGAATTGGCCGCGTAGATTCAAGGTCATTTCTATTAATAGGTTGGCGGGTCAAGCCCGCCGCGCTTGCGGGGAACGAACATGTCGGCGATGCAAAAATCGCGCTCCATCTCGCCCGCAGAGGCCGGGGCACCAAACGCTGCCTGCGCCAGTGCACGAAGGACAGACGGCCGTTCGTGGCCGTGAGAGCGCCAGTAGTGAACACCGCTCATTGCCTTCTTCTCCCTGTTCATCTGGGAGGCGGGTCCCGGGAAAGCCAACAACGCATTTTCAACAGCGGTAACAGGGTAAACGGGTGGGTATTTGCATGCGAAATCAAGTAGCACGAGACACTATGGGGTTTTTATTTTTGTACATTTTGCAACCGGTGAGGTCCACCAAACTAGCAATACTTACAACAGAAAACCCCCGGAAAATCAACCATACAGACATATCAAGTATTTTCGAAACAAGGTACACATTTTTTCAGACGTCTGTAACTTTCAAACATATTTCCGTATGTATCATCTATGTTCAGGATGAAGTTCGAAGTTTAGACTGATGCACCAACTTACACATGGTAACTATCATGCCTAGCGCGCGTCTTCTTGAGAGTGATATTATATATTGGATAGAACGCCAGCAACACATGATATTTATTCTCCCACCTTTTTGCCCTCCCATTTAGAGATGAGCATATCAGCTTCTTCCTCCGCGCTTTATGTGGGCTCGCTGGTGCGTTGGGTCTCATCATCACTGTCGCAGTCCACCATACCGGCGGCTCTGAATGCCGCTTGGTCGGGGTCGTCTGCGGTGTCTCAGGCGGGTTTGAATCGCTTCGCGCTTGGTGCGTCGCGGTCTACATCCACCACCACGGCAGTCGCTAGCGACTTTGCCCTCGCCTTGACGATGCCTTCGACGAGAAGCTGGCGCACTCGGCCGATGATGATCCGCGTCACGTCCTCAGCAGGCTTCACGAACCCTCCGAGCTGTCCGATGGGCGAAGCAGAATCCTTCAGAGAGTCCAGGTAGACCATGTTCCGCCGCGCAGGGCTAAGGTAATTAGGCATATCGTAACAGTGACTGTTCTGAGACACCGTTGCCATACCGCGGCGCCACAAACCGTCTCGCGACCGGCTGTGCGAAGACCGTGCGAGTGGTGGCTCCGACAGACGTCAGCTCGTCATGGGGTCGTTGATCAGGCTCCTTCACGTCGTCCGCCCTCTGTCCGATGAGCGGTACGTGCGCCACCCTGAGCGAAACATGCGGGTTGAGGACAGTGGTCGAGAGCAGAACGAGCCGCTGAAGCCCGCCCTGTGTCGTTGACGAGTAGGTCGTTGGGCTGTAGGTGACGTCCTTCTTCACCTCGTTGATGATGGCGTACATCTCCTCAACCTGAAATGGCGGCAGTTATGGACGCATCAAGGTTTCACAAAAATAGGCAACTTTGTGAACAATCATTAGGCGCACGTATTACTTGACAGGCAAATATGGAGGAAGGGAAGACGACTACACTACAAGGACCACAAGGGTGGCAGGAGGGAAGCGGACCCATAAAAAAAACTACTTACAAAATTACATTGAAACCTACAGCAGCGGTATGCTGGGGAATAAAAATACCAAGAACATTACCTTGGTAAGCTGCATTGCGACTGCCAGGTTTTGACTGTTCCGAGCACGCTACAAAAACAAACGAGTCATTGTCCCATCGCCCCTGTCGACAAACTTGAAAATGGACGTGGAACCGTTTTTCCGGGGCTCTCACTTGGGGAACTAAGGAGACTAGTCAAAATATGTGTATGCAGTCCGCGCATGCTACCTCTATGGTGGCATCACTCTACTGCGTGCATTATATTGATACAACTATTACGGGGGTCCATAGTAAATAGGACCCAATATTGCCAGTAAAAATAGTTAAATATATAGGTTATTATGTAAACCATAGGTCCTATTAACTATGGACCCCTGTAATAGTGTACGAGGTGACGCATTCAAACGCAACAAACTGGTGAGCTATGCAAGAGAACTCCTTCGAATCACGCATCGTCATTTATTTTTTCGAAGCACAAGCCTCTTCCTGAATCAGTAGGGAACATTCCTCAGTCCGAGGTGGTAAAGTATGAGGTACACTGGACACTCTCAATCGTTCGCCCGGCGTACAACATGGCAAGTTCAAGCCAGTCATAATAAAATGGCAAAACAATAAAGTGGTAAGGCGCCATGCCGCTACCGTGCGAGGTGTCGTACACATTCAACGGACAATGTACTGTGCCGAGCGCACCTACGGAAAGCAACGTACAACGAAAAAAAACACGAGCCGTTTGCATACTGAGCAGTATAGTATGCCAGGTAATGCGTCGAAGTCCTTGAGGGTGCAGATTTGCAGCTTACCTAGTCCTTCCTGTCCTTCAAGGGGAAGGGTTGCTTTTCTGTCTCGAGGTAGAACTTCTCGAGGGCTACCCATCTCTCCAAGACGCAAAGTAGCATCTTGCAGCTACTGAGCCAGCGTTGGCCGACGGCTTGTGACAGCTTCGCCTTTGATGCGCTTCCTCCAGATGATGCCTCCGTGATGTCAAGAATGATCTGCAGAACACAAGGGTCAACAATAGCGTACGCAAGATTCACAGTGGAAATTCGACGCGTCAGTTATCATGGAACAAAGACAATGACCAATGCAGTAGAAAAACAATATGGTGCAATACATGGGTCTATCGCCGTCGGTAGCGGGCATCGATTGACTATTTCCGTTTCAAAGCTCTTGTTTCTTGCGGCCTTTCGTATCGATCGTTTGTTGTTCGTTGTTTGGCGAAATAGTGGCAAAGCAGCGGATTTTTCAGTGAATTTGTTTGGTTTTGTGTAAACGAGGACGGGCATATATTTTTTCCCTCCACCGGTTTTCAACAGATCTCGTCAACGAAGTTCTTGTCCGGTTCGTATGGAGTGAAACGTTTTTTTTTTGCAGAGCTTTGGCAGATAAAAAGACAAGACACCGATCATCCTGTTGCAAACCGCTCAACCCCACCGCGGTTTTAACGTTCGTAATTGCCTGGAATGTATGCAGATGTCCCGCGTGTTTTCCAACGACGACAAGATGCCAGTGAGGACACAGGACCGACGATTTGATGCGTTTCAAAATACGCTAAAACCTCCAGTGCGGAACCAGTTCGGGCGGGGCAGTGCGAAATGGACCATTCGTCTCGCGTTGAAAGCTAGATTCTGTCCGGTGTGTATTGCACTTTGTTCACGCTCACGAGATTTCATTTAATTCAGGAAAGGGGAGGGGGCAGGGGAGGGCTGCTCTTAAAATATGATAATCTCACGAGCTGGGTTTTACTTTCAACAAGCACGCACGCAAAACCTCCGATATACTTGTGCCCGCAAACTCTGCTGGTTCACAAGTCGGTGTTGATGTACACGATCGGTATGACGGCGTTGCGAATGATCTTGTGCGTTTCCGCGCTCAAGCTCCGCGTGGTGGCATGGTACATTTCGATTATAATTTTCTTCACCTGCGGCGAGTACAGAATGCAGAATGCGGTTTCAAACTTATTAGCTAAAATGTTTTGCTGCACAAAGTGGCCCTCTACAGTAAATACTTTCCAAGTATCATTTAATCAAGTCTAATGCTCTCAAGGTAGGGGGTACACTTGAGTAGATATATTTTCGATCTGGGTTGAATATTAATTAGGCAGGTGACCAACGCCCGGCATTTATACGATTGTGGACTTCAAAAACGAGGTGGATAAATCTTTGCTGACATCTCGCAGTTGAACGGGGCATCGCAGATGTTCCAATACTTTTATACTGCTTGTTTTACACACGACGTATGAAATCATTTTGTGGCATTGCGTCTTGATGGATGGCGAATTGGGCGAAAAACACTACTATCAGTCTTCTGCTTTTATCTTCAGCTCCATGTACAGCAGTAATTTTACTTTGATCGGAAACGATTATTATAGTCTTTAGGTACGTATCACACGAATATTGGGTCCAAAGGTCTGTAAAAAATCTCGAACGCTGGTGCTTTGAGTGCTCAGGCAGAGGTACAGTGGTGTAATACAGGTCTTCCCAACTACTGCCCTAAAGGCAGCAACGCCATCACCTTACAAAGCCACGACGACGCGGAATAGTCAAAAGCAGTGCCGCCGCTGCTACCGATAGACTTTGGCCTAATATGCTGGCCACAGCGCTTCGCTCCAAGCACGCCCATCCCCGAACTGAAAATAACAATTACTAATAGGAGGTGCTGATTGGTACTACAATCTCATAGGCGTAAAGCTACAACAGCAAGCAGCAGTATTTATAACATACTACCATATGACATACGTCTGCTATTAATACTAAACATATATATACTTCTATTGTCTGAATGGGAACATACCTTGAATTTTGCTTGGGGTATATATATATATGTTTTTTTTTTTACTCATCACTTTTACTTTCCAGCCTATAGCTCGTAAGAGTCGTAAGAGGTTTTACCCTCAGCGATCTTCTGGAACAAGCCGTGGTCACAGGTATCGTCCCTCCTCCCCCCCGGTACGTGCCTTTATTTTTTGTCGCGCATAGGGTTCAGCATTCCCATTGCTCGTCGATTTTCATCGAATGTTGTAGCTAACTCACGCTCTCGCGCTTTCCGCTAATAATCAATTTTCTATGCAAGAAAAAGTTCCAACGAGCATGCACTCGAACCCACGAAATTGATCTTGATAGGCACGCGGACCACCTACCAAGCCACCGGGGACGCCTGGGAGATGTCTCGAGAAGTAACGATCGATACGTTTATGAAACAATTTCAGTTATTAATAGCCATTTCCCTCAAAAACATTTTTATTCTGACCTTGGGCGTAATTTTACGAAACTAAGAGCACGTTCCTGGTGAAAATACTTTTTTTGCGGAAACACTGCTGCGTACTTTCTCAGGTGAGTAGCCCCGTCATTCTGGCACCGTGAATGCATTATATACGCGTTATCTACGTTCGTTCATATTTTGGTGGGGATGAATACGTGCACCTACCTGTGCGCACGCATGATCTACTCAACGTACAGCAGCAGCGTTCAACTCGTCTAGATCCACCTTCTTTACCTCGTATTCATCTAACCTATCTATGCAACAGCAGTATTGAGGCAATTCGTTATTTTTTTAGCGTCCCGGAAAGCGAGAGGAAACCCCTGTTCACACATATTTCTCTATACGCCCGTAATAGTTTTCGTGTACCGGTTCGAACTAGGGCTACTGCTGCTGTGGAAGCACGCGCGATAGCACATTATTGCACTTGATTGTGGTTGGCGGTTATTGTTTTACTTTCCCCATCGATTCTCTCGTTAGTTTCTCCTTCTTCTCCCTCCCTAGTCATGACCCAGATGCGGGACCACGTAGCAGGCTCTTGTAACTCCTTCCCACTACGGTACACGCAATCGTTTTAATCGGTATCACTTCCTTCGTCGGCTCGGGTGGAATCGTGTTTACCCACCGCTAAGAGGCGTTCTCGGCAGTCCGTGTCCATAGCAAAAAAAGCTCTATTAAACCGAGATTGCAACCTCTGATTCCACGATGGACACAGCAATTGACAAAATGTTGTGGATGGCGATGGGCATCCATAGACACTGCAGTTGACCAGATGTTCTGAGTAACGATGGCTATTGATGGACGACATACGAAGTATATTATTTGTTGGTGACGGCAACAATAACCTCGTACGCCGGCGTCCCCGGTGGCTTGGTAGGTGGTCCGCGTGCCGATCAATTTCGTAGGTTCAAATCTCACCGAGTGCATGCTCGTACTCGTAGGGACTTTTTCTTGCATAGAAAAAATGATAAGCGGAAAGCGCGAGAGCGTGAGTTAGCTACATTCGATGAAAATCGACGAGCAGTGGGAATGCTGAACCCTATGCGCGACAAAAAATAAAGGCACGTACCGGGGGGGAGAAGGGAGGACACCTGTGACCACGGCTTGTCCAGAAGATCGTCGAGGGTAAAACCTCCTACGAGTAGGCTGGAAAGCAGAAGTGATGAAAAAAAAACAAAAAAAAACATGGTACTTGTACAACAACCTTGGTATAGAATGGACTGAGGCGGTAGACCATAATTAATTGCGCACACGCCCAATAGACCATTGAGGGAGGCGGTGGCTATTGCTGGACATATCTGACCAAATGTTATGAGTGGCAATGGCTATTGATGGACACCACCTACCACGTATTGCTGGTGATGGCTATTGGTGGACACACTTGGTCGTATATTGTGGGCGGCCATGACTATTGATGAGCTTAATTGATAATATATTGTGGGTGCCGATGGCTATTGATAAACGCAATCGATAGTTTATCGCAGGTGCGATGGCTATTGATGGACAAGGTTGATCATTTAGTATGTGTGGCAATGACTTACGGTGGACCCAATTTATACCATATTGTTCGCGGCAATAACCATCGATAGACAAACTTTTAGTGCCAATAGGCGTCTACCTATGGACAACCTCATCACTCCATTGCTAGAGCGCACGCACGTTGTGAGCATTGCCTGCTATTGTATTGATACTAACCATATCTATCTATCAATAGACAGCAGTGTGGCCGCTCTATTGTGATCAAAATAATATCTATTCATCATGTTCATATTTTCTGGGCTGCTGCGGCAGCAATATGCTCTATTTCCTTTCGATTGTCCAGGGTGTTTACAACAATCAGCCCCTCCCCCGACGCTCACCATCTCTTGCTCAAAATAGAGAGAAACCAGTGCTGTCGAGAACATCTATCGATTACACACGTACCTTTCACAATATATTATTGAATTTCGTTGCCGTGTGTGTGTTCTTCTTAACCGTTGTCCCGGGTATTATATGCATGGCAATGCTTGTTTCGTATGTTTTGTGAAGCCGAGGGGCGGTGCATAGTCGCGAGCGCAGGACGGAGACGGCAGACAGGGTAGCAAGGTCCCAAGCGGACTAACTGCTGTAGTAGGGAGAACCTGGCTATGTGTTACTCGTACCACAAATTGATGTGGCTACCTGGAGGGTCCGCCTGCTAATACCTTGCTTGGTTCTTTGTCTAACTCTGTTCATAAGTACTACTGCTGTAGGGTGGTGTTTTTTTCTTGAGCGCGAGCGCAGGACGGAGACGGCAGACAGGGTAGCAAGGTCCCAAGCGGACTAACTGCTGTAGTAGGGAGAACCTGGCTATGTGTTACTCGTACCACAAATTGATGTGGCTACCTGGAGGGTCCGCCTGCTAATACCTTGCTTGGTTCTTTGTCTAACTCTGTTCATAAGTACTACTGCTGTAGGGTGGTGTTTTTTTTCTTGAGCACGCATTTTTCAAGTTTGCCACACCTCTTTTTGAACCAATCAGAGAGGCCAAACGTACACCGTGTTTTCTCTCCGTATGCGTCTGCCCTCCCTCGGTTGAAATTCTTCTGGATCGACGTATCAGTATAAACTCTGTACTCGTACGTCGTACGCAAAAGCACGTATATATACATGCATACATGCGTACGTACGCTGGTTTCACTTTTTCTCCTCTGGGGTGTGCGATGTGCTTTATCAGTTAGTTGTGTGTACTCTGTTGTTTTCTATGTTCACAGCAGTCAGTACAACATGGGCACTCGGCGTTTCGTCTGCACCACCCCGCGTCGAGGTGGTCTCAGGTTTGGTACGGCAAGATGATTTCGTGCCGAGCAGGCGGTTCCGCGAGAACGGTCTGGAAGCTTTAAAGCTGTCAACGGGGGTGGGGCGCCAGACAGAGTAAATACTCTTGGCGCTCCCGCCGTGGCGAAACAAACGAAGCATATTAATAGTGACTCTTTGCAGGCCCAAGTGGAGCCCGTGGTACCTACACTCTGAAGAAAACAAAACAATTCAGATTTTGGAGGCCATGTGGCACGCTTAATGCTTTAGGGGCATTCTTTTTTTTTCCGGATTGTCATGACATCACACCGTTCGTGGCGCGCGTTTTTTGCTTGGTTTTAGAATTTACCTGATTTTGGCTCAAGCGGACCAGGTATACCTGATTTTGGCATTTGGCCTTTTTCTTATTTTGTATCCCAGGGAATTGGTGGCCAATAAAGAAACAACACCCGTGGTCCTCACCGCTTTGTTGTAGAGACCGTCCACCCTGAAGTTTTTCCTCATGAGCGACATAAAACGACGGACAGGTTCACTCTCGGCAAGGCTGAACGCAGCAGCGTCGTGTCCTGGAAACGCCTTGACCCACTCCAGCGACTGAAAACGGTCGGGATCCGTCCGGGAGAAGTTGTTCTCCCGGGCCGCGTCGAGGTCGTCCGAAACTGATATCGCCCTGGGTCAGAAAACATGAAACAAGACACCGCGCGAGAAAGCGTGGACACATTGGTTTGAGTCCGTAGTATAACTTGGATATAATATATTCTTACACCCATCGAGAAAAACAGCACGGCGATGAAGTGTAAGAACGAGTGCAGCACAGTAGTAGAGCAGCGCACCATTGTAATAGTGCGTGAATAAAGAGAATGCACGATATAGTGCAAATCTAAATGAACGAAACGCACGCGCAAAGCGTGAAAACGAGTAAAGTACAGCAGTACACAATAGTAGCATGGTGCAGGAACAAAAAATATAGTGCACGATAGAACGGGAATGTATACTAAACAGACACGCAAAGCGCACATCGCCCTAATAATAGTCGAGCGTGTTCGACTCACTTTTCTTCCGCAACCGCTGTCCGCGTGCTCTTGACTTTGTGCTGTGTGGTCAAGTGGGTTGTTGCACTCGATGTCTGCTTGCCTGTAATCTTGACAGTGTGCTGGGCGTTTCGGCATCGATCGTCAGCGAGGCACACCCAAAATTGAGGGCGCTCCTTTGGCTTATTCCCCGCCATTTCTCGTTCGTTCTCGGGCCTGGTGTCCGATCTCACGCCCCAAGAGTGAATTATGCTCGGGGCGCTTTGGTTCGCCTTGGCGAGGAAGCGACCTTTAGGTACGTAGCTGTTGATTGCAGCTTTCACGACGGCTGGCACATCGCTGGGGAACGTTAACGGCGGGCTGCAACCCTGACGATCACCTGTTGGTCTGTATGTAGTGTCACCCACGTTGAAAATTGGATGCAATGCTGTCGAAGGCGCTGCAGCAGACGCAGAAGCAGGTGCAGCACCAAGCGCACAAGCAGGCTGCGCCGCCGCAGCAGGTTGAGCAGCGGCAGGTGCAGCAGGTGAAGCGCCCGCAGGCCCAGCAAAAGACCTTGGGGGTGTTGCTGGTCGCGGTCGTTCATGGCGAAAAATGGATATCGGGCTAGGGTGGCGCTGGCTTGAGGACTCGGGCTGTGTTAGTTGTGATGAAGGGGGGCCGTGGAACAGGCGCTCCGGTACTGCTGTCATCATTTTCTTTCTGCTGGAAATCGTAAATAATGGTTTTGCCTTAACTCAGCAGTCTATCAAGAGACGAAAATCTGATGTTGCAAACGAGGTATACTCGTGCACCGTCTCTCTTGACACCATGCATCACACCCGTATGATACAAGGTATCTCGACGCTTGAGATCGTATTCAATATTTATTTATCGAAACGCTCATGCTTCCCGTTTCATTGGTTGGCCTAGCTGAGAACACATGGGGGCACGATATACTGCGCCATACACCCATTGTACGAGTGTCGATCGATATACATTGCCGACCACAGTAGATGGTGAGCCGTGCCCACCGATGGACATTGTCGGTGACAATACATTCGAGAACAGTAAAATCGATATACACTGCTTACCACAATACATTTGTGGGGATATCTATCGATGGCCATTGTCAGTGACAATAGGTCAGGGGTATGATCAATGGATAGGTAGCGCTGCCACTATAGATCGTACGGAGTGTCCATCGATGGCCACTGTCAGTGACAATAGGTCAGGGGTATGATCAATGGATAGGTATCGCTGCCACTATAGATCCTAGGGAGTGTCCATCGATGGCCATTGTAGGTGACAATACGTTAGAGTGTCCAGCAACGTATGGCCAACTTCTTGTGAAGCGCCCGAATGCAACGATGCTATTCGAATGAGGGAGGGGCTTGGTCACGGATTGAACTGTAAGGGGTGTTTGCCCGATGAAAGGTATATTTTCCAGATAGATGGCGAGATTATTTCCGGCTTCAGCTCACGGCGGCCACCACCCCGACCCGGAACTCTAATCCCAACCCTAACGAGAGGCCTAGTGCCAGCTGGTTATTGTGCTTAGAAAGGCTCTTGGACTATTTTCTGTTCGGGCACTTCCAAGGAAGTTTGCTATTCAGGGCGGATTTAGGTGGCACGGTAATCTGGTACCAACACCAAACAAAAAGTAACTGGGGTAAAAAAAAACTGCTGTAAAAACGACGTTCTTTATGTGAAACACGGTTGGACGTCACTGAGAGACGTACAGAAGCAGTTGCTTACGACCGTTGTTTATTAATTGCGCAGAATTTCGAACAAACAGATACCGGCGCAGGGGAGGAGGGGATGTACGACAGACAACAGCAACAACAGCAGTGGTGACGGGCGTGCAGGAATGCTAAGCTCACCTTATAATCTTTATCAGGGGCACACTATAGGTACACGTACTGATCAGGAAGAAGGTCGACACAACAAGTAGATTTGGTTGATTTTACAGTTTAAGGAATAAATTGCGGTTGGTATTTGTTTGGCGTTGCATTGTCGCCCTTGCAAGAATGCACAGACAATACAAAGTGGCTGACGTTGTCATACACTGCTTTTCATTTACAGCAGTACAGCAGTGCAATTGCATTGTACAGTCGTACTGGTAAGTGTACAAACCTACCAGACTAAACAGGGGTGATAAGAGTAGGTGAGGATGTAAAGGCTTATTTTCTGATCGCATGACGAACAACTTCCGCCGTCTTCCAGACTGACAATAATCTTTAAGCGGGAAACAATCTGTCAAGGCCTAATCTGAGCCACGAACAGGTTTACATCTGTCTACGACCCAGTCACACAGGAATGAATTCCGCGGATGGATCTGGTTCGTTGCCTACAACCAGGTATCATATAAAATAACACAGCAGCAGTGGGAACGTCCGTCCCGCAACCACATCCACTCCGCGCACCTTATACTGCCACCGGGGAGTCTTTTTAGAAACCCGTCCAAGCGCCCCACCAACAAGTACACCCGCCAGGACTGGTAAAAACGAAGCCAATGAAGGCTTCACGAAGTACGTGGCAATCCAGCTCGCGTACAACAGCTGGGACAATCCACATCGGTACGTTGTTCTTGGCATCGTCTTCTCCTTTGTCGGGCGCTTTCGTCTGTGGTCGATGTGTAAGCACGTGGCAATTTGCGGCACTGCGCGGAACGTGACCAAAATCTGGACGCACGCACGCACGCGTATTGGGGGCACGGCACTGTTTGATGTCGGCTTCGAAAACAAGAAGTCGACTCCCGACAACGCTGCCTCAGTTATGCTGTTGCTTGCGTTGTTGTTGTCACAGGAATCTGTGGTTGAGTAGGCGTTTCGAAAAACAAAACGAGAGCAGTGACAAGAATCGGGTAAATCCGATACGATGCATTTGTGGCAGTAATCGGGTACCTTTCTATTTCGGTGACCGAAACGGTCCCAAGACGTCATTTCATTGGCCAAAGCCGGCCTCCACCCGATGCTGGCCACTAGTATTGGATATCGAAACCATGAACGTTTCGGTACGATAATGCCAAAATAACTTCGATAACGATAACGACAGCGATAATTATCGTTATCGTACCGATAATCCGGAATATAGTCGATAACAATAACAATAACGATAATGGAGGCGAAACCGGCGCAAAAGGCCGTTTTTCTTTATCTTTGGGATCGCGTCATCACCAAGAGGACCCGTAATACAAGTGAATACAACACCAGCAGAGGGTTCCGAGGATCAACGTATTCCAGTTTGTTGTTCTCGTATTAACTCATCGCCACAATACAATGCAGACAAGCTCCCATGACTCTTTTTTTTTTTTCTTTTTTTTTTCATCACTTTTACTTTCCAGCCCACTCGTAGGAGGTTTTACCCTCGACGATCTTCTGGACAAGCCGTGGTCACAGGTGACGTCCCTTCTCCCCCCCGGTACGTGCCTTTAGTTTTTATCGCGCATAGGGTTCAGCATTCCCACTGCTCGTCGATTTTCATCGAATGTACAGCTAACTCACGCTCTCGCGCTTTCCGCTAATCAATTTTATGCATGAAAAAGTCCCTACGAGCATGCACTCGGTGAGACTCGAACTCACGAAATTGATCTTGATACGCTCGCGGACCACCCACCAAGCCACCGGGGACGCCGGTTGGACTCTGGAGAGGAAGAAATACCAAGGCTTATCACAGTAGTGACTGAGAATCGTGGCGGGACGGGACGGGACAGATTTGACTCGTTTGGCGGGAAACAAAATGAAAACGGGACGGGACGGGACGGTAAAATGAAGACACGAAAAGTTGGCGGGACGGGACGGGACGGGACAGCGGATGCCAAATTTCTCGACGGGACGGGACGGTAAAATTCAACGGGACTGATTTTCACGACGGGACGGGCGGACGGTAACTATTTTTCCCCTCGGCGGGACGGGACTGTATTTTTTTTTTCCTCGGCGGGACGGGACGGTAAATCTTTTTTTCTTCGGCGGGACGGGACGGTAAATATTTTTTCCTCGGCGGGACGGGACGGTAAATATTTTTTCCCACGGCGGGACGGGACGGTAACGGGACGGTAATTTTCTTTTTCTTCGGCGGGGCGAGACGGTAAATATGACGTGACGCTTTTTTTTTTCTTTTTTTTTTTTTCTTCGGCGGGGCGAGACGGTAAATATATTTGTCTTCTTTCCCGCCCACAAGGTCAGCGCGGTTGTACGTCAAAAATTTTCCCGCTCACTGACTGCTGGTTCCGCGGAGGGAACCGTTCCGACGCAGACGTTTTGTTCTCGACCCGCCCAGCCCAAGCCCTGAGAAGTGCTGCCACTACACGGGCGACGTCTTCTGATTTCTTCCACCCCTGCCCCAAGCACTGTTGTTGCGTTGCCAGCTCATGGTGGCTGTTCTGATGGTTTTGTGCTTGCGCTGTGTTACTGTGGTGGTTGTGGAGGTGGAGGTGGTGGCGGCGGCGGTGGTGATTCTAGTGCCACTGCTGGTCGATCGACCCCGCACGTTAGATAGGCATCCATGGCGTCCGTGCCGGTCACACCAAAGATGTTGGGACAGAGCATTTTCCCCCCTTTGACATACAGCAACTTTGCATTTTGACATGAGTTGACTGACACCAAGCTACTAGGTTTTAATGTGTAACACTCGCGGCCCTACATCCTTGACAGCGCACGTTTTGCATGTCTCCAGAAATCTTTTTGGGCCACACCAGTACTGGTGTGACCGTGAGTTGAGTGGTCTCTGGTCTCTGTACTGTTTGTGTGCGGTGGCGAGCCTGTAGCAGGTGTTGTGTTATGATACTGCCTTCAGTTGCGAGTTGAAATATATATGAGGGTATGAAGATTGATTGTAAAAAAATGAAAAGAAAAAACAACACCAGGTATGTATATGCAGTTGATATAATTTCATTCTTTTTCGTAGATGGTAATATTAAATTTTGTACTTGCTGCTTACAAATCATCAACCAGCTGCTGATCAACACCAGCACAGCCTTTCCTGCTAAAAAATAAAAGTAAATGTGGTGCGCAGCAATTTCGTAAGGTATTATCTGTTATATAAGATGAAGACGATAAAAATACGTCATCTGTGAGTTCGACTGGTTAATAATTGAATAGTTGATATTGTACCCAATTTTGCAAGCTGGGTAATACGCCTACCACTGCTGTTCTATACGTATTTCATTTATAGATGGGAGTTGTGCACAAGTTTATTGTAACACATGTATTTATATAGGAATTACTATAGAAGTTTGGTACAACGTATTTCGTAATTCGTGGTGGAAATGGATGGGAACAGACGACCACGAATGAATGTTTCTTGTAGGGCAAGGGGCAAATTATGTCCGCCAGAGGCGGTGTCACGACGGGACGGAACGAAAATTTCCGACGGGAGAGATTTTATCGGCGGGACGGGACGGTAATTTTTCGGTGTCACGGCGGGACGGGACGGTAATTTGTCGGTGTCACGGCGGGACGGGACGGTAATTTTTCGGTGCCGAGGCGGGACGGAACAGTAATTTGTCAGTGCCACCGCGGGACGGGACGGTAATTTCCAACGGGAGATATTTTGTAGGCGGGACGGGACGGTAAGTGACGACGGTCAGGGATTTTGTCGGCGGGACGGGACGGCGGGACCATTTTGACGGCGGTTTTACCGTCCCGTCCCGTCCCGTCCCGCCGTTGCCACCGTTACCGTCCCGCCGAAATTACCGTGATAAGCCTTGAGAAATACCTCTCGGTAAAAATAAAACAACCAAAGATTATTATAATAATAGTACACATGATAACTGAAGCACATGTACACCTCAGACAAAAACATAAGTGAGGTCCGGGCACGTACGTATCAGACATGCGGTAGGCTATACAAGTCGCCACAGAAACCGAGAAGACCACATACTACCCAGAAGAGATGAACAGGATGAAAAAAAACAACTCGACGTCGAAAAATCGAAATCAAAATCGGGGAAAAAAACGAAATGGAAAAGGGACGACGAGAGATAAAAAAGTTCAATTCAGGAAAGAAAACAAAAAATCAAGAAAGGAAACATACGACGAGAGAATGCCCATGTTTTCGCAGATTACCGGCTCGCACACTACGCGAGGGGTATATAGAACAGATAGATGTACTATATAAGAACGAAAATACAAACATACATACGTACCCGGTGGCTTGGTTGGTGGTCCGCGTGCCTATCAAGATCAATTTCGTAGGTTCAAGTCTCACCGAGTGCATGCTCGTACGTAGGGGCTTTTTCTTGCATAGAAGAGATTGAATAGCGGAAAGCGCGAGAGCGTGAGTTAGCTACATTCGATGAAAATCGACGAGCAGTGGGAATGCTGAACCCTATGCGCGATAAAAACTAAAGGCACGTACGGGGGGGAGAAGAGAAGAAACCTGTGACCACGGCTTGTCCAGAAGGTCGTCGAGGGTAAAACCTCTTGCGAATTAGGCTGGAAAGTGAAAGTGATGAGTAACAACAACAACAACTCCGCTACTAAAGAATACCAGGGAGGAAGCAAAAAAGAGACTAATAAGACAAAAAAACAAAAAGAAAGGAAGACAGGTAGGTATTGGCTATCAGGTATACCGGGTATTATGGTGTATTGTGTACCATGTACGTACATGAAAAAAAGGAAAAGAAAAAATACACCTGATCAGGTTTATTTATTATTATGCTGTATTATTTTTGCGGGGGACCATACATAGTAAATAGGACATACGGTACACAAAAAAAACTATACATTTCCCTATTTTTACAAACAATAGTTGGTCCTATTTACTATTATTTTGCCCCCCCGTAATAATAGTCGTAGAAGATATGTTAGTTTTTTTATTCGTAAATTTTGAAATAGTTTTTATAAATTTTGAAATACGTCTGCTGTGAGTTCGACTGATTAATTAGTTGAAATGGTTTTTATACATTTTGAAATACAGCTGTGACTTCGACTGATTAAATAATAGTTGATACTCAACTTTGCAAGCTGCGTAATACGCCTCGTCTATATTCCATTTTTACCTAATTTTACAAGACTTTTAAGTATTATTGTGATAAACCGAGCGCGCGTATATTCTATGTGTGATCCCTTGTCAAAGATATGGGCCAGCGGCTCCCCTGGATGCTGCCCGGGTCAACAGGACAATTTAAAATAATCATTCTGCGCACTGATACTTGTAGCGTGTGGCCCTCCACGATCCATTGGTGGCACGCGGCCTGAATATTGCCAATGGGGTTTGTTCATTCTTTATTTATTTTTTAGTTCGATATATATTTAGTGATTACTTAGCGGGTTCTGTATGGGTTAAGTACCAGGGCGCAACGACAACCACAGCTCAACACAAAATGTATGTAATGCCGCACAATGCTATTATTATTCGGAAGAACTTGTATACGTACTCACGAACGAACCCAACCGTCGCCGCCACACAAAAAACAAAAAATCACTTGTCCTTCCTGCCGAGCGCCTCCCGAGAGATTTCGCTTTATCATGCCAATCCGTGCGAACCGTCCAACAACAACACGACGAGGGCATCGACAGTGTCATCTCCCAACCTATTACGCTTGCCGTGTCCCCTATCCCCCGCAGGGGCGTTCGGTCTTTTATCGTTTCATCGTATCGTTATCGTTTATCGCATTTTCGAAACTAGTATCGAAATACCGAACTTTTTTTGCTTCGATACAAACAAAAATTATCGAACGATATATCGAAAGTTTCGGTACGATATCCAGGCCCTCTCGTATCGACGAAGGCGGGCAGTATCCATTTGCGTCCGCGATTTGGTTCATTCTACACTACAGCAGAGTAGTAGTTCATTCGCTCTCTCTCGGCTGTAGAGTGCTGTACCAACCACACACAAACCACCGCTCTCCCTCTCTCCCTCTGGTCTCCTCTCTCAGACCAAAGTTAGCACAGCCCCCTCTCCCGAACCAAAAGCAACCTAAGCACCGCAGTAGTAGTAGTGACAGATCCTGGGCGACGCTACCAACTTCGTCACAAATATAGCGTTACTATCCAGGCACAAAGAGTTGGCATTGCTATGCAACATCTCTTCCTATTTCTGGCCACGCTGGATTCTTACTTATGAGGCAGGGGGTGTCCCACCCTATTTTCAGTACAAAAAATATCATTTTCTTACTTTCGTCCGACCCTCGAGCCTGAAATTCAATCTGGTACGGGTATGTTGCCTCCCTTTTTCTCGGCTAGCTGGCAGTTGTGTTCTATTTCTGGTTGCTTTGTTCTGTGTCTCGCGCGAGTTTGCATTGTACGCTCGACGTGGCTTGCTGTCTTCTGGCCGATACTCAGCAAACAGTCTACAGATGGAAGCCAGCGGTCACTCTTCTGGTGTTTTTCGTTTGGGCCACGTGCTTTTAATTTTTTTTTTTTTTTTTTTTTTTTCATCACTTTTACTTTCCAGCCCACTCGTAAAATGTTTTACCCTCGACGATCTTCTGGACAAGCCGTGGTCACAGGTGTCGTCCCTTCTCCCCCCCGGTACGTGCCTTTAGTTTTTATCGCGCATAGGGTTCAGCATTCCCACTGCTCGTCGATTTTCATCGAATGTACAGCTAACTCACGCTCTCGCGCTTTCCGCTAATCAATTTTAGGCAAGAAAAAGTCCTTACGAGCATGCACTCGGTGAGACTCGAACTCACGAAATTGATCTTGATATTAATGGCAGTATATGTTTCGCGTGACCACAACGTCATGATCGCGAAGCCGAGAAACACAGGCACTAACGACAAAAGAGTTTTTTTTTTTTTTTTTTTTTTTTTTTTTTTCATCATCACTTTTACTTTCCAGCCCACTCGTAGGAGGTTTTACCCTCGACGATCTTCTGGACAAGCCGTGGTCACAGGTGTCGTCCCTTCTCCCCCCCGGTACGTGCCTTTAGTTTTTATCGCGCATAGGGTTCAGCATTCCCACTGCTCGTCGATTTTCATCGAATGTACAGCTAACTCACGCTCTCGCGCTTTCCGCTAATAATCAATTTTTTACGCAAGAAAAAGTCCTTACGAGCATGCACTCGGTGAGACTCGAACTCACGAAATTGATCTTGATAGGCTCGCGGACCACCTACCAAGCCACCGGTATACATGGACGTTGTACAGTGTGTAGGCGCGTAATGAAAAATTACCATTTCACATACTGCTGTAGTGCAGTCTAAACATGGATGAATACGTACGTGCAGAGCAGGAGAATTTTCGGTATATACGTGTGCAGAGTTCCATCAGCATGCGTCTGAGTTACACAACGGTTGGTGCGGTCCGGACCAACATACCATAGCATACGTGGGTGAGTGAATAGGTCGGGGCCGGGCAAATTGCGGTTGACTGCTTCCTTGTATTGGCGACAAAAGTGACTTCCTGGTGCTCGCTCGACGCGGCAGACAGCGAGTAGCCAAACCGCAGGGAGGGCAGGGTGTTGCAAGGCCTCCTATCTTTGCCATAGTGAGACTATTCGCATTGCTATACCTCTGTATAGGCAGGGCATGGCAACCCTAACCACTATTATGATCAAGACAGCATACCACCCAGTCGAGCATAATAATCTGTGATGAGCACGTCTAGCGTGGCGGCGGTGCCACCGCCACCACTGCCTGCTCCAGATAGATATGATGGTATGGGTAAACGATGAGGGCACATAGTGATGGGTCAGGGTTGTCGTGAGCTGCTGCATGATGAGGCGTGGCGGCGGAAGCAAAAGGCGTCAATAAATATTAGGGCAAATCACACACTAACTATTAATACTCGTCTAGTATTATACCTATTGCGGGGGGTCATAGTAAACAGGACCAAATATTGTTGGTAAAAGTAGGTAAATATATAGGTTTTTATGTATACCATAGGTCCTATTAACAATGGACCCCCGTAATAGTACTATTCCTAGGGTTATACCTGGTACTACACAATCTCCCGCCACTACTATTAATAAATACCTCTGTTGAGCACTACGAAGGGCACCATAAGATTACGCGACAAGCTGGACTTCTCGAAAAAATATAAGAAATTCGGATACGTGGATTGGTACGGAGTTCAAGAGAATGGATGGGTGACCTGTGTCGTCTCCGGTGTCACCTGCGTTCGTTCGTCGTGCTGTTTCCGCAGTCTTTTCGGGCGTTCGTGTTTACAGGCAAGGTCAGCCGGTTGACAGTTTGGCATCTGGTGTGGCCGACTGCTGTCTATACTGATATGTACAATTGATGCCAAAAGTGAGACGGAAGTTGAATATTTATAGCTGATTTTAATAGTAGTAGTGGTACCAAAGCCCTTTGCTTGAGCCATTCGTAGCTACGATAGAGCGCATGCCAAATATCAGTCGGCGCCAGCAAGCTTTATTCAGGGCACAATGCGCAGTGTACCTGTTAATGGCCTTTAAGGCGTAGGTGTACCTTATTTCTGGCTGATACCCTTCAGAAAATGTGCTGTATGTGGTGGTGAGTTTGTGTCGATCGCAGATTTTCACCAAAAAAATGTACAAAACTTTCGTTGTTTGCTTAATAGACTACGTATACTAATAGGTAAATCATGAATGGTGCTGTCAACCCAGATGACGGGGCTCTCAGAAAACAGGCAGTCGGCCAAGACTGACCGGTCCGTTCATGTATACTATAGTGCACCTTGAAGGGAAGATCAAGGGCAAGGTGGAGTGGGCAAGGTGGAGTGGGCACGGCGCGTGCCCACCCCAACACGGAAAAGGGGCCCACTTCGGTCAGCAGGCTGTGTACAGAACTCAAACCCAATTCCCACACGTATCCTGCAATGCAATGTCCCGCCATATCTCCGTACCAAACCCAGATCTCCGTACCAAATCTCCGGATAATTATTATTGCTGTCACAAAGAGAGTGATGTCATGAGTACATCTTTCACTCCCCCTGCTCGTGCCATCACTTTCCTTTATCTCAATGCAATAACATGAAAAAACCCCATAATATATCCTCCGTACTATACTCCAGATAAAATCATGCCTTCTCAAAACTATAATCAACAGGCAAGACACTCCACAAAGTACAATAGTCCGTAGACTAGATAATTGTAAACTCAAACTATAGCCTCAGCTAGATCCCCGATCACTTTTTAATACGATTTCAAACTTCTCAGCACAACCTGTATCTTGTCATATCGGTCATCCTCAAATCACAAACAACTCAATTCAAATTCAATATAATGTCGCCAAATAACGGGTGATCAATCCATCATCGTTTCCATCAGTCTCAATTTCAAACACAAATCGTTCAATCATCAAACACACCCACAAAGTAACGCCAAGTTATCACACAGAGAAAGTGTCCCGTCCAACAATCCCCTATATGTCTTTCCTTCTTTATGCTCTCTTAATTCCTCCCCATAAAATCCACTATCGAGCACATACTACTGCATGCAGTGTCCTTGACACAAGTTTTCCGCCTCACGAATCCAAGTCAAATACCAAACATATAATTCCTCCCCAAGAATATCATCACATAAAAACAGAACACAAGAAATCCCCAAGACTCTGAAAACCAAAAAACATTAGGTACGGTGGCACATGCCGCACCAGCAATAATCAAATCATCACACAATTAAGTCTGAATCCCAAACGATGTGGTACTACTTGCAATTAGATACCACAATTTCAAGACTTTTTAACCAAAATATCACCACAACAACACGTTCAATCAGTATCCAACACATACAGTCCAAAACAAAAACAACACATAAAACACCATCCCTCACTCCAAATATTCATGACAATGCCCCTGTGGAATTCAAACGCCTCCCTGGTTAGTACCTTTGTGAGAAAATCGGCATGTTGATACGCCGACGGCACATAAATCACCTTGATCTCGTCCCTCTCCATCAACTCCCTAAGAAAGTGGTGGCGCACATCAATATGCAAACGACTGCATACTCAACCCCATTGCACTCCCCTTCTCAAACGAAATCCCCAACGAACTCGTTCTCCTCACATATCCCAAAACATCTCGCGCTGCTTCCCAATGCCCCAGCTTCGGGTCGGCACAGTACCTCGCTATCGCGCGCACTGCATTTGCTATGTCTGGCCTCGTCATCATCGCCAGCCACATCAGCGATCCAATCAGTTCACGAAAAGGCTCACACGCATCCTCCTCATCAACATCAAACTCTCCAAGTCTCACTCCAACTCCAATACCAAGCGGCACACTCTTTCCCCACTCAATATTATACTCCTCCGCTAGCTCCAACGCGTAGTTCTCCTGGGAAATAGTCAAACGCCCCGACTCCCAATCTCTCTCATAAACACAACCCCAATACCAGCTGAGCGGGCCCAAGTCTTTAACAGGCACCATCTCCCCCAGATCCCTGCAAAACTGTTCATATATCTCCTTCTATTTCATGAGAAATCAACGCAATCATAGAAAATATCACAGCAGTAGTCATACTCATCGAAAATAAAAATTAAGCCAAGAAATTAAATGCCAGAGATCGCAAGGAACCCCGTTCCTCCGGACAAGAGTCTCCCCTTGTCCCCTACTCCCGCCATAGATACACAGATCGCGACGGTAATGCGAGATAACATACATTCTTTTTCACTGAAATTTTATTGACGTTGAAACTACTCGAAAACAACAACTCTCGCGGAATCCAAATTGACCAAGAAAACATTTCAAACACACAAACAATGAAAATATTCATCCAGATTCACAGTCAACCACATTTCAATAAGAATCACCCCAATGCCCCGAACACTACTGCTGTTACCTCCGCCGCGGCTGCCTCTCCGTCCGGTCTCACGGCGTCACCGCAGCTCGGGTCATCCAGCTTATCCTCCTGGGTGAAATCAAACGTCTCCTCGGCAGCATTGACCCGGTACACACAAGGGATGACAAGTGCATTCGAGCGATTAGGTCTGCATTGGGTGTTTTTATCTTTTTACGCATCCACAGCTTGCAAAATACTCTTTACCACTATGAGTATAGTTGAACTTCTCAAATGCTACGGCAAATAACAGTTACCTGTCGACGAGAATACCTGGTCCCACATCAAACCCATGTATTCCACGATCACTGCATACTGCAGTACGTACTTCATGAACATATACAGCAGTGCCAAGCAAACTGTTTTCGTCTCAGCTCATACCCATAACTCTACCGTCATCAGCAGTAGTACCGGGGCAACAGACGCTGGACGAGGGGGTGTTGCTCTCTGCATTCCAGTCAGTATTTTACTCAAGTCTGTGTCATGTATACTCTGATGTTTCGCTCTCAGTACCATACTACTTCTGCTGCTGTGCTCGTATAATTTATATTACTCCGTCCGCAAATATCTTGCCTTTTAGGACGTAACAAGTGGCGCGAGTCGTGCTACACAGCAGCTGGTATTCATCAACCCAACAACTCAAACACGAGTTACCCGCATGCAAAGATGTAAATATGTGAAACACCGCAAACAGACGTGTTGCTGTAGTCGGGCACAAGGGTTCAACACATACACATCTTTCTGCTGTACTTGTACTTGCTCGGTTCTGCCAACTTCAGACCGACGCAATGCCAAACTCAGCAATAGAGTGGGAATATCAATCCTCTTCCTGTATATAATACGAAATGACGTCCAAACGGTGCACATGGGCGAAGGATCTTCGTGCAGTCATTGAGCTCACATCATTCGCACGTATCCCAACCTAATTCTAGAGTACCTTCACCCTTTTTATTTCATACTCGTACTCGTATCGATGCCCAACCAGAGCCCTCGACCAGCCAATCATAAAACAAACAGACGTCAAAGTCCTGCAGTGCGTCTAGAGGATGACTTCAGTGAGGGAAATAATTTACGTACACGTCTGATGTGCATCTCATTTCATGTTTATACAATTACAAAACAACACAGACAAGGTCCCGTTTTGGCCACACACAGCAATCATCATGCTAGAAAACCCCTGTAACCTAGTCTGTTCGTCATCCCCTGCCCCTATTTTACCGTCCCATGGCTTCATGGAATATAATGTTAACGTGCCTGCGATAGCCCCGAGCGTCATTGCTCGGGCCAGCTGGTGTGCCAGATCTTGTCCACCGGATGTCAGCCGCGACTCGTCTCGTGCAGGTGATGCCGATGACTCTGCTCGCGTGTCCGCCCCGTGTGGTAAGCCTGGCGCAGGAATGTCGGACCGCGCTGACGCGGCTGCCTCCTGCTGCTCTTGTTCTTGTTTTGCTTGTGGTAAGCCTGTTGCAGGAATGTCGGACCGCGCTGACGCGGCTGCCTCCTGTTGCTCTTGTTCTTGTTTTGCTTGTGGTAAGCCTGGTGCAAGAATGTCGGACCGCGCTGACGCGGCTGCCTCCTGTTGTTCTTGTTCTTTTCGTTGCTGTACATGGGGAAGCTCCGCCTCCGATGCTTCTCTGGCGTGGTGCGCCTCCCTGATCTGCTGGGCCGAGGAGGAAATGGCGTCCCATCCCTCATATTCCGCGGAGAAGTCGAATGTCGAAGACATGTATGTATCCTGCCAACCACAGGCTGTGGTTTCTCACAGCACTCATCCACGATCACGAGCCACTAGTGTAATAGGTAAATCATGAATGGTGCTGTCAACCCAGATGACGGGGCGCTATTTGGGTTACTGAAAAAATAAAAAATTCGAGTTTTCAAGTAAAAAATGGGCAATGGGCACTCGATGGGCACCGATGGGCACCGATGGGCATGTTGCCCATTTTGCCCATTCCGTTTAATATGATACTTGCAATTTTCTCCAGCGATTGTTTTTTATAATCGCTGAACGTTATGAAAATTACTAAATACCTATCACAGCAGGGATATCGTCATACGATACAGGGCCCAAGAAATAACTTAACTGCCAAACTTCGTGGGCTGGATACGGCCCTTTGGTCGTGTCCCGTGTGCCCAGTAGTTGCCGTATTCAAACCTGGGTGTCCTAACATCCAGCCCCTAGGCAGGCAGGCCTGCGACTGACACGGAGTCAGGCCGGCTGCCTCTGGCTTTGTAGCAGCGCCCGCTGGAAGTAGTATATACCAGAAACAGGATTCCTACCCTAAATTCAGTACGTCGTGTACGAGTATACTGGCTATAGTGGCAAACGACTCCCGAACTTCTTATTTCCGTGTGAATCTGGGCTCGTTTTCTTAATATATACGGTGTACATATACCAATTACCTGGCACAAGGCACGAGGTAATATATATATAGCCATATACCTGTGTCCTGTGCTGCTGTATACCGGCTACCGGCTGGATGGACTGATACCAGTATTGGATATGATTAGACCTGGTATGTAAGGCGGCATCATAAGTACTCGTACAGAGAAGGAGAAGTTCCACACTGTCCCTAAATATAAGTAACATGTATGTATAAATAGTTAATCCAAGTACCCACTATATTTCGGTATTGGCCGTTACATTTGGGTACAGAGTGGGAGTACGTCAACAGCAGAAGTAGTATAATATGACGCTCTTCAAGATGAGCATACCCATTCTAAAATATAAAAGACACTCAGGGTTGAAAACAGCCCCTGTCAATGCGCTCTCTTGCTTCGTCATACATCGCAATAACAGTATATGAGTAGTTTTTTTTTATGTATTGCCGTCCGAGCACATGCAGATCATGCTTCAGCCATAAAACAAGCAAAATTCTAGCACAATAGCATCGATAATGTTGATTTAGCCGTACGAGAATGTATCGTAACGTTACAGGAGAAATGCTGCAAAGAATGCCCCCCCACAACGAAGCCCGAAGCAGCACGGTATAATAGACGAAAAAATAAAAGCGTCGCAATACGCCAAACATCCAGTACAACGAATAGAACTCAACACTCTAAAACAACAAAAAAACGTAACGACGACGCACAGACGAAACGATGCAAATTAACGTCCTAAAAATAAACGCCAGCACGAGTTCAGTGGAAACATGCCGTGTCCCTTCCGATACGTCACAAACCAATCAAAACACTTCAGAAAAGGATCATCCAGCAAGCTCATTGGACAAATGGTGCCGGTATGTATCTATAGTATGTATGACCGGTATATACCTACAGTATGTACATCTATCTGCACGGCATACAGACGATCAACAACAAACCGACATCGCCTGCACGGTTCACATGGGCCTCAAACCCTCTAAATTAAGTTCTCCTTTACTATCCATAGCTGCAACACCAGCCACCCCCGCTACCGCCACCGCTCCTACCCCCGCCCCCGCCGCGCTTCCCTCCATATCATGTGCAGCGGTTTGGATCGGCAGGAAAACAGCCGCCCCCGCTCTCGCCCCCGCCCCCGCCGCGCTTCCCCCGATATCATATGCCGCGGTTTGGATCGGCTGGAAAACAGATACTTCCGCCACCGCCCCCGCCCCCGCCCCCCCCCCCTCCCGCTCCCGTCCCAAACCCCGCTCCCGGCCCCGTCCCAGTCCCTGCTCCTGCCCCCGCGTCCACCCCCGTCATAGTCTCAGCTTCCGCTTCCGCCCCCGATGCCGCTTTGCCCCTACCCGGATCGACCGGAGGGGAGTATGACGTCAGGTTTTTAGCTCTAAAGTAGTCCTGCAGGCGCTGGCGCTTGGCGTCCCTGTTGCCACTGGCTGACAGGTGCAGAGATCGCAAGTACATGTTGGCCAACGTGTCTGAGAGCGTGTTGATCTGTCCAATCCCCAGAGGAGTGCCGTTCGCAACAGTGAGTCTTGCAGCATGTACATCCCAGCGTTTGCGCTTTCTCTTGGGCTCAACGGGCGGCTCACTCGCGGTGGGCTCACTCGCAGTGGGCTCCCTCGCAGTGGAGTGACCCTTGCTCAAGGCTGTGGCGAGCTTTTCGACATTCTTGGAGGCTTTCTGCGCGGCCACTTCGATCGATCTCTTTTTCACCTTTCCCGTTGAAGTGGGCGCACGGATCGTCGGCGTGGACACCTCCGAGAACTGCTCCTTAAAGAACTCCGTGTTGTACAGCTCTACCGCCGCTGCGGGCACGTCCTTTTCGTTCTGCCTCTGCGCTTTCGCTAACGATTGGCTCAGCAAGACGACCTCTTCCGGGCTTCGTGGGGTGAGGGGGCGCTGGGATTCGACGGTGGGCCGTCTCACATGCTTAACCCGTGACCCACCCAAGTTGACCGTACGAGGGGCTTCTCCGACGTCGGCCCCTCCAACAGCACAGTCGCCCCCCCCAACCGCACTGTCGGCCCCTCCAACCGCACAGTCGCCCCCCCCAACCGCACTGTCGGCCCCTCCAACCGCACAGTCGCCCCCCCCAACTGCTCTGTCGGCCCCTCGAACCGCACTGTCGCTTGTCCTGCTCGTCTCGGCAACCGTTAGGCGGTCTTGCTGAAGGGGTTGTGGGAGACCACCTGCTTTTTCTTTCACCCCCGCAGCCCCAGCTGCGCCTCTGACCCTCGCCAAGGGTTGAGGAGGATGACGGTCGATTCCAGAGTCGCCCCGTGAACTCTCGACCGTACTCCGTTGCGCCACCCTACTTGCACGGGCACTCCTTAGTCCTTCGTTCCGACATTTTGCCAGCTCGTCCCGCCTCATGCGTTGGGCATACTCGAACCCCATCGGCTCGAAGCCATCCTTGGACACCTATACGAATTTGTTGAATTGCCGGGAACAGCGGAGCAGAATACACATAAGAGCACAATCGCAAACGCAGAATAAAAAGAGACGAATGGCACATACTGGTAGGAAGTTGTTACAAAACAAACGGGAGGTGGGTGTGACAGTGGTGGGTGTAACAGTGGAGGTGAGTGGTTCTGAATGGATGACGATGCTGTTAATAGCGTGCGCTCACTTATCGAAGCTAAGCGTGCGCGAAAGCTGCGGATGATCAAGCGAACAGAAGAAACTACAGCAATATGGAAGATGGACAGTGATTTGAATTTTTTTTGTGAGGAAAACGACGACAAGGATGATCCGAAGTAAGACACACCGAACAAGAAAAACGTTACATCGTACAGGAACACCAAAAGCTGTGCGTCGTCGATAGACGTAGCTCGCACCTCATAACAAACTGATATAAACAGTAGACACAAACAAACAACATAAAAAAGAACATAAACACTTACTGGTGCCCCCTTGCCGCCATATCAGCTGTGTTTACCGTAAATAGTAATTCTGCACATCTGTACGAAAATGGCCAACTCTCGGGTCTCACCTGAGGGCGGGGACCCGCTTTGGGGAAAGGTTCCGTAGTAAGGCAGAGCTTCGCTGCGTCGTTGGCGTCCCGCTCAATCCAAACGCGCCCAGTCGATTCCTTGCTCGTGCGGCCATGTTTGCGGTCCATCTCGTAGTTGTGACGGTGAACCCGAGCTAGCAGCTTCATGTCAATTGACTCAGCGCTGATGTGAGACGTGCCATCAACCGAACGGTTAATGCTGCTGTGGAACGCTTCGTTCTTGCCCGTGCCTCCTTTCTTCGAGTATGACATAAGGTTCGTCTTCGGCCCCCGACCAACCTCCATGTACCTAGGCAGAAGCACGTGGCGGAAATTATAAATAAGTGACAAGCGACAAGGGCGTACAATGTACGAGTAAGTGGGATTAATATATGGCAAGAGAGAACGTCGGACATGTGCGAGAAGTCCTTAACCATACAACATTGGCTGGGATATGTACCCAGCCCACGGCACACTTACATTTCCTCCACCGGCAGTGGGTCAGACCCACATCCATTCTCGAGGCACTTGATGGGATTGTTCGCCACTGCAGCAGTGCCCGCGGGCCCTGACTTACCCTTTCGTTTCGGTGGGCTCAGCAGCGGGAGCTCACCCTGCTCCAGACATTTCGCGTCCAGCTCCTGGTGAAAATTCACCACCCTCCTCACTTCACCTACCATATCGGGCACCGGGCGAGACTTCGTCCGTACGTACATCGCCATACTCTTGGATTTAGCCTTTGCCTCCGCCGTTGTCTTGTCCAGTCCACGACCTTGAAGATACTGCGTCACGGCCTCCACATCAGGCTCGTGCTTGGAGCGGACAGCCTGCCCGATCTCCTTCGCAAATTGAACTCGTCGTGAGTGGTCCTTTGAAGTGGTCGAACCCGAAACGTTCTTCAAGCAAGTCCGTCGCGAGGAAAATGTTGGCGTGCAAAGGGTGTGCGAAGAGCGAGCGATTACAACGAAAATAGGTGTGCTGCCCAAACACGCTTTGGGCAATGGGTACTCCAACGTGCACACAATATCAAACTGCGTTTGCATGTACTAATAACTGGAGAATACATTCTGCATGCCTTTAATGCTTAGTCTCACCAGCAAGCCGAGCCAACGCGGACATACCCACTACACCTGTATCATGTGGAACGCATCCCCGAAGGGCGCACGCATCACACTTGGGAACACTCCGGTCACGAAGTGCCGTGCAGTATTGCGAAGCTGTTGGCAACAGCGGTCGTCGTACACGTACTTCAGATCGTACAGTGTACCGCTCCTCTCCCGTCTATCCCTGTATCTGCGGGCGGTATTTCGAATTTCAACGTTATGGACAGCGGACACAAGGCAACGTCAGGCCATACTTGCCATAGATAATGCTAGAAGAAATACACACTTATCTGCAACTTCGTACAAACTCAACAAGCAGAAAGGAAGATGTACTCCAAGCCAGAAGGCAGCAAGGCTCGATGAAGTAATTACCAGCTAGCGTCCATTACATGGCGGGACGAAACACACCTCGTCAAGAGGGGAACGATCTCAGCCTGGCTCTCTGACCGCAAAGCTCCAAACGTGTGAACCTTGGCGTCCTCTCCCATTGCGAAGAACAGACACCTGGCCTCATCCGCAGTCCTTCCAGCAATACGGAACGTACCGTCCCAGTTGAGAAAACTTCCAGAAGACTCCGACTCCAACTCCGCCCGCATATGGTCCTTGTCCTGTGTAGCGATGACGAAAAACCAAATTAAGTGCGCATGACGCGGTTGTTAATGTTTCCGTCGTCAAAGACCAACCGATGAGATAGACGAAAACGAGCTACTGCGGAGATTAACAGAAAGGTCAACCCAGAATCGAATAGCGGCGAGAAAAACGGCCAACAGTTGGCCATGTACAATGGAAGCCGGCTTTTATCTGCGCTGTTGGTCGACGGACACCCTAAAACAGTACAGTAGCTGTCACCTCTTCGTGCCCTGCCTTGAAGATGGTATTTAACACGGGGACAGAAGGTGTAGATATCAGGGTCCCACGGTTGAACTTCCACCCTGGCCAAAGAGTACACTTGCCGTCGAATCGCCTCTTGCGCTCGGCAGTCTGCTGGCCGTCCACAAACCGAATATACCTTCTCATGTCCCTGACCTCTTGACCCTGCTTTCCCGCAGACATAACCCTGTGGAAATTCTGACGGCCGTCGCAACAACATAGCGTATTGTAGAAAAAAACAGTTCTGAGAAGGCGAAAGTACAGGGGGGCCGAGGGGGGAAGAAAAACGAGAGAAACTCCTTAGTTCGTCGTAGCTTCAAAACAGCTCCCAACCCACTGTCAGCCTGAAGCAAATACGACACAAGGAAAGCTTGAAAGCACTGAAAAAATAAAAAGGAGCGAACTACGTCGCCTTACAGTAGCACCTGCGTGTTACCCTCCGTAGCCCTAACTCTGTCAATGAGCCCCTCCGATGCGCCATTTTGCTTGAAGAAGCGGAAGGGGAGTTTGGCAACAATCGCCTCAGGAAGCAACTTCATGTACCTGGGTAATTGCATGGAAATATTGTGCAACGTGTTGTTCATAGTGGCTCCCACAAACTGTGAACAAGGCATGGTTACCACGGTCGTTGCACTTGATCTGGTCACCTCCATCCCTACAAACAGGGTGTGGTGAAGCTTCACTATTGTACTCCCCGATACACGACATTACCGCCGCGTATGTCGCATATCCTTCATAATCAACGTCTCGCCGCGAGTCTATTGTTAGTGTTGTACCCCTAGACTATGCAACGCCGCCCGACATACCAATACCTTTCATCCATTGTGTTGAAGGATACCCCGTCTTTGCAGTAGTGTTTGACAGTATCTTCGTTCTCCCAGTCGATACCAATCGGTGCCTTCAGATCCGCCTCCGCTGCCTTCTGAGCACTCGCGATTACCATCGGGCATTTAGGATTCTTGCAGGAATACTTGCCCGAAACTGGCATCACCACCCTGTCTACGTCGTGCGCCACTCGCACCTGCCATAGGACACCACATGAGCACACCGGGAGATACACAACTTAGTTCTTTTCCAAAATACTTGCAAGAACGCCATCATGACATCGGTATCAAGACACAGATCTGTGGCAAACAGGCTGAAATCACCAGGGGACGCCTTAAATTGCGCACTCACTCTTTGCCAGGACAGGGGAGGGAAGCCGTGCCTCGATGTCCCTGGAGTTTTCACAAACTTGTTCGATCGGCAACCCGGACATATCATCCTTACTCCCATGCCGTTGCTGGTCTGCACCTGAGGTATGACACAGACCAGGGTATATTATTAAGCCATTTCATGCCGTATCGAGCGTAGCCAAATCATTGAAAGTCTTGTCTACTGCTGTATACCTCAAACAACACAAGAGCAATACAGCTCACCACAAGTTGAAGTCCGCGACTCCATGTGTCAAGCTCACGAACAACTTGTAGTGCAACACCGGCCAGGTGGGCTTGATTTACTTGCCTGGAAGGGCTTCAGGCCGACCAGCTCCTCGAAGAACACCACCTCATGCACGTAAAGAGCAACCACCACGTGAATTGTGGCGAACACGGACATCGCCGACAATCTTAACAGGCGTCCCATATCGGCTCCTTGCCCCTCCCGCTTCTTCATGTCGAGAGTAGCTGCGTCGGGTTGCATCGCTTCAATCGCCCGAGTCTCGACGCTTTCCACGGGATGGCATATGGGTGCTTGAGGAAATCGCTTCCGAAATGCTGCAGCTACATCACGGGGCGACGACTCAGCGATATCCTTCCTCTTGCCCTTGCCCCCCGCTGCCTTCTTCTTCGGCGGCAATAAGCTGCCGTTTGCTGCTATAGTTGGAAGAAAATCCACTACCGCCCGGCCTAAGCGCGACATCGCCACTTGTAGCGCTCTGCTGCTCCAACGACGTGGGTCGTCTTCCTTGGCCTCTCCCTCCTCAGGCTCTTCCTCCCCAGGTTCTTCCTCCCAAGGTTCTTCCTCCTCAGGTCCCCCCCCGCCAACCTCTACCTCCACAGGCTCTTCCTCCGCAGGCGCTTCCTCTTTGCCCTCTTCCCCTACGTCTATGTCCTCATCCGCGCCCGCACAGCAATCACTCGGCAATGTACCACCTCCACCCTCGGGAGGGGACGATTGTGACCTTGGAGGGTGGCTCGACGATGAAGTACCACCACTCCGCGTTGCCACTTCACCCTCTGCACTTGCACCGCCCCCCACCGGCCGGGGAAGACGCCTGGACGAGGCGGCACCCCCAAAGCCTCCAGCCGGAAGCTGCATTGCCATTGTTGCTGTGCACTGGTAACAGAAATGGTCCCATCCAGATGGATTTGCGTCGTTGGGAATGCCTGTACGGTGCCTGCCCTGGTTAATCCACCGCTTGCACCCATGGCAATTGAGCATCCGATTGGCGGGTGCCATGGATGCACCCGGCACAGATCTATCAGGCAGTCTGCCCGACATGACTCCATCAAGCCTCAAGCCGGCAGTGCTGTGCTCGCGTATTGTCATCGGGCCACCATCGATCACCCCGCACTGCATGACCCCTTTCGACTTCGGCTTCGTTCATTGCAAACCCTTCGTGCCCATGGCCTGATGGGCATCATTTTTTTTTTCTTCCTTCCACTCAAACAGTCAGTCATTCGTATCCCAGGATTGTCAGTTCAGGTTTCGGTACGATGGTTGGTCTGCAGTAACGCCATCCAGCCGGGGAGGGCAGTCGGCCAAGACTGACCCGTTCGTTCATGTATATTATAGTGCACCTTGAAGGGAAGATCAAGGGCAAGGTGGAGTGGGCACGGCGCGTGCCCACCCCAACACGGAAAAGGGGCCCACTTCGGTCAGCAGGCTGTGTACAGAACTCAAACCCAATTCCCACACGTATCCTGCAATGCAATGTCCCGCCATATCTCCGTACCAAACCCAGATCTCCGTACCAAATCTCCGGATAATTATTATTGCTGTCACAAAGAGAGTGATGTCATGAGTACATCTTTCAAATACTATCATCATACTACTCGCATGGAATCCATGGAATATAAACCAGCTATGAAAACAGCAGTACAACACACACTCTTGCCCGAAAGCAGCGCGTGCATCAGTTCAAAACGCTGGCACCCCCAAGCGTCCACTGGTTCCCGGGTTTCCGGTGACTCTCTTCTCTAGATGTTTTATCGGAACAGAAAAAAAACATTGCCATCTTAACACGCTGAGTTTAGAACTTCGGCTGGTTTGTGCCCACCGGAGAGCGACGGTGACTTGTTAGAGGTGCATCACAGCAGCTTGGATTTATCTCGAGATTTATCCCACGCAGGTTCTCAGCAGAGGCCTACACCTCGACTAAGAGGTGGTCCAGTAGTCGAAATTGGTCGAAATGTGGGGTGCGCAAAATGCGAAAAAACAATCCCAAAACTGATCGTTTGCACTTCACTTCACTTGCGGACGGCAACAACTCTTGTACAGGAAGCTGAAGCCCGCGCAATTGAGATATGCTCATGATGGGGTCTGTCAGGGCGTCGGGTGTGTCAGACGGCAGTCGTATAGGCAGCGAGACACGACTCATGGTGTGTTTTCGTAATATGGATATTTGCGTTGTACCCTGGCAATGTAGACAGAGGCTGTGTCCTCGGTGTTACCCGAGATATGACACCGGGCTAGCGATGGCCCGGGGAGTAAGATACTCCCGTGCTGTAGAGAGAAGAAGACGTGATAACACGTAAACACTGGCGCTTAGATGGCCAACACACACAGATGTACTCCACAGAGAATGCAAGAGCCGAGACGGCAGCTTCCAGAGATGAACAGGTAGCTAGGATACCATCAAGATCCGGGTAGAGAGCACTTCAGAGAGCGTCCAAAGAGAGTGAGATACTCGATCCTACGAGAAGATACGATACGGTTGCTATTCCTCCGCATAACTACGTTGCATGCCGAAACATACAATCTACGATACACGTATGATCTACGATACATAAGCAGTGCTACTTGAACATTGACACAAACATGGTCATGTGCTAACATTTCCATAACACTCCCCCTCAATGTGAAATTCGATGATAAAACCAAGAAAAACAATTTCAGTCAGTGATAAAATAGAAAACAGTCAAGAAACCATTTCCTGCAATATAGTAGTTCGATGCGTTTACTAGTACAATTTTAACAATGCTTTGTGCCTTACGTGCATACATTTATGTGCTTGCAAAAGTACTGCTATCGTTCCTGCACAAACCAAATTTACCATAACCTTCAATCCTACATGTCTCGTTCAACCAGTAATGGTTCGAGACGAATGTTGACCATTGAAATAGCAAGCTGATTTCCACAAATAACAGGTTCACAAAACAAACACACAAACACAAACACAGTGTTGACGACACAAACAAATAACATAAGATGTTGACGACGATACTGACGTCAGAAGCTGCTGATGATGTCCAGTAGCTGTTGGAAACGCGGCTTATCAAAATGCTTGGTCCCGATATCGGCGGGGTTGTCCTTTGTGGAGATGAAGTGAGTCGAAATCTACCCCTCGGATACCAGCTCGCGAATGTAGAAGTAACGGAGTGCAATGTGCTTGGTTCGAGAACTATATGAACGGTTTCCAAGCGCATGCAGAGTTGCAGTGTTGTCGCAGTGAAGCGGCACTTGAACGAACTGCTCCCCAAACCCTAGCTCCGTCAGCATGTTCATGCAGAACACGGCTTCCTTCATCGCGAGTGCCGATGCAACCAGCTCAGCTTCCATTGTGGACATGGCTGTAAGGCTTTGAAGACCAGATTTGAAACTGATTGGAGCCCTGGCCAACATCATGATGTAACACGACGTCGACTTGCCGTTGTCCGGGTTATTAACCCAATTTGAGTCCGAGAAGGCCGTGAGCTTAAAGCCTCCCTTCTTGTACACAATTTTGAAGTCGGTGGACCCTGCCAGGTACCGCAAAATGTGCTTGGCCGCCACCATGTGCACTTTCGACGGATTTGACATAGCACGAGAAATCTGACCCGAGCTGTACATTATGTCATACCTGAGTACAGAAGCCAGGTACATGACCGTGCCTGCGATCGCTTGGTACCTTTGCTTCTCGTCGGCGTTCAGTAGGGTCTCCTCCGGCTGCTTTGTGAAGAGTTCAGGTCCGTATCCGGGAGTCAGTGTTGGCTTGCAGTTGGCGAAACCGAATCGCTCCAGCGCGGACTTGGTGTAGTCCTCCTGGTCGATTGTAAGCGTCCTTTCGGCACGGTTGCGGGTGACCTGCAGCCCAAGTACACGCGACACATCTCCCATGTCAGTCATCTTGAACCTGTCCATGAGCTGCGCCTTGATCTTCTCGATTACTTCGATGTTGCCACCAATCACGAGTAGATCGTCCACGTACAAGGTGAGGATGACGGTGACACCCCCATGCTGGTATGTGTAGACACAAGTGTCGGACTTCAGCGGGATGAAACCGATGACCTTGAGGACGGGATCAATGGTATGGAACCAGTTCCCGGGGCTCTGAGCTAGCCCATAGAGGCTTTTCTCCAGCCTCATGACCAGAGGGCCTCCATCCTTGTCCTTCCTCTTGAATGTCGGCATACAGAAAAGCAGTTTTCACGTCCAGCTGAAATACCTCCAGATCCAGCTCCGCTGCAATTGCTAGCACCATTCGGATGCTTTGCAGACGGCGAACCGGAGCAAACGTACTGCCGCAGTCCAGGCCCGGAACCTGGTTCCAGCCTTGAGCCACAACCCGCGCTTTGTATGAGTTATCAGCTTTACGCTTCAGAACCCACCTGGAGTTGATGACTTTCTGTCCCGGAGGAACAGATGATCGCGGTACCAGCTTGTACACTCCTAGTTCGTTCAGACTGGCCATTTCTTTGTCCGCGGCAGCTCCCCAAAACTTAGCGTCTGGAAGCTTCATGGCTTCAGCATATGACTTGGGGACTCCCGGCTGCATGGTCCGTACAGCATACGCGTACTCCACGAATCTAGACATGCCGGTCTTGTGAGCTACGTCCTGGCACTCCCCCTTCGTGATGTACGCAAAGCCGAGCCGTCTTAGTTCGCTAAGTGTTCTGGCGTTAGGTTGGCTTGAGGCAGATCTGGTCACGGCCGGTGTAATGGCGCGACCTCCGCGCGACGCAGAACCACCACGTGAAGAACCACCACGCGAAGAACCACCACGCGAAGAACCTCCACGCGAAGAACCACCACGCGAAGAACCACCACGCGAAGAACCACCACGCGCAGAACCACCAGGCGTAGCACCAGACGGCGTAGATCCCGATGGCGAAGCGGAAGGGCTCACTCCCCCAGGCGAAGCAGGCGGGGTAGGATCAACAGGGCTAACGCCAATATCGTGATCGGTGACATCATGGATTGGTTCCAAAAAGTCGGTCACTAACGGCTCTGCAGCGTCCAGGTTATGAGAAGGCGAACCGATATCTTGATTAGACGTGTATTCACGCACATCCCTCACCAAGTCGTCACTTTCGTCGTACGTGAACTTGCTGTTGTCGAAACCACCGACCTCCACGCGAGGCAGTGCAGAGGGCGTCTCAATGAAGACAACATTTCGACTCTCTCTGACACGTTTCGTCGCTGGATTGTAGACCCGGTAAGACTTGCTGTCTGTGCTATATCTAACCAGGCGTCCTTCCCAAGCACGCGGCTCCAATTTCTTGGTGTGGGTCTCTACGTGTACAAACGACCTAGCCCCGATAACTCGAATGTTCCCGAGGTAAGCATCGTTGCCGTAGAGTGCCTTGTAGGGCGTACCGTTGCTCAACGCCGCATGTGGGACCCGGTTGCTCAGGTAGACTGCAGTCAGCATCAACTCCCCCCAGAGAAAACTCGGGAGACCCGAATCAGCAAGCAAACAGCGCACGATACCAGCAAGCGTTCGACCTGCCCGCTCGTTTGCGCCGATCTGCTGAGGGGTATTGGTAGAAGCAAACTCCAACTTGACGCCGATGTTTAGACAGTACTGGCGGAACTCCTCACTCGTAAACTCCGTACCTTTGTCCCCTCTCAGGCGGACTAAACGCTCTCCGGACGGAATCACGACGGCCTTGTTGAACAGCACGAGGGAGTCGATGGTGTGTGTCTTGCTCTTGATGAGGTAAATCTCCTTCCACTTCGTCAGCTGATCAACAAACTTGGTGACGTAGGTGTAGCCGCCCAGTGCCGGAGGGTTGATCGGTCCCATGGTGTCAACAGAGACATGTTCAAACGGCCGCTGGACGTCATACGACGCTTGTTTCGGGTGGGGTTGCTGCTCACTCTTGCCGAATGGGCAGACGTCGCACGGCGTCAGGTCACCGTTGCACTCAACACCGCTGTGCGGCATCTTCCGAAGAACTTCCATGCTGTTGCGGTTGGCATGCCCCATGCGACGGTGCCACAGGTCAGCAGAAACCACCTTTAAGGCAGCACCGCTAGGCTTCACGGAGGTACCAGCACGGTTTTCGATCGCGACAGCGATGGAGCACATGATTTGTCCGGTCGTTGCGTCGACGCCTAGAGTCTTCATCGGCACAACGAGGTCGCCCTTTTCAAACCTCGGTTTCTCCGGGTAGAACAGTGCAGCCATCCCCTCCACCATGGCCATGGAGACGGAAAACAGGTTCGTTCCCAGCCCAGGGACGATGATTGCACGAAAGGAGAAATCCTGGTTGTTCCCACCATCATCGGTAATGGTGCCGTTGACGGTGCCTGCAGCTACCCCGTACAGGATGTGCTTTTCAGCTGCGACGATCTGGTGGGGAACCTGAAGAGGTTCATAGTCCCGCATTGAGGCTAGCAGTCCCGGGGTCAGCTCCGGATCGACGAAGTTGAATGATGCCCCGCTGTCCACCAATAGCTCAATGTAGGTGCCGTCGGTACGAAGCCCACCTTCACCTGACAGGTCAGGAGTGCTCGCCATGAGCGCTCGAAAAACCCCATCGGGTAGACGGTAGGTCGGTTGTGATGCCGCCTGAGCAGACGCAAGTTCCCCCGATTCAGCCCCGGATTCCGCGGTGGGAGCCCCATGAGAAAGCGTGGCCGCCGCTGGCAGGGGCACTCCCATCGCGGTGAACGAGTAGCCAAAACCGTTTTGTGTCTGCGGAGGAGGCGGAGCCACGGGTGCGCTCCCGACATGAGCGAAACCAACAGCCCCCGACTGTGGTTGAGGAAGAGCAGCGGGGTGAGCGCTCCCGACATGAGCGAAACCAGCGGCACCCGACGGTTGTGGTGGAAAAGCGGCCGGATGTGCGCTCCCGACATGAGCGAAACTGCCTTCCCCCGGAGACTGCAGCATCGCCAGGCGTGCAGTCAGCGACTGGATCTCTCGCTGAGCCTTGCACTCGTTGTCGCTGTGGCTGGTAGTCTTGTGATAGCTGCACCACTTTGGAGAGGGGTCGCCGGCCTTCTTGCCCTTGTCCTTCCACCGCGACTTTCCCGACTTCGACCGGCTCTTCTTGGCTGGCTTAGGGCAATCTCGCTGGAAGTGTCCGTACTCATTGCAGTTGTGGCACCGGTCTTTGCTGGTCGCGGCCATTGCCGCACCACGGCCGGAGACTGCGGGCCCCGACGACTTCCTCGATTGTGCGTCGATAAAGTAATTCACAGCGGTTCGCTTTATTTCCTTGACATTTGGAAAAGGTTGCCGGTAATGCATGTCCCGCATGAAGCTGTAGTCCGACGAGTGAACGAGAGCGTTTAACACTAAGTCCTCGAACGTCTCCTCCGGCGTGGTCTCACCCATATCTTCAAGCCGAAGTTTTAAGTCGTCCATGGTTGCCAGGACGTCGATGACGTTCTGACCGTGTCGGAGCTTGGCAGAGTGGAGTTGCTCCCTGAGGGCTCGCCGGGATTCTTTTGTGTTTCCGGCGAAGCGTTCCTTCAGGGCCGCCCAAGCCGCAGCTCCATTTCCCATTTCACCCCCAGTCTTCCCTTGAAAATGCTTCGTGGTAATGTTAGCGGATTCAACTGTGGAGAAGTAAATGAGGGAGAACAACTGGTTGTTCCGACTTTTCCAGTTTGAAGCTGCTGTAGCAGCGCCCACCCCAGTGCCACTGGGGCACGATTCTCCGTCAAGAATCTTCAGCAGGTCCTGCGAATGAAGACCCACCGCCATTCGAAACTTTTCCGCCCATTCGCGGTAGTTCCGTTGATCTTTGCATTGACCAACGGTTTCGAGCGTCTTTTCAACGCAGTGTAAGGCGATTCTGTCATCGCCTCCCGATCCTTTTCCAGGGAACGGGGCTACGCTCAAGGCGCGTAGGCTTTCCTCACACGCGTAACGCCCCGAGTACCTGAGTATCTCGACGCGCAAGGGACGGTGCAAGATCTTGTTGCTACACGGATGTAGGCTTCTCAGGATTGCAGCCCTGGAGCTCACAACCCTTGTCCGCCGGACACTCACCAGTATCCGCCCAGACTCCTATGCTCCGGGAGACACAGGAATAACCTACCACAGATGACTAGGCTGCGGTGTATGGCGTCGGAGGTGTCAACTCCTTCCACGTCCTGCAGTCACACGGGTCAGATGCACTGCTCAGACAGGTCGAATCCGCAACCTTACGCACGCACCACAAACCGGCACGAGAAGGTAGTCTTGGATGTAAACCCTACCTCGCGTGACGACGCACGCGCAGGAAACGTGGAGCACGTTATATTTATTTGATGAGGCTGCCACAACGGATGCACCCAGCCAAGCCAGATCCTCACCCTTACACACGCTACTGAGTCGGCACCCAGCAGCTAGATGGTATCTTGGACAGACTACACCTCGCGATACGACACGCGCAGGTGATTTCGAGAAGTCAATTACACAGACCCAGAATACCTGAACGGTACTCTGCACATGCGAACCAACAACCCTGCACAACTCTATTCGCCGACCTGATTCAACGCCTAGAAGTTGTACCCCCGAATGCTTTACACACAGCAGTAGCGTACCGAATGTGCAGCCGAGAATCCAGGTGATCAGTCCGGATCCAACAGCAGACGGGTTGACTCAATGTAAACCTCCAGCAGAAAGCTCCCTCCAGCAGAAGAAGCCTCCGCAGAGAAGATGTGTGTGTTCACCATACGCACAACGCGAGGCTCATAACCTAATATGGATAATTGCGTTGTACCCTGGCAATGTAGACAGAGGCTGTGTCCTCGGTGTTACCCGAGATATGACACCGGGCTAGCGATGGCCCGGGGAGTAAGATACTCCCGTGCTGTAGAGAGAAGAAGACGTGATAACACGTAAACACTGGCGCTTAGATGGCCAACACACACAGATGTACTCCACAGAGAATGCAAGAGCCGAGACGGCAGCTTCCAGAGATGAACAGGTAGCTAGGATACCATCAAGATCCGGGTAGAGAGCACTTCAGAGAGCGTCCAAAGAGAGTGAGATACTCGATCCTACGAGAAGATACGATACGGTTGCTATTCCTCCGCATAACTACGTTACATGCCGAAACATACAATCTACGATACACGTATGATCTACGATACATAAGCAGTGCTACTTGAACATTGACACAAACATGGTCATGTGCTAACATTTCCATAACGTTTCGTCAGTTGCAAGAGAATAGCACGAAAAACACGCAAAAACGCTAAAATGTTTCATTTCACTCAAGGGAGCATAGCACAATGGCTTCATCGCCGATGAATAAATAGTGTTCCCTAGAAGATTGCTGTGCTCCAGGCGAATGGTATATTCATAAATATGAAGTTGTCGTCAAAGATGCTGCCTCGCGCCAAAATACGTTCCCATTAAATACTATGATGGGTAGTAAGTTATTGGGCCCGAACAAGTGCAAAAATGGGCTAAAAAAGCTCACGATTCTCGTATATTTGCGTCAACCATTCTTCAACCACGAAATACGCATCTCGGTTGCATATCCCTTACTCTAATTTCAAGGCGTATAGATATGTCGCCACAGCGACTAAGCGCGGGTACTTGACGACGCATTCCTGAGCGTGCCAGCGTCCCCTTAAGGTGTGCTTCAGGTGGTTTTTGCGTACAGAGTAAACAAATGGTGTTGTCGTGTTCGTGCGATGCCAATTACCGAGTGCGACCACTTAAATATAATAGCAAGAACTTGTTGAAGATGTACATCGTGTCCATGGTGATGCCGTTCCCAATTTTATGTGTACTTTCGTGAACGTATCGTTTTTTTTCTGATTACTGCATGTTTTGTCCAACTTCGTGTCTCAAATTTTTCCGTATTGTGAGTATTTCGCTTTTTTTAGTCGTCGTTTAGTTTCAATCATTTGCTGTTGATGTTCGTTCAACTGTGCTGTCAATACTGCAACCCTAACTAAAACACGAGACACTTTAGCCTGGTACGTTTCCCAACCTGAGGATACATTGTGACGCGTACATTGGACAATCTGGAGACGTTGTGAACGTTTGCGTTGGCCAATGACCGACCTTTGATAGAAATAATAATGATGTGAATCTCTTGCGGAGAAACACGTGTGGGTCTCTCTTGGAGAAACACACAGGTGGCTTGGTGGCACCTAGTGACCGTGAGGTTCACTGTTGTTCAATAGAATAGAAAGGAAAGAGATGGTTTGAAAGGTGGCGCTTATGTGGCCGTGCTCTAGAGAGCGGTGTTGCGTTGGGGAGTGTTGGGGAGTGAGCTCGGTGGGGCTCACAACACTTGTGTGATCACATGGTGCGATCACCCTACTCTACATGTTCTACATGTCTACATGACCCTTATGATCTGATCATGTATCAGTACCCTCAATGGTCAGTACCCTCAATATTCCATGTACTAGTACCCTATGATACGATATACTACGAGTACTCTTATTTTTTTCCACGACTGATGATCTTATCTCATACTATCGTAGATCTGTCAATATCAGAACAATAGACAGTTCTTCTATCGTACATTCTAACATCCCCCCTCGATTCGTACATAAAAAATAAAAAATAAATATTTTTCAAGAATCGTTTGGACTTGTACAGCCCCCCCCGTTGACAGCATTAAAGCTTCCAGACCGTCCTCGCGGAACCGCCTGGTCGGCATGAAATTATCTTGCCGTACCAAACAGAGGATGCACTACTGCTAGTACCCCTAATAGGGAACGCTCGTCGACCCCTGCTCGTCGTCAACAACAAAAGAAGACGCACACGAACAGCAACCGCAACAACAGCAACAACCGCAACATCAGCAACAACCGCAACAACAGCAACGCCAACGACAACACGTCTACTGCCGTAGTAGTTGATACGCCATGCAATTACCCTAAATGCAAGTATCCCGACTCGCATACCAGGGAGAATTGTGGGTTGCGTGCGGCCCACATCAGGCACGGTTTTGAGAAATACTTTCGTTGATGGTGCCCGTCCCGGGTACCCTCACCCGGTAGGAAAGAGAGAACCACTGAGTCAGAAGAAGTGAGAGGTAGTTCAACGTATGTTGTAGACACACTCCACCCAGTAACTCAGAATGGTAGGGAAAGGATAACCATTGAGCCAGAAGTAGTGAGAGGTAGTTCAATTTATGTTGCAAACACACTCCACCCAGTAGCTCAGAATGGTAATCAGAGGGACAAGAGTGGCCGTATGACGAGCCCTCGAACTCTGAAAGGGATATGAAATAAGAGAGCACGTTATTTCAATAGCGTAAAGAATGTTAGTTTCTCTGATAATGTAAAGAAAGTACGTTTCTCTGATAGCGTAAAGAGAGTACGTTTTTCTGATAGCGGAGCTGTTCAAGCTGTACAGGACCTGAGTATCAAAGCACGCTAAGATTGCAGCAAAGAGATCATCTGTGTTAAGCGAAGGTAGCAAAGCATTACGTAGACAACGTCGAAAGACACAGTCAGCGTTAACTTTAGCACCTCAAGCAGCACATGTGACCCGAGGATTCAGATTAATGATTTATCATACAGAACAAAGTTCTGTGGTGCTGAGCACCCTGAGCAACGCTTTGGTTAATTTAATGCATCGTCGTTACGTGAGTATCCAAAGTATCCAACTGCATTGAATGCCACCTCTAAACGGGTACGTGTCCCCGCCAGAGTTAATAATCACCCAGTACTTGATCTAACGATCGATTCCGCTAGTGATATACCATGTGTTGCCGCAGATTTTTTGCGTCAACACCCAACCTTGACGCCAATACGGAGCCCCTACTTTCGTAGAGCCACAAAGGTCCCAAGTGATGTGGTAGCTTTGACCCGCTACCGAGGGCTGCACTTTTACTTTCTTATATTTAGGGCAAGGAGAGAGCCCTCCACGTTGGGTTAGCAGCGTGGAGAAGAGAGAGATTGAGAGAGTAAAGTTCGGACGGGCAAACATGGCCTGTCTCGACTTCAAGGAGGCTCGGGTTATTAAGCCGAGTTCTCCCGGTTCTCGGAAATATTCCCAGATGTGATAACACTTCTGATGTATCTTCCATGGGTACATGTGCGACGACCAATCTACGAACCTTTCCCAAAACCTGTCCTCCACATACGTGGTAATTTGAACCGACGTCGTAATGTTGTGGACACCATACGATCTCACACTCATTCAAAGAATACATTATATATAGATGTCGCCATTAATTGAAACTCGCGCACCAGGATATTGGTAACTGTCGTCAACTTGTGTGCGCTCTTAGTTTCGGAAATTGACTCGATATACTACCCTTGCTTTGTCTTACCCTATTAGCTCCACTTTGAATAAAACGTGAATCTTCAAACCACCTTACGCCGAAAATTCTAATCTTTCCGTTTCTCATCTCGAGTTTGTTTGTCCCATACTGAAACCAAGAAAGTAAAGTTATTTTTTCGGATGCTGGTCATCTATATTTTAGATTATTTTTTTGTTCGGAAATAAATTCAATTTGTTACCCTTACATTGTCCTCGATTAACTGCACTATCAGAAATAATCTGGATACTAAAAACAAAACCACCTTGACACGAAAATTGCCAGCTTTCCGTTTCTTAACTCGAGATTTTTGTCTCGTACTGAAATGAAGTAAAGTCAGATTCATATTTTTCGGAGCCCGGCCAACAATCTGTTGTGGGTGGCGATGGCTATATTGTTGGACACAATCGCGTACCTATGGTTGGCGGCAATAGAAGCTTCGGCGGTCGTCAAAAATGGCCATCGACATACATCATTCCACGGTATACAAAATGTTTAGGTAGTAGTCTATTACAAAAACACGCCTGGCAGTCTATTGTGGGTGACGATGGCTATTGATGGATACAATTGCGTGTATATTGTTGGCGGCAATAGCCATCGATAGGCAAACGTTTTGGTCTATTGTTCGAACAATATATATCACGGTTGCTTCCCCAACATCTATTGTTCAGGACGATGGCCATCTGTGGACAACCTTGTGACTCCATTGTTAGGGCAAAGGCATATTGTCTCCATTGCCGAAAATGTATTGTTCCCTGACAATATCTATCGATAGACAGCGTTGCCAGTCTATTGTCGTTAACAACATTTATCAATAGACAGCGTTGCCAGTCAATTGTGGTTAGCAGTGTCTATCGATAGAGAGTGTTGCCGGTCTATTATGGTTCACAATGTCTATCGTTAGCCAGCGTTGCCAGTCTATTGCCGTTAACAATATCCATTGACACACGCATTTTCGGGGCTACCGTATTGGCAATGTTCTATTTCCTTTCTATTGTCCAGGGTATATGCACATCTTACCTCATATATCTTATCCGTACAGAGTGTAACCGGTTTGGGATCACTATTATTAACACTGAGTACCAACCACAACAACACAGCCGACAATGCAACACACTGAACCCCGATGATGCCCACTGCCTTGTTGAGACACACAACGTTGCAGCCCTCCTTCACGCTATGCCATGCACCGACATTGCTGCTCATCACGATACACCATGCACTCCTTACATGCGGGTGGTGATCACAAGATGAAAATATAAATATGACATTGCTGCGGAACAAAATATTGCGTTGCTTAGTAAATCAGAGTGCTTTGTAGGTGTGGAAACAGACTGGTGATGGTGTCCATTGATAGGCAATGTCCACCACAATCGATTCTCAACGGTGTCCATCGATAGCAATTGCCGGCCACAATAGATTAGAAACGTATCTATCGATAGCCATTGCTGGTCACAATAGATTCAGAAACATATATATCGATAGCCATTACCGGTCACAATAGGTTGAGAAATGCATCTATCGATACCCATTGCCGGCCACAATAGATCAAGAAATGTGTTCATCGATAGCCACTGTGGACCGCAGTACATTCTGCACGCTAACCGTCGATAGCCATTGTCGGTGACAACAGCTTTCAACCCAGGTACTTCAGCACACTCCTGCCTGAAGAATATGTTGGGGGCGTATCCTATCGATAGGCATTACCGACGACAATGGATCGAGGAACGTGCCAATCGATAGCCTTTGCCGACGACAATAGACCCGTCCATTGCACCAAATTATATTGCTATTGCAGGGGCCATTGTCTATTGTCCAGGGTGTGGTATACTCGACAAATCAGGTATGCGTTGGACGTCGTCTCTAGTTTTCATTAGGATTCGGATCAGTTTTTTTTTTTTTTTCAACATTTCGGGGTAAAATGGCCGTTCTTCATGGATTTAAAAAAAAAAGATTGGTTGTATTTCATAAATTTATAAAAATAGGTCGGTTTTGGATTCCTGTCGGCCGCACGATTCTCGGACACTTTCTTTCACGCGTCGATTCTCACTGCTGAAAGGAGAAAAAACCTGTACCACCCCTTTTGGAAAAACTGTTCTGCCTGGACCATGGGATTATGATGAAGCCCATGGCTTTATTTGCAAAACACGGTTATATTTCGTTTTTTCAGGCTTATATTTCCGACCAGATTGATATAGATTTTAGAGTGCTTGGTTTAGGTGAAAAAAATAGTGTGGTAGTGCGGATTCTAATTGTCCAGACTGGTCTGATTAGGTTTATTTGAGAATTAGCGAGGTATGGCACCCCCCTATACGCCGGAGGGTCCCCAAATGATTTTTTTTACCCCCTCCTCCCCATTTTTTTGTAGGCCAAAGAAAACATCCGGAGTGTGGTGTCGGATTTTTTTTCGTCACCCCTCCTTGCACTTGTCACGAAATGTTTCTCTACTGTACGTGTAAATTAATGACTGTCAAAAGCCGATATACGCATGCATGGTTACACAGCAGACTATTAACAGTCGTCGCAACAGCACCAACCAGTACTACTACTATAGTACAACTACTACTGCTTCTGCTGCTGCTGCTACTGCTACTACCACTACTACTGTGGTAAAAAAAGCCGTGATCGGGGGAAACGATAAGCTCCCAGTAAGCGAACTGTACAACAGTCGTCATCATTCTTAACGGTCGTTTCGTGTGATCGTCCGTACCGATCCTATACCAAAACCTGGCATGTACTACTACTACTACTACTACTACTACTACTACTACTACTACTACTACTACTACTACTACTACTACTACTACTACTACTACTACTACTACTACTATCACTACAACTACAGCTATAGCACGGCTCTTCGGCCCGCGTAATCTCTCCCGCCTCCTCACGACCCCCCCCCCCCCCTCGTAAGCTTCTGTATGCCCATCTGGTGGGCATGAGGTAGAGTGGATTCATATTAGTGATTGATATATGTTACTCTGTTTGTGTGTACTGCACGAGCCGATATCACATTGTATGGGATGACTGATCTGGCTTTCTGTGATATGGCTCGGCTTCCGTACAATTGCCGTGAGTACCGTGCGAAAATTGTGACGCTTTGTGTGGACTCATTGTAATGCAGAAATAATAATTTACGAAAGTACGCGCTCCTTAATTTGATTATGTATGTGTATTTTCGACCGTAGTCAGGACGGTGTTTAGCGTAGTAGGCAGGAAACAAACGATTCGGCACCACATTAACCTGATGTACCGCTTTTGATGTTACTTTTGACACACGTAAGGTTGGGGGGAAAAAACGAACGTGCATCAGTACTTGTGTTTTTCTCGAGACTGCCAGACACTGCGTTTTTTCGGCATCACATGACAGGATGATGTATACCTGGTATGTAAAACAGAACGACTGTTACTTCCGCGACAAAATATCGCACGAGGAACCCACCAAGGAACTATGTGTATCAATCCAGCCAAGTGCAACAGTGTGGTCACAACCGCAACCCCCACACATGTATAGTAAGACCGCGTTCATAACTAAGATAAACCTTGCGAGTCGCCGTGATGCTTTAAATATCTACTACCGAAGCATGGAAAACTATGACGCTACGTTCCGCCAAGCGTACAAATAGTCCCTCGTAGTTTTTTTTTTTTTTTCTCCCCCCACCCACTTCCTCATTGATGAAAAAAAAAAGTAGCCCGCGAAAATACACCACCCTGCAAAACGAAAACACACCAACTGATCCAAGCAGTTCAACTGCATAATTTGATACAATGCTGATACATCAGGCAAGCATACAAACCAACACTGCTGTTCGTGTATTTTGTATAATTTCACCTGCTTCCCCCTAGTAACCCGCGACCCCCGCCATGAAATCCCATACCAACAAACACAACTACCTACAAGGTATCGGAAGCCGTAAGCGCATCAACCGAGACAACCATTTCATGTGAAAATAGTTGGTTTCATTGGTTTTGTACCGTACGCAAGTTGATGCAAAACCTCGTGCGCGTAAGACAAAATCAGTTACACCCCTCCTCTCACCGATAGAACACTCAGGACAAAAACTAACAAGACTTGCAAGCCAATACACATCCACCGAGCCAAGCAGTGTATCTTCATCATTGCAAGCAATGACTCAACGTCAACCGAGCATTCAGGGTAATACGTAGAGGTCATTCTTTTATGTACGCCACGCCTAAACCCCCCCCCCTCCAACGCTAACCAGTAAACCCTCCCCCCCATCCACAGGCGGCCAAACAGGAAGGGGATAAGATTTACCCAAACGTTTTTTATGTAATATATGGAAACAACGTAATGATGAGCGCCCAATTGTTGGAGGTGTCTCTATTAGGAGTAGGAACGGTGCCCCCCCCCCCCCCCCCCCCCCCCCCCCCCCCCCCCCCCCCCCCCCCCCCATCCACCACATAGTAAATTGTCCCCCCCCCCCCCCCCCCCCCCCCCCCCCCCCCCCCCCCCCCCCCCCCCCCCCCCCCCCCCCCCCCCCCCCCCCCCCCCCCCCCCCCCCCCCCCCCCCCCCCCCCCACTCAGAACAGCAAACACAATGGAAGCCGAGATTGCGCCAACCGAGTCAAGTAGTTCGTGTTGAATACTTACTTAGATTGTTTTTGCTTGCATCATATTCGAAACAATGCAAAACCACGTGCGTGCAAGCCAATAAAATACATGAATCATGCCAAGGTCAAAACATAAGCCATGAGGTCTTGCTTTTCTTGGTAGATGGGCTGTCCCTATTTGACTTGGAAACACTCTCGGCGTCGCCAGAGGGCTTCTTGCGCGTTAGAGTTCGATTGAACTCGGGTGCCTCCATGACCCTCTGGAAACGTTACAGCGAAGCCAAAAGGGGAGGGAGGGAAAGGGGAAGGGAAGGGTGTGCAGGCAAAGGGGGAGGGAGGGGTGGGGTAGGTGGGCATCAGGGACCGTCGCAGAGGTAGTTTGGTCCATGTACGGGAGCGTGTCAACTGTTTCTATTTCCCCCCCCGGATGACTGAGATGGCAATACTAATGCAGTGATAGTTTATCAATTTACCGATGCGGGATGTCGGGTTACAGAAAACCACGGCCGTGTTGCTAGCATATACTATTAATACAATATGTAGTGGTCCATGAAAAAAAACTTCATGCAGTAGAGGTGTATCTCTTTGACCGGTTACCCGGGTACTCGCGACTAATACCCGTCTCCCAAACAATTTTCACGGATACGAGTAGCACTTGGCACGAAGCGCGTTTCATTTTCCTCCCCGGGTACTCGTGTACTCGCTGTTGGAGATGCTGTCGTCCGTCTTCTATAACGAGAACACGTAAACGAGCTGTGACACGCAGCGTGGTCGTTGGTCATTCGGCTACTCAGACTTGCTCGGGGGGAAACGAATACGTCAGCTAGCTGTGAGTACGACTGAAATAGTGATTGATACTCAACTTTGAAAAATGCGCGATACGTCAGACGCGCACAATTAATTGATGTTCGACAACCCTTTGGGCTTTTGGGGCCCCGTGGCATCGACACTACCGCCCCCCTCGCAAAGAGCACCACAAGAAACTTGACCTCAAAAAAAGCGAGAAGTAAGAAACTCGATACCTGGTATGCTATATACTGAAGTTTGTTTGTGCAAGGCACACGCTTCTCAAATGAATAATGTATCGATGGCTTTGAACCAATTCATCCGTTTCATATCAGAGGGCCGGTACTGCCCTATACTACGGCTGTATTAATAGTACAAATCAAAATTACGAGCTTTCATTGACACCTTTCCAAGCGTCTAAGCTAGAGTTTGCAAACTTCCCAAGATACAATCTGTTTCCCACCCTATTATCCTCACAGTATCACCAGTCTAAACAGGTGTCGCACACCTACCCCAGCGACCCGGGCTGGTTGACGTTGTCGATATACCTGGTATCACTTCATATAATCGTGAGTTTTTTCTGTCGATATCTTTACCCTCTCAAGTCCCTTTCATGTCATACTGTACTCGCGCAAATTATCTGTGTGCACATCATGTAACTCCAAGTGAGGTAATAACCACCTTTTAACAAACAGGGAATCTGCTCAGCCTGGAAAAGAGGGCGCGTTCTACGATAAATTCAGTACGTTATAGATCTCGGCTTGGTTTCTTATTACTGCTTGTGGCCGTCATGTGCTTTTAAAAAATATAAGTCGGATAGATCACGACCTCTTGTAGTAGTAGATGATTTAGGTCGTACCGCTATGATATGTTGGGGAAGATCTGTACAGTACAGATCCCAAACAGGAAACGTTTCGTGCTCGTAGATCAAGCAGGCAGGTTACACGGCTCTCACCCGCCAACATGAGCTGGGTACTACAGATCAGGCTTATATCTGCCCTGAAAGATTTACCCTCTGGTAGATCCTTGGTGTGTAAATCGATGACCGGATGACCGGCCCGGTGTTTTTTTCCAAGTCTGTCGTCAAAAACGCGGCGGGTTCAGCTTTTACAGGGACAATACTCTGTAGAGACAAACGAAGTCCTCTATCTCTCGTACTCGTACTACATCTTGCTACCTCAGAAATAAAATATGCGGACTACTGCTGCTGCTGTTGCCACCTGCGGCGTCCACGCCAGTCGAACAGCACTACTGCTGCTGTAATACGAGTCCAACGGGACCCACCTTCTACGGGCCCCTCTGTCGTAGCCGTCGCCCTCAGAGCGGAAGCTTTCACTGATGAAGCTGCTCCCCTCTCTGTCTCTGCAGCGTCGTCCCAAAAACCCTGGCCAGGGCGTCCTGTGACATCTCCAAAAACTGGCCGCCTTCAGGTACCGGTTCGATCTTGTCGTCCACGAGAATTCGGTTCAGCCGTCAAGCAGCTGCTGCTACATACCCCTGGTACGTATAGCAACAGACCCTGTGATCTATGAAGTATACCTGGTGCACGAATACGTACTGCTGTACGGTACGGGGACATACAGGCAGTGTACGTGGCAATAACAGACACAGGTGTCGGTCAGTGATGAAATGTGAATTTTGAATTTTGAACGTTGTGGGTTGTGGGTTGTGGGCCGCATCTCGTCGGGATATCGCAATTTGGAACAAAACGTTCAAGCAGATATCAAGTTTGCATCGTGTGGAGGATCGTTTCTCAAACGGAAACTTGCGCCAATTAACAAGACGTCCTGGCTATGAGCACGCGAAGCAAACGGCGAACGGGATCGGGTACAGCACTCGTGGATAGGATAGTAACAGCAACGACTCCGATAGATCGGGCATTCTTGACCCCGAAAAATGGTATGCAAAATGCTCTCGATTTTTCGCGTCCAAACCTTTCAGGGCCTGATCTGCTGGGCACAGCGGAAGGAGGCAGCAGAGCACCCGTAGAGCAACCATTGGCGCCTGTAGCGGTCCGGCTTCGTCTCCAGTCCCCGAATGAAGTGTGCACTCTGGGTGCTCAGTTATGTTATCCCCGGTCAGTAACACCTACACACAATGAACGCCATTTTTACACGTACCTCGCTACAGGGGGATGGGCTTAAACGTCCCCTGTGAGTCCCCAATCCTAGTCATTCCCATTGCCTTGAACATCAGTTTGATCATCATCTGGGGTTCTCCCGAGTTTTTGTGTTCTGAATCTACCTAAACGACATTTGATCATGACGCATATCTACTCAATCGGCATGTAACACACCGCTCTGCTGTACTGCCATAGCACCCCGTTGTGCTGCTGTGGTCTACTTGCTACAGACGGCTTATATTACCGATCAGCGACTCAATATAGGCTACTGGCTACTGCTGGGTAGCATGGTAGCTATCTTTAATAAATATAAGGTATAAAACATCAGCAAACGAGTACGAAGAAACACCGCATGGTCGGTGGGCGGCGAGGGGTTTCAAGAGCGGTTTCGTTTGAAGAATACAGTTCCACTACCTGCTGTGAGGTCCATGTCTTGCGTCTGTATCCTCTGACTAAATATTGGTTTGTCCGAGAACGGATCTGGCCAGCAGGTAGACGCTGTTACTCCGAGAGTATGGAGTGGTCAAATACATACTTGTACGAATTGTAGTACGCATTTCGTGTGATGTTCTCAAACTATAACAATAATAGCTCAATCTCCTGAAGTCCTGCCCGTGGTCACACAACAGGCTGTAAAAACTAAAATGCATCTCGACTGGAGAAAACAAACAAGTACGAAATAGTGCCGTACCGGTAGGTGAGAGAAACGGTATTAACGAGCCGTATATACCATTCCGTGTCAATTGCAAATGAATGACACCATGAACGTGTCCATGCTATTACATTTACATCCTAGAGCTAGAGCTAAATTCGAAGGAAAAACTACATCGCTGGTTCGTACGCATTTGCGGTGTGTCTGAACACAAGAGTGTTGAAATGCCGAATCTTACACTACACATCAAGCACAGCGCTTGCGATGGCTCACCAACAAGAACCGCAGGCTGCGGTAGAGGTGAGTCTGTGCATGAACTAGAGCAGAGTGTGAGCGTGGCATGTACACCCAGCATAGAGCCTAGAGCGGGCTAGAACTTTGGAAAAAAACGACAACCTTGATGTGAAAACAGGTGCCTGTTACATCGTTCCGAAAGGACCCCGGAGCGTTGGCTCCTAACGTGATTGCTTTCCCTGCAGGAATTGCGATTGCTCTCCCAGAACTGATACATGCGTCCTAAGCGGTGGATTCGAGATACACCATGCCAACCAAACTGAGCAGAGAAATCCTGGCCTTTTCCGATAGTAAAAACCCTCCCCAAGACGCATGTACTCGTTCACCGCCTTACTCACTAACGCGGTGAACGGAAAGTCAACCGATTTTGACGCTGCTTTAGGTATCTGACACGGCTCCCAATGTTGTTTGGGCATGTTAGCTTTTAAGCACTGTACTGCTGTACATGTACCTACGTTTGACCCTAATTCCAAGGGTTTCGTCCGCGCAATGGAAGGGTAGTTCTAAAGGCCACATGCCCAATGCCCAAACAAGAGGTTCCCTGAATGTCCAAAACAAAACGCTAACGGCGCGCGAGTTTGCGGACGCGAGCGTGTAGGTGTTGAGCGTACCACGCATCCCTGTTGTATTTGTTCGTATCCGAGTATCCGCCTGATCAGAGAGGAAGGCTTGAAGAGACACTAAATTGCATGGCACCGAATGACGAGAAACATGTTTGCATCATATTGCTGCTCTCCAGGTGACCATGGGCCGTTCTAATCGATGTCTTTTTTTTCCAAATTTTCCAAATATTGGAAATCTGTATAAAGATACGGAGGCGTTCTGTCGTAATTTTGGAAATTCTTCAGCCCCTGAAAAATCGGCACCGGGCCAAGCGATAGGGACAACTTTATGACTTACAAGCAAAAAACAACGTAAAAACAGACCAGGTCACCCCCAGAATGCACCAATCACATCACAGCTATGACTTGCCGTATGACTTGCAAAATGGCTGTTATTGGCCAACAGTCTCGCCGCTCGCTAGGCGAACAGCCAGGGTCACAGGTCACAGCTCCGCAGGAGAGAGGAGAAGCGTCCCTGCAGCTGCAGCAGGCACACCATGCACCTGTGGCGGTACGTCCGCGCTGTACTATGGCTAGTGGCGTTTATCGGAACCTGCGATTTGGCGCCGAGGGTGGAGTCACCGAGGATAGAGCGGTCTTCCCCGGCGCAGTTTGTGTATTTTTATCCGGCCGACCGCACCGCCGGCAGCAAGCCGCACCAGAAGCAGCAGCATCATCATCAACAGCAGCGACAGCAGAGTATGCACGCCCCCGTGACGCCCTGGCGCGTTGATCCCGCCGTCCTGTTGATGCGATACATCTATGCCGTCTTGTGGCTGGCACCGCATATCTCCGCGGGTGTGTCGCCAAGGGTTGAGCTTTGCTTGCCGGCGATTTTTGTGTACTGTTTTCCGGTCGTCTTTCTCGTCGTCGAAGCGGTACCGACTCCCGTGCCGAACCCTTACCATCCCCCTCGAGACCAGCGGCTCGTTACGAAACGCAAAGGGGCCCGCGCAGAAACGATCATCGCCAAGCGGTTTGGGCGCCCGCCGGGTGCTGTGGGTGGGCCAGGGTCTGCGAAGCCGGGGCCAAACGAGAGGGCAAAGGGCAAACGAAAAGCCCTCGCCGACACCCAACGGCTCGACCAGATGTGGGCTCGTCCTGCTGCTGCTGCTGCTGCCGGCGATGACGGCGGCGCCGACACCTCTGCTGGAGGTCACAGCAGTGCTGGTACGCACACCAGGGACCGTCCCGGCGGAGGCGGCGGGGCCGGTGGAGACGACGGGGCCGGTGGAGACGACAGGACCGACGGAGACGACGGGGCCGGTGGAACCGACGGGGGCCGTGGGGACGACGGGGGTGGTGGGGGCAACTCTGAGGGTGCATCCGGCGGTGCCCCGAGTCCACCACCGCCATCTCCAGATTGCTGGCGATTGTCGCCCGCCCAACGCGATTGGATAGGCAAAATAAAGGAGAAGGCCAACTCACGCATCGTCCATCACAAAAAGACCATCCTTAAGCTCGATCCAAACGGCTTTCCTTATGACGGAGGATGGGCATGCCCTCCTCTGCCGTCGGCGCAAGCGGGTTCAGGTGTGTGGTGTATTTAGGATACGAGTCGTATGGAGGCAAGGAGAGAGCCCTGCCGTACTGCTGTACGTGAAAAATACGTAGGTTCTGGTCTTGAATGTAATGAACGTTGTTTGAAAAGTATCAATACCTAACGGTTCTTACATTTCCGTCCAAAAGGATGTCCTGTTGTAGGTATATACCTGGTACCGGTACATTTATGATACCAGGTACCAGGTGTCCAAGTCCAACATACAGTAAGTGGGCACATACCTCGTACCGATTTTGCAAGCATTGACGTACGGTGTGCCCAACATTCTTCGCTGTGTGCTGCCGCTCGCTGTCCGTGCTTGTGCTTACTTAGAGCTTCGACTGTCTGCTGTGGGCTCTTCTCACCGTAGATTCTGAGACCTGCCGGCTGCTTGAGTTTTGCTCGAAAGTCTTGCGAGCTGTTGGCCCTTGTGTAAACATAGAGGACATCCTTGCACACATCATTGCTGGCCTCTGCAACAACGCCACACTAAGCGTAGTATTTTCGTAAAATTTGCGTCAGGTATGCCTTCCGTGGAACCCTTCCACCTCAAGAAGGTGTTCGTGTGGGTACCTGAATACATTTGGCCGGGCGTCAACCGTATACCGTGTCCGAAATGTCCGGGTTTCGGACAGCCCGATGGTTGGAATCCTGCTCAGCCACGTCGAGTCTTCTTGGAGGAAGATGTCGGGTACATGATCGGATTCAGGTGCGAAATGGACCTTTAGCACGCCAAGTTTGGATAGTTTCGTGTGCCTTCGGTGCTCATCTCCTTGGATGGTATCGACTATTACTGCCGTAATACACTACTTCGTATATGCACCGGGTAAAAAGTCTGATGTTACAACTGCAACTGTTGCGTGTCGTGATACTCTGTACTCGTCCTTAATCGCGATTTATTTTGGGTGTTCAAGTCGTAAACAGTCTGCAATGTCAACGTAAGCACTCGAATATATCCTTGCAACTTCGCTCTCGCACCCGGTAGGTATAAATGCAACCAGTGCAGCGCGGCCAACAAGGAGAAGTCGGCCGATGATCCCACCCGATGTACCGCCTCTTTCAATGCGTGGGATGCTGAAGTTTTGGCTAAAATGGACGATTTCGTCGCAAAGGAATTTCCGTTCATTGTAACAAGAGTCAACGCCATAAGCAAGAGCTTGGTACATCGTTTAGGAGACGACCTTGTCGCTGGCAAAGGCTTTGCGGCCACAGCGAAGTTCATTCGCCAGGCGTACATGACGACGTATATTCATCGACACCGTACATACGTCGCGTTAGCAAACCTCCGTCGACAGCGACGCGAAGCGTTGTTGGGCGTTGATAACGGTGATTCCCCTGCGTTTGGAGAGTTCGAGGACCGCCTGGGCTTCAACGGCAGCTTCCCTTCGGAGCATTACCTACGGGACATCTGGCACAAGTGGTTCAGCGAAATTCCAGTTGTACGGGTGAGAAGAAGGCGCTCTTGCCATGGCTTGCTTTCGAATAGCGCCACCAGGCAGTGTGAGAGAACGAAAAACTGACTGTAGTAGTCTCAACACCAAGTGACTTCTGTTCTGTTCCCCTCGCAATGATCACATGCCAGGACGAGGAGCGCACGTGGACACGTGAGCAGTATCTTCAAAGACGAGCACAACAGATAGACGGCCACGTATTTGCAGGCGACGCGTCCTTCAAGTATGCGAAGGTCATTCGGTTGTCGACAGGGCCGGATGGGAAGCGCGCGCGCCCTGTATACGGAATATTCACGATCATGAACGAGTACGACCAGGTGGGCTGAGATCAGGTCGCACATGCCCGTCAGTACAGCGCTGTACAGTAGTTCCGATGCACAAGACTGGTATATATAGCGGTTTAGATAGGAAGCTCGAGCAACTAAGGCACAGGCGCTTTCGTGTTGCCTTCCCTGCTCAGTGCTTGTAGTATATGCCAATCTGATCAGCTTCACCTCGCGTCTTGCATCCTGTAGGTCGTATTTTCGAAGGCCATGACGACTGCGTCAGTTCATGACCTCAAGAACGATCTGAAGATATTGTTCGTCAAACGGTTCCGTGGCAATGGTTTTGACCTACCGGCTGTCTTATTCACAGGTATGGATCTCAGTCGCTCATAGCTGTTTCGGTGTGTTTGCTTTGATTTGCTTTTTTTTTCATCCTCCGGCGGATTGGTAAAAATAAAGCTCAAGCTCACCACTTTTCCACGTTCAGATTTCGTGTCGTGTGATTTACAAGATTCGTACGCTGTTTTAGAGTCTTTCCCGCCCGGTCCAATTTCCTGGTAATATTTTATTTTCAGACGACTGTTGCGAGGATCGGAGCATGCTTCTCGCCATGTTCAAGGAGATCGAGCAGGATACTGGTATCCGGTTGTGCGATGCTGCGGTTGGCGTGGGCGTAGACCCACGAGGCGATACTTTGCCGGAGTTGACGTTCCCCTCGCCTAAGCATGGAGCGTACGTATTCGGACCCGAAGCCGTCAGGTTGAAGATCGCCGAGCTTGTCCGAGGCTGCGGGTTGCAGGGGAACGTCGTGGGTTTGGACTGCGAATGGGAACCAGCGCTGGGCGGCAAGACACCAAACCCTGTGTCGACTGTCCAACTCTCGCTTCCTGATGGCACTGCAGCCTTGTTTCATTTGCAACGCAAGCAAAAAAATCCCGTTTTCCCCTCATCTTTGCAAGCATTTCTGGAGAATCCTGACATCAAGAAGGTGCGTTTACGTCTTGGCAGTAACGAGTGCGGAATCTGCTTGAGCAAAAATCAAGAATACGCCCTTTGTGCTTCCGAACTCCTTGAAAACTCCTGACGCAACGTTTCGATGTCGTCTTCCTCCAGGTCGGTGTCAACGTCAATTTGGACGCCTCGTATCTGTTTCGGGACTACGACGTTGAGGTTGCAAATACTGTGGACTTGAGGACTCACGCACGTCACTGTTTGGTGGAGACCCCATCTCGCTCGCTGGCCGGTATGGTGTCTGCTTTCATCGGTAAAACGTTGAGAAAGGACCCGGCCATCCGCTTGTCTCAGTGGAGCAGCCGTCAACTCACCCCCGAACAGGCAAGAAATAAATCGACCCATCATTGTATTAATCGTGTCCGTCAGCGTAGTTCATTTTTTCGAAGTTTATGCTTGGTTCGTCTAGCCATCGGCTGCCATCTGCTTGACTTCGTTGTTGAATACCGTCTCTACCTCCACAGGTGAAGTATGCCTGCCTGGATGCGTATGCCTCTGTTCTGGTGTACCAGATGATCGAGAAGCTGAAGGATCCGATACGCGGCCCTGCTCCTAACTCTTTGGAGCCGGACACAAAGGTGCACATGAAGAATTTATGGTCAGGTCTCGTATTTCTTGATATGTACAGCAGTGCTGCAGTAGACCGGTTACAGCAGTGCTGTAGTAGACCGGTCTCGCTCGACATGGTCTCACTCCCACAACCGTTGGACTGCTGTCTCACGCATTCATTATCTTACAGGTACGGCTCTACAGCAATAACCATGCGAGTTGCGTCGGTATCGGAGAAGTTCAGGACGATACGGCGGCCTTAGTGACTCTCCACGTGTGGAGGTCGGGCTTACGTATGGACGGTCAACGGGGGGCTACGCGAGGTTTGGTCAAGGTGACCGAGGCGCTTGTCCCCGCCGCATTCGCCCCGCACAAAGGCGCCCCGCCGCCACCCTCGGGTAACGACCGCCGTCTGACTATGAATGATGTTTGCAATGGCGGTGGGCTTGCTATTTGGGACATTGCCCACGTTCGCCGGGCATCGGACTGGAAAGCGCCTCCCTCGGCACAGGTGACTTTGGGCGCAAACACAAGTTCGGCTTACGACGACGACGACGATTTCTTTGCCGCTACACCACCTGGACGCGTGGTGTGCCCTGCAGGTAAGATGTTTCGTCGGTTGTGTGTCGCCATTAGTTCTTGTGCTGTTAACGGGTTTTTCACGGCCATCTTGATGTTCCACCGGTAGTTGAACTCGAGCAGAATAGTGTGTGGGCCAAGGCAGGAGATGCACAATACGACGATAGCAGAGTCCTGAGGTAGCGATGGTAACCCTGAAACGAGGTAGAAGACGGGCGGACCAGGGGTTTTGTTTTTGATGTATTTTTAAAACAACGCGATCGCGTAGAGACCCGACAAAGCGCACGACGAACAGTGACTCATGAAACAATACAGAAAACAACGCATAGAGCTCTATGAAAGGTCGGTCCAAAAAATAATTCATGGCACGCCAGAGCAATCAGCTATGGTGTACGCAAGCAATGATGGTAATATAATATGGCTATTGGAGATGTTACTTGACAGTAGCTATCATTTTGTCGTCACTGGATACCACGGAATATCTGGTAGTATACGGTACAAGGGATCCATAATAGATCGATTTTGGGTGTGTCACCACCTGACGAACGTTGTCATAGACCGTAGTCGGGTACGGGTGTGTCATCACCTGACGAACGTTGTCATAGGCCGTAATCGGATTCGGGTGTGTCATCATCACCTGACGAACGTCGTCGTAGGAGGTATATGTATCTGTTATGTATCTGTTAAAGATCATCAAGATCGGAAACAGCCAAGAGGAGCGTTTGCACGCCCACTTGTTCACTCTACTTTTGCTCATCATCATCAGCTTGTCTGCTGAGCTTAAGAACTAATCAACCTTGGCCTGGAGTCGCCAACATCATCATCTTTCTTCTATTCGAAGATTTCACGCGAGTCTGCCTAACAGCAACTCAAGCGTTTGCACCTCGATCAGTTCTGTGTCTTGACCGGTCATCGGCAAGCGAGACTAAGCGTACACCAGCTTCGAGCTGATACACGCTACTTCACACCAATCCTCAATAATGGCATGCTATTTCAGTACGCATGAACCTACTTTTACCAGGCATAAATTAACCTCAGTGCTGTTGGTCCCTCTGACACATCGCCGTGTAGTGACTCCAGCTGCAGTCGTGCCCGTCGTATAATAGAGCGGCACGCCTTCAGGATCGCTCAAGCACCCAATGGAAATGTGCTTGCGGAGCAGCTCGGCAGCCGCCGCTGCTTCCGGTCGAAGGAGTTCTTCTCCCGATTTCGAGTCGACAACGTGTTTGAACTGATTGATCACCAAATCGAAACGCTTCAACAACCGCTTCCGTTCCGGCACGAGGCGACGGCAATGACGCAAAAAGAAGGTCCAGTTGTTTTCGTTGACTTCTTGCACTTTTTCCGGTGTCATACCTCCAGATTGAAGAGCTCTCTCTACCTGCCACCGCCGTACGTCGGCAACACGGGTTGTACTGTTAGAAGCAGGATCCGATACAAGGGTGGCGTGTGAGTAATGTATTAATGCTACCGTAGATCTCTGAAATTTCATACTCCATCCAACGCATCAGGAACAACATCAACAAGAACTTGCCTCTGCTACATCATCCCGATGAACGATGAAACACGCGTCTCTCAGTCGAGCCATGAAGGTCTTGAAGGCGCCGTGACTTTTCTTCACCAATCTCGAGATACGCTGGAGCCCATGAAAGAGATCCAGACGCACCACGATCGTGTGTATCGTCGGTTCCTGCCCCAAGTGAAGAAGAACAATGGTGCAAAGGAGAAGGGCCGTAGCAGGGGAAAGGGCGGTAGCGGGGAAAATACGGTAACAGGGGAGTCAAATAAGGTTCCTTTGGACCCGCAGGGAAAAAAAATGTCGTCGAAAACGACCGGCCTGTGGCAATCATATTTTTTCTAATTGTACGCTACTCACATGCTCCATGTCAGCATCTCTATCTTCTTCCGCCGCGCTGCCGTGGGCCTCTTCAGACGCATGTCTGATACGGCCGAGGTCTGCGGCCAAGTCTTGGAGGTTTTTACGACCAGTATGATGTTGAAATGATTCAGCGTGACACGGCCAGCTGGTACCCGGACAAGCCCCTGTTTTCTGATTGGGTTTCTGTGTTTGACGTCGAAGATACTGGCGAGAGGAGCGGGCTTTCTGAAAGTTCGTGGGGTTCTCATGGCAGTGGGAACGTAGCAAAGGAAGACCCGCCCAATAGAGACTTGCCGGCAGATATTTTGGGCGAAGATATTTTGGGCGAAGATATTTTGGGCGGGGAAGATGTTGTGGGCGGGGAAGAAACAGGAGTTGACAGTACCGTACCCCTGCCGAAACTCACGCGCACCGCGAAGCAGTACGCAAGTATGATGCAAACTGGGATACCAATACTGCCCGTTCATACTGCAGTAGAGAAGCGGAAATTTGCCAGCGAACTCGCCGACAACTATTTCCAGCCAGGCGATCCGAGGGGGAGATTGCAGCGGTTTCAGCGCATCAACTTTGATAAGTGGGCGGCTGCGTGGAATGATTACTGTACCAAAATAGAGTCTGGGGTTTTCGATTGGGAGCCGGTCTACAGGAAAGCCTCCAAAGACCTCGAAAAGTATTTCGACCTGTATAAGCAACGCGCAAACACCACGCTCACAATGATGCCAATTCAGCGGGGCCAAGAGGAATTGCGTAAATATTTGCAAGAAGCTGAAACAGGAAAAGAGTTCGATTATTTAGTCGGTGACGTAGTACCTACTCCAGCTCCTCCGCAGAAGGGCTCTGGGTCGGGCGTTGGCGCCGTTCAGGAGGGGGGTTTCGCAGGTGGTGGTGGGGGAGGTATCCTGTCGAACAGTAGCGATGATGAAGAGATGATAGATGTCGGCAGCGTCGAGGGAGGGCCGGTCGAAAATCCTGCCGGCCTTAGCGTTACCGCACCTCAGCAGAAGTCGAAGCAGCGACCGCAGACGTGCCACGAGTGCGGCCACCGCAAGCAAGAAGGTGAATACCAAGCGCTGCACAGGCATGCCCGCATAGCGGGGGCCGGCAAGTCTCAATGCCAAGTACCAGTAGAGGAGCGGCGGGATAGTGTCTTTAGAACCGGGAGGAAAGCTGGGGGAAGGAAAATTGGGGAGGAGAGCCTGCGGCGGTTTGATGTGTGTGATTGTGCGAAGTGCAAGCCTGTGCTACCAGTAACTGATGTTTAGGCTTTGATGTACGTGTGAATAAGCTACCCGACCTGGTATGCCGTTTGAAGAAGGATACTCTTTATATTATGTACATAATTAATGCTTGCAACGAAGACATATTACTACGGTAATAAGTATTAAGGATGGGGTGATATAATATAATAATATTGTACGACCTCATGAATCCCTCCGGTGCGATGTTGCAACACATCAATGCGACAGTACAAGATAATACTCGAAACGCATTGAATGTATGTGGTGTTTGGTCTTCACAATTTTGTTTTGAACCGTTGCGGGGAAGTGAGGTTTGGTTCAGGTACGAGTATCGTACGTAAGATACATCCCAGGTACATATAATACGTACTTATGATATCATACTTGGGCGGGAAACATGAACAAAAACATATACGTATACTCGGTACGAAAGACCACAGCAGCCTTCCAGTTATTTGTACATATAATACGTACTTATGATATCATACTTGGGCGGAAAACATGAACAAAAACATATACGTATACTCGGTACGAAAGACCACAGCAGCCTTCCAGTTATTGACAATACGTCCGACGCTGTCCCTTTCACAAACCAAACGAGAAAATAGAAATGAGAGAAATATGTTGCGTGTGAAAACAAGACGACATTAAAAACTGTAGTACAGAGCAAATAGGTCAGGAAATAGGTCAGGAGACGGCACTTCCACCCCATGACAGACAACCTTGACGGCCATAAACCGGGAACACAAATAAAAATCCCCGTTTTTGTGTGAAACGCCTCACCATATTATTGAAAACACTGTGTTTTCCTGTCTTTAATTTTGCTTTAAAAACACAAACACGCGTTAAAATACATAGTATACATAAACGTAAAAAAAAACTCGCGCTGCGCGCTCGCAATCTTTTAATTGACAAAAAGTTGTCCCTATCCCTGGGAGGTGAGCCGAAAAATCACGAAGTGTTCCCGTTCCAAATTTTGGAAAACCAATCACACCTTTCACGATTTTCACGATATTCGAGGCAGTGTTCCAACCCGCGCCGTCGCTCGACGCTGGGACAAGCGGGTAGCTTGAGACGTTGGCCAGGGAGGTCACATATTGTGGAAGGTGGAAGGAAGCGGTCCGGGTCTCCGGAGGACTCGTCATTGAGTCGTACGAGACAACGATTCAACCCCTACAATTTTCCAGAAGCGAGGCGCAGAAACATGCTGAAGGCGATCGCTGGTGCTCTCGTCGTGCTGGGCATGTTCATGACAGCAGGAGCTACACCACATGTTCCCAAGAGACGATCGCCGATCCATGAGCCGTACCGGCTCTCGTGGGCAGAGCTGACGGAAGACCTCCGTCGCCGAAAGCTTTCCGGAGGACTTTTCGGATGCCTGAAGAGAGTTTCGTGAAGCTCGCCGACTTGCTCCGCCCAGTCCTTGAAAAAGACGAGCACTATGGACGTGAGCGTGATACCGTTTCGTGTGTGTGTTGTGCTTTCCTTGTAGCGCGCTGGCGCCACTTCTTGCTCACCTCTCTCAGTTATCGTCGTTATCGCTGTCTTGGGTCGACTTTCATCTAGCATAGTCTCCGTGTGTAGTAGTTTGGGTGCCTCTGGTATCTTGCACCGCAACTGGTGCTGTATACAATCTGGACGCACTAGCACCTTGCACGCCACCTGACACTGTGAAACGTTGTGCGGCAAAGCTATTAATAGAAGTCGTGAAACCTGACACACGTTAACGTGGTATGAAACCCCGTTTCTGTATACCAGGTGTGTGTGAGTTGTGTGTAACCTTCGCGCTGTCGCTCGAACCCAGCTGTACTTGTACGACAGCAGCGTTAGAACCCGTGCGTGGCTAGCAGCAACAATAATGAACCTGCTCTAGCAGCTCCATGTGCAGCAGCTTTACAACAGAAATCTAGCTTGCCAATACAAGAGCAATTATCCGTGGCAAACCGGGAAATAGGACGAGTACTGCTGCTGCAGTGAACGATTTTGAAGCTGGTGAAGGTGTGCACCAGTATCCTTTCTGTTGCTGTTTGCTTGATTGCGATCGAAAAACCCACGTAGTATATCTCTACTCCCGGCCCGTCGATCCTCCCAAACTGCTGTTGCTGCTGCTGCTGCTGCTGCTGCTGTACTGCTGCTGCTGCTACTGCTGCTGTACTGCTTCTGCTGCTGCTGCTGCTGCTGCTGCTGCTGCTGTCGGCCAAGCTCCCCGCGCTCCCAGCACCGCCGCCCGACAGCATATCCTGGCCCACTTGTTCCTCCTCCTTCCCCAGAGGTGGGCATGCTACCGAGTTGCTCGTTCTTGCGTAGCTGTTGTTACTGCTGTCGTGTTCACTTCAACTGCTTGGCGCAAAACTCGCCCCGCTGGTTCTACCTGAAAAACCAGGCATCACCGCCCGGCTTGGGCCCGCGGTGGCCCTGTCATCGCCGTTATCGCTAGGTTGCATAAACCTACATGGCCTAGGTGCTTTCCTCTGCGGCCTTGGGGTTGATTGGCTCATGCTTGCTCTGTGACGACGAGAGTGCCGGCTGGTGTTGTGTGGTAGTGGGGGTCGTTTTAAAAAAAATATGGAAAATCACGACAAAACAACTCCGCCCTCGATAAGAATGCCCATCGCATTTTTCAGGAAATCCAGATCAAGAATTTGGAAAATTTGGAAATTTTGACGCTTCGATTAGAACGGCCCAATCTCTGATTGCAACGATGGCACAATAACAGTGACAGTCGAATAAGAGGCAAGTCGACACAGAACCCCTTCTACGAGTAGAGTATAGCGGGATACGCGGAAGCATCTATTACCACCGACCAGGTTCCTTACCCCAATATCAGTGAGATACAGACCATCAGTGTTTTACTATACTTTTCGTGATAACACCTAGTCTCTGGGATTGTTACACAGATTCAGTTAATATACAGATACTCGACGTCAGGCGCACAGGAGGTACATGAGAAGGCGTATACCAGGTATCATAACGTTTGTATACCCACATCTAGGAAGGACCGAGTGCATGCGCAAGTCGCCAAACCAGGCACAGGTACACATTTGTGAGGCGCTAAGCCGAGATGGAACGTGACGAGCTTTGGTATGATCTGCGCAACCTAACAGGATACTACTTCCGCTCCACGTAAGTGGCCGGATGTTGAAAGAACGAATCGACAGGTGTGATTGGAATGCCAGTAGGCGGTAGGCAGTTTCCGTTCTGGGGGGGTGTTTGTCTTCACCTTGCTGCAACTACTTCCACCAAAACCGATATACGAGGGGTACGATTTGGGAGTGATTTTGGACGAATGCCGTTTTAAGACGCATGATTGATTTTAGCACGAACAAGTCGCACGAGTGGGCAGTGTCTGTGTTCGGGGGGTGGCGTAAACGTCAGTACCTTCAAACACTTAACTCGGAATCAAATATTTACCTTGGCTAGTGCCAGTAACTCGATGTGGCGTGAACGTCAGTACCGTGAAACGACCTAGGCTTATTCGAATAAAGGTGGCGTAAACGTCAGCACCTTCAAACACTTACTCAACTCGGAATCAAATTATTACCTTGGATAGTGCCAGTAAGTCGATGTAGCGTGAACGTCAGTACCTCTAAACGACCTAAGTCACTCGAATAATAACTTTGGCTCGGAGTAGAAAGAGAACTCATGAACTTCCTACAGCCCGTGAACCTATACATAAAACGACCTCCACTTTCGCAAGGAATACCTACTCTCAATGCAGAGAAGTTTGAAAGGATCACCAAAAGAAAGGCCTACAATAAAAAAAAACGCGTGGTACGCGCGAACAAAGTATCACACACAACTTGCAAAGGACTAGCATGGAAGCTGGCAAAGATGAGTTTCGACAAAATCCTCGATCTCTCAGCTGTTGGTTGTATTTTATCGATATATCAAAACGTGGTATCCATACCAAGAGACTAGAGACATCTGGACAAACTTCAGAGTGGCAGATGGATTCTAACTTGCGCAAATACGTTTGTGGAAGGAAAGTACAGTGAGAAACGTCTGGCGAAGGTAAGTGAATGGTGGCAGCATCGACATAGTCCACTGCGCACGCTGAAACGTGGCAAATGTACGTGAAGTTTTGCCACATCAACACAAACAAGTACGTGAGTATATTGGAATTCTCATCGGTGAACCGTTTTAACAGGTTTGACAGGCAAGCGCGCAGATATATATATATATATAGAGAGAGGGGCAGAGTAGACAGCCACGGCAGCGTCACGGTAGTGTGGACACGTATAGCCATACGACAAATGACTGGCAGAATTCTCTGATTCTCAGCTAAATGTGAGATGGGGTAGGACGGTGGCAACTTTCAGTGGAATCTATGTCTGGCCAAAAGGTTAAACGTGTAGGTTATTGTCAAAGTGCAGACGTCGGACTTCAAAAGGAACCCCCACCTCAGATGCAGGTGAGACAGGAAGAAAACACATTTTTTCGCAGATGAGCACATGCTCCGAGCGTGTTAGACCGATATGGCGCTGGCAGTTGCAAGTGGTGAAGAATGTCCGAGGGTCAGGTCCGCCGCTCTTCTCAACACTGTCCACTGTTCAGCACCGTGGGAACAAGTGGCGCTGTAACATCGGGCCGACGGCGATAGACGGAGAAGGAAAGCTGAAGAACATCTAGACTAAGGTCAGGGCCGCCGTTCTTCTTACCACCGTCCAAGGGCAACACCGCGGAAAGGAAGGGCGCTGCAACATCGGGCCGACGGCGATGGACAGAAGAGGAATGCTGAAGAACGTCTGGACGAAGGTCAGGACCGCCGCTCTTCTTACCACCGCCTGAGGGCAACACTAAGGAAGGGAGAGGAGCTGCAACATCGAGCCGACGGCGAGGTGCGGAGGTGGAAGGCGCACGTGCTTCAGCGGTCCATGATCGTAATACCCACTGGGCACCGTCGCTCATATGCGCCGGGCTGGGGGGATGTCCGAGGAGGAAAGCGCATACGCTGTCGCCGGGCTAGCACGGGGCGCTGGCTTTGTGCCGACGATGGATATGCGTCGGGCAGGGCGGGTGTTACAGCGGGGGTGGCGCCAGGGAAGGAGGTTCATAGCGCTGCGACGGTCGTGTCCAGGGCTATGTGGAGGATAATACGGCACGAGACAACTGTCCTGATCAGGGTCACACGTCGGGTCTATTCGATAGGCAGAGGGCAAGCTTGGGTTAGCATCCTCCGGGCGGATCTTATAGGGGCAGGGAGTATCCCCGGTGTGGAAGCGCCTTCGGTTTCGGGTACAGAGCAAGTAACGAGGTTCCGGGACCACCCGGTGTTTACTAAACACCACCAAGTAAAGAAAGAAACTCAAAGCCAAGTGATATGTGATACCTGTCCTATCGACCCCCAGCCCCTTGGGCCCGGCCGTGCCCGTCGTGCCCGTTATCGTGTCTGTGGTGCTTCGTTGATTGATCACTCTGGCTGCTTGCATCTTCCGTATTGCATCGATCCATGTTATGCGTGACCCGATCATTACTGCTTGAAGGCACTTCCTCGAATTCTCAAACAACCGGTGAGTCGGCCTCAGAGATCTAACGAGCGCAGGTCTCTTTTACGGTCTGACAGCTGTACCCTGCTGTAACAATTGCACTATTGATGGAAGCAGCATGCACTCGGTACCATGGACTACTATTACTATGACTACAACAATTATATATCACACTACCTACTGCTATACTTGCGTGTCAAAAACAGCATTAATTGTACAGAAAGGCAAAAAAAGCTAAAATATCACTACTATTAATATGAGTAGGAAACAGATTATCTGTATTTAGTCATGTACAGGTTTACGTACGGTTGGGGCACGATGAAGAGTTATCTGCATTTGTCCTGAAAAGTTTCTAATGACTGTCAAATAAGTACTCACGGCAACAGCAGCTGGCTCGTGGCAACAACAACAATAGAACTATATCATCACTGATAATATCGTAGGCTGATAACATAATATCAATAGAACACAACTCGGTTGCAATAGTGACTGTATATGTCTACATACGATGGAGGGCATCATGAAACAATATCTGCACTTGGCATGAGATGTTTCTGTCCAAGTTTAAATTAATGACTGTCAAAAGCAGTTTTACTCATGGTTACAGCAGCAGACTCGTGACAACAGCAGCACCACTACTACCTGCTACTACCACTATTGCTACTACTGCTACTACTGCTACTACTACAACTACTGCTACTACTACTGCTACTACTACAACTATACTATTAATACTGCATCTACTACTATGACTATGTCGGATGCACACAGAGACAGGGGGGAGTACATAAAGAGAGAGACAGGCGGCAGAATGAACCCGGCTCTATGGTTCTTGCCCGGAGCGAATACCTGCTGCTGAGAGTGTGTGACTGGACAACTCGCTAGGTATGATACCTACAGTATACATATACAGCGGAAAGTTCCTGGGACCAACTTCCCTCGGACCGAGGGAGTCAGTTCTGTGGAGATATACATGCTCGGTGTGAGGTGCGTCGTGTATGTCAAAAGACTATAAACATATATGCGCTCGACAGATGTGTACTGCTACTGCTGTACATGCTGCCTCTTCTACTAATAGGGTTAATAAAAGGGCAAATGCCAAAATCAGGTATACCTGATCCGTTTGAGCCAAAATCAGGTACATGCGGAAACCAAGTAAAAAACGCGCGCCACGAGCGGTGTGATGTCCATGACAATCCGGTACTCGTAAAAAAAGAATGCGCCTAAAGCATTAAGCGTGCCACATGGCCGCCAAAATCTGAATTGTTTTGTTTTTTTCAGGGTGTAGGTACCACGGGCTCCACTTGGACTTACAAAGAGTCACTATTAATATGCTTCGTTTGTTTCGCCACGGCGGGAGCGCCAAGAGTATTTACTCTGGCGCCCCCCCCCCCCCCGTTGACAGCTTTAAAGCTTCCAGACCGTCCTCGCGGAACCGCCTGCTCGGCACGAAAATATCTTGCCGTACCAAACCTGAGACCACCTCGACGCGGGGTAGTGCAGACGAAACGCCGAGTGTCCATGGTGATGTAAAGACTGCTGTGAACATAGAAAACAACAGAGTACACACAACAACTAACTGAAGCACATCGCACACCCCAAAGTAGATAAAGTAAAACCAGCGTACGCATGTATGCATGTATATACGTACTTTTACGTACGACGTACGAGTACAGAGTTTATACGTCAATACAGAAGAATTTCAACCGAGGGAGGGCAGACGAATACGGAGAGAAAACATAGTGTACGTATGGCCTCTCTGATTGGTTCAAAGTTGGCCAAAATCAGTTGAAAGCTAGACAGAGTAGAAAAAATCAGGTGTACCTTGGCTTTTTCGTGCCAAAACCAGTTACAATGCTAGCTTGGCCAATAGCAGGGCTCCTGGTGTATGTTTTGTACTTGATTTCAGTATGTAACTGTTTTTGGCACGAAAGTGGCCAGGTATACCTGATTTTGGCAAAAGCCCTTAATAAAAACCAAAAAGTGGACGGGTAAAAGCGGACGATTTTTAAATTATTAGGATTTTGAATCCAGAGAAAATTCTTCGTTGTTGAAAAGGCACACAGCTCGTGTCGTACGTGCTCTGCCGATTTAATCTGACGATTTAATCGTACAAATAGGATATCAGCCAGGCAGTCGAGCAGTGTGCGCCGTGCTAGATACCACACCGAGACACAGGGCAGCGAGACGGGAGGCAGTATGAGCCTGGCCCTGTTGCCCGTAACGATTGCCTGCTGCTGAGAGCGTGCGACTAGACAACTACTTACTGTATATACAGTAGCAATTAATAGGTATGACAATACCTGGTACATACCTACTGTATTAAAAAAATTCTCCCTGTTAGACGGACCGAGGGAGGCAGTGTGGTGGTCACGAACGTGCTCGGTGTTAGGTGTACACCCTACAAAGGGCTTGGTGCAACAAGATACGACGGCCGACAGATGTGTACTGCTGTTGCTGCTGTGTGTATGTTGCTGCTGCTACTGCTACTTCTTCTGCTGAGGTTGAAAACATATGTATGTCTGAGGGTACTTGAAAAGGTGTTCGAGGGTGGCGGGCTATTTTCTTGTGAAAACGAAACAAAAAATAAATGCGGCGATTTCCACGTTACCTATTCGACTCGGCGAGGCGGAAAGCAATCCCTTTTCTTTAGAGCCAGCTCGGCGACGTTAAACACCCCTAGCCCCGCAACGGTGCTCGGTCGGGATCCAGACATGCGCTGTAATGTACCCACGTCCCCCTTGATTGCCCCGCAGCCGAAAGTGCGAAAAAGAACCCTCGGCCGCCGGAGAGCAGCATGCAAAAAAAAAAAAGAGTCAATTTTGTACATATACATATATATACCTGGTATACCAGTATACCAGTATAAATACAACTATAATTACGATTTTTGAGGTCGTTGTCACTTGCTAGCTCTTGGCAGACAGACCGACTGATAGACAGCTCTTCGCAAACAGCCCTTCTTCTTTGAAACAGCCGAACAGCCAAACAAACTTTCTTCCTTCTTTGAAACAGACGAACAGCCAAACAACCTTTCTTCTTTCTTCTTCGCCAAACAGCCAAACAGCAGCCTTTCTTCTTTCTTCTTTGCCAACCAATAGACAGCTCTTCGCACGGCGCCTAAAAGAGGCGTCTCGCCTTCGACGAACGGCATAGATAGGTGCAACTGTCGGCGGCCAAGCTGCTGCTGTCGGTGGCGAACCTGCTGGTGCTGCAACCCGCCTCTCCCTTCTCCACGCCCCCTAAGCTCACCTCCCCCTCGTCGAAGGGCGCGTGGTCCTCGCCCTCTGGCAAGCGAGCGGCAACGACAAAGACTGACCTGGTGCCGGCTGTTGTTTGCGACCTGTGCACGGACCAGCACCTGGTCAAGAACTCCGCGCCTGGTGGCAAAAACGTGGCCTTCGCCACCTGCAAGGATCTCACGTGCGTGGTGGCGGCATCATCCTGACAGGGCAACCGACTGCGAGTTCTGTGCGCGCCCGATCAAGGAAGGGACTGTCACACGTACTCCCTCGAGACTGCTGACAGTGGTGAGTGTCTTATGTCTATTGTGCATGCTGTATGTTGCCAGTACGTTTTTTGGGGGTTTTCAATTGCCTTTTTGCATACAAACCTACCTGGTACGTCAAAGCGTTTATTTATTTTTTTACTCATCCTTGTACGTTCTTTCCCCTTCGTGCGTTGCGTCGGCTCCTCTTACACACAGTGCACGCGAACGCGCACATGCACAACTGTTTGCGGGACGTGAACGAAGGAACGGAGGATTCAGCTATCGCCGTCACCGCTGCACCGAACGACGTGAGTGCTGCTGCTACTGTGGTGCATTTTCGGTGCATGCACACGATTTCTGTGTGTACATGTGTTGGTGACCCCACGTACTCATTTTGCTCGTTTTCGGCTGCCGCTGCTGCTGCTGCTGCTGTCAGCGCCACGCCATGAGTACTGCTGCTGCTGTGCACCTGCTTCTCCTGTGCACTCTCTGCTGCTGTAGTGCTGCTGCGTTGTTGCCGTGCTGTGCACCTGCTGCTCCTGTGCAATTGCTGCTGCTATATGTAGTGCTGCTGCGTTGTTGCCGTGCATCATGCTGGAAGCGTACATATTTTCGGATCGTCAATTCCGTAGGTTTTGCGATGACGGCATACCAGGGTACATTCTTTTTTCTTCCTTATTTTCATATCGTTGCTATGCTGCTGCTGCTGCTGCTGCCAACGCTGCCAACGCTGCGGCGATTCGTTGCAGCTTCTGCTGCTGCTAATGCTGTAGCTGCTTCTGCTGCTGCTGCTGCCAATGCTGCCGCAATATCCGCTGAACGTTCGTATGTACTCGGATTACTGTTTTTCTTGGTCGTTTCTGTACCCAAATGGTTCCTTTTGATACGTGAAAAAATATTTTTGTCGTTTTGCTCCTGCATTTTGCGTACGTACTGCAATTTCTCGTTTTGGCTTGGTTATTTTCATATATATCGTTGCTATGCTGCTGCTGTGGTGCTGCTGCGTTGTTGCCGTACATTATGCTGCACTTGTGTGTGTACATATTTCGTATCGTCGATGAAATTCCGTAGGTTTTGCGATTGCGGCATACCAGGGTACATACTTTTTTTCTTCCTTATTTTCATGTCGTTGCTATGCTGCTACTGCCAACGCGGATTATTGTTTTCATTGGCCATTTTTGTACCCAAATGGTTTTTTTGATCCTTGAAAAAAATATTTTGGTCGTTTTGCTCCTGCATGTTGCGTACGTACTACTTTTTCTCGTGTTTCGTATTGTTGCTATGCTGCTGCTGCGTTGTTGCCGTACAGCATGCGGTGGTGGGTCTATAGTGAGGTACCAAAAATACTTTTCGGACGGTCTCGGGGTACATACTTTTTTTCTCCCTTCTTTTCATGTCGTTGCTATGCTGCTGCTGCCAACGCTGTGGCGATCCGATGCTGCTTCTGCTGCTGCTGCTGCTGCTGCTCTGCTTTTAGTGCTGCCGCAATATTCACTGAATGTTTGTATGTACTCGGATAATTGTGTTTCCTGGTCGTTTTGTGGCGCTGCTGCGTTGTTGCCGTACATCATGCTGGGCATGATTTGTGTGTCTATTACACTTGAACTTGTGCGTGTGTACATATTTCTGTATCGTCAATGATTTTTTTTGTGGTGCTGCTGCGTTGTTGCCGTACATCATGCTGGACGTGATTTGTGTGTGTACTGTACTACACTTGTGTGTGTACCTGGTACATATTTCTGTATCGTCAATGAACTTACGTACTTGCTGCTTCTGCTGCTGCTGCTGCTGCCGTCGTATAGCAAGCGATTACGTACTGCTGTTGTGCCGCTGTAGAGTAGTACAAACAATGAACTCTGCCCCCCCCCCCCCCCTTCCCCCTCCCCCGCCATTCCCTGCACGCCACTCCCGCCCCGCGCACCCTATATGTTTACTTCGACCAGGTCCGTGGCAAGTGCTACAATTGCCGCCTGACGTACTCCACCATCAAAGACGGAGACATCATCATCAAGCGCAAAAAGACTCCCTTCCATTTCGCCTGCTCCAGGGCTTCGCGGAATTTCGAAGCAGTACGCCAAGCAGATTGTCGCCATCCAGGACGAACGAAAGGAAACAAATTGTTTCCCACATTTCCCAAAATCACGATTATTTCTTCCTACACATATCCAACGGGTTCAACAGCGAACAGCTCCACATTCTGGGCCTCCCGCCTCGTTACTACAGCGTTCTGGAACATTATTTACATATCATGTCTCATCCAAACTCCTGTGTATGCTGGCTACATCGAAATCGCGGCCACCCAGCATCTACACAACATTTCCATAACCGTCGTCGTTGCCGGCACTGCTGCTTTCTCTCCTGTCCCGAACCTTCCTTCAAACAACAGCTTGTATGTTGTATACCATCCACATGCCAAGCATTACTCCACTCTCTCCCCACACTGATGAAAGATGTTATTCTTAATATCGGACGACTGTCATTCTTACTCTTGCGTCACCCGATCTTACGTTCCACATTACATTCATAAATAAACGCGATTATTACATCCTTCACCGTTTCTTACACAAACACATTTAGTTTGGTTGGCTTTGGGCTATGTCGCCAATTAATAGCAGTTATATGTACACGAAACGACGGAATACCCACTCCGAAGGAAAGCCTTGTAATTTACTACAATACTGTCGATAAATCTGACTACTCTGTGGTAGCCATATAAAACGCCCCAAACATAGCCTTGGTTTAAGTTTGTGCCCCCATCCCAATATCGCACCGTTTTTTGGTCCTGCTCCCCCGCGAAAACCGGGTGAAAAAGACAGGGGTGATGAGTCATTGTCCTGTACAAAGTGATTGGGTTTTCCTTGCCCTGCATTGCCTCATGGATCGACACGGCGATCAACAAAAGGGAGCGACTTGCCGTGTGTGCTGCACTGTTGAACACATGCAGGAAACAACAAGCACTAGAGGCACTGGAGGACAATGATGCTGTCCTGGGAAGGTATTAAAAGACAACCCGAAACGGTACCATCAACGGCAGTTCGTGAAGAGCTCGGTTGTTCATGCTGCATGTCCGTTCAGCATCGCGACGCACCCGCGGATCCGGCGCTGACCATCGTTGTTGTACACCAGCATGCTCCACGTGGGTGGCCTTCACAACAACAGAGTCGCAAGTGTGCGTGTTTAGGTGTGTGTTGTTCAAATACTTCTCATTCTCTGGATAATACCCTATTTTAAAAGGCTATCGGACATCGAATATGTTGAAAAAATTGAGCATCGATACCTATCTAGGGCCACAATCGATTGGGTTCAGGCCTATCGATAGGTATGCATAATGGTCGTTCGCAAAGGTTAGGGCAGTGGCCGCAACAGGCCATCGTGCGACCGATAGATTTGTAAACTTGCCTATCGACAGGTGGATATTTTGAGCACCAACAGGGTTTGCAGATTTTCCCCAACAGGCTATCGATTGAGCAATATACCTTGATATCACAGTCAAGTGATACCTATTGTTGCAAGCGATAGGCTCATGTTGACATCGACCGGTATCTATTGTTGCCAGCCATGGGGATCTGTTTATACGGACCGATGCCGACCCATTGTTGCAAGTGATGAGTCCATACCTATGTTGCAAGCGATATAGGTAAACATTTTTACCGATCGATACTTACTTCTGCAAGCGATAGGTGTCTGTTGTAACCGATCGACACCTATTGCTGCAAGCGATAGGTGCGGAAGGATATTGGGCGACACGTATTGCTCAATTTACTAGGTTCGCCATGGCATCGATCAACACCTATTGCCCTACTTATTGCCCTGGTATGTCGTTAGGGTAATAGATCAATACCTATCTCAGTCCGATAGGTTTTCAAGCGTGTCCATCGATATCTAATGCTCAGTTTGATAGGTTTGTACCGGTATCCATCTACACCTATTGCATATAGTACCAACATCACGGTATACAATTAGGTGTTCTTTGACCCTATTGCTCAGCACAGATGTCCTGTATATCCTGCAAGGTTCCCCTTCGAGATGTGGGTAGCGTTAAATCCCGGGGGCGTCGCAAGGCCAAAAGGGAGTCACAGTAGTAACACCCGTATAGCTGTTCTTGGCGGAAACGGGAGGCATGGATTGGCGTGTTGCTCGAAGGAAAGAGTAATAATTATTAATAGTAGTCGGCAGGAAGTAAGTACTACTCTTTTTGTGGGGGATACTACACTACTACTACATGCACGCGGTAGCATGGGTTGACTACTATTACGGGGGTCCATAGTCAACGGGACCAATTTTGTTAGTAAAAATAGGTAATTATATAGGTTTTTATGTATACCATAGGTCCTATATGAACTATGTACCCCCGTAATATATATATATCGTCACTTTACACCACTACCACTATTATGCAGATGTAGTACAGGTAGAAGCAGCATACACTCTGAACAGTACTGCCTGGTACGCTACTACTACAGTACTATTAATATTACTATTTCTACTACGACTACTGACTATACTACTACTAAGTACTACTGGACCAAACGCTCATACAATATACAGACAACCTCACAGATGTCAAATAAACACGCGATACCATGGAACCGGGCGTGACTGACTGCTACCTGGTATATTTTTTAAATTTTGAAATATACGTTAGCTGTGAGTTCGACTGATTAAATAGTTGATACTCAACTTTGCAAGCTGCGTAATACGTCTCGTCTATATTCCATTTTTACCGAATTTTACAAGTATTGTGATAAACCGAACGCGCGTATTCTATATGTACTTCCTTGTCAAAGATATAGGCCAGCGGCTCCCCTGGATGCTGCCCGGGTCAACAGGACAATTTTAAATAATCATCCTATACGTAATAATGTTACTCTTATTATCATATATACACCGTCACCAGTAATACGTATGTGCCGGCGTCCCCGGTGGCTTGGTAGGTGGTTCGCGTGCCTATCAAGATCAATTTCGTGGGTTCAAGTCTCACCGAGTGCATGCTCGCAGGGGCTTTTTCTTGCATAAAAGAGATTGATTATTATAGCGGAAAGCGCGAGAGCGTGAGTTAGCTACATTAGATGAAAATCGACGAGCAGTGGGAATGCTAAACCCTATGCCCGATGAAAAATAAAGGCACGTACCGGGGGGGGGAAGGGAAGACACCTGTGACCACGGCTTGTCCAGAAGGTCGTCGAGGGTAAAACCTCTTACGAATTAGGCTGGAAAGTGAAAGTGATGAGTAAAAAAAAAAAAAGAAAAAAAAAAAAAGATGCAGTGCAGGTAGAAGCAGCATAAATAAATAATACACTACAATACCTACTGCTACTACTACTACTACTACTACTACTACTGTTGTTCCTATATTACTAAAACTTCGATACAACGGCGACGTAGCATGCAAGCGGTACCATGAGTTGGGGGCATGACCACTACACCGTAACATGTTACTGTTAATGTACACCACTACAACTACTACGCAGATAGATGTACTGCTGTAGTAAAGGTAGAAGCAGCATGCACGCCACAAACTACCTGATACTATACTACTACGACTACACTGATGATTTTGTAAAATGTACTGGCTACGTATAATGTACGGTTGAGGGCATATATCTACTACTGCTTCTATTGGCCAGGTAAAAGCAGTATGCAGAGTTAGACGGACCGAGGGAGTCAGTTTCGTGTTCAAGTACGTGCTCGGTGTGAGGTGTGTAGTGTAAAATCAAAGGGCTCAGGTGAAACATGTATGACGCTCGACAGCTCGACAGTATTACTGCTGTTGTATCTGCTGCTGCATCTGCTGCTGTATCTGCTGCTGTATCTGCTGCTGAGTGAGGTTGATAATAAAACGGGCGAATTCAAAATTATGAGATTTTCAACCCAGAGAAATTCAGCAGAGGAAATTCTCGTGCTCGTGCGGGATTGATTATAGTTGACTGCTCGCCACGATCGAGTAGGTTTCCCAGCCTATTGCACCGAAAAAAAAGAACACGAGACCACGATCCCTCGGTTGCTCGACCTGGTGAACACTAAACACACACACTATACGAGCACTGCTGTTGTACTGCTGCTGCTGTTTTAGTGCGCACAGTGGCTGGGCGTTGGTTTTGGAATACGGAAGAAGTTCGTACGAATCGTCGTCCTGCCCCTGCGCAGAATTCAATTAGATGCACCTTTCACGAGATTATGTATTTGTTCGTTCCTACTTTCTAGGTCGACAGGAATCACGGCCCACACACACACAAAATGCGCTATCCGTGACCGCCACAAAAGGGAGAGCTTGCTGAACGGCTGTTGCTGTGCCGTGGCTGCCTCTGTAGAGAGCTCAAGGGACGGTGTGTGATCAGACATGATACAGCAGCAGTCAGAAGCAGACAAACATGTTAAAACTTGTGGGGTCTACATTGTCCTGCTTGACTCTAGCAGGTCGGAATGACTCCCCGTAGTTATTTGCCAGAATTCTCGACTTCGGAGGCCAAGAGCACGTGCCACGGACCTCGGCCGGGGCTCGTAGATTTGCGCCGTGGTGTACACGCGGGCTCCCTGTGTGCCACGCAGCCTAGAGTGCGAGAGAAGACCCGCGGCCGGACGAGAAAAGTAAAGTATTCCGGAAAAAAGTTAATTTGGTACAAAGTACAAGATTTCCCTTCGGGATGTGGGTGGCATGAAATCCGGGGGTTGTCGCAAGTTGCAAAGGGAGACGCAGGTAAAACCCTTGCACCTCTTTTTGATGTAAAAATGATATCGGAGTATCAAATGAGTCATGGGCTACCGTGTTGCTAAAAACGAAGAGTAGTAGCGTAGTCATCGATATGCTCTCGCATGTCTTGGCGTATACGAGGCATGGACTACAGTATTACTCAAAGGAAAGCGTAGACTTCAGAAGGAAATTGACGGGATTTTTGTATCATCCTGGTATTTATCGCGTGGGTGGGATCTGTATCATCGATATATAAATATGCATGTTATCCTTCATGATCTGAACACCCCTGCCGGGTGGAGTCTACACGATCTGCACGAACTACACATGTTAATCGAGCACACATGCACCTTGATAAACTGATGAATAGCTTTGCGTGGGTGAGTCTGCATGTTCTGAAGGATCTGCAAGATCTGCAGGATTTGTATAATGTGGTATCACCCTTTTTTTGGCGGTAAGATCTGCTTGGTCTTTATGATTGCACTTGCGTGCCGAGTGGGATGATCTGAACGCCATGTGTGCATGATGTGGAGGATCTATCTACATGATCTGAAGGATCATTTATCTACACAGACACTCCAACTAGTTTGCCTGGGGAGACACGTAAGTTCCGTATCTTTTGCACTTGTGTGCCAGGTGGGGGATCTGGTTGACCTCAATGACATGCCCATGTTTAGCCTGTGCTGCTCGAGCAGTACGCAGCAGTACAAGAACAGCAACAACAGGCGTACGAGTGCTGCTCGAATCGAGTGTTGCTCGAGTGCTGCTGAGTGTTGCTGCTGCTGCTGCTGCTGAGTGCTCGTGTGCTCGTATTTGGTCACAAGACGTGAGAAAAGGCTGAGCCACATGTACGTACATACGCACATACCTGGTGGCATATTTCTGGTTCTCGGTGCGATTCATCATTTATCGGATCTTTGCCCCAAGCATTGGGTTGCGTGTAAATAGCCGAGTGTTCACTGCCCTTTGTACAATGTGCCGGTGCCACACGGTTTCCTTATTATTCTGCCACTACTCCTGTTGTTGCTGCCGCCACTGCTACACACAATCACGGGATAGCTGCTACTGTTGCTGGGACAGGTTGTTTTTCTAGCTGCTACCCTTATTTTATTTTTGCCCGTGCCACGCGGTTGCTTATCTTACTGCTCCTGTTGTTGCTGCCGCTGCTACTTGCTGCACACTGCTGCGCACAATCGCGATATAGTTGCTACGACTACTACTGTCTGTTGAGGCTGGCGCCTTTTAAAATTTCTTGCTGCTACGAAAAGTATATTTTTGCTCGTGTCACACGGTGGCTTATCTTGGTGCTCGTGCTGATGACGCTGCTGCTTCACACTGTCACGGTATAGCTACTTGCTGGCGCCAGTTGCTTCCCTCGCTGCTACTCTTTCGTTTTTTTGTGTCCTTGCGACTGATGTTTTTATCACATTCTGTCTATTTCGTGTACAAGTATATTTTGTATCGGGTGTTAACTACGTTCCGCGTGTATAGAGTTGTCCATCAACTCTTTTTCGAGCTTGATTTGTGTTGGTTGATTATTCGATCTTCCCGACGAAACATGTGCAGTTCATGCAGATCATGCAGATCCCACCCGGTGAAGATGTACGGATAACACAAACCAAGATTCTACTCAGGTACACACCTGCCAAATGTTACAGATCCTGCGGATCATACAGATCCTGCAGGTCATGCAAACCCACTGATAAATATGCGCAAATCATCCAGATCGTACAGACCCCATTCCGATCAAGATGAACATATCATATAGATATCATATATTCCACTCAGGTAGATCATACAGATCCTGCAGATCACACATGTGTACAGATCACACAGATCAAGTTCCCACTCATGTACACACGTGTAAATATCTACCTCATACGGACCCCATCCCGGCTAAACATGATGTAAACAACAAACAATTAATTATGAAGTACCCAGATTCACATGTCCTGCAGATCATACAGATACCTGCGAGTTGCCACTCAGCTACACACGTGTGAAATATCTACCTCATCATGCGAAATATCTACCTCATCATGTACATCATACAGACCCTATCCATGTCAAGATGAACAGATCGTACAGATCACACAGGTTCCACTTAGGTAGATCATACAGATCCTGCAGATCACACATGTGTACAGATCATACAAATCCTGCAGATTACACACAGATACAGACCACACAGATCAAGCTCTCCCTCAGGTACAAACGTGCAAAATATCTACCTCATGCCGACCCCATCTCGGCTAAACATGATGTTGGCAAGTGTAAAGTATCCAGATTTTACAGAACCTTCAGTTCACAAAGAAATCCTGCAAGTTCCCACTCAGGTACACACGTGCGAAATATCTACATCATGCAGACCCCATCCCTGCTAAATATGCTGAAAGCAAGTATAGACTGTCCACATTTTATTAATCATCCAAATCATACCGAAATCCTGCAGATCATACAGATCCTGCAAATCGTACAGACCGCACCCCGGTTAAGATGTGCAGATCATACAGAACACGCAGATTCTACTCAGGTAGATCATACAGATCCTGCAGATGATATAAATTCTGCAGATCATACATACCCTGCAGATCATACAGATCCCACTCAGGTACATAACTGTAAATATTTACCTCATACAGACCCCATCCCGGCTAAACATGCTGTAACCAAGTACCTGGTAGGAAGTATCCAGATTTTACAGATCCTCCAGATCATATAGAAATACCGCAGATCACACAGGTCCTGCAGATCATTCAGACCCACCAATAAAAATGTGCGTATCATGCATATCGTACATACCCTATCCCGGTGTATAAATCATACAGATCACACAGATTCCACTCAGGTAGATCATACGGATCCTGCAGCTTATACACATCCTGCAGATCAATGACACCCACCGATAAACATGTGCAGATCATGCAGATCGTGCAGACGCTATCTCGCTCTAGATATAGATATCAGGAAGGTCGGACAGATCCCATCCCGGTCGATATGTACTGATTATACAGATCACACAGATTCTACTCAGGTGCACATCTATGAAGATTGTAATTTCGCAGATCCCCTTCAGGTTAACCATGTGCATGTCAATGAGATCAACCAGATCCCACCTGGCACACAAGTGCAAAAGATACGGAACGGTCATGTCTCCCCTGGCAAACTAGTTGGAGTGTGTAGATACTAGATCCTTCAGATCATGCAGATAGATCCTCCACATCATGCACACATGGCATTCTGATCACTGCAAATCGACAGATCCTGCAGATCATGCAGACCCACCCACGTAAAAAGCTATTCATCAGTTAATCGCGGTACGTGTAGTTCATGCAGATGGTGCAGACTCCATCCGGTAGAGATGTTCAGATCATCAAGGATCACACATTTTCTATCGATGATACAGATCCCACCCAGGCGATAAATACCTGGATGATACAAATCCCGTCAATTTTCTTCTGAGTGCAACGCTTTCCTTTGAGCAATACAGTAGTCCATGCCTCCTATACGCGAAGACATGCGAGAGAGCATCGAAGACTAGACTACTATTCTTCGCTTTTAGCAATATTACAGTACTATGTACTGTAACCCATGACTCATTTTACTCCGACATCATTTTTACTCAAACCAGAGGTGCAAGGGTTTTACCTGCGTCTCCCTTTTCAACTTGCGACATCCCCCGGATTTCATACCACCCACATCCCGAAGGGGAACCTTGTATTATATAGTACCAAATGTCCGTTTTTTCCGGAATAGTTCACTTTTCTCCTTTGGCCGCGGGTCTTTTCTCGTGCTTCCTTCTGCGGGGCCCACAGGGGGGCGGCGTGCACAGTACGGTGCAAGCGTTGGCTCCGGCCGGGTTCCATGGCACATGCTCTTCTAGGTGGTCAAAATCATATGACCCGGCAAGAAACTCAGGGGATGGGGTCCCACTTCCGAAAAGCCACCTAGGGGCTTGGAAACCTACCCGGATCTTCTTATTTTTTAGCTACAAAGATTTTGTTCTTCTCGCTTCTTGCCGCAACTGCAACAGCACGCAGCAGTGCTAAAACAGGCGTACGAGTATGCTTCTCGAGTCGAATGTTACTCGAGTGCCGCTGGGTGCTGCTGCTCTGCTGCTGAGTGCTCGCGTGCCGGTGGTTTCTTGGTCACGTCGTGCTCGTGTTCGTCTCGGGTTCGTTGCGCTTGAGCAATCGAGTGATCGTGGTCCCGTGTCTTTGTTTCAGGTGCGATATAGGCTTGGAAACCTACTCATGAAGCTCGTCCGCTCGAGTGCTGCTCGAGCAGTACGCAGCAGTACAAGGACATCAACACCAGGCGTACGAGTGCTGCTCGAATCGAGTGTTGCTCGAGTGCTGCTGAGTGTTGTTGCTGCTGCTGCTGCTGCTGAGTGCTCGTGTGCTCGTGCTTGGCCACAAGACGTGAGAAAAGGCTGAGCCACCATGTACGTACATACCTGATGGCATATTGTTGGTATCTCGGTGCGATTCATCATTTATCGGATCTTTGCCCCAAGTATTGGGTTGCGTGTAATAACCGAGTGTCCACTGCCCTTTGTACAATGTGCCGGTGCCACACGGTTTCCGTATTTTCTGCCACTACTCCTGTTGTTGCTGCCGCTTCTGCTACACATAATCACGGTATAGCTGCTACTAAGCTGTTGCTGGGACAGGTTGCTTTTCTAGCTGCTACCCTTATTTTATTTTTGCCCGTGCCACGCGGTTGCTTAACTTGCTGCTCCTGTTGTTGCTGCCGCTGCTGCTTGCTGCACACTGCTGCGCACAATCACGATATAGTTGCTACGACTACTACTGTTGAGGCTGGCGCCTTTTAAAATTTCTTGCTGCTACCGAGAGTATATTTTTGCTCGTGTCACACGGTGGCTTATCTTGGTGCTCGTGCTGATGACGCTGCTGCTTCACACTGTCACGGTATAGCTACTGCTGATGTTGCTGGCGCAGGTTGCTTTCCTTGCTGCTACTCCTCGTTTTTTGTGTCCGTGCGACTGACGTTTTTATCACACTCTGACTATTTCGTGTACAAGTATATTTTGTACCGGGTGTTAATTGCGTTCCGCGTGTATAGGGTTTTCCACCAACTCTTTTTCGAGCTTGATTTGTGTTGGTTGATTATTCGATCTTCCCGACGAAACATGTGCAGTTCATGCAGATCCCACCCGGTGAAGATGTACGGATAACACAAACCAAGACCCCACTCAGGTACACACCTGCCAGATGTTACAGATCCTGCGGATCATACAGATCCTGCAGGTCATGCAAACCCACTGATATATATGCGCAAATCATCCAGACCGTATAGACCCCGTCCCGATCAAGATGAACATATCATATAGATAACATATATTCCACTCGGGTAGATCATACAGATCCTCCTGCAGATCACACATACATGTATGTTTACAGATCACACAGATCAAGTTCCCACTCATGTACACACGTGTGAATATCTACCTCATACGGACCCCATCCCGGCTAAACATGTTGTAAACAATTAATTATGAAGTATATCCAGATTCACAAATCCTGCAGATCATACAGATATCCTGCAAGTTCCCACTCAGGTACACACGTGTGAAATATCTACCTCATCATGCGAAATATCTACATCATCATGCAGATCATACAGACCCCATCCAGGTCAAGATGAACAGATCATACAGATCATACAGACTCCACTCAGGTAGACAATGCAGATCCTGCAGATCACAAATGTGCACAGATCATACGGATGCTGCAGATTACACATAGATAGGTACAGACCACACAGATCAAGTTCCCACTGAGGTACATACGTGTGAAATATCTACCTCATACAGACCCATCCCGGCTAAACATGCTGAAAGGAAGCGTGCGGTATCCAGATTATACAGATTGTTCAGATGATACTGATCATGCAAATCGTACAGACCGCATCCTGGTTAAGATATACAGATCATACAGATCACACAGATTCCATTAGGGTAGATCATACAGACCCTGCAGATCATACACTCTGCAGATCACACAGACCCCACCGGGCAAAGATGTACAGATCACACAGATCCCAATCAGGTACACGCCTGTGAAATATCTACCTCATACAGACCTCATCTCGGCTAAACATGCTGTATACAAGCGTGAAGTATCCAAACTTTACAGATCCTCCAGATCATACAGAAATGCCGCAGATCATACAGATCCTGCAGATCATACAGATCCTGCAGATCATACAGATCCTGCAGATCACGCAGACCCACCAATAAAAATGTGCACATCATGGAGATCGTACATACCCTATCCCGGTGTACAGATCATACCGATCACACAGATCCCACTCAGGTACGACGTAGATCATACGGATCCTACAGATCAATGACACCCACCGAAAAACATGTGGAGATCATGCAGATCGTACAGACCCGGTCTCGCTCTAGATGTACAGATCAGGCAGATCGGACAGATCCCATCCCGATCGAAATTTATTGATTGTACAGATCACACAGATTCTACTCAGGTACACATCATATGAAAATTGTAATCACACAGATCCCCTCGAGCGCACGAGCATCATGGGTTTCCAAGCCTATATCGCACCTGAAACAAAGACACGGGACCACGATCACTCGATTGCTCAAGCGCAACGAACACGAGACGAACACGAGCACGACGTGGCCAGGCAGCCACGGGCACACGAGCACTCGGCAGCAGAGCAGCAGCACCCAGCGACACTCGAGTAACATTCGACTCGAGCGGCATACTCGTACGCCTGTTTTTGCTGTAGTTTTACTGCTGCAGCACGAGCTCGAGCAGCACTGCTGCGTGCTGTTGCAGTTGCGGCAAGAAGCGAGAATAACAAAATCTTTGTAGCTAAAAAATAAGAAGATCCGGGTAGGTTTCCAAGCCCCTAGATGGCTTTTCGGAATTGGGACCCCATCCCCTGAGTTTCTTGCCGGGTCATATGATTTTGACCACCTAGAAGAGCATGTGCCATGGAACCCGGCCGGAGCCAACGCTTGCACCGTACTGTGCACGCCGCCTCCCTGTGGGCCCCGCAGAAGGAAGCACGAGAAAAGACCCGCGGCCAAAGGAGAAAAGTGAACTATTCCGGAAAAACGGACATTTGGTACTACATAATACAAGGTTCCCCTTCGGGATGTGGGTGGTATGAAATCCGGGGGATGTCGCAAGTTGAAAAGGGAGACTCAAGTAAAACCCTTGCACCCCTGGTTTGAGTAAAAATGATGTCGGAGTAAAATGAGTCATGGGTTACAGTACAGTAGTACTGTAATATTGCTAAAAGCGAAGAATAGTAGTCTAGTCTTCGATGCTCTCTCGCATGTCTTCGCGTATAGGAGGCATGGACTACTGTATTGCTCAGAGGAAAGCGTAGCACTCAGAAGAAAATTGACGGGATTTGTATCATCCTGGTATTTATCGCCTGGGTGGGATCTGTATCATCGATATAATATGTGTGATCCTTGATGATCTGAACATCTCTACCGGATGGAGTCTGCACGATCTGCACGAACTACACATGTTAATTGAACATACACGCACCGCGATTATCTGATGTGAATAGCTTGTTGCGTGGGTGGGTCTGCATGATCTGAAGGATCTGTACGACCCCAGCTATATTGAAACAAGCTACTCTATAGAACGGTCGGACGCGCCGCTTGTACATTTATATGTGCATGATGTGGAGGATCTATCTGCATGATCTGAAGGACCCTATTATCTACACACTCCAACTAGTTTGCCAGGGGAGACATGACCGTTCCGTATCTTTTGCACTTGTGTGCCAGGTGGGATCTGGTTGATCTCATTGACATGCACATGTTTAGCCTGAAGGGGATCTGTGTAGTTACAATTATCAGATGAACAGAATCTGTGTGCTCTGTATAATCAGTACATATCGACCGGGATGGGATCTGTCCGACCTGCCTGATCTCTACATCTAGAGCGAGATAGCGTCTGCACGATTTGCATTGTCTACACATGTTTATCGGTGGGTGTCATGGATCTGCAGGATGTGTATAAGCTGCAGGATCCGTATGATCTACCTGAGTGGAATCTGTGTGATCTGTATGATCTGTACACCGGGATAGGGTATGTACGATCTGCATGATATGCACATTTTTATCGGTGGGTCTGCATGATCTGCAGGGCCTGTGTGATCTGCGGTATTTCTGTATGATCTGGAGGATCTGTAAAATCTGGATACTTCCTACCAGGTACTTGGTTACAGCATGTTTAGCCAGGATGGGGTCTGTATGAGGTAGACATTACATAGGTGTGTACCTGAGTGGGATATGTATGATCTGCAGGGTATGTATGATCTGCAGAATCTGTATCATCTGCAGGATCTGTATGATCTACCTGAGTATAATCTGCGTGTTCTGTATGACCTGCACATCTTAACCGGGGTGCGGTCTGTACGATTTGCAGGATCAGGATCACAGGTGTGTACCTGAGTGGGATCCGTATGATCTGCAGGGTATTTATGATCTGCAGAATCTGTATCATCTGCAGGATCTGTATGATCTACCTGAGTAGGATCTGTGTGTTCTGTATGATCTGCACATCTTAACCAGGATGCGGTCTGTACAATTTGCAGGATCTGTATGATCTGCAGGATTTCTGTTTGATCTGGATGGTTAATAAAATGTGGACTTTACACTTGCTTTCAGCATATTTAGCAGGGAGGGGGTTTGTATGATGTAGATATTTCACACGTGTGTACCTGAGTGGGAATTTGCAGAATTTCTTCATGATCTGAAGGATCTGTAAAATCTGAATACTTTACACTTGCCAACATCATGTTTAGCCGAGATGGGGTCTGCATGAGTTAAATATTTCGCACGTTTGTACCTGAGTGAGAGCTTGATCTGTCTGTGTGGTCTGTGTCTGTGTGTAATCAGCAGGATTTGCATGATCTGTACACATGTGTGATCTGCAGAATATGTATGATTTACCTAAGTGGAATCGGTGTGGTCTGTACGATCTGCTCATCTTGACCTGGATGGGGTCTGGGGTCTGTATGATCTGCATGATGATGTACATGATGAGGTAGATATTTCACACGTGTGTACCTGAGTGGCAACTTGCAGGTATCTATGATCTGCAGGATATGTGAATCTGGATGCTTCATAATTAATTGTTTGTCGTTTACATCATGTTTAGCCGGGATGGGGTCCGTATGAGGTAGATATTCACACGTGTGCACATGAGTGGGAACTTGATCTGTGTGATCTGTAAACATGTGCGATCTGCAGGATCTGTATGATCTACCTGAGTGGAATATATGTTATCTATATGATATGTTCATCTTGATCGGAATGGGGTCTGTACGATCTGGATGATTTGCGCATACTTATCAGTGGGTTTGCATGACCTGCATGACCTGCAGGATCTGTATGATCCGCAGGATCTGTAACATCTGGCAGGTGTGTACCTGAGTGGGGTCTTGGTTTGTGTGATCTGTACATCTTCACCGGGTGGGATCTGCATGATCTGCATGAACTGCACATGTTTCGTCGGGAAGATCGAATAATCAACCAACACAAATCAAGGTCGAAAAAGAGTTGATGGACAACCCCGTACACGCGCAACGCAATTAACACCCGGTACAAAATATACTGGTACACGAAATAGCCAGAGTGTGATACAAACATCAGTCGCACGGACACAAAAAACGAAGAGTAGCAGCAAGGAAAGCAACCTGCACCAGCAACATCAGCAGTTTAGCTATACCGTGACAGTGTGAAGCAGCAGCGTCATCAGCACGAGCACTAAGATAAGCCACCCGTGTGACGCGGGCAAAAATATACTTTGGGTGGAAGCAAGAAATTTTAAAAGGCGTCAGCCTCAACAGTAGTAGTGTTAGCAACTATACCGTGATCGTGCGCAGCAGTGTGCAGCAGCCGCGGCAGCAACAACAACAGGAGCAGCAAGATAAGCAATCGCGTGTCTCGGGCAAAAATAAAATATGGGTAGAAGAAAGAAAAGCAATCTGTCCCAGCAACAGCTTAGTAGCAGCTATACCGTGACTGTGTGTAGCAGAAGCGGCAGCAACAACAGGAGTAGTGGCAGAATATTAAGGAAACGGTGTGGCACCGGTACATTGTACAAAGGGCAGTGAACACTCGACGATTACACGCAACCCAATACTTGGGGCAAAGATCCGATAAATAAATGATGAATCGCACCGAGATACCAACAATATGCCACCACCAGGTATGTACGTACATGGTGGCTCAGCCTTTTCTCACGTCTTGTGGCCAAGCACGAGCACACGAGCACTCAGCGGCAGCAGCAGCAACACTAGGCAGCACTCGAGCAACACTCGATTCGAGCAGCACTCGTACGCCTGGTGTTGCTGTCCTTGTACTGCTGCGTACTACTCGAGCAGCACTCGAGCAGACGAGCATCATGAGTAGGTTTCCAAGCCTATACGTATTGCACCTAAAAACAAACAAGACACGGGACCACGATCACTCGATTGCTCAAGCGCAACGAACACGAGACGAACACGAGCACGACGTGGCCAAGCAGCCACGGGTACACGAGCACTCAGCAGCAGAGCAGCAGCACTCAGCGACACTCGAGTAACATTCGACTCGAGCAGCACACTCGTACGCCTGTTTTTGCTGTAGTTTTACTGCTGCATCTCGAGCAGCAAGAACTCAAGCAGCACCGCTGCGTGCTGTTGCAGTTGCGGCAAGAAGCGAGAAGAACAAAATCTTTGCAGCTAAAATGCGAAGATCCGGGTAGGTTTCCAAGCCCCTAGATGGCTTTTCGGAAGTGGGACTCCACCCCCTGAGTATCTTGCCGGGTCACGTGACTTTGACCACCTAGAAAAGCATGTGCCATGGAACCCGGCCGCAGCCAACGCTTGCACCGTACTGTGTACGCCGCCCCCCTGTGGGCCCCGCAGCAGGAAGCACGAAAAAGACCCGCGGCCAAACGAGAAAAGTGAACTATTCCGGAAAAAAAAACGGACATTTGGTATTATATATTATAATACATTGTTTGAATTAATACCTTGGATGGTCGCAATGTACACCTTGATTTATTTCTTGCGTGTAGTGTCCAAACAACAGAAGAGCATGAATCCTCACAAATACTTGCTCCATCCAACAGGTCCGCAAGAATGCATCGACCGATAACTGTTGCTTGAACACTTCGAATAAGGATGGCTCATAACCCTATTCTTTAAGGCAACAAAAACCCCATACAGTACCTCATTGTTCGAATGGATACTTTGGATGAAAATATTGTGCACCTTGACCTGTTGCTTATGTGGTGTGTCAAAACAACCGAAGAAAGATATGCATATCCAATAACCCTAGCTCGATCTAATGCGTTCGCAAGGGTGCGTTGATCGACACCTGTTGTTGTTGTTACTGTTACCGCGAACAGTCGCCGATATGTTTTCGCCTAAGATGATATTTATATGTGGGCTGTGATCCACCTCATAGGATAAATGTGTGTCATCTCCTGCCCCCCTCAGGGCACTGTTACCGTAGCGAATACGTACATGTTTCACGCCACAGAGGATAGACGCGTGTCGTCCCCTTCTCCTTGCTTGGTCGGTGAAAACAAGACGGGCTCTGTCTCGGCGTTGTAGGAGTGCAAGAGCGTGATGGTCATACGACCACTACTGCCATGCATGACAACGAGTACCCCCCCCCACCCCCAAGCCCGTGCCTGTCATAGAGTCATACACGAAAATAAAATATACACCACAAACAGTAGTTTGATACAGAGTGGACCACTATACGGGTAAGTACATCAGTATAGAGTGGAATCGTGTCGACTTCAGACATCTCGCCCGGCGACCTCCTTTGGGGTTGGAAGGAGCGACACCCCATTCGTTGCGACACACAGGGCGGTTGAATGGACATCGTTCTTAATTAACGTGTCGTGCTGTATGGCGTGTCGGCGGATATTTTGCTGGTTCGAGTGTTATTCGCAATTAGGATTTAAGTTTTTTTCACTGTAGTCGTGCCCTTACCGTGAATGTTTCACTCATGTCTGTTGCCGTCCACATTTTTCGCCGGAAATCTCGGCTTCGTTTAGGCCTTTTTTCTCGAACACGTTTTCTCCTAATTTTCTTTTTATTCGACTCAAGAACTGAAATTTATTCTTTGTTTAAATCAACAGACTCCAGAGGAAAAATATCAGTGACGCTTAGCGTTCACATGTTTTGGAGAATACGCTGGTAAATCTGTAAATTAAAAAAGGAGTAGAATCAAAGTCAAGGAAACTTTGGGAAAAAAATCTTTCGATAATACCGGAAAGATCGCTTTTACTGCTGTCAAAGTTAGTGTACGCTATCACCAAGTAGTTACCCTCAAAAACGTGGGTTCGGCGCCAACGGGCCTGAGACCCAAATTCCACAAAAAAAACAACAAAATCAAAATATTTCGCGAAAACGACATATTTTGAAACCTCATTCAGCGACGGGTCGGCAGGGGCTCATATCACACGTGTGCAAAAGAAAACAGACCCATTTCGGAAAAATACCTTGGGGTTTTCCGACCCTTTGGGTGTATTTTGGGGCGGTGCGCTCGAACCAGCCTGTATCCCGAAAACATATTTTTAATATCAGATGCTGTTCATGCACATGTACGTGTTCTCTTCGTACATTATAGTCGTGTGACTCACAAATACCTCGTATTGTACAATATGATACCATGTTCTACGGCTCCATTCGAAAGGCAGTAGCTGTTTTATTCACAGCCCACGCCTTTCCTGCCCCTGCTCATTTTCTATTGCATTACGTCGCCGCGCAGATCTCCCCCACCCAGCGGGGGACTGCCGCCGCGGACGACTGGCGTCTTCACGACAAAGAGAGCCCCCTGGCGCTCCGAGCAGTTGCGCAGACGGTATTTGGCTGCCCGGCCACGGCAGGTGTCATAGAGCGAGATTTTTGTATCGCCGACAAGCTCAGGCCTCGCAAGCACGGCTCGCTCTGTACCGAGCCTACTTAGATATGTCTCTCTTCTTACGAGCTTGGTACGAGTACACCCCCGACGACGTCCCGCGGCTGTCCGACGAGGTCGCGAAAATGAGTGTCCCAGAGCGTTCTAAGGACCAGATATTGCTGGATGATGTGAAGAAGGTGTTTGACTTTGTACCCGATGAGGAGTCCGATGACGAAAGCGCCAGAAAGCGAAGCGTCCAGTGGGTGTTGCCGGACCCTGTGTTACCGGAGCCGACACGCCACGAAGGCGGAGGGGCCGCAGCCGGAAATGGTGGAGGAGCGTCAAGCCGGGAGGATGGAGGGGCCACAGCTCGGGATGGCCAAGGTGCCGCAGATGCCAGGGGCCCAACAGAGCCACACCTGTAGCGTATAGCTATAAATAGTTACGAAGACGCGCGTGATTTGCTTGTTTGGTCGACCTGTGTTTTGCAGCTTTATATTCAATGCAAGTGGCGCACAACGGTAAGGTTTTCCGTCAAATCTTATTGTCGGCAGTACGATGATATTTTTTTCGTACACTTTGGGGCAAGAGAGCTCGTAGTTGGTGACCAACTGCAAGCGTGGAGGGTACGTTTCGGATTTGAGTAGAACCAGAAGTAAGTGTTGTCGACGTGCGTTGAGGTAAGGCCAATCATTTCGAGTTCGCCGCGGTTGCCGTACCATTTTGGCTTTGGCCGCCTGGCCGCGTGTTTTGGAGGCGGCGGCATTTGGTGTCTTTACGCTTCGACCACAAACGGTCTCAAAAGTCCTGCGAGTACCATGAACTCTTCCCTCGTTTTCGTCTCTACGAAGTATATACTTACAGGAGGGTGATTCGCCTTTCAAACCTTTCATGCCTTGATGTCCTCGCGACCTATTGTTGCACTCAATGAATAGAGCTGTCTGCAGTAGCTATCGATATTCGCCTGAAATTTCGATTGTGTTTTCAGCGTTCTCGCGTAAATAACACGCCTGAGAATGTGTGATTGAAGGCAGGATTAAATCGCGACTGGCGTATTGCTTAGCCTACCCCTTGTCGTTCAAAGCACGCCCTGCTGTCTTTGCCCAGTGCTATCTGTTTGCCACCTACTAATGCTGACTGTCATACCTCTGTTGACAGGACCAAACCTACCGATTGAATGCCCAAGCGCTTGTACCAATTTTCAGTGAAAGAAATTGCCATCATACCTATTGCTGTAGCCGGATCAAACAGCCTATTGCAATTATTTCCTTGCACGTATTGATTAGACATAAACATTCATCGAAAGTCTAACATACATATCGTACACCCATTAGCCTAGTGCGTGAAAATGTACCTAGCCTATTGGTCGTAAATAGGTATCGATCGCTAAAATGTAGCATACCTATCCTAAGAGTATCAGCCTGTTGTACCATTTTTTCTGAATGTATGGGTCGTGTGGTAGGTGTCGATCGAAAATACACGTACATATTGGACATACCAATAGGCTTCGATTGACGATGCACAAACCCATCGGTAAAAAAAATAGACATCGATCGACAATTGCACGTACATCGTGGTCGTAAATAGGTATCGATCGACGATGCTCATACGCACCTGGTGTTTGATTTTCGCCCCAAACTGGCCAGGTATACTTGGATTTGGCTAAATGCCTTCAATGTTTGAATATGATATCAACAAGGGAGTATTACACTCGTATTGGGTATTGAAACGAGGGAAGCCTTTGGGTAAGATAGCGGGAGGTGTTTCAAGCGTCGGATCCACGAGCCGGTTGCCCGGGTGGAAGCCGCGGGTTAGCAGAAAACAACTTGCGGGCTGGTCCTACGCGCGAGTGACCCGTTTCTCGCGGGTTATGGCCTGACCCGACCAGTGAGCGTTTCACCGTGAGCGTTTCATTACCTTCTGACCCGATCTGACCCAACTCATGAGATTCCTGATTAACGAAATATTGACCCGACCAGATGGGTGATATTTGAAAAAAATTTGACCCGATCTGACCCGATCTGCGAGATTGAAAACCTCTTGACCCGACCCGATCCGACCCAACCCGAGCCGTGACATTTTGAACATCTCGTGACGCGACCCGCTGGTCGGGTCATGACACGCGAAAAGCCATGATTTTTGTCATGAGTGCCATAGTTTATCCCGCATTGAACATGAATTGTCAAAAACAAAACTACTAATATTTTGGTTAAAAATTGCGATCGACACAACTTACCACTTTTAATATGCAAGCATTGACATTGCAGCTTCACGACGATTCCCAGTTCAACTAACCGCACCCGTCGTGAACTTCATGGCCCTCTTCCCCATGCCTTCTTCTGTTGCATGCGAACGACTCAATACCTCTCTACTGTAATAACATAGCAGTTGTTCACAGTCGCGCAAATGCCTGATGTATTCTGATTGGCTGATTGGTGTGATTTATGTAGCTGCAAATTGTCCGAAGGGCTTATGCGCTGGGTTTTGTGCTTTCCGGAATGGGTTGCATAAAAATATATTTGGATGGTTTTCTAGGGTCACGGGGAAGAGGGATGAGAGCCCCCTTGACCTCACAACTCAACTCAATTCAACTCAATCACAACTACAATTACAAGAACAACAACATCTCATCTCTTGCTCCCTCGCCTCATGGCGAGGTCGAGCGGCGCCACACCCGGTGTACGAGTTTTCCTAATACGCTAGCGGTATAAAGTTTCCGGGGAAACCCGACTTTTGACTTGTAAGTCAGGATGGCCCGCACAGAGGGTGAACGCAGGGATGGACCGTTCCTGGACGCCGAGATGAGGGAGACCTGATGAGAGTTTTGGAGCAAAATGGATATGTGGTGACAATAGATGCGATGGGCTGGCCGATGAGGAAAGGGCTGCCGCTTAGGTAGGGTATCGTAGGACTACCGAAGAATGATGGCAGAATCCCAAGGTTAGCACGACTGCCACACCCACCACAAGCAGCAGCAACAACAGCACCAACAGCAACAGCGGCAGCAGCAGCAGCAGTACCAGCAAGCAGGAGCAACGTTCGTTACCACCAGCATAATCACCAGCAGCAGCAGCGGCAGCAGCAGCAATATTCCAATTCCCAAGGACAACAACGACAGCATCAGTACACCCGGATCTCTACTAACAATACCACCAGCAACCGCAGTGTTACTACCAACGAGATTATCACCACCAGCGACAGCAGCAACATGTCATCCAGCGAGACACGGCCGACGTTAGTTACGCACAACAAGTAGAAGTTCGAGCAGTTGGGAGAGGAGCATCAGCCCAGGAGAGCAACGCCCCACCATCAAGCGTAGCATCCTTGATTGCGATTCCCCTCGAGCGAAAAATCCGCAGTTTTGTCATTTTACAGCAGCCAGCCAGAGTAAGTGGTCAATAATGCTCAATGATGGGAAACAGGAGGAGCGGATGGTGAACGAGGAAGAGAAGCAAGTACATGCAGGAAGGAATTTTCCGGCAGCTGGTGTACTTTTGTTTGTGATTGAATGGTATACGAGCAACTTCAGTCATTTTTAGTTTTACGAATACCCTGCCCTGGTAGACTCTACTGCATTGGTTGAACCAGAGGTACAAGCAGTTCTGTCTGGTAGACTGGAAGCTGAAATTGGTGTTGACTATTGGCAAATTGATGGGGAATTAATTGTGCATGTTCAGCATCACGGTTGGCGTACTGACTGGTCATCACTATTATAGGGTGGAGTGCTACCAGGTTGTAAACTTTGATTGGTTGATTCATTTTAGGTTTTTCCCGAAATTAATGTCGTGATTGGTAAATGGATGATCGTGAATTAGCATCCCTGTTTGCGTAAACAGTAAACATCACATATTTCATCGTTTTGGTTAAAATGTTTTCCTCAATGTTTTGGTGCTCAATCTACCAATGGAGGTAACGGGTATGAAATACGTACGTACGCACTATCTCTGGATGGAATGTCCGTAGATTTTTCCGGTGGAAATTCCGTACAACGTACCTGGTATATTTCTCATGATTTTTTATACTGGTTTTGGAGTAAGTACAAACTGTAAGCAAGATCCGGCGTCCCTGGTGGCTTGGTAGGTGGTCCGCGAGCCTATCAAGTTCAATTTCGTGAGTGCGAGTCTCACCGAGTGCATGCTCATAGGGACTTTTTCTTGCATAAAATTGATTAGCGGAAAGCGCGAGAGCGTGAGTTAGCTGTACATTCGATGAAAATCGATGAGCACTGGGAATGCTGAACCCTATGCGCGATAAAAACTAAATGCACGTACCGGGGGGGAGAAGGGACGACACCTGTGACCACGGCTTGTCCAGAAGATCGTCGAGGGTAAAAAAATCTCCTACGAGTGGGCTGGAAAGTAAAAGCGATGTTAAAAAAAAGAGCTTGCAGGAAGGACAACAGCATACTACGTATATGTAGGATTGTAATATTTTACACCCTACTGTTGTACCATGATATACTCGAAAATCACAAGATATCTTGCTATTGTTACTGGATAAGCAAAAACGAGTGTATGGTGCTCTCACGTATCCCTACGGTATCTGCCCCATGCTTTCGTTGAGTTCAACCCTTCGGGAGCGACACTGCTATTACCCAGGCGGACAAGATGACCTGAGCCGCGGCCGGAGATCAGATTTGGAGAATGAAGGTCGCGGCGAAGACAACCGTCTCAGATTAATAGCAAGGACGGGGAGATGATGCACGTGTGTGTATGTACGGGCATACTTGGGAGTCGATACGCATGAATTTGTTTTGTTTACTGGGCAATGGATTTCGAAGCTTGAAGCTGGGTGATTTATAGTTGGCCGATATAGTTGCAAGCAACTTGATTGTTTTGTAACCCCCCCCCCCGTTATGCAGTGTTTGGGTAATACTGTTATTGATGTCTGTGCATAATGTACGGTCACGTACATAGGGAGGAGCTATGAGTATAGTAATACGCCCGTGCGCGTACCTATGCATTGTTTATTACTGTTTAAATTTTACAGTGGTATGCAATGAGTATTTTTAGTGGTTGGTTCATAAGGAAGACACAGCCTTGGACAGTCAGATTCGGGTGGTATAATACTGACTTCGAGGAGTAAGATATTTTGAATTTTATTGAGGAGTAGGATATTTTGGATTTTAGTGAGTTTTTGGAAATCGAAGGGCGATGTGTACACAGCCGGGAGGCGGTTGTGCTTGTGTAGTAGGTTTTCAACTGACGACCGTTTGAATACCACGGACAGACGTCCATAGTTACGGCAGTTGAGTGTTTGGCTCGGCGTGTGTACTAGTTTTTGAACTGATGACCGTTTGAATATCGCGGACAGAGGACCCTAGTTACGGGAGTTCAGTGTTTGAGAGATTGTTGATGCTTACGCATAAAAGCAGTATAGTTTGGAAATTTGCATGGAATTTGAGTTTTTGGATTCTGGATGAGTTTGGTAATTGCTTAGCAGGGAGGCAGCTGTTGTATGGATTTTGGGATTTCTGAGTTTGAATTGGTGGCACTATATAAACTACCAGGTACTTGTGGTGCCACGACAACAACACCTATGTGTTGGATGATGGTAGACCAACAGTAGTACGGCATTGACACTATGATCATGACAGTGTGTCGCGAATGGGGAGGCTGTGAGAACATAGCAGTTGTTCACAGTCGCGCAAATGTCTGATGTATTCTGGTTGGTTGATTAGTGTGATTTATGTAGCTGCAAACTGTCCAAGGGGCATATGCGGTGGGTTTTGTGCTTTCCCGAATGGGTTGCATAAAAAGATGTTTGGATGGTTTTCTAGGGTCACGGGGAAGAGGGATGAGAGCCCCCTTGACCCCACAACTCAGGTCAATTCAACTCAATCACAACTACAATAAATACAAGAACAACATCATCTCTTCTCTTGCTCCCTCGCCTCATGGCGAAGTCGAGCGGCACCACACCCGGTGTACGAGTTTTCCCCTTATCTACAATCCCCAGCTTTCCTTCGAATATTCCACTATATTATTTCGTCGCTATGTACAATTTATCGCAAGTAACACGTGTTGGAGAAAAAAACTCAAACGTTGCAAGAACATCTTCTCCGACGACGACGTCACACGTTATGCAAAGTTCATAACAGGACGTCTCACAATCGAAGTGCATTTCATACGTTGCGCAGGCGTAGCGGTGTACCTTTTTCCCGTCGCCGCAACGTGATAAGGTCGTGGTTTCACCACAACACCTGCAACGTACACAAATGGCTACCTGTGTTACTCTAATTCCAAGTCGTATGTATATGTTGCTGACACGCCTACGCGCGGGTACTTGACGGCGCATTCCTGAGGGTGCTAGCGTCGCCTTAAGGTAAATCACCCACAAGGCAGTTACAACATAGTAGTCCCATTGATGTCTCTGGATAAGGCCACACCGAGAAATAAATTAACGTTTTTGAAGCTGTCGTCCGTGTGCAAGTCCGCCCCACATGCGGCCCTTAGTACGTTGCAGCTCACTCGTCAAGCAACTCTACGAATACCTCACGGCGCTTGGTGCTTAGTGCAGGTAATTGTCGCCTGCTCGGTGAAAACCCGAAGTGCTCCGTCCCGGTATTGTAGGGATGCGAGGGTATATAGTCATACGACTACGGCCATCTATGATATCGAGTACACCCCCCGCCTCCCGCCTGTCTGGGGATAAACCAAACCTAGTGAGGTGTCGTTTGTTTTTTTCGTGTACCCTTTTGCAGTACGCATGGTGCAGTGTTGTGAACTGATAATCGAAAGTCGTTCTTGGTCGTTTTTCAAAGCCGAAAACCGACCTTTTTAATTCCGTTATCGGGTTTCCACAGCACACAGCCCGCAGCATCAGAACAGCGCAGTCCACACCAGCAGCAGCAGCAATAGTACCAGCAGCGTGACTGCGAGGGCCGAGAGACATTAATGTCTGTTTCAGATGGTAGTTCTAGCCATGAGTCGGAGGCGGGGGCGGGTGCATGGAAGGGGGAGGTGGAACTAGTGTGACAGACGATCTGCGAATGTTTTGTGTACACGCAAGCGTGACGGTGAGGAATTGCAGGTCATCGGCTTCAAAGATGGAGACTATCGGATGCGGGGGGGGGTGTACTCATCATGCATGGCCGTAGTCGTATGACCATAGACCCTCGCACCCCTACAATGCCGGGACGGAGCAATTCGGGTTTTTACCGACCAGGCAGACATTGTTTGAACCAAGCGCGAAGCGCCGTGAGGGGTCCGGCGAGTCGCATGATGGGTGAGTTGCATACTACGTAATGTGCATATGGATGACAGCATCAATGAATTGATGTAATTTCTCGTGTGGCCACTTCCCGCGACAGCAATGGGGTTACTATATGTAACTGCCTATTGTGTGCCTCACCATATACACAATACGTGATACGATCATCCCCCGTGTGCGGAGTAAAGGTCCTCCCCGCCTCAAAATAGTCTTACTTGACCGCCAGCCGTGGTGACCGCCACAAAAAAACAAAACGGTACCCTGGCTGTCTAGCTCCCGCAGTCAGAGACGTGTTTTACAGCGATGTCACCAACCGACGCCAACCCAAACTCTCAATATGTATGCCGTATATATTATATAGGGAGGGGAGGGGTGCCGTGGTAATATCAGGAGCAGTTGGCATCGTAGCCGGCGGCAGCTGGTCGGTAATCGCAGGGGTGGGGGCGGCCACTACCGTTCGCGTCGTCGGTAGCACAGTGGGCGAGGCGGAAGTTGAAGTAGTCAGCGACCAGTATGGGGAGAGGGAGGATATGTCTTCGTTTACGTTGGCGAGATGACGAAGAATTACGCCGCGTTTGGCGAACACGGCGTCACGGGCAGCATCACGCTCGGCTGCCGCGACTGCGAGGTCGGTACCCGGCGTGTGTTCCTCTGTTTCGAGCTCAGCAACAGCCCCCTCCAAGATTTCCTCCGCCGACGGAGGTTTTTCTTTGGCCACGGCCATCTTTGGTATATTGCCCAATATGTTGTCGATGTCTGGTGTTTCTTCCTCGCGCTCCTCGGAGCCACGTGACGTATGGGCAGCATACCGTTCACCACGAGAGTTGTCGGAGGCGTCCATGGTGTTGCTGGGTGGCGGAGTGGGTTGTGGGGTAACGCTAGCACTGGAGCAGAGAAGTGTAGAATAGAGTACGCCCAAACCTCACAAGGTACAAGGCGAAGAAATACAATTGGTGCGGTATGGGTTTACAAGCTGTGGTGGAGACAAAAATGACCGAGAAGCCAATCCAGGAAAGAATACGTAGAAGAAGAAAAATAAAACTTTCAAAGAAGGAAACAAAACATAGAAGCGGGTGTTACCAACGCGCTTGAAATTAATTAAATAAAAACAAACAAGTACTACAGGGGCATAATAAAATTTCCGCAGAGAGTGGGTACATTGTTGGGAAGTGTGGCTTATCTACTGTGTTGTCGGTACGGTCTCAAGGTACTACTAATATTAGGCACAAGAAAGAAGACAGGAAACATAATAATGAGTCTTTTTCTTCTTGGTTTTCCAAAGAAAAAAAGCCTCTCCATAACGGCTCGCATACGAGGGTAGGGTGCCTCGTGTTGAGTTTCTCTGTTTGTGTGCGCTTGTGTGTCAGTCATTACGATTCAATATTTTTTTTCAGACACGTTTGTCGACCGCTCTCAACGCACACGGCACCAATTCCAGTCCTTCCGGGCTTTGTGCACGCACACACACACAAACGAAACCTTCTTGTGCTGGTGCGGTGGCAAGTCGTTCACAGCTCGTCGAGCTAGGTGCGGCAACGTGTGTAGGCACATGGCTGGGCTATGGTTTAAAAAAAACTGGACCAACAACCGTACAATATCAAACGTGACGGTTACTGTTTTGTTAGTTCTACCTAGCGAAACCCAACTCTACGAGTACTCGTAGGCAGACTGGGCCTGTCTGTCCACAGCAACGTTCGGGCCATGTCCCCAAGATAGGCTGCAGGAGATATTGTCAGGCCCACCCTCCTACTGATGAGGGGTCGGACAAGCAGGAGAAGATCTGCAGCAGTAGATGCTGTACAGCAGTAGTAGTAGTGGTGGTGGCACCTGGCACGAGAAGCTCTGTTGGACATGTTAGGTTGTACGGTAGATTTTATGTCTTCTATTATGAGTGCGGAACCAGGAAACACACAACAACATCGAGTACGTGTACAAAGGGTTCAAGGGTTAGATAGATAAACCAAGCGTACAGCGACCCTGGCCCTGGGCTCGTGTGTCCTACTGCTATTGCTGCTGCTGCTCTTTTGCTGCTGGAGAAGCTCTCCTGTAGATGTCGTACATCAGTAGTAGTGGTGGCACCAGACCTGCTGGCGACTGTTGGACTAAACACGCCAGGTGCAAATCTTTCGTCTTTAAACGAACTTCCGACCTCATACTGGAGGGCATCATCCTGAATTTTCCACGAACTATATCCGCTTTGGCTCGAACACCGGGAAACAAAGGCCCGAGAACGTCGGGGCCAGTGTTGTGGTTCGCAGGCTGGCTGTTTACGGGGGAGTCCGTTCGGCTATGTTGCCGTGCTAGCTGTGGGTTGGATGCTGTGTACGGCGATCCTGCTGTGATATTTTTTCAGGGTGGTGTTCGGAAACGATATTTCAGACGGAACTCAGACGGGACGGCAATACCTTTGTCGGTGGTTTTACTGACGGTAGACGGTATTTCGTTATTTGACGGTAACCAATTTGACGGAAACGGAAAATCCAAAATATGCCGGTAAATATCTCGGCGGTAATAGGACACGACGGTAATTTCGTTGACGGTAGACGGTATTTCGTTTTTTGACGGTATAACCAATTTGTCGGAAACGGAAAATAAAAAAATATGCCGGTAATATCTAGGTGGGAATAGGACACGACGGTATTTTCGTTGACGGTAGACGGTATTTCGTTTTGCGGCGGTAAAGCCCTCGGCGGAAAGCGGAAACACCAAATTCGCCGGTATTTGGCCTTTGTTGGATATGTGCGTGCCTCGCAAGCGGGCAGGCCCTCTTTTCTCTATTCATCACATCGAAATTGAGCAGTCTCATGCCAACAACAAACAACAAATACCGGAGAAAATATAAAAGTAGGAAATCAGGGGATAGGCCCGACCGAGCCTCGTCTACCCCCCCCCTCTAATCTGCCATCTTTCATTTCAAACCCAAACTATCATGTGTTGTCCCCGCCTCACCCACAAGAGCTGCTCGCCTACACGATGCCAACAACGGATGAATGTAAATCGTCTGAGAACTTTAGCTACCTGTGATCTCGCTTGGATGGTAACAAATTGTGGCATCTAGGAAATCTCAACCAGTGTTGCCGGAACTTTTCTGGCGGTATCCAGTGTTGCCGGAACGTTTCTGGCGGTGTCTGAGTTAACGGTATTTATTTGCCGGCAGACGGTAATAGTGAATATGACGGAAATGCATTGCCGGTAGACGGTAGTAGTGAACCTTGACGGAAATATTTTTGATGGTGATGCAATACGACGGTTGTTTGCTGACGGTAGACGGTATTTCGTTGTTAGGCGGTACTGCCCTTGGCGGTAGACGGTAACACGAAATGTGACGGAAAACCGCCGGAATTCCGGGACCGTCCACCAGGGCGGTAAAATCAGGACTTGAAAAATTCCAAACACCACCCTGGATATTTTGACGTGGCTGCGCTGAGGAGTGGGGGACGCGCAGAATTGTTGATGATCGTGTTTTCAATTTGCTTTCCGATTAAAAAATATATGAAATTCGATTTTATAAAAAAAAACTAAAAAAATCGATTTCGAGCCGTCAACTTTTTTTTTTGACGTTCATTTTTTTCGAAACATAAAAAACGAACGGGCGCATGTGTGCGTCAGGGATCAATCAGCGCCAAGTTTATTATCATTTCGATATTCGATTTTTGATTGGAGTTTGGACACGCCCTGGGGCCGGATCTTATGCATTTTTCTTGTTGAGGTGACTTCATGACTGTTTACGGAGACCTCGGGGTATCTGGTCCCATTTCTGATCAGATTTTATCAAAATCACGTCTTTTGGGGCCTGTTTGGTGGAAAAAAATGTTCCTCCGATTTTATCACTCATGAACTTCGATCAAATGTTTTTTTTGTTGACTCTTTTGTGTTTTTACTAAAAAACTTGAAAAAAAAACGTTTTTTTTCTGATCAACCCAGAAAGTGACAAAATTTGCTTTTGCACAAGACCTCGGAGGCATCGTACAATTTAGTGTAGGTTATAGAATGGCTTCATGAGGGGTCACGACGCTACATGCTTGGTTACGCTTGAACACAGCTGGGTTCCAGCACTCATGCACCGGCCACCACGGAGAGAGAGGGCATCAATGCCTTGGCCACCATCGCTTGCCTTGGGGCAGCCCAACTGCAGCTACTCTAGGCAAAACAACTTTGGAGACGAATAGGAGGAGACTGCAGCAGCAGTATCAAAACAGTCTAACGGGTTTTGTTCTGACTACGACCGCCGCAAGCAGCTCATGCTCCTTGAGAGAGAGAGCTCTATGCTGGTCCAGCGACTAACACACCCCTTACGCACCTCCCCAGGAGGCTCCACATTCCGTTCCTTCCTTTGAGGAGCTGGTGGTGAAGGTTGATCGCCCAACCCGGCGTGAATGACTCGTTCGTGTCGTGGAGTTCAAACTCCTAGTTCTTTTCTGTTTTTGTTTTAATTCCCCGACGTAATAACACCAAAATCACGAAAAGATGGCACATCGAATAATGATGTGGTTGGTCGCCGCGACTTCCTTCCGTTTTCGATCACGAAAATAATATTGCATAAGATCTGGCCCGAGCCCAAACGTCACGTACGTAGATGTTCGTTCGTGTTGGTTCGGCACAACACAGAATAATCCGTATTTGCCCGACATGATGCATCGCAGATACGATTTCTGCAGGCATTGTTGAGGTCGCGCCTCATTGCCACCAATTACTATTAATAGTATTAACACACAACAAATAAAATAAAGGACTGGTAAAATAGGGATGACACCTACTAGAGCAGTAGCCGCAGCATCATCTAGTCGCTGCTGCATAACACAGGGCTACCAGGTACTGCTGTAGCAACCACAATTTAGGCACACACCCATCTCATACAAGCAGGTGTTACAACAGTAGAAGAACAGAACGATTCTATGCCCGGTTATTTTGTTGTCCTGAATGTGTTGAATTCACTCCTTGGATCTCATGCGGTAGGTACATACTATACAGCTGATTATCCTTGGAACTCATGTAGGAACATTACGTACAAGTGTTTGTTCCCAATCACCACATCACCACTTGCTGTTGAATGTGCTTATTTTGAAGAAGGTTTACCACGTAACACAGACTAAGAAAGTCTTTGCTTAACGGGAGGATGTATTAGAGATGACACTTGCCAGTAGCCATCATAGTCGGTACTCGATAACACTTACGTCGTCATCTGGTATACATTTACGCATTTCTAAGTACAACGGACTGTTTTCCAGTCTGTGACTTGTAGCACTATATAGCAGCAACAGTCTTAAACTATCTACTGCTGTGCACTCGTACACATTGCAGATAGGTCTCAATCACAAGTAACATCGTGGATCTACTGTATTACGTACGTACGGAATCTACAGTAGCAGCCCATGTACAGTAGTACCTGGTACCTGCGCACTGGTAAATAATGGAAAGGGTATCTTCAGTATCCCTCCGGGACCAGTGGCATAGTTTTAGTTTTGGTTGAAGTAACAACATAGGCTACAAGGGTCATGAGTACGTACCCCAATATATATTGATTTTTGCAGTAGAACTGCGGGTCTCCGTGTTGTTTCGTATTGAACTGAATGCAAGGGTATTTCCCTATTTTTGCTTTTGAACGAATCATAGGGGTCGTCCTTTGTTTCGAGCCGTGAGTGCACACACGCACCGCTCCTCTTTGAGCTCCTTCTACTTTTGCTCACCATCATCAGCTTCAGCTGAGCAAATCAATCAACACTGTGGCTTGGGGTAACCACACCATCTTCTTCTTTTTCTCTTCTATTGAAGCTTCTCGCACAAGTCACCTAAAAGTGGCTATACGTTTGCCTCGAACATTTTGACTGTGTTTTGGCCGGCCATGGGCAATCGAGTCTAGGCGTACACATCAGCTACGAGCTGGTACACACGCGAACCGCCATACCAAATAGGTTATGAGCCTCAGAACGCGTAAATGCGGCAAGCCACTAGCAACGATGGCCCAAGACCGCCACCCTGAACTGCTACTGACTTGCTATACAGCAGCAAGAGGACTGGACGTTTTCAAGATCAAGAAACCTGCTGCTACATACGAAAAAGGGAGCTTCTTCCACCACGAGAGGAACCAAACATCAAGTCCACGGACTTCGTTGAAACGTGAGTGACGCGTGGTACGGATACCGCGTGTTTCTCAGAGGGTCCTACGTAGGGCATTCTACTACTGCTGTCGTTCACTACTGTTGTCGTTCACTACTGCTATAGTCAAATTGCTGTAACTACGATAGAGACACCCACAAAGCACCACCGCGTAAGGAATGGTGAAAATCTCACCTTCTCCGCGTTGATCTTTGTATAGACGAGGACCAATAATCTCGAGCAAAACTCGAGTGTAACCGCTCCGCGCTGCTCCACAGCAACTTCACATCACAACCCAGCACGCCTGGAGGTTAGAAGCTCTGCTGAGTGCAGTCTAGTTCGTGGATCGTAAGCCTCAGTCACTCTGAGCAATAGTGGTATACGTGGTAAAAATTAACTCCCGATAAGCACCATGCTATCTGTCGAAGGAGCGCTGAACTTCGACTTTCCAAGAGGGCGTCGGCCCCAGAGAGATTTTTTTTATAGTCGTCACTACAACAGTGGCACAGAAGTTAACTCCCGATAAACAATCTGCAATCTGATAAAGGAGCGCTGAACTTCGATAAAGTTACAAGAGGACCGTCGGCCCCAGAGAGATTACTTGACAGTCGTTACTACAGCGGCATAAACGTTGACTACCGTTAATCACTCTGCTATCTGTCAAAGGAACGATGAACTTCGTAAATTTCCGAGAGGGTCGTCGGCCCCAGAGAAGTTTTTTGGGTAAGGCTATTTGCGACACCGGTGTCGTAATTTCATATTTGCGACACGGTGTCGCAAATAAGCGGCTTATTTGCGACACCGCGTCACGTTCGCGGCACATACCTCAGATTGGCTCCGCACCGTCAGGGATGTGCTGGCATGGTGCAGGGCCATCATTGAGTCTATTCCATGGCCGAAACGGGCCAGGACTTGAGGAGATATCTGGCCTCTTGGTGCACCCGCAAAACGTTCAGATAGGTGTCGTAAATAAGCCTTGTTTGCGACACAAACACCGTATTTGTGACACCGCGACGTGGTTGCCGCACATGCTCCGGATCGGCAAAGCGCTATCGGTAGAGTCTCAGCATGGCTTAGGCTACCCTTGAGGCAATCGTGTAGCCAAAACGGGACAGTACTCGAGGAGATATCGGGTATCCTTGTACAACACCCGCAGAGCCTTCCGGCTGTCGCGAGTACCATGTTTGCGACACCGCGACGTGGTTGCCTCACACGCTCCGGATCAGCGACGTACTGCCAGTAGAGTCTCAGCATGGTGTAGGGCTATCATTGAAGCTATCGTGTAGCCTAAACGGGCCAGTACTCGAGGAGATATCGGGTACCCTAGTACACCCAGGCTGATGTCGCAGATAAGCCTTATTTCGCGTGTATCCAGAACGGGCCATTACAGTATTAGATACCGCTGTGTGTGGTATCCTGGTCATCCTGGTACACTGTCAGAATTGTCAGACTGGTGTCGTAAAGCCGCATTTGACGACATCGCACGACGTTCGTCGCGCCCGCCCCGTTTAGACCAGGACAACCACGGTGGCTAATCTATAGCATGAGCTCGGACTATACCACTGTACAGCACATGTTTCCACGAGTAAGTCGATTGGTAGCCACGTCGTCGTGAATCAATGGATTTGAAATAAACTTGGTTATATTGCCGTGCTGTGTTCTAATGCGTCGTACGTACTATAATTGAGAGCGCTGGTATCGTTCAAAGCGCCGGGTGCTCTGTTTACGCGTTTATTAACATGGGCACAAACGAAGGGCACAGAAGTTTGTGCACGCTGCTCTCTGTATATGGTTTTTGTACTCGTCTGCTGTGGATGCTATCGAAGTAGGTAGCTGTATGTCATCTACAGCAGTGTCATAGTACCGCAGTAAAATCGGCGTTCGTTCCGTGCAACCATCATCACCCACCAATGTGGTTGTTTAATTGCCCTTGAACAGCCGTGTAAAAGCGCCTATCCCTCAGGCGTTTACCAATGCCTATCGTTCTGCCGCACAGGACTGAACAAACGTTCGAAACGCTGTGCACAGTTTTTGTCGGATTAGTTAAGGCAACAAACACACTCCATAGATGCACAGAGGGCGGCCATGCCTCAGCTTGCCTAGTTATGCACCATGGTTGCTGTACGCGTTCTTTCCGACACATTATCCTGCTTGTTGCACCAACAGCAGTCCACAGTATCCGCACTGCTGTAATATTGACATATACTAATATAATATTAATATTCTAACTTAGGGCCCATGTGTAGCACGTAGTTTGTAAACGGATTCCCGATGTTTATCTCTAACGGTTGTGAAATATACAATAGAAACCCACAGCGGACTGCATGAGTTCAATGAAAGCGGCAGAGGGGTTAGCCGCCTTGTTCATGGTGACGAAGAAATCGCTGTGTGTAACGCGTGTAGAAAGTCGTGGAGTTCGTAGGCTGCTTGGAAAGGTGTCCTTCGATGCCCTGCAGTATTGTGTAGAATTCTCACCGTGCGGTTGTTTGCTGTACACACTGGTGCGCGGGTTGGGGGTTTGTCCATAAGTTTAGACAGAATGTTTGCGGAGAAAACCCCAACCATTATGGAAGACCCACCAACATCCCGCATCTCCAGCAGCTTGTGCGCACTGACCTGCCCCACTCAAATCATGCGTAGTCTCCTCGTCCAGCCACGCAGTCAATTCTCGATTATTTTGGATGCCCTGGTCGGGGAGGCAGTCTGATGGGTTATGTAAAGTTTTCGGACTCCTAGTCTATCGTGTCTGTGTGTTTACTCTGTTGTGTGTAGCACAGCAACATTAGTAGTAGAAGAACCACGTTGAATATTCTGACCGTGTACTAGGATACCCCATATCTCCTCGAGTACTGGCCCGTTTTGGCTACACGATGGCTTCAATGGTAGCCCGACACCATGCAGAGACTCTAATGGTAGTTCGTTGCCAACCCGGAGCGTGTGCGGTAACTTCGGCGCTGTGTCGCAAATACGGTATTAGCGACACGCGTGTCGCAAATAAGCCATATTTGCGACACCATCCAGAAGATTCTGACCGTGTACTAGGATACCCCATATATCCTCGAGTACTGGCCCGTTTTGGCTACACGATGGCGTCAATGGTAGCCCTACACCATGCTCTATTGGTAGCGCTTTGCCGATCCAGAGCGTGTGCAGCAACCACGGTGCGGTCTTTTTAATACGATATTTGCGACACGCGTGTCGCGAATAAGGCTTATTTTTATTTGCGACAGGAGCCAGAAGATTCGGCGGGATGTACCAGGATACCCCATATCTCCTCGAGTACTGGCCCGTTTGGCTACACGATGGCTTCGTAGCCCTAGCCCATGCTGAGACTGTCCTGATAGCGCTTTGCCGATCCGGAGCGTGTGCGGCAACAATGTCGCGGTGTCGCAAATACGGTATTTGGGACACGCGTGTCGCATATAAGGCTTATCTGCGACACCGATCTGAACGTTTTGCGGGTGCACCAGGATGCCAGATATCTCCTCGAGTCCTGGCCCGTTTCGGCCATGCGATAGCTTCAATGATGGCCCTGCACCTTGCCAGCACCACTCTGGCGGTGCGGGGCCAATCTGAGGTGTGTGCCGCGAACGTGAATCGGTGTCGAAAATATCGAAATTACGACAACGTTGCCGCAAATAGCATTACCCTATCAGGATAGCTTTCGATCACCGCACGTTCTGGGATGTGGATCTTGCAAGGGATAGACAATATTGGTGCTTGCTGCCGAGATCTGTACACCCATGCGTAAAATCGTTGACCAATCCGCAGAACCCCGATTAGATACAAGAGGTGATTCCGTAATTTTTTGTCCTATTTTCCTCGGAATCTTTTCCGTCGTACGCTAATTTCGGCGGAGACGAGCTCGCAGCGAGAACAGGGGGATAGGTGCAGGGAGGAAAATACAGAGGATTCCATGATGCCTCTCCCGTCTACGAGGGCTACACCGACGCCGGGCAGCGCGCCGAGCTGGTCTCGGCGCCTACCCCGACGGCGCCGCCTGCTCTTTGATTGACATCAGCGCGGCGACAATCATACTGCCTGACAATCCGAGGGTAAGCTTACCGTGCATGGTGCAGGCCCAGTTGGGCACCCCCACGACTTGCGACCGGCTCTCCTGTTTACGGACGACAGCATCCGAGAGGAAAAGGGACCACACCTGCCATAGCGGGCGACCTCCCACTGTCCGCGGCGTTTGAGTCAGGTTTTCGGCGTGCGCGCCAAAGTACGTCTAGCGCATATACCGTAAGAAGTTTTGATGAGACAACACAGCGCCCGGGAGATGGCCAATGATAATCCAAGAAATTTAACGAAGTGTGGGTAGGACCACCGACCGGGGCAGGAGGCCTCATCCAAATCCAATGCTTACATTTGAGTGATCGGCGGCAGCATAGAATAATACCACAGAAAAGTATTCCCTACAATGTACCAGGTAGGTATGAAATAGCGCCTCCCCAAGAATTACGAAGAATGTCCAAAGTTCTCGATCTACAACTCGCACGCCAAACGTTCTTTACCGATATGTTCCCCATGTCCATGAGGTTACGTAGATATGTAGCGAACACGTTGACGTAGTCTATACTTGATTGCGCGAAGGTGAAAATGTCATGCCTTGCTGGAATCAGCTCGTAGTGACACACAGCAGTGATTTTATTTAATCCCCTGATCATCCGCGGGAATCCTCACAAGAGTCGCAGTAACGGTGGGAGTCCACGGGGACAACCCATAGGAACCACGAGGACAACATGCAATGCCCAAAGGATGCCGTGGAAATTCCCACGGACTTTGAGAACGGCAGGAGCCTGTAGGAACCCCCATTTAATGAGGCAGTTCCCATCGGAATCCGCTCTTGAAGAGCTTCCCACCGGAACCCGCCGTGACTCAGGATATTTCCAAGGCTTATCACAGTGACTGAGAATCGTGACGGTAAAATGAGGACCGAACATTTTGGCGGGACGGGACGGGAAGGGACAGCGGGTACCAAATTTCGCGACGGGACGGGACGGTAAAAGTCAACGGGGCTGAGTTTCAAAACGGGACGGGACGGTAAATATATTTTTCTTCTTTCCCGCCGCAAAGTCGTCGCGGTTGTACGTGAAAAATTTCCCGCACACTGCTGGTTCCGCGAAGGGAGCCGTCCCGACGCGGACGTTTTCTTCACGACCTGCGCAGCCCAAGCCCCGAGAAGTGCTGCCTCTACACGGGCGACGTCTTCTGATTTCTTCCACCCCTGCCCCAAGCACTGTCGTTGTTGCGTGGCCAGCTCATGGTGGCTGTTCTGATGGTTGTGCTTGCGCTGTGTTACTGGTGGTTGTGGAGGTGGAGGCGGTGGCGGTGGTGATTCTAGTGCCGCTGCTGGTCGATCGACCCCGCCCGTGAGATAGGCATCCGTGGCGTCCGTGGCGGTCACACCAAAGATGTTTGGAGACAGCACTTTCACCCCTTGACAGAAAGTAACTTTGCATTGACATTGACATGCTTTGACTGACACCAAACTACTAGGTTTTAATGTGTGTAACACTCGGCCCTACATCCTTGACAGGGCACGTTTTGCGTCCCGCTTGATGGCATGTCTCCTGAAATATTTTTGGGCCACACCTGTGCTGGTGTGATCGTGAGTTGAGTGGTCTCTTGTGCTGTGTGTGGTGGCGAGCCTGTGTAGGTTGTGTGTTATGATACTACTTTGCTTTCAGTTCAGAGTTGCGAGTGTAAATATAAAGTAAGATTCTTTAAGAAAAATGAAAAAAGAAAAAACAACACCACTAGGTATACACTTACTACTTGGTAGTAATTTCACTCTTTTTCGTATCTGGCAATATTTGTACTTACGTTCATTTGAAAGTATATAAAAAAAAATCGTCAACCAGCTGTTCATCGACACCACCAGCACAGCTTTTTCTAGCAGAAGTAAATGTGGTGCCCAGCAATATCAGATCACTGACCACGTATTATATAAGCAAGACGATGAAAATACGTGATCTGCGAGTTCGACTGATTAATAATTGAATAGTTGATACCCAATTTTGCAAGTTGGGTAATACGCCTACTACTATTCTATACGTATTTCATTTATAGATGGGAGTTGTGCACGATTTATGATAACCCATGCATTAATATAGGAATTACTAGTGAAGTTCGGTATCTCGAAATATTGCTTGATTAATTTCGTAATCGTGGTGGAAATGGATGGCAACAGACGACCACGAACGAATATTTCTTGTACGTAGCGGAAGAGGCAAGTTATGTCCGCCGGAGGCGGTGCAACGACGGGACGGAACGATAATTCCCTAAGGGAGAGATTTTATCGGCGGGACGGGACGGCAATTTTTCGGTGTAACGGTGGGACGGGACGGTAATTTCCAACATGAGAGATTTTATAGGCGGGACGGGACGGTTAAGTGACGACGGTCAGGGATTTTGTCGGCGGGACGGGACGGGACGGCGGGACCATTTTCACCGCGGTTTTACCGTCCCGTCCCGTCCCGCCGAAATTACCGTGATAAGCCTTGGATATTTCGAAGGGGACCCGTCAAGGGGACATTCCCACGGGAACATGATGCTACCCAAGGTTCACCATGGACTTGCCACAAAAACCCACGCTTGAAAACGCAGTTCCCACGTGAACCAACGGTAAACAATGAAAAATATACCGGAAATTACACGGGGCCCCCCGGAAAAATCACTGTTTCCAAGCGGGGAACCCACGGTTCACCATGGAGTTCCCACGGGAACCTGACGTGCTGTTCATGTTGGAATATACCCAAGCTTATACCGCCTCTTTCCGTATTATTTCGATGTCGGGAAGATCTACAGTACGATGATCTATGGTAAGATCGTTAGGATTTCATCGAAACTATCGACCTAGGATAATTACTTAGTTTGGGGTACTGGGGCACGGCCTTTCCTGATTGACAGTATCACAGGACTATTTCCAACTCATCAGGGTGATCGCGCCACGGTTGGGCATCCCACCTGAACTCACTCTCTCAACGGTCCACCACCGCTGTCCAGAAACACCAAGGGCACGTAGACGCCATCATTTCAACTTTTCTCCCTGCTGTTATATTAAACAAAAGTACGCACGTGTACTTAACGGTCGCTGGGTGTCATCATCCATCTGAAACCACATCTCCGTCATCCACATTCCACCAACTTACTGCCTCGCTTCAAGGGCACTATAAATCGACGTTCGTCATACTCGTCATTATCACCAAAGAGAGAATACCAGATACATAATATAAAATGTCGCGCTATCACGCGTGAAGCAAGAAAACAATCTTCCTCTCTCATCAAGCGGAAACCAAGTGTCAAATGCATGTTCTTTCGATGTCGGAAGATCTGCAGTACGCTGATCTACGATTAGATTGCTAGGGTTTCATCGAAACTATCGACGTAGGATTAATACGTAGTTTTGTGTACTGGGGCACGGCCGTTCCTGATGATCATATCACAGGACTATGTCCAACTTATCAGAGTGATCACGCCACCGTTGGGCATCCCACCTGGACTCACTCTCTCAACTCTGTCCTCCACCACCGCTTTCCAGAAAACACTAAGGGCAAAAGGCGCCGTCACTCCAAACATTTCTCTTTGCTGCTATGCATCATAAATCGACGTTCGTTAAGCTCGTCAGGGTCACCAATAAGAGAATACCAGGTACTCAATATTACATATTGCGCCATCACGCGTGAAACAACAAGGCTTTTGCTCTGTCATCATCGAGCGGAAACCAAGCGCCAAGACAGCTCTCGCGATGCCAAGCGCGAAGCTATACTAAACCTGCGTTTCCGCTATCAAGCGAGAAAGCAAGCTACATGAAATGCAAGGGAATTTGTTCAAGAAACAAGAAATCGACGAGGCAACCATCCCAACCATCGAATATAGATACTATTACTACTACTCTGCTGTATGACCAACATGGGAGGGTCAAAACCAGCGGACGTCGTGGACAAGCTCGTCAGGGATGTGGGTGGCAAAATTCAAGGGCAACAATTTCGACGAATGAACGAGTACGTCGCAGGCCGCTGCTAGCATGCGCCACCCCGAAGCGGCTTATGTTACCGAAGGGCAACTACGTCCTGAGTAAATTAATATCCAACAACAAGGGAGGACCCCCACAAGGAGATATACAGCTATTGCGAGAAGCAGACCACAAGAGCGACCAGACGGCACGGAGGAAGAGCCGTCGGTCGTCGATGAGGATGAAAACCAAGAAAGGAGAACAGCAAGGATCTACCCCAGCATCTACAGCAAGATCTTCACCATAAGTTCCAGCAGCAGCAGTTCGAACATGAATCCTCCGGTCTTTGGGGTCGTGCATAGAAAAATGCCGAATAAACCAATGCGTGGCATCATCACAACTGGATGCTGTTCAACTTCCTGTACCTCAGAACAACGGGAGCAGCGGCGAGCCTTCTCCTACGATACTAGCTCGAACCAGGTCAACTGCCAATCAGAAAAGCCCCGAGCAATGGCATGATTACAAAGTACAAAACGTCCAACGCGACAGAGAGGACGAATCGTGCAAAACCAAATGTTCTCTATGGAAACGACGGAGTGTCAGGATCCTGACGTCTTCATCAAGTAAAATACGTATCATATACCGGGTACGAGTCGAATTGGTTGGAATGGCAGAGGTCATCGATGATGATAGCTCCCTCGGTATCGTGTTGGTAGGATTAACCGACGATTTTGCAAAGGAGACATCCACACCATCCACATTCCTACACAGAGCAGCCCCTGTGAAGCACTTTTCTTACTATTCATGCACTCACGGGTCGCTTTACATATTCTCCGTCAATTGCACGGGTACGTTAAATGCCTCGAGTGAACGAAACAGGTCAGTCCACGACTGTCAAAACCGTCCGGACACATAGAGTGAGCCTCAGAGTAGCATCTTTTGCCCGACCACGCTCCTCCAGGCTGCATTGAACTGCACGATGCGAGCGACCACGCGCGCGTTCTCGACCGGCGAAAGCGAGCTTTGCGGAACCCCTCTTCGGCTGGGTTGCTGTTTGACCACAAGCTACGATCTCCTTCAGCGCTTCACTCGACGCGAGCAAGCAAGCACTCGGCACTAGCACATCGATGCGCTCTTTTATCTTGCAGATTTTGTGGGATTTTGCTGTATCTGCCTGCGCATTCTTGCCACTTCCAGCAGGTTTGACATATTTAGCCCAGGTACCCGTCGTGAGCCCCGGAAGAGCTCTTCGGCTTTGGGTTCTGTATATAGTTGTAGATATCCCGCATCCCGGAAGTGCTCCACGGCCTTCGGCGTCCTTATGCAAGGCCGCACACGACCTAAGTTCTACAATCAGGTTAAGCGCGGTCTCCAGACAGTCAAGCAGCCCTGCTGGCTTTGGCCCTAACCATTTCAGAGCTGAACCCATGAATGTTGCCGGCCGACACGCCCCGCGGCCGTCCGGTAATTATCTGCGTATAGTTGAGTGCTCTTTCCGGTACCACTTCCAGCGGCAGCTGGGACCCAAAAACGTGTAATACCACCAGACACCTGACGAGAACAACACTGTACGACGTGTTTGCATAGCCTCCCCTGAAAACCACATGTACCCTCGCCGATAAAAATGACAGGGGGAGGAAGACACATTAAAACGGAATAAGGCATATGGCGCGAAATCAGAAGCCATCGGCTGCCATGGCGTCTGCGGTCTGCCCCAGAGCGTCCCACAGCTCTTGCATGTGTCCGATGTTCGTCGCGGGGCAACCCACGCAAATCCTCAGGCAGGTCTGACCTCCCATTTTCGTGGACGAAAACGAAGAATATCCTGAGTCAACGATCCGCGACCTTTCGCACAATCATCAGGCACAGCAAGACGACCACGAAAATATCCGACAGTGGGAGAGTGAGGGGCAGGGATATGCACAACTTGCGTACCTCAGTCGTTCATGTGTTTATCTACTGTCTACGAGGGCGCAGTGGGGGAACATTGAGTTCACGCTGCAGGGCCGCTCTTGTGGGTTCAAGTTTCTACGGAACAGGCCGGAAATGGCGAATTTGAGTTCCTCTACCGTTTGATCGGCCCTTCTGCTTATAGGCGCGGCTGAAGCGCACCTTCGATTTTAAATTTAGTTAGAGCGCTGAACGAAACAAGACTTGTGCGGGAAAAATACTGCGAAACATACAAAAGGGCAACATCAAGTGTGGGCGTTTCGCCCCTCGCCGCACGGTGGGCTGCGCCTGCAGCCCTGTTGGGCCGTTGGCCAGTTTTAGTTCCACATCAAAATATACCAAGCACAATTTTTCACCGGGAACTGGTCGAAATTGACGTCCAATCGCTTCTCCTGCCCCCCCCCCCCCCCCCGCCCCCCACCCACTACCTACCGGGCGAAGGGTACTCAATACCCGACGTAGACTACACTCTATTGGAGTAGTGCACAATTCGAGCTTCGTCTCCTATAGGTAAGCGAAACATGGCCGGGTCTCGCACAAGTACGCGGAGTGGGTCGAGCCACGTTTGACATCGGCCGTCTTCATTCCTCTGCGACCGTTCATGTCACTCTTGTTTATTACGTACCTGAGCTCCTCGTTGGCCTCATCTGTCCCTTTGAGCCGCATGCAGACCAGGCCGAAGCGCACTGGCGCGACGATCTCGAACCTTGAGCGACACCGGGGGAACAGCAATGCAAGGCATCTTATCACTCGTGCCACGCGAGACAACATGTTTCGGACGTCTCTTTTTACTCACTATCGGCTATGTCGTACCCGTTACACTGGCAGATGTAGTGCACGGGTCCGAGCTACCCGCACCAAAGGAGCCGTAGAAACATAGGCGTATCAAAATAAAATCCTGATCAACACGTTTTACGAAAAACCTTTCACTGCCGGAATCAAGCCCGTGCCACTTCAGTCGTTACCTTTCGTCTGTCTTCACCATCGCCGCAAAATCGTTCGCAAGCTTCGTGTGGCGTCGAATATGCCCCCTGACCTTCTCCATGCCGAACGCGCGCATCGTGAACCAGATCTTCAGCGACCGGAATTTGCGGCTTAGCGGCACCTGAGAGAAAGTCGATTCGTGGGAGTAGCTATGGCTTGGGCCTGAAGCGTGGAAAACCCACGGCCGACCAAAATAATATGTCGTGCAATCATCGACCTGGAAGGAGAACACAAGATCTGGTCTAGTCCAGCATCGCTTGTTGGCGCCCGTACGCCTTTCCTTCCCAATTACATACTGCGAGCTGGTCTGCCTGAACGCGCCCGGCAATACATCCATTAGCGTACTCAAGCTTTGCCATTTTGTTCATTACGTGGTGTTTGACATGTTATCAATGTAAAACGTAGTCACGTCGTCAGAAATAAACGGTTATCATTGTGAAAAGCGTTGTCCTTGATTTTTCTTAATAGCTCTGCCGAGGGGTTTGGCGTAACCAAGAGACGACGACAACAAATAGCATTTCCGTGATTGCCCGAAATACCACGTGGCGCATCACCATAAAACACAAGTGTCAAAAATGTTGCGCTGATCGCTTCCGCATTTTGATCAAAAGTACGTAAGGCGGTAATACAAAAAAGAGACATTGACTGTGCATACGCTACCATCCCTGGCGGGGAAGCCCGACACACTCGTCGTCTATATCAAGTATTGCTCGTGGGATATATTGTGGTAATTTTAGCACTATACAATGCACCAGTCGGCTCTTTCAACGACTCTCGTACCTGCATGTCCTTGAAGTCATCAATCTGTTCTCCTTCGTGTTCCTTCGAATACAAAATATCCTGCTTGACGGACAGTGCGTCGACCAGGTAGGCGTTCTTTTTTACCCACATGGTAGTACAGTCAAAGTTCACCAATAGCCTTTTGTTCACGACAGAACGCACGAGGAAGGGGCGGGAAGCGGGGCATTGGTGAAAGTAGGAGAACTTTCAAGAAGCCAGGAAGGCAATCATTGCCAGCAACGTAAAATAAGAGCGGTTACGAACCGTTTGTCTACTGCAGTACGACAGACGCACCGCGCCCTCTACCACAAACTTCGTCCTCAATCTACACTTTCAATACTCATCATGAAACGTTGCTGGGAGGAAGAGGACTACGGTGGGTCTGCAATACCGGGAGTATCCATAACATCCGGCGTAGAGGTGGGCTGGGAGGGGCGGACGGGTTAGAGATCGGGACAAAATGGCGAAGCAGCTCCCATATGTTGTAGCATTCGTCGTCGACAAAATGTAAGCCTCGGCTTCTTCGCGTCGACGATATTCGGCTGGTGCTACCTCAAGCGTGATCGGCCCAGCGGTGCACCTACGCGACAACGCCTCAAGGTCCATCAGCGAGCGTACTCGATGGGTATTCATACTGAGGGAGAGGGTGTTCGTAGGTCAATCGTACCGCGCGACATGGGTGTCAAGGTCAACGCCGGCAATAGCACGTGCGTCATCGCACTACTTTTTCACCCACTCACCACTTGTGGAGGTTGAACGCAAAGCTGTCGGCCTCTTCAAGGCCGTCTAGAATCCATCGATTCTCCGGGCACACCGCCGCAGATCCGGCGTACTTTGGGTCGAGAAGTGGAGTCAGCGGCAAGCACAGCAACGTGTTCAAGGTCACCACCGAGACTCGTCGTCCCACAGGACCATGTCCGGGGACCGTGAAAAGAAACGGTGCGGAAACATGCGAAATACCAAACGAGAACGAATGAAAAGCCCAAGGCTGACACTGATGCGGGAGACTTTACTTGACCGCGCTGCACACACCAGCCAGGGCACAGGAGTGTATGCAGTAGTGCATCGACGAAGCATCTATTGGTGTAAAGAGCAGCGCTAGCGGATAGTCCTCGCGCAGCGGGCACCCTCGCACCCCGCGCAGAACCGACGTGAATATTTCGTCTAGTAGGTGTGATCTCACCGCAGCATCAACATGAAGCCACGGAACTACGCCCTCAGCCGCCTCCTTCTTGCCGCGCTGCTCGCCTTTTGCGCTCGTTGCCCCCAAGGGCCTGGGGGTAGCATCCGCCAAAACACGGAATTTGTACATGGGGTCAGGATGTGTGTTCGCAGGTAATATGTAGTCTATGTTCCAACAGGGTTTGTGAGGAACTGCCCCAATAGACCAGAAACAGTTGGACAGAAACGCCTTTCCGTAGTCGGGAGTTCGGAGCTAAAACCAGACAACATAAGCAAGTCCATCACCCCATTTTCCGATTCCCATAGTGTGTTCCTCTCCACCTGCGGCAGAGTTTCCCGATGGCGACCACGGAGTCCACTGCGCAGGAGTTGGTCGAACCGACGGTGGCACACACATAGACGGGTGTCAGGCCGGCAGCGATGTCCTTCTTCATCGCGGCGGCAAGGTCGGCTGCGTTCATGGCGTAGGCGTCGTCGTTGGCCGCTCCACCCCCGCCTCTAGCGGGAATCAACCGCATGTTGTCCCCCAGCCCGGCAATGTTGGCCGCTTTCTGCACGGATGAATGCGCCTGGTGTCGGTGACGTCCAGCGCGATCGTTGTATGCGGACAGCGCACACGCAATGAGCAACGTGTCAGAAAGGCGGTACGGACCGTTTTCGACGTCCCCGCAAAAAACGCCGTAGGTATATACTATCGCTGCAGAGACGTAGTTCTTGCTGACGGAAACCATTGGCGGGTGGCAGATTGGTCCGGTTCGTTGTGTGACAGTTTGTGGTTCGGCGCTTCCCAAGCCATTCGTCTCTCTTTCACAATTTAGATAGACTATGCCCATTCCAAAGGAGTCGAGGGGAAGCGGGTGAGCCACACCGATCAAATCTTGGCTTAACAGCGTGTCAAATTACGGCGGAGAGAGAGAGGAAGGCTGTATTATAGTGCCTTGACCCTGGCCTAAAGAGGGATACGGGCGATAGTGTGTACTCTAATCTCTGCCCCGATATGGTTCGACGTCGCGAGTACAGTCGTCGTGCGAATTGATAACGTTACGTTTAGCATCGTCGAAGAGCGTACACAAAGAAACAAACCACCGAAACTACTCGCGAGTTGGAACCCACTGGCCGCGAACGGCACACGCGACAGAGAAGCAACCGCTCCGTAGCCTGACGGGAAACATCTATATCGGTGCCATCACCGTGTACGAGACCCCCCTCTACCCCTCCCTGCCGTCAAGCAAGTCCACCAACAGTAGACGCAAGCCTTGGTCGCAAAAAGTCAGCAACGCAAGAACTATCTGTGATGGCAAGCATTGCGTGCTCGACGCGGTCGCAGGACGGTATGAGCGCCTCGCCCCGGGTGGGCTCACTCACCTGGTCTGAAGTATAAAGAGTCATCTTCGCCATCAGCTCATGGTCGCCGATCCCTGGATTCAGTCGCCGCATATGCGTGAGAGCCCGCGTCCTCGCCGACAACACTCCAACAAGGGTGGCTTCGCATGCAGACCCTTGCATGACTCCTCCCCCCTCCCCGCTCGACAAGAACACGTCCGGTAAACCTACAGCCCGAGCGAGCTGGTCTGCGGTGCCGGTATGTGCAAGCGCAAACACGACGAAAACGAAAATGACGACCATACGCGCAGCACGGGAAGCGTGTGACGGCAGTTTGCGCGAGTATGGCACCGACCGGAAGCGGTGGCCGTTAAGGGTTCGATCTCGTTTGAGAGTACGTGGGAAACAAATCAGGATCGACTACAAGGGACGCGAAGCAAGTGCGTTAAAGACATGCCTCTTCGAAGAGGATAGGTTTCGATCTCCTTCCAGCACTGCTCACAACAACTCACCGAGGACTACGATCTCTAACTCTGTCGATGCCGGGCATGAATCCCACGAGAAGCCAATGACGTTGAACATGCTCGCCAGCATATCGCCCAAGACGGCTGGAGCGGACGAGCTGGCCGGAAAGTACGAGAAAAACCTGAACCGAACACAACACGAATGACACAGAAACGCCCGAGGTGTTCATCGAATTTCGAGACTGCGGCGGTTTTGGCCACGGCGCGCGTTTTAGGGACAATGTCATTAGCAAAAGGTTACCGAAAACCGAGTGCCGTCTGCGTGTTGGTGAAGCTTTTCCCGTCACACGCTCGTTACTCGTGACGTCGGCTGGAGGCGTCTTGCAAGATTATTGATAGAACCCCACCATTCTATGTCCTGTTGAACAGCACGCTCCCAAGAACCACAACGCCTCCAGCTTTAGCACAGTTGAGGAGCGGAAAGGTTCATCCCCTGAAGTAAAGACTGCAAACATCGTGGCGGCATGCTTCGAGCGGGTTCGATGTTGGTTGGTGCTTGTAGCAAGATGAGGAAGACGCGATGCAGCTCGTGGAGTTCCATGAGGAATGGGATGTTTGGTGGCGGGGTATTTGGGTGTCGGGAGTTGTACATGATATGTCTGTGTCCCGATTCAGTGCGTCGTTTTATGTGGAACTTGATTTGGCTGGATGTTTTCGGCGAGATTTCTGTGAGTACTCTGTCCACCAGCTGGTGTTGACGAGGGACTCTAAGTAAAGACATGCAGCATACCGTTGATTTATGTGGATCACCCTTCAATCCTCTTGTCACTCTCCTTCGCTCCACCTGATGATAACTGTCCACGCGTCAGGGTCAAATCAACGATATGTCAAGCCGCTAGCATCGTGTGCTAACAAAAGGGGTGAGTGGATATTTTAGGCGTGAACATGGTTTTGGGCAGTGTGTAGTGTGCATGCTGCGTACACCGATTATGAGAGGGGAGCCTACTAGACGCCACTAAAATCACGTAGCATCTCATATCAATCAGTGTGAAAACTCGTTTTGTTGCACGTTGCCGTGGGATGCGTTCATTGCTGCTGTTGTACCCTGGTATGGAGGAATATTCAATTTGGAACTTGGGATATTTGCGGTCCTACGAAAATAGGCACATGGATGGCATTCGGTGAAGTGGCCATTTAATGATCGCTGCATGTCACATGTATGCACACAACGAGTGGCGACATTCAGTGCTGGCTGCGTGGTGGGTTGATTGTTCGCTTCTGAACATGACATACGTGGGTTCGAGCCCGAGCTTGTCCATTTTTCTATGTGTGGAAAATACTCAAAAGGTTCTTGATCCTCAGACCGGCAGCGCGTGGCGAGGGGTTGATTCACCCCGATGATGAGTTGGCATTAATGCGAAGCCTTCAACCAAACACGGATGGGAAATGCAGGAAATACCTACAGTGATACGGCAACACGCCAAGGGAAAATTTGCTTCTAGATAACTTTGGTACGTAAAATATATTCGGTGCCTATCACACTCTGGCCAACGGAGACAGCAATAGCCTATTGCCTCGACAGTAGACGAGGGGGGGGATATATCGATGTATATTGTCTGCGACAATAGATTGTGGAAGGTATTTATCGATATTGTCGGCGACACAAGACTGGTGATATTGTCGACCGATAGACAATGTCAAACACAATAAATGATGAATTTCGTCCATCGATGGCAATTGCAGGCCACAATAGAATGTGCGAGACGTCGATCGAGGGCCATCGGTGGCCACAATAGATTGTGCAAGAGGTCTATCGACAGCCATTGCCGACCACAATAGAATGTGCGAGACATCGATCGAGTGCCATTGGTGGCCACAATAGATTGTGCAACAGGTCTATCGACAGCCATTGCCGACCACAATAGATTGTGCGAGATGTCTATCGAAAGCCATTGGTGGCCACAATAGATTGTACAAGATATCCATCGATAGCCATGTCGAGGATATTTTGCACTCATCCCACGATATACGCGAGGCAATAGTATTATAGCCTATTTTTGAAGCGCGTCCAATAATACATATTGTAGATGGCGATGGTTACTTTGTACACAATCGACTACCCGATTTTCCTAAGTGAGAATTGCCTATCCGATGAGAATGAGATTTTATCTTTCGGAACGCAACGAGTCGCCAACTATGTTTCAGGTATGTCATGTTCTGTAAGTATGTGGTAATGTGAACCGACGTCATCATGTTGTGGAGAGACCACATGCGCTCACACCCATTTGAAGAAATTATATATATAGATGTCGCTATCAATAGAAACTCGCGCACCAAGATATTGGTAACTGTCGTGAACTCGTGAGCGTTGGTAGTTTCGGAAAATAATTCGATTAAATACCGTTACTTTGTCCTACAGTCTGTTAACTCCACTTTGAACAAAACGTGCATCAGACTAAAACCAACTTGTGCTGAAAATTCTATGCTTTCCGTTTCTCATTTCGAGTCTGTTTTGTCCCATACTGAAACCAAGTAAGTGTTATTTTTTTGGATGCTGGTCATCTTTGTTTCTGATTTTGTTTTTGTTCGGAAGTAATTTCCGTTCATTACCCTTAGGTTGTCTTATACTAACTGCATTTTCAAAACAACTCTGGATTCTAAAACTAAAAACACTTTGACAAGAAAGTTGTCAGCTTTCCGTTTCTGAACTCGAGGTTTGTTCCATATTGAAATCAAGTGAGTCAGATGAATATTTTTCGGAGCCCGGCCAACAATCTACTGTCGGTTGCGATAGCTATTGTTGGACACAATCGTGTACCTATCGTTGGCGGTAATAAAGCTTCGGCGGTCGTCACAAATGGCCATAAACACGCATCATTCCACAGTGTACAACAGGTTTAGGCAATAGTCTATCGCGAAAACACGCCCAAAAGTCTATTGTGGGTGGCGATGGCTATTGATGGATACAGCTGCATGTACGTTTTTGATGGCAATAGCCATCGATAGGCAAACGTTTTTAGTCCGTTGTTCAAATAATATCTATTACGGTTGCTTCCCCAACATCTATTGTTCAAGACAATGGGCATCGATGGACAACCTTGTAACTCCATTGTTGGGGCAAAGGCATATTGTCTCCATTGCCGAAAATACATTGTTGCCTGACAACATCTATCGATAGACAGCGTTGCCAGTCTACTGGCGTTGACAACATCTATCGATACACAGCGTTGCCAGTCTTTTGTGGTTAACGGTGTCTATCGATAGACAGTGTTGCCAGTCTGTTGTGGTTCACCATGTCCATCTTTAGCCAGCGTTGCCAGTCTATATTGTCGATTCACAATGTCTAACGTTAGCCAGCGTTGCCAGTCTATTGGCGTTAACAATATCCATTGACACGCGCTTTTTCGGGGTTACTGTAGCGGCAATGTTCTATTTCCTTCTATTGTCCAGGGTATATGCACATGTTATGAGGCTGTTAAGGTCTTAGTCCGTTGGGCTAAAGGTTAACCAATCGCCTACCCAATCTAAGCCTCATAACACACATCTCACCTCATCTATCATGTACGTACAGAGTGTAACCGATGAGGAATCACTATTAATAACACAGTACCCACCACAACAACACAGCTGACAATGCAACACACTGAACCCCGATGATGTCCACAGCCTTGTTGAGCCACACAACGTTGCAGCCCTCCTTCACGCTATGCCATGCACCGACACTGCTGCTCATCACGATACACCATGCACTCATTCCATACTGGTGGTGGTCACAAGATGAAAATATGACATCGCTGCGGCACAAATAAATGCGTTGCTTAGTAAATCAGAGTGCCTTGCAGGTATGGAAATAGGCGGGTGATGGTGTCCATCGATATGCATTGCCCACCACAATCGATTCTCAACGGTGTCCATCATTAGCAATTGCCGGCCACAATAGATTAGAAATCTATCTATCGTTAGCCATTGCTGGCCATAATAGATTCTCTTGCCTGTTAATAGTTTACAATAAAATTTCTACGACGTCAACCATACACAAATAAATGAGTGGTATGTTACCGACCATTCGAGTTAACTGTTTGATAGTCATGGACTCTGCCGACGCAAGGGTTTTATACTGGTACAAGGCAAGGAGAACAGAAAGTAGGGGTCTTTCTCGAGCGCTTGATGTGCAAATCTGCGCTTGCAGAATAGAGACACACGAGCAGACAGCACGACACTGCCGCCCGCTGCCGGTTGATGCTAGGTTTCCAATTGTGGTTGTGCTCAACTTCACCGCTCTCGCTCCTAGCACCGTTCAAGGAAGAAAAGCCGTGCCATCAGGGAATCGGCGGAATGATATATCTGTGTACGAGAGCAACCATGTCCCCGCCACCTTCACCCAGAGGTATTTCGTGAGAGACGAATCACGAGCTGCTGGCCACGACGAGGGAGAACGACTTCGACAAGTCTCTCGTCTGAAGCGAGCACAAAGAGGCGCGTCTCGCATTCGTGTTTTGTTTTGCCTAGACCATTGTTCGTAAAGGCGTACACCCTGTACGTACACCTACGTACGAGGCAGGCTAGGAAATATATTTGGTGCCTAGTGTATACATGGACTCTAGGCATCTTATTTCAGATAGGGATCAATTCTGGACCTGGTTGAGCTCGGTTGGGTTGGTTGTATCTACAAAAGGAGACTAACCTGGCCTTGAGCCGTCGATACACAGGTAGTCTGCGTAAAAGTATCCTTGTGGAGACATTGAACAATGTAGTACACCGTTAGGCGTACCGAATCGAGAGATTGTCGACACCTTGCGGGGTTTGCTACATACAGTGTTCGACGTTTAGGATGTTTTTAAGCCTACGTCGTGCAAGTGGGGTCCGTCCACCCAGTGAGTCTTGAGATAGGCACGGGTACTTCTGCCGACTGGTATCGCATGGGACGTTTCCCCCCAGTAGGCAAAAGTGCATCGCGCTTGGATGCTGAATGTCTCTCGCAGATGGCGCAAATACAGCAGCATCATGACAGGCATGTTGTCACGTAATGTATGAACAGGTTCATATTACGGGCATCCATAGTTAAAAGGACCTATTATACATAAAAAACTATTTATTTACCAATTATAACCCAACAATATTCGGTCCTATTTACTACGGTCCTCAGTAATAGTACGTTTCCCGGTATATTCGAGGGGTGGCCCATTCTTGAAGAGTTTTTCTTCCAGAACTTCTCACGTTTGGAAATATTTACGGAGGCGTTCTGTCCCAACCTGTGAATTTCTTTGGAATAAAAAAGATTCAGGAAACTTGTATTTCACATACTTCGAAAAGTAAAGAAAAGACCGTTGGATGTATCACAACAACATCAACCTGATTAAGTAGTGAAGTTACGCCCCGTGAAATATCGACCTCATCTTACTGGGTTTTCCCATTTTTTAGGGTTACTTAGGTCTAGAACAACCCCCCCCCCGAGCCTCCGTTTCGTAATTATTTTCATTTAGCGGTATACCTGTGTGGTCCATGCCAGTTTACGGTATTAATTCCACCTTTCGGCAGGACAAGTCTACGAAAAAGCAATCGAAGCGACCGTACTTACACCCGGTATAGTATTTCCTGGCAAAATCGCAGACCTCTAAACCCTGCCTGGAGAACGAGCGCACCCCGTTTTGTTCGCTGAATCCGTGAAAGCTCCAGGTGTCGACAAAGTAAATCAACACGTGCTCGCGATACAGAGCACTTATGCGGGCATCTTCAACAGCGATGTCGAGATATATGTTGTGACGTTGTGACGCCACGCTCCCCGCATGTAGCGGAAACGTCGCGTGGGGCTGTTTGGGCGCCACACCGACTGCCTCGGCCAAAGGTGTGCTGCGAATTGTTATTCACGAGCTTTTCTTCGAACAAAATGATCACACCCACTTTGAATCACAGAATCAAGGCACTTTTTGCCACGATCGTGACACTATTGATCGTGATATCCCACAATGGGAGAGCTTCGCCGACTTGAGAGTACTCTGGCATGCCTTCGGAGCACGTGGACTCTACTCGTGAGGTCTTATGACTGTGTTGCGGGTTTCTTGGCCACTTGGTCAAATTGATTGAGTGCCTGTAGCAAATCGGCCGGTACTTGACGTATTTCACACACACGAATACACGTGACCATTAAAAAAATCAAATATCACCACGTGCTACGTACATCAGGAACTATCTTGTGTGGCTACCACACCCTGGGCAACAGACAATCGCCCCTGCAATAGCAATAGGATTTGGTGCAATGGACGGGTCTACTACAGTCGGCAAAGGCTATCGATTGGCACGTTACTGGATCCATTGTCGTTGGTAATGCATATCGATAGGTTACGTCCTCAACATATTGTTCAGGCAGGAGTACGCTGAAGTACCTGGGTTGATCGCTACTGCGGTCCACTGTGGCTATCGATGAACACATTTCTTGGTCTATTGTGGCCGGCAATGGGTATCGATAGATGCATTTCTCAACCTATTGTGACCGGTAGTGGCTATCGATATACATGTTTCTGATTCTATTGTGACCAGCAATGGCTATCGATAGATACATTTCTAATCTATTGTGGCCGGCAATTGCTATCGATGGACACCGTTGAGGATCGATTGTGGCGGATAAAGTCTACCGATGGACATCACCACCTGCCTATTTCCACACCTACAATGCACTCTGATTTACTAAGCAACGCATTTTTTTGTGCAGCACTGTCATATTTTCATCTTGTGGTCATCACCAGTACGGAATGAGTGCATGGTGTATCGTGATCAGCAGCAATGTCGGCGCATGGCATATCGTGAAGGAGGGCTGAAACGTTGTGTGTCTAAATAAGGCAGTGGGAATCATAGGGGATAAGTGTGTTGCATTGTCGGCTGTGTTGTGGTTGGTACTCTATGTTATTAATAGTGATTTCTAATCGGTTACACTCTGTACGGATATGACAGATGAGGTGAAATGTGCATATACCCTGGACAAAAGAAGGGACATACAACATTGCCGCCACAGTAGCCCCGACAAGGCGTGTGGCAATGGATAGTGTTGACAACAATTGACTATAAACGCTGGCTAACGATAGACATTGTGAACCACAATAGACTGGCAACACCCTCCATCGATAGACACTGTTAACCACAATCGACCGGCAACGCTGTCTATCGATCGATTTTGTCATCGACAATAGACTGGCAACGCTGTCTATCGATAGATGTTGTCAGGGAACAACGTATTTTCGGCAATGGAGACAATATGCCTTTGCCCTAACAACGGAGTCACAAGGTTGTCCACAGATGCCCATTGTCCTGAACAGTTGGGGAAGCAATCGTGATATTGTGCCAACAACAGACTAAAACGTTTGCCCCTCGATGGCTATTGCCGCCCACAATACACACGCAATTGTATCCATCAATAGCCATCGTCACCCACAACAGACTATCGGGCGTGTTTTCGCAATAGATTATTTTGCCTAAATCTATTGTATATCGTGGAATAATGCGTGTCGATCGTCATTCTGACAACCGACGAAGCTTCTATTGCCGCCAACAACAGGTACGCGACTGCTGTGTCCAACAATAGCCATCGGCACCCACAACAGATTGTTGGCCGGGCTCCGAAAACTATGAACCTGACTTCCTTCACTTCAGTACGAGACAAAAACCTCGAGTTGAGAGCCGCAAAGCTGATAATTTTCTCGTCAAGGTGGTTTCATTCTTAGTATCCAGCTTATTTCTGAAAATGCGGTTAATATAAGAGAACGTAAGCGTAAGAAATGGAATTTATTTCCGGACGAAAAAATCATCAAAAATAAAAAGGTGACCAGCACCCGAAAAAAAAACCTATTACTTGGTTTCACTATACGACAACCAAACTCGAGATGAGAAACGGAAAGCTTAGAATTTTCAGCGTAAGGTGGTTTGAGTTTATGATCCATGTTTAACTTTAAGTGGAGTTTATAGACTGTAGGACAAAGTAGAGGTATGAAATCGAATCAACTTCCGACACTACCTGCGCACACAAGTTGATGACGGTTACCAATATCTTGGCGCGCGATTTTCTACTAATAGCGACATCTCTATATGATATCTTCTTCAAAAAAGTGTGAGAGCGTAATGTCACCACACAACATGATGATGTAGGTTCACATACCACATCCATACATACATACCTACAGAATATAACATACCTCGTTTATCGTGGGATGACTGCAAAATATCCTCGAGATGGCTATCGATAGACATCTCGTACAGTCTATTGTGGACGGCAACGCCCGTCGATAGACCCCTAGCACAATCTATTGTGGTCGGCAATGGCCATCGATAGAACTCTCGCACGACCTATTGTGGTCACCAATGGCTATTGATAGACATCTCGCACAATATATGGTGGCCGGCAAAGGCCATCGATCGACACCTCGCGCACTCTATTGTGGCCTGCAATGGCCGTCGATGGTCGAAGTTCGCCATCTATTGTGTTCGACAATGTCCATCGATAGACAATACCACCAGTCTATTGTGGCCGACAATATCTATCGATAGATACCTTCCACAATCTATTGACGCAGATGATATACATCGGTATGTTCCCCCCCTCGTCTACTGTCTAAGCAATAGACTATTGGTGTGTCAATTGTCCGGAGTGTGGTGGCTATACATGTACCTGTAGCACAGGAAACAAACCACGCCTTTCTTATATGCGTATGCACCTCCAGTATACGCCTGTACAGCACAGGAAAGGAACAACGCTTCTCATGTATTGCATACCAGGTACACTATCGTAGAGCGATACCGTGCTGCTGTTTCTGCTGCTGCTGAGCGTTTGCAAGTATGATTGATGCTGTGCGAAACTTCCGCCCACCAGCACACGTGATTGGCACCACCGGTCATGTATCTTGTGTGTAGAAGACAGGGCCATGACCATGATTTGTAGTCACGCAGGTGACATGGCTATATTCGCAGAATTTTTACCGCATCACATCGAGTCACAACGAGCCCTGCACAAAGCAGCACAACGCTTATCATACCACATGTCACATATTTGACGTATTGTCATTGTTTTGTCCTTGTGAACATGCGTAGCGGGCGGCCTTGTATTACTACTTATTATCCTCTATTTTTCTCCCTCGTGTTCGAAACCAGCTTTCCACAGCACTAACTCGCGGTCAACTTGTTCCTTCATCGGTTGCTGTGAGAAAGAAACAGTGGGGTTGATTGAGTCGTTTGTGCTGTTGTTGTCTTTTTTCCTTTGCCCACTACCCCAAGGCCTTCAAATCCGCGTGATGCTCCGAGAGGAAGCTGGGTCGTCTGGGCCATCTTATGTGTACGTGCATACATAATGTATTTTTCTTGGGAACTTGATACCACCGCATTTTCCTGCCTTCTTTGTGCTTCAGCGACTCGTCCTCCACCACATACATCCCAGGAGTATCCCAAATAAAGGCTCCGCAACTCTGTTTCCGCGGCCTAGACAGGAGTGCTCATACCAATACTGACATGAGCTTAGTTGTCTATTAAAATTGGCAGCTCCCAACCGAAGTTAAACCTTAACCATAGACCACCACCTCCCCGATAACCACACACGTAATTAGGTGACACCTAAGGAACAGCAAGGCAACGCATATCATTGTCGTGTTTTACAATGGGCACTACCTAATGGATGTGGTCTTGGATGAACCAGGATTTGGTATGTGAGGAAGTTGGATCTGGTGCCTGGAGTTTGGATTTTTAAATAATGTTTCGTAGTTCGGATCTGGAGTATGTGTTTTCGGGTTGGATTAGGGTGGTCTATTATTGTAATGTTCCGATATATTGCAACCCCGTTCACTGTGCAGGGAAAACAGCTTTAGTCAATTGTACTTGGCACAGACACGGATTGTTTTCAAGTCGGTCATATCATATCGGGTCTGTACAGAGCAGGGAGGACGTCGATTAATGCCCGTGGCGAGAGACATAGGACGCGATGCAGATTGTGCAGTGCCATGGGTAGTGGGAGGTTCGGTGACGGGGTATTGGGATGGTGGGGGATGAAGTGTCTGTGCCCCCATGTTCACTACATGGCTCTATGTTGAGCTTGATATGACTGGATTCGTTTGTGAAGTTTCTGCGAATGCTCTGTCCACGTGCTATTAATAGTGTTGACGAAACACTCCTTGTCAAGATACGTACGATGCAAAAGGTTCGTATGGGTTACCTTCCAAATATGTGCTGTTCACCGCCCCACCAAAAAATAACTCCTAGCTTTGGGTAGCACGCGACAACGAAGAAGGCGGTTGACCGGACGCACCTGGGGTGCTGCCAATGATTCACTCCTGGCATGACGAACGACTCGACGTCAGCCATAATGTCGGTCCACTTGTCGCCGCGCATGGGGAACTCCTTTGTTTTCATCATTTTCTGTTACGGCCGGTTGGTTAAGGGAGAGGCCGGGGTGGTGTGGATCAAAGCGACGATTAGCAGGACGACCACGAGAGAGACGGCGGTGGTCTAGCGTAGGGCACGCTGGTAACTGTGGATCGTCAAGCAGCGATAAACACGAAAATACAGAGTTATTGTTCGTTTTGGTACGTGCCGGTGGTGTGAGTGACGGCATGAGGAGTTTGGTGAGCACGACCGATGCATGGCGAAGGGCTATCAATAGAAAAAGAAATTCGGAAACGAAACGCCCTTTTGAGGCACATTAGCTGAACCGACGACGCAAGTACGACTTATAGCAACACTATCCAAGAGGTGTTATAATCCTTTGCCCTCGTTGCGGTGCGGAGCCGTGGTTTAGAGAGCACTAACGGGAAGCAGATGTTTACAATATGTAGAGATCTCGTTGGAAACGCCTTCAGGCAGCGTGGAGGCACCCAAACCTACTCATATTACAGACAGGTGGCCTTCATGACATTGCACGGGTAGCAGAGGAACGGTAGATATTCTGAAGTTTCTCGGAGTTAATAGAGGATGCAACAGGCTACGATCGACAATCCCAGCCGGTTAAAAAAAAACAGAGCCAGAAGGGGCAGTGAACTCAAAAGGGTCAAAGATATATCCTTGACTTTGTAGTGGAAGAAAATGGGGCTAGTAAGGAAACGGAATTACATGTATACACAGCGGACGTGGCAACTACGAATCACTGGCTGATATGGACAGGCAGTCAGTAGACAAGAATTGAAAAAAAGGTGAAGTAGGTTATTTTATACATATGAAGAATAGACAAGCTAGAAACAAAGCAAAACAGGAAAAATTCCAAAAAAATATATCACCTAAAATGCACAGCAATTTTCCGAGCTGTTGGAAATGACAAGATGTAATAAAGAACGATAATAGATAGGGATCATGCAGGAGCTAGGAGAATACACGGATGGAAGCAATCGGTCAACACCACAGCAAGTATAATAATACCGTTAGGGAAGAAGTTGATAGTATGCACCAGAGCAGTAAATGGTGGGATGAGAAAGTAAAAGAGGCCACAAGAGCAAAAGATAAGAGGCACACGCAGGATACACATTGAGTAGAACTACACAAGGATGGGAGGAGTATGCCATAGCTAGAAAGAAGGTAAATAAGATGGTGAAGAAAGGGATATGTGGAAAGACGTGGTAAATAAAACGAATGGAGACCTCGAGGGCCTGATGAATCAGATGTGGGTAGGGATGAAAGGGATACTGGGCAAACATGCAGGAGAGGCAGAAACGGGAATCGCTATATCTTAGGAGCACTTGACGGTAAAAAAATTGTAGTTCGAAGGGGGCAAGGGAAGTTACTAGTATTATTAATAGTAGAGCTCTTCCGTAAGCTAGGAACGCCTACAATCAACCAAACGTACATGTATCAGACAGAGAATACAGTAGTTCGGGTTACAGGGAGACTTCACACGGGAAGGGGTACATAAGTGTACAGCCAAACTTGAAAAAAGGAAGGCAACAGGGCACACCAAATAATGAACAAATTTAATTATTAACGAGCAATGGTCAAAATCGGGTACCAGGTATACCCGATGTCTTTGTGGCCGAAATCGGGCCCCTCTACTTCGGTGACCACGACGATCTCGGAACGTCATTTCCTTGGCCAACGCCGGCCACACTTGCGCCTGGTATGCCCAATTGTGCCTACTTACCCTCCAAGAGGTACCCGAATATTGTACCCAACTACCCGAAAATAGCCAGACTGTTCAACCACCACAATAATTAACCACCCACCACTGGGTTCATGCCACTATGCCTCTCGTATCGACGAAGACGGGCGATAATCAACTGCGTCATGTCCATAATTAGGTTCATTTCAGATTAGTCCATTCGATATCTCGCTGCTGCAGAGTGCTGTCGTGCCAACCACACACAAAACACGGCTCTCTTCCTTCCTCCCTCCCGGTCATTTCCGCTCCGACCAAAGTTAGCAAGCCCTATCTCCCCTCCTCTCAAAACCAAAAGCAACAGAAACACAACAGTAATATTAATAGTGATGGATCATGGGAGACGCTATCAAATTAGTGACAATCAAGTGATACTATCCAGACAAAAAGGGCATTGCTATGCAACATCTCTTCCTATTCCTGGTCACGCTGGAATTCCTATGTAAGGCCACCCTATATTCAGCACAAAAAAATGTCATTTTCTAATTTTCGTCCGACCCTCAAGCCTGAAATTCTTAACAGTCATCTCGTACGGGTAAGTAAGTAATGTCGCGTACTACTGTTCTGTAGTCATTATGCATTTTTTAGACACTCATCCGCCGGGTTTCGTTCGGTGCTCTAGAGAGTATACGTATCTGGAATAAAAACCTTGTTACAAGTAATTACAAGTAATGGGTACTGAAATGTTAGACGACGACGGGCAAATTATTCGTTCGTACGAGGGGTATGCTATGAGTTAATTTGTTTCGAAGGTAACGGTGCGTACCGTCAACTATTGCGCAGTGTACCATACTTAAATGGGGTGAAAACGAGGTTAGCTCGCATACGTACAACTCCAAACATCGAGTGAGTTCCACTACGCCCTCGAGAAATTCGTCAACACGAACATGGAGCCCAGTCAGAATCCGAACGACTTCGTTCTCGTTCTGGACGAATGACGTGACATCGAAGAAATTTGACAGACAGTACACGACGAGAGATACGAAGACATCATTGTTCAAGCCCTTGCGACGCTTGTTACAAGAGGTGCACTATTTTTTTCTGTGGCTTCTCACGTGAAGAGCTCCGTATCCCCCGAAAACTGACCAAGAAAAGTCAAACTGCTTCCCGACGAGCAATCCCATAGCCCGAAGTATACGAAAAATTCATTGTTCGACACAAGATTGGCATTCTGACGATTTTGGGTGAAGGAGCACCGTCAAGCAGAAATCAGTATAGCGGAAATGTGCTATTACGGGGGTCCATAGTTATCGGGACCAAATATTGTTAGTAAAAATACCTAAATAGATAGGTGTTTATGTATGCCATAGGTCCTGTTAACTATAGACCCCCGAAATACCTTTATCGTAGAACGCGTCTTCCGCCCGAGTACGAAAAGGTACGAACCGCCAGCTATGAGAGGCGGGACTTTGGACTGGACGACATTCTGCACATGGTACACACTACGGACGTCGACAACCTTTCGCGCTCTGTCACCGCCAAGCCGATCGCAGGCCGTGGCACTGCCACCAAGGTGATGGGGCACACCAGTAGTGACGTGCAGTGCAACTACTGCAAAGATTCGTACACTTCACGCAGAACTGTTACATCCTGAACAAGGAGCTCCGGCGTGGGCCCAATCCCGGAGGTCAGCAACGTCAGTCAAGGCAGCACTTGCCTCGCCGCGGAAATTTAGCATCAGGAGACGCGAGGAGAGGGGGAGGTAGAAATCAGTGATCTTTCCATAAGAGCACTACGCACAGCGATGCGGGCTGCCGAACTCAGCATAATGTCTGCAGTGTAAACGCCGGTAAGGCCAACTATGCCGCCAATTACGTCGACCACCTGATCTCATTCACCGCAGTGGAAGCGCAAACGGAGGAGAAAACATTTAGGCCTTTCGGTTCCACGGCTAAACCATTCGACACCAGTGAGCTGTTCGGGTCTTTCGGCGGCGTCAACGTACAAGAGACTTGGTGACTCGCTATTCATGGTCGAGGAAGAACCGGCCCATCAACTGGGGTTACGAGAACACATCGTCGGGTGTTTGACGGCTATGACCCTGGCTATTCTCCACTATCTGCGGCTCTCGTATTCCAACTCTCTTCACGCCCGAATAGTCAAGAACACCTGTGGACAGCCCGATGTCTAGGGGGGGCATCACCGGCACGGACGATGGGTCGGCTCTCACGATCGGTCCCATCGCGAGGCCGCGGACAAGCTGCAGAAATGGCACCGTAAATGTGCTGGTGGACAGTGGCGCGTCGGAACAAAAATTCGACGACGCCATCATCCCTGGACTTCGGGACAGACTGGAAGAGTACAACGTGTTGGAAGTGCCACGAAAAATCTCGACCCCCGGTGGGGGGGGGGGGATGAATGGCAACTGCGCAGCGAGTGATACCGGGCCACGTCATGGACGACTAAGGAGCTCAACGGTTAATGGAATTTCGTGTCCTGAGTGTGCCTGATCTAGAACGTAACCTGTTATCTGTCAAGCAAGCTACACGTAAAGGGGTGGTGTCTATCTTTGACACGACCGACCTAAGGTTGGAAACCCACAACCACATATTTCTGCTCCAAGAACTGGGGCACGATCTTTATTATTTCTCGCTGGACCTCGTTGGCGGTGGCAACGGACCAGAGCTGGAAATACAGGCTGCGGCAAACGCCAACCCGTGGCATCGGCGACGAGGGCACCTCAACCGCAAGAGCTTCAACAGTTTGAACAACCTTGGTAACGACGGGATGAGTTTCGACGGGCCTGCGCCAGACTGCGATGTTGTGCGGCGTGGGCAGGAGTCACCAGCTGGCTCAACTCAAGACCGCCTATCACAACGTTGTACTCCCCTGCCAACTCCGTTTGCGCAGACCTGATGGTGACCTTTAACCCCAGAGGCCCCCGGAAGCTACAAGTACATAACAAATATTCCCAACGAGTACACGAAGTGGAGGCAGACTTATTTCCTGACGTCGAAGCACGACGCACTCAGCTCATTTCAGGTAATCGTGCAATCCGGTGATTCCAAGTGCTTTCTGCGTCGAGCGGTGGAGGGTGGACAATGAGGTTAATTCATCAGCAATGATGTTCAGGACTACTGCCTAGACGGGAGTGCTACTCGAGAACTAAGCCGCAGAAAATTAGCATGTCCGAACGCGTTCAAAGAACTCTTTCAGCTATGGTGAGGTGTATGCTTGCCGACGGCGGACTATCAAAGGTTTGTGGAGAGAATTAATGTTCACGACGGCGTTTCTGGGGAACACGGTGCCGCACTCTGCGATCGGCATGCAGTCTCTGTACAAAATTCTACACGGAACGGAGCCGGACCTGGGACTTATGTGTGCTGAGATCTACTCCAAAACTCTTGAACGCAAGGTGGTGGAAGGACGATTGATCAGGCACAGCAACAACATAAAGAGCCATCGCGTGTACAATCCGGCCACTCGCCGCACTATGGAGAGCCGGAACGTCATGTTCATCGGGCCACCATCGCGCCTATTCACGCCACCATTGGAAGGGACTTCGCAGCAGACTAACCCGCTAAGCAACGGCATGGACGGCCACAACGACATCACAGACGACAACGTTCTGCGCGATCTTCGCCTTTACATTTCCGTGTAGGAACCGCTTCGAGGTGCTACTGCTGACCACATTGCCGTGGGCGGGTTCTCAGCGAATCCACCGGTGGCCGAATTCTTCCAGCGGATCAGCAAGATCAAGAGGGATACGCTAGACGGACAAGCTGCATGACCACCGAGAGGGCGAGAAGGGGCCATGCCCGTGGGAGAGCCTGTGCACGGAATTCCACGGGAGCTTGTTCTCGAACCACAGAGCACGCGATATCACCCGCGGGAGCGTCCTTCGAAACACCACTGGTCGGATCACAGACGCTCCAACAGCGGTGACATTCGAGTCAAGAAGCGACTCCTGCAGTTACGCGTGCCGACACTGCAGCACAATCGTTCACGAGGCGTAGCGTTCACAACCATTTAGATTTTGCTCACCTGGCGGCGATCGCCATCTAGCCCGCGCTGTCTGAGCTCCAAGGGCTAAGGCTGTATAGCAAGGAAACCCTGGCGGACATCGCTTATGAGACGTACGGAGAAGAATCTGCCGCTGAATACACCTTCGCTGCGACGACCATTGAAAGCTGTTTGGACCGGCAGAAAGCGGACCTAACTCCAAACATCTTCAAGGAGTCCATGACTCTACCGGCTAAAGCGCAATGGAAAGCGGCCTCGGACAAGGAAAATGCGAGACTGAAAAATAACTTTACCCTCCTGCCGGCGACCTCTGTTACCGCGGGGCACGAGATTACCGGCAGTGGATGGGTTTACGAGGTCAAGACAAACAACTTACAACACGAGAGAAGCGCTGTAATATGATGGAGGCAATTGCCGGCAATTGTGGCCGCACGTTTGCCCCCGACTTGAGGCTCCAGAGCATAGGTATAGTATGGTGCTGGCAACAGTGGCGGACAGGAGTGTTGGCAGCTAGACCATAACACCGTGTTTGTGACGATGCCACAGGGGAAGTGTACGTCAAGATATCACCCGGATACGAGCAATTGCACGAAAACGGAGCCGCAGAGGTAATGAGGCTGTTAAAAGGACAATACAGCCTCCACCAGAGCCCGACTAGCTGATGGAGCACGATTGACAAACGCCTGGTTGAAACAGGCTTCGAAAGTCTCAGGCGGACCCGTGCGTCTACACCTATTCGACTGGTGGTGCTGTTTATATATTCTGACCCTGTATGTCGACGGCATTCTCTTGCTCAGAAAAGACGTCCTCGTGCTAAAGCAGATCTAGAAGAAGCTCTGAGTCGTTTCTCAATGACATACATGGGGGACATGTGACTCTTGCTCGGGATAGGTGCTACCGGTGACCGCAAGAAGGGGACGGTGACCACCGAGGAGAAATACACCAAGTCCCCGCTGGAGAGGTGCGGTATGGCAGGCTGCAGTTTAATGTACACGCCTGGTGTGGGAAAGGAGCTGTTGCTGGACCAGCCAGAGGACAATTTTCTAGATAAGAAGAAACAGCGTTTCCAGGCCATAGCGGGCAGCGTAATGTACCTTCGATAGGTGAACCGCTACGACATTTTATACGCCGTAAAGCAACCGACAAGGGCAATGAATATACCGTCCATGCTCACATGGCAGCTGCCAAACACCTATCTCATTTACTACCCGGTCGGAACGGTGGATTTCACCGTCACGTAAGCAAGGTGGCTTCAGATTTACAGCAGTCTCTGATGCAAACTGGGACAACGACCAGGATAACGGCAAGTCCATGTTCAACACCTTGGCTCTGCACGTCGCCGGAAATCGGCCCTACGATTCGCGAGTTAAGCACGTGGCTCTACGGTACCTGTTAGACCAGGAACTAGTCAATGAGGGCGGAATCACCGTCAAATATATGCATACAGAGGACCAGCTTGCGGACAATGACACGAAACATCTCCGACAGCAAAGACAGCGCAACCTCCCCAAGTCGACCATCGAATTCAAGGCCTGAAATTGAGAAGTTTAAACGATCAAACCGCAGGGGTTCTGTTGCGCTGGATATTACTTGCTACGTTCGCGGGAATGGGGGAGACAAACTGGACAAGCTTTATGGATTTGTATACATTATCAGTGTTCTAGTGAAGAAGTAGCGTTGCTTCCAACAAGTACTGGCGATCGTTAGCCATGATCGCTACTTTCAAAATGTTTCTGTTGCATCCAATATGTGCTGGTGATGGTTAGCTATGTTCAGGACTTTAATCGTGTTCTATCGCCCTGGAACACTCCTCGTTTACGCGTTGTGACTTGCATTTGAGAGTGTTGAGAAATAGGCTGTACGTTGAAAGATTTTGAGTCAATGCTTCGCAAGTTCCGGTTCAACCGATTGTATCGCATTCTGAGTAACGGGATATTTACAATGACTTTTCAGCAGTTCTTGTAGTCAACAAGTTGCAGCGACAAGCCGCCGATAGACGTTACTGGAAGAGGCCATCAAGTTTGAGTAAGTGGAGTGTTTGCACACCCCCACGTTCACTCGTCAAACCGCGTGTGAACTTGCAACGGTTCATCGACTCAAGCCTTTATTGCCGTCAAGCGGTCGTTTTTTCGAGAGTCATCCATTCTTCACGTTCTCGGGACACAGCTTGTCTGCTCGGGCAGTTGAAGCACGTACAGCGTCAACCTTTGCAGCCTACTGTGCAGTAGCATGATCCAATATTTTTCTCGTTATTTCTGGTTCTCAGTGGTGCTTACCTACAGTGGGTCCCTCTTGCGGCCGTCTGAGAACCACGTTGTCTTCTCGTCTTCTACGTATTGATAAATGACTTTTTTCAGCTGGCTTTTACCTTGCAAGTTACGCGTAGAGGTGTGGGAAAGGGTTGTGCCGCATCATTGATCCACCCCCCGAACGTTCCTGATGAATATTGTACCCTCCTGATTTTATTGTATACATCTGCGAAATTTCACTACCTTTCAGAATTGGTCACTGTAGTGTTTCGCGTTGCCCTTCTGTTTTGTGTAGGCATTCGTATTTATAGTTCCCCGTCGAAGAATACTTGCTCTCCTGCCTAGATAGCTCTGGACAGGCTAGGAGCCGCTAACATTACTAGTAACTGGTAGTACTGAGACGCGACCTCAGTACCTGCGGTAGCCCAATACGCATAGAAGTTATCCTGGGGGAATACGTATTGCGCTGAACCAACACGAACGAACATTTACGTATTTGTGCCGTTTGGGTTCATTCTTTGAAGAAAAAAAAAACCTTACCAGCGGCAGCAACATCAGCAGCCTCAACAGCAGTCGGACACGCGAGGCCAGGGTCAGCGTCGCTCTACGCTCGGCTTGTCGGTCTAACCCTCGAACTCTTTGCGTACGTACTCGAGTTTGTTGTGTGTGTCATAGTCCAAGTCGAAACCTGGCATGATTTGAACACGAAAAGCTGCACCTACCTGGCAAGTGTCCAACAGAGCAGACCATTTCGTAGGGGTGCCACCACTGCTACTGTAGTACGGCCTATACAACTAAACTTCTACGTCTTCTCATCAGTAGGAGGGTGGGCCTGATAATGCTCCCTGCAGCATGTCTTCGGGACACGGCCCGAACGTTGCTGTGAGCATACACCTTCTGCCTACGAGTACTCGTAGAGCTGGGTTTCGTTCGGTAAAACTAAAAAAAACGCAAACTGTGATAAATATATATTTGCAAGGTTCTCCTCCAGGATGTGGGTGGCATGAATTCAGGGGGGTGCCGCAAACTGAAAAGGGGGACGCAGGTAAAACCCTTGCACCTCTGGTTTGAGTAAAAACAATACCGGAGAAAAATGAGTCATGGGGTTATAGTAGTACTGTCGTATTCTTGAAAGCGAAGAAAAGCAATCTAGTCTTCGATGCGCTCGCATGTCATGGTGTAAATGAGGCATGGACTATTGTATTGCTCAAAGGCAAACGTAGCACGCAGGAGAAAATTGACAGGATTTATATAATCCAGGTACTTGTCGCCCACGTGTGGAACCTGTGTCATCGATAAATGTGTGATCCTTGACGATCTGAACACCTCTCTACCAGGTGGAGTCTGCACGATCTGTACGAACTACACATGTTAAATGGAACATACATTTACCGTGATTCTAACTCATGAATAGCTTTGCGTGCATGAGTCTGCATAATCTGAAGGATATGTACGATCTGTAGGATTTGTATAATGTAAATGTATCACCCCCCTTTGGCAGTGAGATCTGCTTGGTCTTCATGATCGCAAATACGTGCCGAGTGGCATGATTTGAATGCCATGTGTCCATGATGTGGAGGATCTATCTGCAAAATCTCAAGGATCTATCATCTACACACTCCAACAAATTTGCCTAGGCAGACATATACGGTCTGCATCATTTGCACTTGTGTGCCAGGTGGGATCCGGTTGATCTCAATGAAATCCAGATGTTTAGCCTGAACGGGATCTGTGTGGTTACAATTTTCATAGAAAAATACCTGAGTAGAATCGGTGTGATCTGTACAATCAGTACATTTCGACCCAGATGGGATCTGTCCGATCTGAACTGTACATTGAGCGTGATAGGGTCTGTACGACCTGCATGATCTGCACATATTATTTGGTGGGTGTGCATCTGCAGGATCCGTATTATCTACCTGATTGCAATCTGTGTCATCTGTATATCTGTACACCGGGATAGTGTATGTGCGATCGGCATGAAATGCACATTTATATCGGTGGGTCTGCATGATATGCATGATGTGCGGTATTTTTCTGTGATCTGTGAAATCTGGACACTTTACATATTTTTACAGCATGTTTAGCCAGGATGAGGTTTGTATGAGAGATATTTCACAGGTGTGTACCTGAGCGAGATATGTGCCATCTGTACATCGTTCCGGGTGGGATCTGTATGATCTGCATAATTTGTATAATCCGCAGTATCTGTATGATATACCTGAGAAGAATCTGTGTGATCGGCACATCTTGACCAGGGTGTGGTCAGTACCATTTCCAGGATCTGTATGATCTGCAGGATTTCTATACGACGATCTGGAAGATCTACATAATCTGGCGACTTCAAACTCGCTTACAGCATGTTTAGCCGGGATCGGGTCTGTATGAGGTCGATATTTCACACGTCTGTACCTGATTGGGAACTTGAAGGTTCCTGAATGATCTGAAGGATGTGTAAAATCTGAATACTTCGCACTTGTTTATGTAATGTTTAGCCGAGATGGGGTCCGTATGAGGTAGATACTTCACACGTTGGTACCCAAGTGGGAACTTGACCTGTGTGGGCTGTACCCATGTGTAATCTGCAGGATCTGTATGATCTACCTTGGTGTAATCTGTATGATCTATATGATCTGTTCATCGTGACCGTGATAGGGTCTATATGATCTGCATGATCTGCGCATGTTTATCGGCGGGTTTGCATGACCTGCAGGAATTGTTGTAGGTATAATCTGCAGGATTTGAATATTTGGCAGGTGTGTACCTGAGGGGGATGTTGATGTGTGTGATCTATTAATATTTACCTGGTGATATGTGTATGATGAGGTGGATATGTCACATGTGTGTACATGAGTAGGAACTTGCAGGACTTCTGTATGAGCTGTAGGTTCCGTAAATCTGGATACTTCATGATTGTTTACATCATGTTCAGCCGGGACGGGGTCCGTATGATGTACCAGTAGATATTCCACACGTGGTACCTGAGTGGGAACTTGACCTGTGTGATTTGCACATATGTGTGATCTGTATGATATGTTCATCTTGACCGGGATGGGGTCTGTACGATCCGCATGATCTGCACATGTTTATCGGTGGGTTAGCATCACCTGCAGGATCTGTATGGACTGTTATATTTATCAGGTGTATACCTGAGTGGGATCTGTATGATCTGCATGAACTGTACATGTTTCCGCGGGAACATCAAAGAATCAATCAATAGAAATCAAGCTCCAATGAGTTGATGAACAACCCTATACACGCGCGACGCAATTAACAATTGGTACCAAATATACTGGTACCCAAAATAGGCAGGGTGTGATAAAACATCAGTCGCACGGACACAAACAAACAAACAGTAGCAGCAAGGAAAGCCACCTGCACCAGCAACAACTGCAGTATTATTCCGTGACAGTGTGCAACAGCAGCGTCATCAGCACGAGCATCAGGATAAGCCACCGTGTGACACGGGCATAAAAATACTTTGGGTAGCAGCAAGAAAAAACTCCAGCAGCAACAGTAGTAGCAGCTACAACGTGATCGTGCGCAGCAGCAGCGGCAGCAACAACAGAATCTTGGAGCAGCAAGATAAGCAACCGCGTGGCACGGGCAAAAATAAATGGGTGGCAGCAAGAAGATCAACCTGTATGTGCCAGGAACGGGAGGAGCAGCTATACCGTGATTGTGGCAGTAGCGGCAGCAACATAAGAATAGTAAGCAAACCGTGTGGCACGGGCACATTGTACAAAGGGCAGTGAACAACCTGCCTAACGCAACGCAAAAGGTGGAAAAAAGATCCGATATATGATGAATTGCACGGAGATACTAAACAAATGCCACCAGGTGTGTACGTGGTGGATACAGCCTTTTTTCTTGCGGTCAAGCATTCACGAGCACTCAGCAGCAGCAGCAGCAGCAACGCTCAGCAGCACTTGATCAACATTCGATTCAAGCAGCACCCGTGCGCCCGTTGTTGCTCTAGTACTGCTACGTACTGTTCGGGCAGCACTCGTGCGCACGAGCATCAGTAGGGTTCCAGGCCTGTTGAACCCCCCAAAAAAAGACACGTGACCACGTCACTCGATTGCTCAAGCGCAACGAGCACGAGCACGACATGGTCAAGCAGCCACGGGCACACGAGCATTCGGAAGCAGAGCAGCAGCACCCGGCCACACTCGAGCAACACGCCACGCGAGCAGCATTCGTACGCTGTTTTTGCTGTTGTTTTACTGTTTCAGCTCGACCATACACCCTGCTGTGTGCTGTTGCAGTTGTAGCAAGAAGCAGGCAAAAACAAAAACTTTGCAGCTAAAATTACGAAGATCCGGATAGATTTCCGAGCTCCCACATGGCTTTTAGGAAGTGGGACCCCATCCTGTGAGTTGGTTACTGGGTCACGTGACTTTGACCACCTAGAGCATGTTCCGCGGAGCCCGGCCGGAGCCAACGCTTGTACCGTACTGTTCACGCCGCCCCCCTGCGGGCCCCGCAGCAGGAAGCACGAGAAAAGGCCCGCGGCCAAACGAGAAAAGTCAACAATTACGGAAAAAACGGGTATTTGGTACAAAGAAATACCAAGTACATATTTTAACCAACGCCCAGCCATGTGCGTCTGAAAACACACGTTGCCCGTACCTAGCTCAACCAACTCCAAACCGCTTACAACCGGACCAGCACAAGAAGGTTTCGTTAATGTGTGTGCGTGCGTGCACGGAGCCCGCCATCACTGGCTTTGGGGCCTTGTGCGTTGAGCACGGCAGACAAACTTGCCCGAAAACAAAACGAATCACACACACGTAAGTACAGAGAAACTAAAACGAGGCACCGCACAAACGATCCGCAACGAAGAGGATTTTTTTCCTTGAAATGCCAAGAAAAAAAGGCTCGCGCTTCGCAGTCGCGCACCTCATTATGATACCAACGCGTGTGCGTGATCCAGAACAACCAAAGGCAACCAGCACAGTCCAGGAGCCGGGCCTGTCCCACACTGCATAACCGTACGCCGCTCGTACTATATTTTAATTCCCCTGTAGCTTAGTTTAGGTTATTAACCTATGGTCACACCATATCTCTCAATTTCGACTTTTGGGATATCACCAAAATACGAGTATTTCGGGACTTCTTTCATTTTCCATCAAAATCTATTTTATTTCGTACTATGTACCCCGGAATTGTACTCTTACGCGATTGTGCGTGTGTAGATTATTACGGGGGACCATAGTAAACAGGACCAAATATTGTTAGTCAAAATAGGTAAATATATAGGTTTTTATGTATACCATAGGTCCTATTAACTATGGACCCCCGTAATAGTAACGTGCAAAACTTCATATCACATAAACGGTGCGCGGGTTCGGCCCCGCACGGTTTCCTAACAGTTGTTTTGAATGCGAGAAGCCGGAAAGGGGAACAGGAGGCCGCGAAGCGACGGGTACAGCCGTAAGTAGCAGAGGGGGCACTACTACTAGTGCTGTACACAGCAGTCTACTTGAGAAGCCCAATCCACGCGACAAAAAGCCAGAATTGTATAGTATCATCATCATAGGATGTACATACTCGTAATAATTATAAGGATCTCCTTGGCGCGGGATTCGGGATTATCCCGAGGTCCCGTGATAAGCATATGTGCCGGACTTATTTGTGCAGCGGAACAGCAGCAGCAGCGGTCTTGCACGCTAGGCAGCGGCGGTAGCGCAATATCATAGCAGCAAAGAAGTGGCAGCAGACAGCAGCAGTAGTAGCAGCAGCAGTGGGAGTGGCCTCATATGCTAGACAACAGCGGCAGCATCGAGTTGCGACTGCAAACAGTAGTAGGAAGGGAGCAGGTAGAGTAGAGCCTAAGATCATTAATGCGATGAGACCAAAAGGTAAAACCTCTTCCACGACTAAATGAACTGAAAAAATCAAAGTTTTGTTACGTTGTACCAAATGACCGTTTTTTGCGGAATAGTTTGCTTTTTTCGTTTGGCCGCGAGTCTTTTCTCGTGCCTCCTGCTGCGGGGCCCACAGGGGGGCGGCGTGGACAGTACGGTGCAAGCGTTGGCTCCGGCCGGGCTCCGTGGAACATGCTTTAGGTGGTCAAAATCATGTGACCCAGCAAGCAACTCAGGGGATGGGGTCGCACTTCCAAAAAGCCATCTAGAGGATTGAAAACCTACCCTGATCTTCGCATTTTTAGCTGCAAATGTTGTTTATTCTCGCTTCTTGCTGCAACTGCAACATCACGCAGCAGCAAGCAGCATCATCAAGTACCAGCAGCATGGCGCACAGGTACGTATCACAAGAAAACTACGCTGGCACGAGACCTCCGCCGAGACACCAAAAAAATGTCAATTGCGAGGCGGTACTCGTACTGCTTCCCAAGCGGATGGGTCCGTATTTCAGCTTCAATGCAGAGACACATCACCGACAGGGGTTGACTTGCAGATTTACCATGCTCACGGGAGTGAGCAGTTAAAACATATTCCAGGCATAGCAGCAGCACACCATGCAGGCTCGAGGCTTCCCCTGGCACAACGGTCTGGGCAGGGGATCCCAGTGGCGCACGAGGAGGAAGAAGCACGCACGACTTAGACGTCGTACCTCCTCGTAACCGGTACATGTTCATGACTTAATTTTTGCCATTGCCTGTTCTTCACCAATGATCAACGCCCGTCTCCCAGCCCGAGGTGTGGCGGAATCTAGTCTCATTTCTTTTAATTCGAATAGCCGCATCTTCGACCGCATGTTCCTGGTCGTTTGGGATGATCTTTGCCACCACCCTTCGACCATCTTGTGGTCTGCATATACGACTATTCAGGGTGGGTTGATGTGATATGAGTGAATGAGTGAAGCACTCGTGAACTATATATATATCTATTATATATTACCAAGTCGACTTTTTTTCCGGAATACTTTACTTTTCTCGTCTGACCGCGGGTCTCCTCTCGCACACTAGGCTGCATGGTACACAGGGAGCCCGCGTGTACACCACGGCGCTAATGCGAGCCGCGGCCGAGGTCCGTGGAGCGTGCTCTGGGCCTCTGAAGTCGCGAATTCTGGCAAATAACTACGGGGAATGATTCCGACCTGTTAGAGCCAAGCAGGACATTGGAAACCCCACAATTTCAAAGATTTCTTTATGAAAACTGGCTGCCGCTTCATATATCATGTCTGATCACACACCGTCCCTCGAGCTCTCTACAGAGGCAGCCACGGCACAGCAACGGTCGTTCATCAAGCTCTCCCTTTGGTGACGGCCACGGATAGCGCATTGTTTGAGTGTGTGCGTGTGTGGGCCGTGATTCCTGTCAACCTAGGAAGTAGGAACGACCACATACACGTACATAATCTCGAGAAAGGTGTGCTGCGCAGGGGCAGGACGACGATTCGTACGCACTCACACCTCCTTCGTATTCCAAAAGCAACGTGCAGACACGGTGCGCACTACAACAGCAGCAGCAGTACAATAGCAGTGTTCGCATAGTATGTGTGCAGTGTTCACCAGGTCGAGCAATCGAGTGATCGTGGTCTCGTGCTCTTTTTTTTCCGTGCAATGGGATTGGAAACCTGCCCGCGAGCTCGCAGCAGCCAACAATGTAATCAATCCCGCGCGAGCACGAGAATTTTCTCTGCCTATATAATTTGAATTTTCTCTGCGTTGAAAATCTCAATAATTTTGAAATCGCCCGCTTTTTATCAACCTCAGCAGCAAGCAGCAGCAATACACGTCTGTCGAGCGTCGTATATGTTTCACCTAGCCCTTTGACGTATACACCACACACCTCACATCGAGCACATATCACGCGAACACAAAATTGGCTACCCCGGCCCGTCTACCTCTGCTTGCTGCTGCTATGTATATACCTGGCCCATAGCATGTGCTGCAGTTACTACTGTAGATGCCCTCAACCGTGTACAACAGGTAGATAGCCTGTACATGTACAAATCATCTATTATATATTACGGAGTAGTCGCAGTATTATGTTACCAGGTAGTTTGTAGCGTGCATGCTGTTTCTTCTGCCTTTACTACATACAGTACATCTATCTGCGTAGTAGTTGTGGTTTACATTAAGAGTAACAACAGCAGTATAGTAATATTAATAGTCATGTGGCCAATACGTAGCAGCAGTAGATGCCATCAACCGCCGTATGGAATAGGTAGCCTCTACATATTACGAAATCATCATCATTATTAAGAGTAGTCGCGATAGTACTATACAGTTCCAGGTACTTAGTTTGCAGCGTGCTTGCTGCTTCTACCATTTTTACTACAGCAGTACATCCATCTGCGTAGTTGTATTGGTGTACATTAAGAAGAGTAGCAGCATATATAGTAAAGCCCCCAACTCATAGTACCGCTTGCATGCTGCGTCGCCGTTGTATGGAAGCTTTAGTACTATCATAGGAACAAACAGTTCTGTAGTAGTAGGTATTATATTGTAGTGCAGTATTTATTTATGCTGCTTCTACCTGTACTTCATCTATCTACGTATTACTGGTGGTGTGAGTTAACAGTATATTATAGCAGTCATGCCCCTATCCATGGTACCGCGTGGTTATACGACCTCTCTGTTTGAGATTGTAGATTGTATGAGGGTTTGGTCAGCAGTAGTACTTCGTAGCAATATAGTTCGTAGTCGCAGGAGTGTACCAGGTAGTATTTTGTAGAGTGCATGCTGCTTCTACCCGTATAACATCTGCGTAGTCGTAGTGGTGGTGTACAGTGACGGTATAGTAGTCAACCGATGGTACCGCGTGCATGTAGTAGTGTAGTGTCCACCACAAGAAAGAGTAGTACTCGGTTCCTTCCGGCTACAATTAATCATTATTACTTTTTCCTTCAAGCAACACGATAACCTGTGGCTCCCGTTTCCGCCAAGAACAGCTGCACGGGTGTTACCTGTGACTCCCTTTTCGCCTTACGACGCCCCCGGGATTTCACGTTACCGACATCCCGAAGGGGAACCTTGTACGTATATGTATTGCTATGATTATGTTGCGGCTCACCACAGGCGACTATTTCTTTCTCCAGTCTTACTTCCAGTCATCCGCGGCTCAGCATAGGCGAGTAGCTTCTTGCCTCCAGTCTTACTTCCAGTCATCTCTGCTCACCACGGCTCACCACAGGCGAGTGTTCTATATGCATTTCGGTCGTGCGTGTCGTTGCGTGTCACATGCGTGATGCTGGTTCCTCCGACATCTCGGTGTGATGCCGTCGTCGTCACATAATCATTTTCGCGTACCATCACTGAAATTCTCCAACGAGCCAAACATATATATTCTTTATCGCACTGCCTGGCCAACACCGGAGTTTTTTTTTTCGTATGTTTTTTATTTTATTTTTTTATCCATCACTTTTACTTTCCAGCCCACTCGTAGGAGGTTTTACCCTCCACGATCTTCTGGACAAGCCGTGGTCACAGGTGTCGTCCCTTCTCCCCCCCGGTACGTGCCTTTATTTTTTGTCGCGCATAGGGTTCAGCATTCCCACTGCTCGTCGATTTTTATCGAATGTAGCCAACTCACGCTTTCGCGCTTTCCGCTTATCAACTTTTTGTGCAAGAAAAAGTCCCTATGAGCATGCACTCGGTGAGACTTGAACCCACGAAATTGATCTTGACAGGCACGCGGACTACCTACCAAGCCACCTGGGACGTACGTGACAACAAGCCAAGCGTCAGAACTCTGTGTCATGGCCATTGCTATTAATATTCTATACGAATTTCGGTCTTTCGTGTCGCCGCCTGTCACATGTTGTTGTTGTTTTCTTCACATTAAACCGTTCTTTCTACGCGTCGACATCCAGCACAACCAGTGTCCGTGCCGATTCTTCAAACCTAGAGAGATACAAGTTCTGTGGTCACAAAGCTACGCCACAGAGATACTACGTTGCCACGTATGTAATGCAATGCCATGTCATCATACTGCGTACGACAGGCACGACATACACATTCCATGACCTAGAGAAACAAAAACGAAACAAAGAGAAAAAACAAAAACAAAAACAAAGACAATTCGAAAGAGAAAAGAAACAAAAAAGAAACTAGATATACCTGGTATATGTATATACTTCAGTATAGCAGCAAACCATCGTACCCCCACGTAGGGGACGTGGCAGACACTTGAAAAGAACGAGCTGGGAAAAAAAAAAGAAAAAGAAGAAAACACCACTAGTCGTCAACAGAGTAAGACTAAGAACCAAGGGAAAAATAACAGGCAAACCAAACAAAGCACAAGGCATGCTCCAGGTAGCGGCAGCAGTTTATGGTACGAGTAGCACAGCCAGGGTCTCCCTGCTGGCCCGCATGGTACCTTGTTACCCTGTCTGCCACCATCGTCCAGCGTTCGTCAACTATGCCCGGCCCCTCGGCGTCAGACAGTACGAAACAAGCAGAGCAGGCTCGTCATCCACCCACGCCACACGACTCCTTCAATAAGGCTCATCAATCGGAGAAAGGAAGAGAAATGAAAATCACATAGGGTCACCGCAAAGAAGACAATAAAATGAAATAAAAATAAACAAAAACAACAGGAAGACAAAGGAAGACCACGTTCGAACCAGCTGCACCAGTTGGTGGTACGAGTAGTATAGGCATCTTCTACTTTTAGTCTGCCCGGTACCTGGCTACCCTATCTGCCATCTCCTTCCTACTTTCGTCCACTGCAGTTTCCCTGCTACTCCTCTTCCCCCCCCTCTCCGCATTCCCTTGGTCGGGTTTTCTGCTACTCCTCTTGTTGCCCCTCCTCCCCCCATTCCCTTGGACACCACCCACGGCGGATGCGCGGCGCTGCCTGCTCAGCTCAGCCTCAGCCTCGTGCCACCTCACCATGAACCGTTCGGCTGCTTCCAGGATCCCCCGGTACCACTTCCCCGCCTTTTTTTGCAGCAGTGGGCCACAGTGCGGTCTCAACTCCAAACACCAAGGGAGCAAGTTCCGTTGACCTTTCGGTGGCGCGGAACTCCCTAAGGTCTTCGACTACGCATCTATGCCAAGTCTTAACCTGTCCGCCAGGTCTCGGGTTCTCCCCACCAGCAATCGTCCCGAACATCACCCGGCTGGGTAATCGATCCTTGCTTTGCCGTGCCACCCCCCCCGCGAAGAATAGACGCCGTTTGCGGATGGTCGTTTCGATGCTCTCGCAACGTGTCATCTTGAGGGCCTTCGCGTACGAGAGGGTGGCATGGTCAGTACGAAGTCGGCGTTGGAAGCCAATGGCTCGCAACAGGACTTGGTGGTGAGCCGTTCGAAGCTTGGCAAAGTGTTCCGCTCTGAGGGTCCACGTCACACACCCGTAGAGCAGGGTCTCAATTACCTCGGCCTTCAGCATTCGGACTTTCAGGCTAAGGGGGGCGGTCGTCCTATCATACAGCTCCGGGCCGAACCGTTTGAGGCATGCTCGCATGAGACGGATCCGTCGGTCGATTTCGAGCGAGAGGTCAGCATTTTCGTGGATAACGCCGCCTAGGTACAAGAACTGGGCCGTCTGCTTATACCTCTGGCCTGCTGCTTCGATAACGAGCGGTGGTGCGAGGGTTTTCTGGTCTGGCGTTTGTAGAAGCATAGTCTCTGTCTTCTTTTCCGACACCGTAAGGCCTGCTGCTTCGAAGACAGTCACGATGACTGTCATCATTTTCGAGAGCCCTTCAGCCGACTTCGAGACAATCCCTGCGTCATCGGCGTACAACATGCCCCATACAGCCCTTCGCACGTACGCCAACGGCTCCTGCTCCTTCGTCCCGACTACTCCAGCATCACTAAGTTGGACCAAATCCCTTACGATTGCTTCGTCATGGCTAAAGCGTACTAGTACGACGTGCAACGCAGCAGCGAAAAATACGTTGAACAGTAACGGTGACAGCACACAGCCTTGCCGCAGCCCCTGCGTGACATCAAACCATTCCGAGTGCTCGCCGTCATCCGTACGCACGCGAGCCCGCATGCCATCGTGGAAATTACGGATAATTCTCAGCATCTTGGTTGGTACGCCAAAACGTGTGAGTACTTCCCATAACAGCTCTCGGTCGACAGAGTCGTACGCTTTCTGCAGATCGATGAAGCACAAGTACAGGGGGATTTTCCTCTGTCTTCCAAGCTCTTGCAACCGGCGCACGACGAACAACATATCAATCGTTGATCGTGCGGGGCGGAAGCCGCACTGTTCCTCCGGGAGTAATTCCTCGGTCTCGCAGTAGTTGCTGAGGCGCGACGCGACGATTTTCAACAAGACTTTGCCTGCGTGGGCAACCAGCGAAATCCCTCTGTAGTTGTTGCAATCAGTTCGGTCCTTCTTTTTGTGAAGGACCTTGATGATCGCGTCTTTCCATTGCTGGGGGACTTCTCCTGTTACCCAAACATTGACAAGGATGTTGTGAAAGCACTGGGCGAATGCGGGGTGGTCGATTTTCAGGAGTTCGGCCGGGAGACCATCTGGCCCGACAGCTTTCCAGTTTGACATCCCCTTAAGTGCTTCCGTCATCTCGTCCATGTATGGTTCATCTCCGAGCGACAGTTTAAGCGGTCGTGGTGGCAAGAGGTCGATGATCGTGGAATCGAGTTTAAGCGATTTCGTGTTCAAAAGTTTGTGGTAAAACCTCCCCCACCGTTCACGAATTCGCACCTTATCCCGCAACAGCGTGCCATCCTCGTCCCTAATGAACTGTTCGCTTCTCGCTTTAGTCCCTTCCAATCCTACCGTACTCTTAAGGTGCTTGTAAAAGCCTCTCTGGTCGTTGTTCGCTAGTAGTCGTTCGGTTTCAGCGAGGTACGCTTCGAAGTACGCATGCAGTCCTGCGGCAATCACCTTCTGCAAGTTCGCACACGCAGATCTCAGTGTCTTCCACGCGGTTCTATTCTGGGGGTGGGCACGCAAGAATTGCCGTGCATCCTCCCTCGCTGTCCATGCTAATATGAATGCGGTCACGGTTTCGGCAGACTCACACCATCCATGTCTGCGGTGGCGACGTGGAGGGGGTGGTACCTCTTTTTCGACCGCATCAATAATAGCCGCAGTGAAAAACTCAACCATGCCAGACGTATTACGGGGCTGGTTAGGCTGGTTGAGAGTGGAGATGACCCTCGCGACTACTCGTTCACGACACTTTCCATCGGACATAAAAAGCTGCCTGTCGAACTCTCGGCGTTTTGTCGGTCTACGTATTTGTCTGTTGGACGCAAAGTGACCACTGAGTCGGACTTTGACATACAAGATGTTGTGGTCTGAGTCAGCCTTAGCTGGGGCAGGAGCCTGTGGGACGACTTTAACATGTTGTACTCTAGGTCGATGGGCTTGACGGGTTAGGATGTAGTCGATCCGCTTACGGTCACTCGGGCTGGTGCCGTTGTGTGTATGCGAAATCCCACCCTTGCGCGTGCTGCTGAAAAACATGTTGGTGAGAGCTAACTTGCAATTGGTGGCGAACGACAGGAGTCGTCTGCCATTATCATTACGAACATCACGCCCATATGCTCCAAGCACTCTATTTTCATCATCACCACACCCTTCCATCCTCTGTCCAGTTCGCGCGTTGGCATCCATCAGTACAAACAGACACTCTTTCGTCGGGATCTTTTCCACCAAGTCCTCCAGCTTCTGCCAGAAGCTACGTTTCAGTCCAACGTCTTTGGTACAATCAGTTGGAGCATACGCGACGACGAAATTAACTGCCTCGTACTTGCTAGCCAGCTCAAAGCGCATAGACATAAGCCGCTCGTCAATAAACAAGTGAGTGTACACAGCCTTACTGCACAACGATTCCTTTACAGCTAGACCTACTCCGTACAGCCCTTGCCTAGCAGCTGTTGTTTCCTGACCTGAACAGAAAACGCGATACCCTGCCGCACGAAACGTCGTGCTACCGGTCCTCCGGGTTTCCTGCAGGCCAATGAAGTCACAGCCGAGTTGCCGTCCCTTCGACAGTGCGCTCTCGTCATGTCCGTACCCGTTCTTCCCCTTTACAGCCAGGGTGCGCACATTGTAGGTCGCTACCGCGACCAGTGCCTCCTTCTGTCTCTTACGAACCTCGCGTGCTGATTTCTTTGCCAGCCGACGTGAGGCTCGTCCCCGCCTCCTTTTTTTCTTCTTTTGTTTCTTTTTCTTCTCTATGGCGAAAGTGGCTCTCCGTTTCGTAGCCCGGTACGCGCCTTGGTTTCCGTTGGCTGGGTGCAGCCGTCCCAGCCAACGCCGACATTCCCATCCTTCCTGTCGTGCATGCATACCCACGCTGTGGCCAGCCTCTCCACTCCCCCGACTGCCCGTGTAGCGCTCTCTGCTGTGGTGATGTACCCGTCCCGCCAGAGGGATGAACTCCTTGGCGTCGGGGTTAAGAAGAAAAAACATCACCACCACCCCACGCGGTCCTTAAAGCGACCAGGCCACCAGCCGGACCGCGCAAGGTACCCTCTCTACTCAGCCAGAAGCTCGATGTTCGTGTGACTGTCGCTAGACCGTTGCAGATCCTTGCGGACTTCCTCGGCCCACCCCAAGGACGGGGCAGGCCGAAGACAAGGTCTCTCGAATTCGTGAGACATGCGTGATGCTGATTCCTCCGATTTCTCGGTGTGTGTTGTCACAGAATCATTTTCGCGTACCATCACTGAAATTCTCCAACGAGCTAAACTATATATTCTTTATCGCACTGTTGTTTTCTCCACATTAAACCGTTCTTTCTACCCGTCGACATCCGCGCAACCAGTGTCCGTGCCGATTCTTCAATCCTAGAGAGATATAAGTTCGGTGGTCACAAACTGCCTGGCCAACACCGGAGTTTTTTTTTTCGTGTGTACGTGGCAACAAGAGTGATCACTCTCATGGCTATGCTATTAATGTATAACATCAACTTGTTTCTATTCATTATATATGTATTATTCTTAAATATAATAGTATTGTAAGAGAGTATTGTGTGATTCTCGGGTACTCATTTCGTCTCCCCGAGTTCAGCAAATGTACGTACCGGGTATAGTATATATGTGTGTATACCCATGAAGAGTACTATTAATACATACAGCAGGAGTACACGGTCTTCTTCCTCAATGTTTCAACCCTCTCAAGCCTGCTCTCTCTGTCTTATAACCTAGATTCGGGGTCGGTCATAGAGCAGGTTCTCCCCCCGCCTTCCCGCTGTTGTGAAGTTTGCACACCTCGGATAACGTAACACTTAACGTTTTATGTTAATGTTAGGCGTCAGCGAAAATAAAACGTAACATTACGTTACTACGACAACTACTTTCTGGATTTTGTGATAACATGGTGTTATATAGTGTGATGAAATATTGGCGGGCGATCGCGTAACATTTAGTTAGAGTGTTACCTTGATCTCGTACTGACCACAGTATATGTTACGGTGTTAGGGTATGCAGCCCATAGCGAGTATCACTATGTTAGCGTGTTGGCGGAATTCCTGGTGGCTATCGTGACACACGTCGAAGGGATAACTTACATAATCACCTACCAGGTAAACGTTAACATTATGTCACCGTGTTAGCGGCAACAGCCCGTAGCGAGCAACTTTACGTTAGTGTGCCAGCGGAATTTTTCGTGCTACCGCCGTGGCACCCTTTCGACGGCCAACGTACACGGCCAAATAAACGCGTGTAGAACACTATGCATAATAGTTTGTTAGTGAAATTCCTAGGGGCTCCACAAAAAAAATGCTTTTTTAGGGGGGATCCCTCCGAAATATCCCCCTGTTCCGGGGTTATGAAATATTGAGTTTTTTTTGCGGGGAAGCTATGCTATCCTCCCCCCCCGGGGATACGTTGTTGGTATCCCCTACTGGGGTGTCGGCGAAATTGCATGACGTCTACGCTGTTACTCCTACACACCTGCTTTACCACTAACACAGTTAGTTAACACATGTTAGATCTCGGGAAGATCCAAAGGGTAACGTAGTAACATTGCGTTAGAACGACTTCGGCCCCAACGGTAACTCAGTAACCCGGGTTGGTTTTTATGGTAACACGGTAACGGAATGTTACCATCATCAGATCTTCACTGACGGTAACACCGTAACATAGTGTTACAGAGACTTCCGCATTAAGGGTAACATCCTAACATAATGTTACGTATGGGCCGGCTAACTGTAACGTAGTATCTAACGTACGTTAAAAGTGTTACGTTATCCGACCCTGAGGCAATCAGATGGGGGGTCCAGATAACGTAGTGTTTGCAGTGCTGGCCATTGCGCTATGCCAGGTTAGTGTGATATCTGTAACACGATGTGATGGGTTAGTGCTGGCGAACATGGTAACGTTATGTTAGGGTGTTACGTATAACACTCCTCCTAAGGGTAACATATTGTTTGTGTGTTACGTCTAACGTTCCGTCGACAATAACATTATGTTATCGTATTATTGCGGGGGGCCATGGTAGTTAGGACCAAATTTTGTAAGTATAAATATGGAAATATATAAGGGTGTTTGTGTGTACCGTAAGTCCTCGTAACTATGGTCCCCCTTAATAGCAAATATGTGGATAATGATCTGGGCATGTTAGAGTGATAACGTGCGTGTTTGGTCACAAGGACTGATCACAGCATAACATACTGTTACTGTAGTAGAGCTGGGCGAGACCGAGAAGAAACATCACGTCAAGGCTCGTGCACGTTCGTGAATTTCCAGTTAACACCGCGCCACCGTGATCGCTCCTCTAGTGCTAAGACTATGTTAGTACGTTACCACGTTCCTGTGTTAGGCCCCATAAAGTAGATAAGTGTTATCCGAGTGTTACGTTATCCGAAGTGTGCAAGTTTGATCGCTCATCAAGCGCGTCAGCGATAATAATATAAGTGTAATAATTGGGGTCGATGTCCATCAGCCGAGCCCCGGGTCACCAGGCGTCTGTCGCTCATTATTCTTCCCTCTGACTATTACTCATTGCCGTCGGGGATTCGTCGAACATGTGTTACGGGCCCTTGGCATCGAAAACTGGCATTAAATTTGCAGTGCGGAACCTTAAGCGTCGACGGCGGCCATCACACCGCCGGCGAAAGCCCCCTTGTTTATATATAATATATTGAAGTCTTGTAGTCTCACGAATACGAGAATAGTCCACAGAATGGATTGACCCGGCGGATATTCCGTTAGTCGAGAGTAATGTTCTTTTTGGGATGTTCCCTAGGGCGGATAGCCCGTTAGACGAGGGCAATGTTCTTTGACGGAGATAGGACCAAACAATGACAAGTTTTTATATCAGCAGAACGATCGGTAGCCATAGAAAAGTTTTGTAGAGTACACCAGATAAGAGGAGAATTTAGGAGAGCTTGTGGCGTCGGGTGGGACGCGTATAATATATGGTTGTCGAGTCCCTTCCCCCCACCTCTCACTTCTCTACCAGAGCACCTCAGCTCTCGCCACTAATAAAGAATATATGATCCAGAAAACGCTAAGCACTGCTTCCCAGCTGCCACATACACCTGCGTCCCATACCCTTACCCTAAATCGCCCATTCACTTCACACAAAGGGGAACAGATCCAATCTGGGTGTTGGCATCGAAAACACAATATTTTTGCCGTCACGAGCGAGCATATATGTCGGTTGACGGCACATTTTCCCTTAGACAGGCAGCCAGCCGTCAAGGACATCCCAATGCTCAAAACTAATACTTCAGGACAGGGTTTGACAGGTCAAAGGTAGGCCGTCAACCAAAATCTTTGGCCACGAGACTATGATAAATCAACTATCCACCACTCAACTCATCCCCCTCACAGCTGATGTTTTTATAGAAAGCATCCGCAAGAAACGAGCACGGCACGCCCGGCCACAGCTGTCAAGGACATGCCAACCGTGAAAACTGTAATATTTTGGAATAGCGTTCGACGGGCAAAACATAGGCCTGACGGGGCAAAGGTAGGCCGACAACCAAGTTCTCTGGCCACGAGACTGTCATAAATCAAGTACCGACCAACCCACTGGTCCCACTCACATCGGACGTATGCACACCCGGCCAAACGGCAGCCATTGCACGGCGCAAGCGCGCCCGAGGCCCCCGATACAATCGGGATCGGCGATCACGATGAGGCAGTTTCGTCCCGTGAGGTGAACCTCATCTCGCGCCAACACGAACATCGCAAAAAAATACGTCTAAAACACTGAGGAGAGTAAGAGCAGAGGACCAATAATATCGTAAATGTTGTATACGTATGTTCGTCAAATTTTCGTACTTTACCCAACTTTTCTCTTCGTTTAAAGCACTTTTCGCAACAACACTGCATGCTCGGACACAGGAAGCCCGGCCGGACAGATTGATCGAGGTCTCGGCACGATCCGCGCACTCTGGACCACGTGGCGGGCGCCCAAAGTTTTTTCCCGGCGGGAGTGGATAAGACGATTTTCCTGGTTTCAGTACGAGAGGTGTTATTTTGTACCTACGTATCGGTACATATATGCTGTCTGTTTTCTCCCCCAGGCTATCATACCAGGAACACAACAGACAATATGCACAGATCCCATCGTCCCAACGCTGCCGCCCACACGTCGTGCGTGTTCGACACACCCATATGCGCAGTGTTGCTGTGGTTGGTTGTGTTTGTCGAAGCCTGCCGTCCGCATTCCATCGTTTGCCATACATATTTTTTTTTATCCGCATGTACCCTGGATGACGTATAATAATATCCCTGTACATTTTTTTGGGTTGTCGCACGGAGCACGGACCACCGCCTAGAGAACAATACCCACAGCAGTGCGCAGAGCGTGCTTGCCTCCAGCTTCCTACAGCACCACAACCGTGCTGCCCAGCAGCAGCAGTGAGCACACCTTGCGCGTATGGATGATCGTCCTGCGGCTATCTATGTTGGTTTAATCGGAGATTTCGATCTATCACTTGACCACGCCACGACCACGCCACCAGCATCTCTCTCCCTGCTTCTTCTGCTTGATGCTGTGTGTGATCCAACATTGTCACTGCTTCAGCTGTGGTCAGCACAGTGTGCCAACAGCAGCAGGCAGGGTACTATGCTTGTGTGGAAGATCCGCGCTGTATGCTCAGCACTAGTGCTCGTTGTTGTTGTCATCGGCACATTGGCCTATATATATGCACGTACCTTCCGCAACGTGTGACAGGCATTTTTAGCTCGGTACCGATTATCCCCGGATCGATACATTCGTCGACTCGATTACAACAAAGACAAATCGTTCGTACTACTACTGCTGTACAAGAAATCGTTCGTACATCAGGGTTGTACAAAGCACACTTTACAGCAGTAGTTCAGATTGCTCTGTGTCCTACACTGCTGACCGATAGATCCTAGAGCCAGCTGAAAGGGATCAGTACACCCACGTTCCTCACGTGGCATTTTACATCAGTACTGCTGTATATGCAGTCGTACCTGTACAACCTACTCTACAGCAGTAGTAGCTGGTGTAGAAGATCGTGCAACGTGTTTTAGATTGCGTGAAAAATACGACGTGCCCGTTGGACGAGCACTGCTCATACTGCGCTCGATAAAAAATTCGTTTCCGAGGTTCGACTCGCACCATCCACGGCTTATTTTTTTCAGTACATTCATTATTATTGTTGTGCTTGCCTTCCGACAATATATATCGGAGATGCCGTTCCCATATAAACCGAACATCCTCAAATCAGTAGTATCCCTCATGCGCTTCTCTGCCAGCCGTTTCCCAATTTCCATTCCCCACATCATTTCAATTTTGCTATACCGGCATTCATCCTGGTCCTTGCTTTCCTGAACGTTTTTAGTAGTATACAGTAAAAGTTGTGTGTGTTCTGTTTTCCACTTGTGACTTTTTTCGTACAAGTACGTTCATCCATCTTGCTTTTCTGAACGTATAATATAATATAATACACGCTACTTGTGTGTTTTTACCCAGGATAATGAGTTTGAGTGCGCTTGCGTGTGGCGTGCGTTCATACCTCAACCTTTCACAGCTACTCTCAATACTTGGGAGTAAAGCAAAGCATGTTCGAGAAAATACTGCTAGTATAGGTACTTCGTACACTCGCAGTATTTCAGGGGCTTTGGACTCAAGATACTGCGAGTACTGGCAGTATTTTGAGGTTGTGTATACTACTTCCGATACTCCTGCGCATACGCTCGGGCCCGCACTACTCGGGCCCGCACTAATGCGAGGTTCGCTACTGCTGCTGTCGTGGATACCCCCTGTCGTGCTTCCAAGTATTTTAGGGTTCTGTACCGCGGGTACTACGAGTATACTACAGTAGTAGTCTAGTAGTATTCCGTCCATTGGTAGTGTTCGTACTGCTTCTGCGAGACTCAGTACTCGCAGTACCGAAATACCCTCAATACGCCCTGTATGCTTCGACTATGAGGTATATATGAACCGTCTGTGCACCGTGTCGACAGTTCTCAGGCCCAGCGTTCGGCACAAAACACTCCCAGATAGTCCCACCCGAGAGGGAGTTGGAGCAAACTTCTTTCGCTGGAGGAAACTCGAGTACTTAAAGCAGTCCGGCAGTATTTCGAGATGTGCATTCGCGGGGAGTATATATGAACGTACTGCGAATATTCTTAGGGCCACTCCTCACGAACAGAAAAAAAACACGATCCGTGACTTTTTGGCATGCCCAAAGATCACGATCCGTGACATTTCAGTTCTAACGAAAAAGCCCAATAACGTCGCGTTACGTGATTTTTTCAATTAGTTAAAATTCTGATATTTCAAACCCAACGTTTTTTTGGGGTGAGCCAACTTTCGAGAGTGGGGCACGGCCAGGCCGGGCTAAGCCGTCCGCACCTGGTCCTGGTCCAGGCCGTGACATATTCGAATCACGGGCAAGCCTGACCCAGCCAGAGAAATTCCAACTTCACCGACCGACGTTCAAGCTCGTTTCGCGAGATTCCATCTCGCAGGCCGTCAACCCGGCCTGTGGCTTGTGACATCCTCTGGTAATTTTTGGGTTGGTTTTCCAGCAGTATCTCGAGGTTCTGTACAGCGCATATCGCCTTTACTCCAAGTATTTCGTGTTTCGATACTATTGTGCTGGTACATACTTGTGTTCTCGGGGTTCGGTACTGCTCATACTTTCATTACTCTCAGTATTTGGGCCTTCTCAGTACTCACAATATTTTGCCCGCCAGTACTCCAATACTCTCTGTACTAGGACTACGCTTTGTTCTCGAGCATTTATTTGTGAAATCTTCATGTTACCCTGAGCACCAAGAAGCATTCATTTTGGGGGAATATATACATGTATACATCGTACCAGTATGTATGTGCGTACCTTACTGAGCCGGTCAAAAAATAGTTTGGCGCAGCCTCGACCTCACGCAAATATTTTGTACTCAGGTTTACACCGCATACATTGATTTGATCGCCGCGAGTCACATAGATCAATATATCCACTTGCCGATACCCTACTTTATATTGTGTAGTAATCGCCTCAAACTAATTCCGCAAATAGCAGCGTAATACTTTGTCCTCAAAAATATATGTATGTTCTTCACGTTAATGATGGGTCGTTGCAGATACTACAAGACAGGATAAAAAAAAAAAACGACGTCAAAATCGAAACCGGAAATAAAGCGGAATTACAACACACGTAAAAAAACAAGCAAGAGAATACCGTGGGAGGGGGGGTGGGGGCGTACTCATTGGTTGCTTGCGTTAGTCATTTGACCATTTACTACACATCCCTTTCGAGACGGAGCACCGTTTCTACTCCTAATAGGGACACCTCCGACAATTGGGCGCTCATTACGTTGTTTCCATATATTGCACAGAAACATTTTGCTGATCTTATCCCCTTGCTGTGTGGCCATCTGTGTCCGTAGTCACCATCTATCTCCTAGGATAGCGATCGTTTTCACGTTGCCATTCAGTTTATCGAACTCCTCCATGACACATTCGTCTACTTCCCTCGTCTCCTCTTTAAACACATCCCGTTCCTCGTTGTATATTAGGATCGCATCCATCTGGCCAACTTGTGCCTTACCCTCTCCTATAACGTTTCCCCATTCTTTTTTTTTTGTTACTTCCCCATTACTTCCCAATGTTGTACAACGTTGAAACTCAGTTTTCTTGCCTTCCCAATTCTTAAGTAAATCTCCCACTGGTACCACTTCTCCTTGCCTCTTACACTTCTGTACATCCACCACTTCTAGGAACTTGCTCTGTATGTCCTTTATCGCATTCTTCGACTCTGCGGGCTTAAATAAGTTTCGCAAGAAGTACGTAATATTTCGCTCCCTGCTCCCCTGCTATCTTAGTCCATAGCGCTCGTCAAATTTTGAGTCTTCGATCACCTCTATCATGTCACACAGGTGTTTTGTTTTACTAGAAACCCCACGCCCCCCGCCCCCCTATTCTTGCAATTCAGTCCCTCCTCTTTTTTCCTATCCATGCGTACCTTGCAACTTTGCATCCTATCTCCCCTCCTTCCTCCCACGATTCTTGAATTCCCACAATGTCCAAGACGCGCTTACTTGTTCGGCAATTTCAATTATTTTGTTCTCTTCCGTGACGAAGCCACATACGTTCCATGATCCTATTCTCTGCCTCCTTTTTGTTCCACTATCCGCTCGAGTCTCCCCTGTTATTTCTCCGTTGTCGCTACGACTATTTCTGTTATCTTATTTTTAACATTCTTTCCGTTTGTGATTTCGTCTGCTTGTTCTGCGCCCCTACGTTTCTCCTCCTTTCCCTTAGAGCCACTTGCTGCTTCCTCCCTCCCCCTACCTTCGTTTACCCTGCTATAGGACTGCGTCTTAGTTTCGTTATTCCACCGGCTATACATCCATCCCTGTCTTCTGACCCATACAGACACTGTTTCTGTCTTCATCCTCTGCCCCTCCATGCTCGCGTTGGGCTCGCAAGTGTTCTCCCTCTCGTTCTACGTTTCGTATTGCAAATCAGTACAGTCCTAATTCGTCGCACTTCCTCTTGAACTAAATCCTTGCAACGTCGCTAAAATGTCCCAATATCAGCACTACCAGTACTTTACTCTGCCAATCTTTCGTTCTCCACCCACCCTTCCTCACCGTCTTTCTCCTAATCTATTTCGAGAATACATTCAGCTTGTTCGCATTCATAGTGGTAGTCGGAAATGTTCATGTAACTGGGATTTCCTAATTCCAGCACTCGTTAAAGGTCTTGTTGTTTTTAGTTCTTTTTACGGCCCACAACACTAAATAGTGTCTCCAACACGGGCTCGTAGCCTGGAGCCAAGTTCAACACCCTTAACACAAGTACCCCACGTTCGTGTCAGGCCAAATGCATGGTAACCATCCTGGCGTCCCACCATCGTATCTTCTATCTTCTTGCGCCGCTGCTGTATTGGTTACTTTCTTCCAGGGAGGTCATTTTTTCCGTGCAAGGTTCAAGGACGGCTTGCATAGCACAAATCCTTACTCACACATGGGGATGCCCAGTACGTCGCTTTCTCCGTCATATGTACGTTTCACCATGAGTAACTACCCCACCAATGCTCCCGAGTAGACCTTCACTGCCAAACGTGTGGCCAACAATCCCCACACATTTTCTACCGTCTTCTATCCCTCAAGACATCAAGATATCTATGTATTGGTTGCTTTCTTCCAGGGAGGTCATGTTTACCGTGCCAGGTTCAAGGACGGCTTGCATATCTATGTATTGGTTGCTTTCTTCCAGGGAGGTCATTTTTACCGTGCGAGGTTCAAGGACGGCTTGCATATCTATGTATTGGTTGCTTTCTTCCAGGGAGGTCATTTTTACCGTGCGAGGTTCAAGGACGGCTTGCATATCTATCTATTGGTTGCTTTCTTCCAGGGAGGTCATTTTTACCGTGCGAGGTTCAAGGACGGCTTGCATATCTATGTATTGGTTGCTTTCTTCCAGGGAGGTCATTTTTACCGTGCGAGGTTCAAGGACGGCTTGCATAGCACAAAATCCTTACTCACACATGGGGATGCCCAGTACATCGCTTTCTCCGTCATATGTACGTTTCACCCTGAGTAACTACCCCACCAATGCTCCCGAGTAGACATTCACTGCTAAAAGTGTGGCCAACAATCCCCACACTTTTTCTACCGTCTTCTATCCTTCAAGATATCAAGATATCTATGTATTGGTTGCTTTCTTCCAGGGAGGTCATTTTTACCGTGCGAGGTTCATGGACGGCTTGCATATCTATGTATTGGTTGCTTTCTTCCAGGGAGGTCATTTTTACCGTGCGAGGTTCAAGGACGGCTTGCATAGCACAAAATCCTTACTCACACATGGAGATGCCCAGTACGTGGCTTTCTCCGTCATATGTACGTTCCACCATGAGTAACTACCCCACCAATGCTCCCGAGTAGACCTTCACTGCCAAAAGTGTGGCCAACAATCCCCCCACATTTTGTACCGGCCTCTATCCTTCAAGATATCAAGATATCTACGTACCGCTTGGTGGTCCTTCTCTTAGGTCATGTGGTCGATCAAATGCAAGGTGTTTGTGTCATGAGTATAATAGGTGTTGACTTAATGTCATGCATCATCCACCCTCCCCTTCATTTGGAGCTTGGTATGTGCACCTAAGGTCGTGGATTTTAGAAATAATGTCAGACCAGATTTCCACCGCCCAATGGAAATCGATATAATTTTACAGGTATCATACCACAAGACCCAACCTTCATGTGAACTGAACATGTTGAGGTGACCATGCTGTATCTATGTGTTGCGCATGTGAGGCGATCCACCTTCATGCTAGGTTCGTGGTCTATATTTTATGCCTATGACCAGTATTATGATATGGGAGAAACTATCATTCCTTATCATGTCCCATGTCTGATTTGGGTTCGGATACGGGGGGAAAAGAAAGAAAAAATGGTTTGTTCAGTTGTTTCATTTCTAGATCTGGTCTTTGTTTTGGTATGGGAATAAATCAAACTGTTGGGTGAGTAATTTCATGTGGGGAGGAATGTGTAGCACCGAGACGAATTACATAATCCATCCCCAAGAAATCTCGGGGACGAAGCAAACGCGAAACGTCGCTATCCAGCGGTATAGGCAAGACCAAAAAACGAAAACACGAAAAAGATTAAACAAAATGGAAACACGGAAAAACGAAAAAAGAGAGAAATAGAGGGGGACTGAAGAAAAGGCGGGAAACGGAAGAAGGGAAAAGCGGAAACTTCCACGAGCGGATGGTAGGCACCTGTGAATGAGTATGAGGATAGCTCAACACTCTCCCGCTTTACTTCGTAGTGCATATACACATACGTACTTTAAATAGAAAAAACCTCCCCATACCTTCAGGTACCCAGGCTCGACTAGCGCCCCGACCGGGCGAGCCTCGACTTGCTGGTAGTAGTTGACGATGTAGTCGACCATTGACCGCCCCAAGAGGCGAAACGGCTCCCAGTCGGACACGTCTGCTTCACCTTCCCACCCCTCCGCACCGAACATATTTTCCTCGTTGGTGAAAGATGAAGAATTGGGTTCATCAGTGGAGGAGCCTAGGGGCAGTCGTCGAGGTGAAGCAAGTGTAGCCCCTCCTTTCAGGTTCTGCGCATTGCGCAAGTAGTGCACATAAATTCGAAGGCACAAATAACGGTCGGGGGGGGGGGGGGCGAGGGAGGGCAGACGACGGAGAGGGGAGGGCGTTGTTAGGGGAGAGGGCGGATGAGAGACAGCAAGCATCAGGGTGTGTTTTAACTTTATTGAACCGGCTTACTGACGAGCATCAAAAGAATATTTGTGGTCGTTCAGAATTATTCCTCCCATTCCAAGCTGTTTCTAGTTTTTGATTTTAGGGGCTTGGGTCCGATTCGAATTTAGGGCAACCCTAGACACTACGAGCATAAATAGCCCCACTTAATTTTGCGGCGAATTCGTACTGGTTGACTGTAGGACACGCGGGCAGCGAGTGCTCTTGACACAGAGGATATTAAGCTTCAAACGCAAATGCATCACATCCACGCGTTAGTAAGAGACAGTTGCAAGTGACAACCTCGAGACTGATCTAGGTTATTTCGCCGTCGCGGATCGAAGAGAACTCTTGGAGTTTCTATGAACATCACTTCGGCCCTTGTATTCGAAATATCGCCAGACTCGTCCGAGACCCTGGTTATCCATAGCGACTCTACCAATCAGGCCATGACCATAGTGCATGGCTGCTGCCGCAGGCGAGTCCTGTGGCGTCTGCACGTACATGCTCCATCGCGTGTTTCCATGTCATACAATGTACCTCATACGCCCGTGGGCCTCCCGTCAAGCAGCGCAACTCTGCCATCATGAATCGTGCGAATTCGAGAGATACAAGAAGAAAACATATTATCGCCCGGGTGTGCGCTTGCGACAGAAGGTGCGGCTGCTGAATGTTTAGGGGATCGAGACGATACTTACGCTTGCATCGCGCGGAGCCCAAAGCCGGCTGGCAACGACAGTCTACGTCGGGTGCATCACTCGATGCTCCCCCGATGCCTGGGCTAGCGGAAGCGGAAGCGCGCAGACCTTTCAGAATACAACGCCCACAAAGTTGTCAAGGCCGACTCCGGGGGCATTGAAGTGACTGTTCGCAGACGAAAGATGTAGAATGCGGGTTTCGTGGCGAGCATGCGAACAAAGCACCTGCCGAGGAGGGTACTGTTTGGGGAGATGGATCACGGGTAAATACTACTCTTCTAGTCATAAGAGGGGTTGGATGGGGTGCCTCGAGAAGGACGTCGATAAGTTCGGCATCGAATCCGAAGGGTGGCGCAAAACAGCACAAACTGCTGGCTGATAGTTCCAAGGGGTCGGGGACTGAGCGGAGGCTTACATGCGGAATCCCATGTTGAGAAGAAGATCGCTGCAGAAGAGCGACATGTGACGGCTGCAACTGCGATACAGACCGTTGATACCAAAGGTCGTTTCGTTTGCATCTCTTCGCGTTTGTTTGTTTTGTGTGCGTATCGTATTGCTCTTTTCTCCATGGAATTTGATTTGGCTATTTGTGGAAAACAGGGTCGGAGATACAAACCTATCGTAAATCTCGTAACACGCACGCGTGAAAAGACACGCCGCCAGACCCTGGGGGTATCTAAGTTCATCCGACCGATTTAGACGTAGTCTAGCATCTCCTTGCTAAATATCAACGAGAAAATTCTGTCCGCTTGCGTCGGCCGTAACGGCGGCAATCAGGGGCCCCCGGCTCGCGACCTCACCGCGGCGATTCCTTCGCGCGACGTCTCCAGGCCTACATCGGTACGAACGACAAGTATATATAGCATCTACATATTTGCACCCTGGACAATAGACAATAGTCCAATATTAGCTTCCTATTGCAATTGACTATTGTGGTCCCTAATTCCAGTTGATAGAAAGGCGTCGAGCTCTATTATCTAGACAATTTCTATTACGTGACCCCTACCTGACCCTATTGTCCAGACAATTTCACTTTACAGTTAGTCTCTGTAATCAGTGGTCCGGACAATTCCAATTAATGGACCCTCCCCTAAATAAATTGTCCGGCCAATTCCAAGTGACAGTCTGTCTCCTGAATCAATTGTCCCGACAACTCCAATTGATAGTCGGCCCCACGAAATAGTTGTCCGGACAATTGCAATTAGTAGACTGACACCAAAAGTATTTGTCCCGATGACTCCAATTTATACAGGCTCCAAAATCAATTGTCCAGACAATTTCAATTAGCAAGCTGTTTTGTAAAACTGTTGTCCGGGCAATTCCAATTAATAGACGGTATTCAAAATCAATTATCCCGACAATTTCGACTATAACGAAATCTCCAAAACTACTTCAGACAATGCCATCATTGGTGGGCAGTCTCCTAAATTAACTGCCCGCACATTTCAAAACAACAGTGCATGCCGATTACTTGGTTTCGTGAAAACGTTTGTTACTGAATTACATGTGAGCACACGGGCTAAGCGGTATCAAAACTTCCTACCTGCGGACATAAAATACAAAGCTAACGTTCAGGTTTCCCGCCGTTTTCTGCTTATGCCTTGGACAATAGACCTATCAATAGACTAATGCCCCTACAGCAGAGTCACGAAGTTGTCTATTAATTGGAATTGTCCGGGCGAGTGATGTCATAGACTGTCTAGCAATAGAATTTGCTTAGACAATTGATCTTGGATACTGTATAATAATTGGATTTATTCGGACAATTGATATCGGGCACTGTTCAACAATTGGAATTGTCCGGACAAATATTTGTGGAGACTCTCTATCAATTGAAGTTGCCTCGACAATTGATTTAACAGACTGTCCATTAACTGCAATTGTCCGAACAAGTTTCGTTGGGTGCTTTTCAATAATTGGAATTGTCCAGACAAAGGAGCTCGGAGACTGCCTATCAATTGAAATTGTGCTGGCAAATGATTTCACAGGCTGTCTATTAATTGGTACTGCTTGAACGATTGATTTCGGGTGATTTACATAAATTGGCCTTGTCGGGGCGACCGCTTTGAGATACCGTCTATTAACTGGAATTGTCCGGACAATGGGATTCGGAACCGATCTACTAATTGGAATTGTCATGACTATCGAGTTTAAGAGGGCTCTGTTATTTGAAAGCTGGCAGCTACTTGTAGAACTACATTTGATTACATCAGTACAAAACAACAGTACCATCATGCTAGTATTGCCTCTACAACAGGATCGGGAACTTCCCTCAATACTCTATCATTCGCAAGGTCCTTTATTGTGCCATATTACGAGTAGTATCAATTCAATGGGGACTGTCTATCATATTACAATAACTACTGTAGGTACACGGCCATGACATTTATCGAGCAATTGAATTCTTGCGCGGCATCTGAAATGAATTGTGCGGGCAGTTCCAACTACTTTCCAGTCGCCGAAGTCCGTTTGGACAATTCCATTTAGTTGACAGCACCCGAAATCAATTGTGCGGACAATTTCAGTTAATAAGCAGCAGACGAATAAAATGTTCAGACAACTCCAATTAATAGACAGCCCCCGAAATCAATTGTCAGAACAATTTCAGTTAGTGGACAACACCCGAAATCAGTTGTCTGGACAATTCGAATTATTGGATAGCATCAATTTGCTGAATAATTCCAATTATTTGGCAGTCTCCGCAATCAATTGCTTGAACAACACTCGAAACCTATTGCTCACACAATTCCAACAAGTAGATGGTATTCGAAATCAATTGCCTGGCCAATTTAAATTAATGGGCAATCGTCCAAATCAATTGTATTGGCAATGTCAATTAATAGACAAGTCACCAAAAACAATTGTCAAGACAAATCCAATGAACACACATCGTTCTGAATCAATTGTAGACACGATAGACTATTGAAATAGTAATTGTCCAGGGTGTTTTTATTTACATGCATATAGTCGGATTTTTAGCGTGACGGGCATCATACACCCGACAGAGGCTTGGCCGACTATACTGCTCCGCCCGGAACGGAACCCGCCGCTCGGAGTGCCATTCTGGGGCCAGCGCGCTTGTCGCTGCGTCCGGCCTGGCAGCGGGCTGCAGAGTTGAATCAGCGGCAAGCATGGGCAAAAGGATAGAGAGTCTAGCTGTTGCAAGCAGTGACAGAGGGGCACTGTGGTACTACCAAAAACACAGAAGCTCGCGTTAATACAAAGCGGATACACAGGCCGACCGGGAGAAAACGAAAAATCCTCTGCGCCGCACGGACCAACAGCGCATGAGCCTATAATGGCTGTTGCATCATGCTCACCAAGCGACACGCTGGGGAAGCGGCAATAATAGTCTCGTTCGTGTTGTTTGTGCCCGTTCGGTCGGGCCGTTCGGTCCTCCTGAACAAAGACTACTCTGTTTTGACAACATGTACTTCCAAAATAAACGGACACGCTTGTTGTCTATTCACTTTGAAAATGTTTCTATTCACTTTGCACATGTTTCATACCAATCCGCAGCAGTCCTTGGAGACCCTCACGTTCCATTACGACCGTTCCATTTCTTCCAAGTGCTCTTCGGGCGGGTTCCTCAACAGGAGGACCCTGGCGTTTTGTGGGGGGGGGGCTGCATATATGAGCCGTCCCCTAGAACCTTCCAAGTTTTTTTGTGGAAGGTAGGTATGAGCATGCCAGAGTACGTAGTACTGTCGAACTTGAAATCAGTGCTTACGCTTCATGTTATCGGGGGCAAGAAAGCTTTGACGTTCTTCTACTGTCGAGGTCCGCTGGGAGACCGGAGTCTGCCATCAATCGTTGTAGATCAATACAAAGCTTGTTGTCCTTGGCTGGTTTTGTCCAACAACTCAGCGCAAACCGGCCAAGAGGCGAACACTGCCGACCACGAGGTTCGGTTGAGATGGCATCCGTGCCGCTCCTCAGGCGGTCTCCGTGCGGTTATGCTGTGGACAAGGCGCCGATCTACATGTCTTGTCGGGATGCAGTCAAGCCGAGATGACCCTTTGCATCCATGTATTGATTGGAACGTGTAAAACATTTCGCGAGAAAAAAAAAAGATAATGAGGGATGAGGAGCGCAAGCTGGTTGTCTGTTGCATGTGTGTACGTTTCATTATCCGCTGTTATTTCTCCTCTTGACGAAGGCGTCCCTGAAAAAGAGAAAACAACACACAACATCTCCGGGGCGCTGTGTATCACGAAATACGCAAATGACATGTTTTTTTGTTTGGATCTTTTTCACTTGGTTTTAGAGTACCCCTCCCGTGCACGGTACAAATCGACCTCCCTGGAGGAAAGTAACCGGTGCAGCAGCGGCGCAAGAAGATAGAGATACGATCGTGGGACGCCAGGGTGGTTACCATTCAGATCGACCCACACAAACATGGGGTATTCCTGTTAAGGGTATTGAACTTGGCTCCTAGACCTTCAACGAGTATTAGGAATGGGGAATTCCAATAACTTCAACACTTCCCACTACAAACATGCGTCGTATATGTCTGCTGAAACCCGAGTTTGATTTTCTGATTGGACACCATGTCACAGAGTCTAGCGGCGCGCGTGTCATACATATGGCGTAGTATCGCCGGGCTCTCCAGCCGATATAGCTTATGCCCCTCGAAGCGCTACTCACGTGGGCTCACACTTTAGGATATCATGCATTATTTCAATCTCACAACAAACCGGGCCAGAAACTCGTCCGGCACTTATTCACACGCTCAAGCTCTTTCAGTTCATCGTAAAGGCTGCTATCTGCATTGCCGTTATTCCACACAGCCTGCACAACGTACGCCTGGGCCATCGCTTAGTTGTCTCAGTCGGTAGTCGTCTGGTGTGAAGGAACACTGCCGGCCACTAGGTACAACAGGCTAAAAGAGTGGAGAAGGGTTGTGCCCGTCTGCTCACATCCCCAGACTCCGGGTTCATTTCGCTTCATCTCCTTCGCCGACATGCCGTGTCCACTTCTGGAAACCCCTGGGATTTTTGGATTACCACCGCAACACAAACAAGTTGGGTATATTCGAGTATATATGGTCCCCAAAGCTTCATTGTAGGCAAGTACTGCAGCAGTAATATAGAGATACATGAGGCAAGGCTGAACATGCGGTATGTAGGCCTTCTGCGCTCGTAAGAAAAAAAACGGAAACAAAACTAAATCCTGCTGCACTCAAAACACACCAGTACCACGGCAAATGCGAGCGCAACTCGAGATGGCTTGCAACGAGACAATTCCCACGCGTTAGCTCAAGATGGTCCGCTTCTGCAGATACCGGGGTTGCGGAAACCAGTAACGTACAGCTCTCGCAATCGGTAATGCAAAAACACGCTGTTTCATGCAGACACTCGTAAAATATTGGGAGCCTGTACACACCGCGATTTGTTTGGTCGCTTTGCTCCCAATTATTTTTGGCGCTTCGCGCCAAATGAGTTTAATTGCCCATAGGAGGGGTAAGACCATGAAAGTGCGGCCAGAACGGGCCGTACTCTCATGGTCTTACCTGATCGCCCATAAGGTTCTGGTCGCAAATATAATGATCGCTTGGTGTTCATTTTAGTGTTTAAAAGGTCCTTATGTTTACGCCTAGAGTAATTTTTTTACCAAAGCATCCTGATCGGGTGCTCCCATAAGGCTCCCATCAGGTTTGGCCAATCAGAAGCACTATACGCGCGGCGAGATCAATATGCGCGGCGCGATTAGGCTGGCATGCTGCATGCTGCCGCCATCCTCTGCCTGTGAGCCTCAAACAAGGCGCGGGTACGATACAAACTCAGATGCTTGCAGCAACTCAAAGGTGAAGAGGCGCTGGGCAAGCTGGTGGTGGTGGAGGTGCTTCTTCGCATTGTGGGTATTCAGCTGGTGGTGCTGGTGGGGATACAAAACCTCGGCGTGGCGGGATGAAAACCTATCGTCACCAAGGGGGGCTTCCAGATTCCGTGTGCAAGAAGGCCTGCACGGCAGAGGGGGAGACTTCTATGTATCAGGTACGCGTGTATGTTGTCGTGTTGTGTCACATGCTGCTTGTGTGCTCCCTGTATGGCGATACGAGTAATCTACCACCTACGAGTGTCGCCTGCTGGTACATTAATTTTATACCTGGTACCTAAAAGAATACTGCATCACAACAAAACTGTACCGTAGGTACTATTAATACTGCTGCTGTTGTATCATATACTCGTACCTACCTGCTGTCCGAGCACCACAGAGTCCCTCCAGCAGATCTCCAAGACTGCTTGTGCCGTACGGGCTTCACAAGGGCATCTGTGCTCGTACCATCTACCACAACAGCAGCAGTTGTCTGAATTTTTCACGCCTCCCGTACTGACTGCACGTATATACTAGTACCAGTGTGCGCAGGAGAGGTACTGCACTGCTGCTTTTGCCAGGTACTGACTGCAGTAAGAGAATGTTGTCTACGAGGGAGGCACCTGTTTGATGCGTCACAACTTGCACGGCTGCCATGTGCCGGTCGCAACCTGCGCAGCTATCCCTACAGTGCCTGTACCCCACGAGCTCTCTCTACACTTTACCTACCAATACACAAGGCAGCAGCCGTGGTCTGCATTGGTTTTCTATGGTTGGGAGATGCGTTTTTATGAAAGCGCAGAGGAATTCGAGGCGGTGGAACAGGCCCTCCGCCACAAGGTCAGGAGTCAAGACCATGTAGACACGAGAAACGAGTGGGAATGGCGTCGCTTCTTGCATGCCTACCGAAGGTTAGTTTCAACGGTTAATACGTGAGATTGACGTCGGGTGCGAGACTTGATCTCATTTAAGTTCGTCGAGTGCCGTGTTGCCGAGTGAATATACGGCCGCAACGTGGCAAGGATTTTGACTGGGTTTCCCGTCAAGTAAGTTGTCACCGCTGTTCCGCACAACATATGACGTTGTCACTGCTGTTTTGTCCTAGTCTTGTTCGTTGCCACCTCTGTCAGGATGATCGCGTCATCATGAGCATGATGAGATCTTCTGAGATATCATAGCATCGGCGGCCCATTTGGTGGGTCAATCTGGTTGAAGACCCAGCAATCTTTGCTGAGGGACGAAGCGAGGAAGGCTGCACGTCAAGGCTGACTGACAGACCGATTCCGATGGCCTGCCAATGTAGTATCCAGGCAAGGGAGTATTTTACGGCTGGCTTTCTAATTTATCAGCGTGCTTGCAGTACAAATGGTGCAGAAGAGTGTATATGCATCTGCTCGCATGCAGGGAGATTCTATGGCCACTCTTCATGACCACGATCTTGATCTTGCTGACGTAGGGAGTAGGGGGGTGTACTATTACGGGGGACCATAGTAAACAAGACCAAATATTGTGCGCAAAAACAACGAAATACATAGGTTTTGTCTGTACGGTAGGTCCTATTTAATATGGTCCCTCGTAATAAGTATCATGAATGGTCTTTTAGTCGTACGACCATAGACCCTCGCATCCCTATCATGCAGGGACGGAGAATAACTTTCAAGCGGGGGGTATGAGCAGCTGGTACACGGGGCCATGCAGGAATAGTTTGATCGAGTGCTGGATACGGTGCCACTGTTAATCAGTGTTTTTGTTCCGATATTGACACGCAATATTTGCTATCGCCTTCATAGGTTGTACTCGCCCGTGTGAACTAATCGTCTTCGTACTGTTGGGCAACGCGAAGTATCCGAACTGGATTTCCACAATATCTTACTGTGACGTTGGGGCCCAATCCAGTTATCGTAGCAGGATGCCAAACACGCGGGAGGTATTGGCTGTCAAGCGTGCGGGAGGTATTGAGGAAGTATGTCACGATGGAATCAATGCTACTACGCAGTCCTGGAGGTTGATGCATACCACTCGAGCAGGGTTGTTTCGCTTCCGATTTGTTCGAGTCGCCTGCCGCCCTAGTAAAACATACCGGCCACCCCTCCAAGCCAAGCACCACTTTGATGACGCTCGTCGTACCGACGGAGCTCTGCACACTTTCCTAATCCGTCATTGAAGTGTACGATGTCGTCGCCGATATGGAAGCGGAACAATATTGCGGTGGTCGTCTCGATAATGAGCAACAAGGCCGGCCACCTTGAGGCGTACTGTAACATCGAACGAAACCTATCCCGTTTTCTTGAGTTCTGGGTGCTCGAGCGAGGCCCTATACAGTTATTTACTGTTTTTGGGCTATAATGACACGTGCTACCCACATCCCGCGCCCCACGGGTGGTGGCGCAGGCATCAGCAAAGAAGCGCTAAGGCCCGTTCGAGAGAAATATGGGCCCATCAGGGCAAGCTGCGCGCTCCCGTGGATAGTGGAGCTCTTGCAGGCGCCACGCGTGGTATCGACGACGACCTTCAGTTTAAACAGACAGTATGCAGAACATCAAGCTGTTCGAGATTAGGGGACACAAGAGTATTGCTGTGCAGTCATCAATGACATCGGTGTCTTGGCACGTTTGCCCGCACGTCGTATCAACTGGATATTATATAAGAGTGGGGGCATAAAAATAACACCAGAATCAGTTGTTTGGATCACAAGGTGGGAGGGCACATTCACTGCTGTGTACCAGACGAGCGTTGTCGCGACGTAAGACAGTCGTCGGCGAAGAACGTCATTTGTAAATTCAGTCGGCAGTGCGAGTTGGATGCGCCTGAGACGAAATGCATCAGGCGGGCTTCAATTCTGCCCGGTCGCACAAGCAATAGTAGTGTGTCAAGTGCAGGCAAAGAGTTGGATGCGCCTGAGACGAAATACATCAGGCGGGCTTCAATTCTGGCCTGTCGCACAAGCAATAGTAGTGTGTCAAGTGCAGGTAATTTGTGTAGTACTACTCAGATCAAACTATATGATGTACGACGCGTGCAGCATGTACATTGACTCCTTATGTTTGAAGCAGATATCATAGGTTTTAGCCGACCTTATTTTACCCCTTTGAGAACAAGTTGATGATGGTATTTTCTTGTGTTGCGTATTCTTCCAGTCAACGTTTTCACGTGCCTTGGCTGTTTCGCACGAATTGTAGGTATACTCTCATTCAATTACACCCGACAATTTCGGTCGGTGCACAGCGTCCAATAGCGGGGTGCGCTTGAGTTATATGTGAAGAGCATATTTTTGTCTGTATGCTTCGGGGGGTGATCAACGCAGACTGCTTCTGCGCGGTTCAACCAAATAGAATTCACGACTGCTACTGTCGAGGGGCAAACCATTAAGAATGTCAAAACACGATACCACATTATGGGACAAAGAAAATACTCGATGTTGTCAATGTGTACCACGTACAAGAGAAGATGCGCACCTTTGCGTTTCTATCTTACATAGTCTTCCACCTGCACGTACTCGTTTATGCTTCATTCCATTTGGTCGGCAAAGCTGCTCACTCACGGTGAGCGTGCTCGTGGTGTTGTCACATCAAACATCAAACAATTTCAAATTCCAAGAAGAAAGGGAAGAAGACCTATCTATTCCGGCAGAGCGAAATAAGAAAGAGGGAGTGAACAGCATCTCTGCTGTATGCGAGTATAAATGGTCCCCAAAGCTTCATTGTAGGCAAGTACTGCAGCAGTAATATAGAGATACATGAGGCAAGGCTGCACATGCGGTATGTAGGCCTTCTGCGCTCGTAAGAAAAAAAAAACGGAACAAAACTAAATCCTGCTGCACTCAAAACACACCAGTACCACGGCAAATGCGAGCGCAACTCGAGATGGCTTGCAACGAGACAATTCCCACGCGTTAGCTCAAGACGGTCCGCCTCTGCAGATACCGGGGTTGTGGAAATCGGTAACGTACAGTTCTCGCAATCGGTAACGCAAAAACACGACTATTTCATGCAGACACTCGTAAAATATTGGGAGCCTGTACACACCGCGTTTTGTTTCGCTTCGCTCCCAATTATTTTTGGCGCTTCGCGCCAAATGAGTTTAATTGCCCATAGGAGGTAAGACCATGAAAGTGCGGCCGGAGAATGATGAAAAAACGACAGAAGGTGCGACAAGTGCTGGGATGCTGGACGGGGAAATATCGAAGTATGTTGATATTTCAGAAGGAGTTGCAGAGGGATGTACGTCATCATCTATTAGTAGTTTGTTCAAGGTATATATTAACGACCTGATAGTAGCAGTCGAAGCAGCAAACTATCGATAGGAAGCCGTGGTGGGGGGGGATTCAGTGTCGGCATCAACGTTTGCGGATGACTTCAAAGGGACGCCAGAAACACCCGAAGGATTGCAGAAAACAAACAAATTATAGAGACGGCCCTATAATACACTAGAAAATGGAGGGTGACGGCGAACGTGAGTAGTTGTATGTGACGATAATGAGGTGAACCTGGTATATTTCAGATTGATGTAGAGAGAAAATGAATCACCGATCGTAGCGATCGTAGACTAATCTATTAATAGTAATACGTACGTACCTCGACGTGAGTGTGTGTTATTCACATCATACAGTTATTTCCACTATTAATAGTCCACATCTAGCACAACCAGTGCCCGTGTTGATTCTTCAGTGCCAGAGATACAAGGTTTGTGGTCACAAAGCTACGCCACAGAAGCATTATTTAATACGTTGTTGCGTACATGCAGCAAGCACAGCAGTCACTATAAATATTATAGAACAGTGCACTGCCATGTCATCAAACTGGATACGACAGACGTACTACACGTTCTGTCGAAGACAGCAAAAACAAAAAAAATCTAGACATCGAAACAGGAAAAAACTAGGTGCCATGCCTCCCCGAAGGGGATCCGTCGAAATTACCTTGATAAGCCTTGTAAATATGTATTTGGAGAAAAGTGTGGAGAATGATGAAAAAAACGACAGAAGGTGCGACAAGTGATGGGATACTGGACGGGGAAATATCGAAGTGTGTTGATATTTCAGAAGGAGTTGCATAGGGATGTACGTCATCATCTATAAATAGTCTACTCAAGGTATATATTAACGACCTGATAGTAGCATTTTGTTAGCAGCAAACTACCGATAGGAAGCCGTGGTGGGGGAGGATTCAGTGTCGTGATCAACGTTTGCGGATGACTTCGAAGGGGCACCACAACCCGGGGCACCAGAAACACCCGAAGGATTGCAGAAAACAAACAAATAATAGAGACGGCCCTATAATACACTAGAAAATTGAGGGTGACGGCGAACGTACAGAAGTGCCGAGTAGTTGTATGTGACGATAATGAGGTGAACCCGGTAAACTTCGGATTGACAGAGAGAAAATGAATCACTGATCGTAGACTGACCTATTAATAGTAATACGTACGTACCACGACGTGAGAGTGTATTGTTCACATCAGACCGTTCTTTCCACCAGTCCACATCTAGCACAACCAGTGTCAGAGATTGAAGGTTTGTGGTCACAAAGCTACGCCACAGAGGCACTAGTTAATACGTTGTTGCGTACATGCAACATGCACAGCAGTCACTATAAATAGAACGATGCGTTGTTCACATCATACCGTTCTTTCCACCAGTCCACATACCAGTGTCCGTGTCGATTCTTCAGTCCCAGAGATACAAGGTTTGTGGTCACAAAGCTACGCCACATAGAGGAACTATTTAATACGTTGTTGCGTACATGCAGCAGGCACAGCAATCACTATAAATAGTACAATGCACTGCCATGTCCTCAAACTGAATACGACAGACGTCTATCAAGGGGAAAACAAGAGAAACCTAGACATCGAGACAGGAAAAAACTAGCTGTCGTGCCTGCCCGAAGGGGATGTGGCAGACACTTGCACAAAGAACGACCTCAAGAAAAAAAAAACACCACTGCGTACTATAAACTTATGAACAGAGTGCAACTAAAAACCAAGAAGGTAAAAAATCAGGCGAACCGGAACGCAAGGCACCCTCCAGGTAGCCTCAGCAGTTTGTGGTGCCAATAGGTTAGCCAGGTTCTCCCTACTGGTCCGCCTGGTACCTTGCTACCCTGTTTGCCGTCTCCGCCCTGCGTTCGTCAACCATGCCCCGCCCGTCGGCGTCAGACAATACGCAAATCAGCTCATTATCAACCCACGCCGCACGACTCCTTTTATGAGGTTTTTTTACTTAATAAAGGAAGAGAAAAATAAAACGAGAATCACAGGGGATCGAGCGCAAAACAAAAGAGAAACAAGACGACAAAGGAAGACCACGTTCGAACCAGCTGCACCAGTTGGCGGCACGAGTAGATTGTAGTTCAAAGGCATGTTCTGCTTCCTAGTCGGCCTGGTGCCTCGCTACCCTGTCTGCCATCCCCTTCCTACGTTCGTCCACCCCGGTTTCCCTTACACTCCTCTTCCTGTCCGCCCCCCTCCCCCCCTGCATTCACTATTTCAGGAGAAAGTAACAAAAGGGCGAGCTGGAATAAGATGGGACGACGGGATAGGGTAGTCTAGAAAGTATGGAAGGATACAGGAGCAAACAATTTAGAAGAGGTGTCCGGGAAAACGTTTGGCAGGTAAATGGGAGAAGTGAAAGTACGTACAGAGACTAACGCTAAGCGATGAGGTGAATTCGGAGAAATGCATGGGGTTTACAGCGACGCTCGCACCCAAGTGTCTCCCGGGTCCCGGGGTTCGGGCGACTCTAAGCTCTAAATGTTTCTATCGGAACAGAAAAAAATCGCTATTTTAACACGCTGCGTTTAGAACTTCGGTTGGTTCGTGCTCAACGGAAAGCGATGGTGACTTTGCTATATTGGAGGTTTATCACAGCAGCTTGGATTTCCCTCAAGATTAATGCCCCGCAGGTTCTTAACAGAGGCCTACACCTCGATTAAGAGGTGCTCCAGTGGTCGAAGTTGGCCGAAATCTCGGGTCCACAGAATGAGACAAAAAACAACCACCGACTCAACGTTTGCCCTCTACTCGCGGACGGCGACATACAGCGTTTCACAGGAAACTACAGCCCGCGAAATTAAGGCATGCTCATGGGGTCTGTTAGGGCGTCTAGTGCGCCATGCGGCAGACGTACAGGCACGGCGGAACGACTCACGAGGTGAAGTTGCGAGCGAGTCAGAGTTCTGCACGCTTTGACGTTTTCGTGGCATGCGCCATGGTACCACCCATGGCATACCATCTCATCTCTACGGCATCCCACGGCGTGGTGCAGCCCCTACGGCAGGTAGGGTTAGGTTCCATGGTATGCCGGGCGGGTCCGTGCAAGATTCCGTGCTATACCGTGCAAGGTTTCGCCGAAGGTGGTGACACGGCAATGACACGGCACGTCGCGACAACGGACTATAATAATGTACAAACCCGAGTACCCCAAAAAGGTCGAAAAAAAACTGAAATGTCTCATTTCAAACAAAGAGCGTATCACAATGGCTACATGGTGGATGAAGAAATGAACTTCACTAAAAGATTGATGCCTTTTAGCCGGATAATGTATCCGCTGGACAGTCGTCGTGAAAAATGCCGCCTGGCTCAAAGCTACGTTTTGCCAGGATTCTCGTATATTTGCGTCAACCATTTTATGATCACGAAATACGGATCTCGGCTGCAAATGCCTAATTTTATGTCGTATGTATGCCGGAACTCCTACGCGGGTACCTGACGCATTCCCGAGCGTGTTAGCGTCCCCTGAGGCAAGGGGATAGGGATGAAAACTTGTTTGCATTGCCCAATGGACTTTGGGAAAACGCTTTGACTGCGAATTTAGGGGAGCTGAACTTGCTAGAAAGAAGAAAGAGGTACACCGGTAGCAGGGAGGAGGAAGATGCAAAGATGCGCCCGTGTGGCAAAGCAATAGAAAGTAATAGTCGGAGCACGTGAAACGTACAAGGAGGAGCGGGATGTTGTTGTTATTGTTTGGTGTTTTCTTCACATTAAACCGTTCTTTCTACCCGCCGACATCCAGCACAACCAGGTCCGTGCCGATTCTTCAATCCTAGAAATATACAAGTTCTGTGGTCACAAAGCCACGCCACAGAGATACTACCTTGCCGCGTATGCCGTCATGTGCTAGAGGAGAAATGAGGTAAACAAAAGAATATGGCATGGAGGAGTTTGGTACACGACTAATATACAGCAGCGAGAAACGGTCGCTATGTATCCTAGGAGGTAGATGGTGGCGACACAGGCGGCCAAACAAGACCGGGACGAAAAATGCGAAATGTTTCTACAGCAGTACGCAACATAATAGTACAATAAAATGAGCGTCGAAGTATCTTGATCTGGAGCAGGAATGGTGCTCTGTCTTGAAAGGGATGCATGCGTGTTCAATGGTCAAATCACCAAAGGCAAGCAACAAATGATTACGCACCCTGTCTATAGAAAAACAATTACATCTATGCGGCGTGTCATTTTGTTCTTTATCTATTCGCCCCAATGATTGTTCCTCAGGTGGTAGTCCACTCCAAATTCGTTAAAACCTGTCCTGTACCCACGGACTTTTTTTTTTTTTTTCATCATCACTTTTACTTTCCAGCCCACTCGTAGGAGGTTTTACCCTCGACGATCTTCTGGACAAGCCGTGGTCACAGGTGTCGTCCCTTCTCCCCCCCGGTACGTGCCTTTAGTTTTTATCGCGCATAGGGTTCAGCATTCCCACTGCTCGTCGACTTGCATCGAATGTACAGCTAACTCACGCTCTCGCGCTTTCCGCTAATCAATTTTATGCAAGAAAAAGTCCCTATGAGCATGCACTCGGTGAGACTCGAACTCACGAAATTGATCTTGATAGGCTCGCGGACCACCTACCAAGCCACCGGGGACGCCGGTACTGGATATCTGCATTGTTGTGACGATGTAGTGATGTACAGTAGTAGCCGTAAATCCGCAACCTATGGCCAACTTCTTCAGAAGTTCCCGAACGCAATGATGCTGTTAGAATAAGGGAAGGGCTTAGTCAGGAATTGAACTGTACCTGGTAAGGGATGTTTTCCTGATGAAAGGTACATTTTCCAGATAGATGGTGAGATTATTTTCGGCTTCGGCTAACGGCGGCCACCACCCCGACCGGGAACTCTGTCCCCAACCCTAACGAGAGGCCTGATGCTAGTTTGTCATTGTGCTTGGAAATACTCTTAGACTATTAGCTGTTAGGGCACTTACAAGGAAGTTTGCCATTCATGGCGGATCTACGGTGGCACGGTAATCTGACACCAACACTAAACAAGTAACTGCTGTAACAACAAGCATGCCCGTCACTGAGAGACGTACAGAAGCATTTGTTTACCACCGTTGATTATTGATTGCGCAGAATTTCGAACAAGCAGATACCGGAGCGGGGGAGGAAGGTAAGCGTAGCGCGAGAAGAGAGGATGCACGACAGACAACAGCACAACAACAGCAGTGGTGACGGGCGCGGAGGAATGCAAAGCTTACCTTGAAATATGTATCAGGGGTACACGGTAGACACACGGACTGTTCAGGAAGAAGGTCGATATAAGCAGGCCCGGTCGATTGTATGTAAATTGCGGTTGGTATTTGTTTGGCGTTGAAAGGTCGCCCATGCAAGAATGCACAGATACTGTCAACTGACTGACGTTATACACTGCTTTTCATTTACAGTAGGGAAGCGCAATTTCCTCGTACACTCGTACTAGTATTGTACTATTAGAAAAGGGGTTATACGGGTACGTGAGGCTGTAAAGGTTTATTCTGATTGCATGACGAACAACTTCCGCCGTCTTGCAGAATGACAATATTCATTACCTGGTACGTAGTAAACAATACCACGTTAAGGCCTAATCTGTGCCACTAACAGGTGTACATCTGTCTACGGCCCAGTCGCACAGGAATGGCTTCCGCGCATGGATTTGGTTCGAAGCTTACAGCCAGGTATCTTAAATATAACACAGCAGCAGTGTAAACATCCGTCCCGCAACCACATCGACTCCGCGCACCTGATACTGCCACTGGGGAGCTTTTTTAGAAACCCGTCCGAGCGCCCCCCCAACAAGTACACCCGCCAGGACAGGTAGAAACGAAGCCATTGAAGGTTTCATGAAGCACGTAGAAATCAGGCTCGCGTACAGCAGCTGGGATAATCCACCTCGGTACGTTGTTCTTGGCATCGTTTTCTCCTTTGTCGGGCGCGCTTTCGTCTGTGGTCGATGTGTAAGCACGGGGCAATTTGCGGCACTCCGCGGAATGTGACAAAAATGTGCATGCACGCACGCACGCGTATTGTGGGCACGGCACTGTTTGATATCGGCTTCGAAAACAAGAGGTCGACGCTCCACAACGCCGCTTCAGTTATGCTGTTGCTTTCGTTGTTATTGTCGTTGACGGAGGATTCTGAGGAATATTTTGTTGCGTAGGCGTTTCATTAAAATATAAAAAAAAATAGTGGACAAAATCGGGTATACCCGATGCCTTTGTGGCCATAACAGGGCAACTTTCTATTTCAGTGGCCGGGACGGCCACAGGACGTCATTTCATTGGCCAAGCAACGCCGGCCTCCACCCGATCGATGCTGGGCACATTTGCGCCGGGTATACGCGATTTTGACTACTTTACCCCCCAAGAGGTACGATTAGGTACGATTATTGTACCCCCTTACCCGAAACGGCCAGACTATTCGACCACAACGGCTAACCACCACCTCGTATGCCGGCGTCCCCGGTGGCTTGGTAGGTGGTCCGCGAGCCTGTCAAGATCAATTTCGTGAGTTCGAGTCTCACCGAGTGCATGCTCATAGGGACTTTTTCTTGCATAAAAAATTGATAAGCGGAAAGCGCGAAAGCGTGAGTTGGCTACATTCGAATAAAATCGACGAGCAGTGGGAATGCTGAACCCTATGCGCGATAAAAACTAAACGCACGTACCGGGGGGGAGAAGGGACGACACCTGTGACCACGGCTTGTCCAGAAGATCGTCGAGGGTAAACCTCCTACGAGTAGGCTGGAAAGTAAAAGTGATATGTACCGACCAAAGGCGAGCAATAACCAACTATCTGCGTGATGTCCATAATTATTAGGTTCCTTCTACACTATTAATAGTTCATTTGGTCTCTCTGTTGTAGAGTGCTGTACCTGCAACACACAAACCACGGCTCTCCCTCCCTCCCTCTGATCTCCTCTCTCTGACCAAAGTTAGCACAGCCCTCTCTCTCCCCTTCTCCCGAACCAACAGCAACCTAAGCAAAGCAGTAGTAGTAGTGACAGATCCTGGGCGACGCTACCAACTTCATTACAAATAAAGCGTCACTATCTAGACACGAAGGTGCGTTGCTATGCAACATCTCTCCCTATTTCTGGCCACGCTGGAATGCTTTAGTAAGGCAGGGTGTGTCCCACACTATTTTCAGTACAAAAATGTATTTTTGTTATTATGTTCGTCCGACCCTCGAGCCTGAAATTCATTCTCGTACACGAGTATGTTTCCTCTCTTTTTCACGGCTAGATGTCACTGGTGTGTATTTTCATGTGTTTTGTTTATGTCTGCTTTGGGCTGTGTCTCGCGCGACTTCGCAAGGTACACGCTGGGCGTGGCGTTTGCCGATAAGAATGTACTCAGACCAGTCTACAGATGGAGGCCAGTGGTCACTCTTATTATATTTTTCGTTTGGCCACATGCTTTTAATTGCTTCATATGTTTCGTGTGACCAGATTGCGTGATCGCAGCACGGAGAAACACAGGCACTACCGACACAAGAATATGCATTGACGTTGTACGTACGTACTAAGAATTACAATACGCATACTACTGCTGTAGTGAAGTCTATGCATGGATGAATACATACGTGCAGGGCAGGATAATTTTCAGAATATACGTGTACAGAGTTTCATCAGTATTCGTCCGAGTTACACAACGGTTGGCGCGGCCCGGACCAACATGCCATAGCATACGTAGGTGAGTGAATAGGTTGGGGCTGGGCGGTTGACTGCTTCCCTGGATTGGCGACAAGAAGAGTGGCTTCGTTGTGGTCGCTCGGCGCGGGAGATAGCGAGTAGCCAAGCCATAGGGAGAGCCAGGCGTCGCAAGGCTCCTAGCTTTGTCATGGTGAGACTATTCGCATTGTGTCTATACGGCTGTAAAGGCAGGGCGTGGCACCCCTAATCACTAGTAACAAGACAGCATACCACCCAGTCGAGCATAATAACGTCAACAGCAATCATTCTTCTGTAATAAGCACGTCTAGCGTGGCGGCGGTGCCGCCGCCACCCTCTGCCTGCCCCGGATAGATATGATGGTACGGGTGAACGATGAGAGCACATAGTGATGGGTCAGGGTTGTCGTGAGCTGCTGCATGATGTGACGTGGCGGCGGAAGTAGAAGGCGTCAATCAATAATGAGGGCAAATCACATTATTAATACTCTTCTGGGATTATACCTATTATAGTATTATACCTGGTACCACACAAACAACGTCCAGCCACAATTACTAAATAGCACTATAGCAGCATAATAAGATCACGAGACAAGCTGAGCTTCTCAATACACCCTGGACAATAGAGCGTTTCGGAAAAAAAAAAAAAAAAAAAAGTGCTAAGGGTCAGTTGCTCACGGTCGGCGAACTCCACTATTCATTCTAAACACAGCTGACGTATTTCAAAATTTATAAAAACAAAAACCTGGAAGGAATATATACGAGGCGTATTACGCAGCTTGCAAAGTTAAGTATCAACTATTTAATCAGTCGAACTCACAGCTGAGGCATTAAAAAAATTATAAAAAAACCCCGGAAAAGTGCCTAGGGTGACGAAGATATGACATAAGCCGAGCGCTCGAAACTGATTAGTAATTGAATCCCGCCGCATCGCGGTAGTTCCGCCGCATTCCGCCGCAGAAAAGTGCACCACCTCACCACTAGTGTTGGATATCGTACCGAAACTTTCGATATATCGTTCGATGTATATATTTTTTTTATCGAACCGAAAAAAGTTGGGTATTCCGATATTAGTTTCAATAATTCGATAAACGATAACGATACGATAAAACGTTAGAAGGCCGAACGCCCCCACGAGGGACAGGGGGCACGGCAAGCGTAATAAGTTGGGAGATGATACTGTCGATGCCCTCGTGTTTTTGGACGGTTCGCACGGATTGGCATGGTCAAGCGGAATCTCGCAGGAGGCGCTCGGCCGGAAGGACAAGTGATTTTTTGTTTTTTGTGTGGCGGCGACGGTTGGGTTCGGAGTCACCCCACGGTAGCGGTTGCACTTTTGGGGCGAAAGGTTTCTGTCCAATTGACTTCCTGAACTGAGGAACTACCAGTTAGGAAGAAAACTTCTACTCGTATATTTGCTTTAGGATTAGCGCATACAAGTGCCGGTCGGATGGCCCGAACGAATGTCTTCCAAGTATTGTATCGGGTGACATATTGAGTTCCTAATGTGAGGGACTCAGGAACGTCGGGTGCATCCCTACTGTGGGATGGCTCTTCGTGAGTACGTATGATATGCAAGTTCTTCCGAATAGCATTGTGCGGCATTATTTACATTTATTTTTGTGTTGAGCTGTGGTTGTCCTTGCGCCCTGGTAATTAACAGCTACATATCTTCTACTATTACGGGGGGGCATAGTAAATAGGACCATATATTGTTAGTAAAAACAGGGAAATGTATAGGTTTTTGTCTTTACCGTTGGTCCTATTTACTATGGTCCCCCGCAATAATAATACAGCATCATCAATAATAAACCTGATCAGGTGTACTTTTTCTTTTTTCATGTACATGGTCCAGAAAATCGCTTAGGGTAAATCCTCCTACGAGTTAGACTGGAAAGTAAAAGTGATGATCAAAAAAAGAAAAAAAAATGGTACACAATAATACACAATATAATAATACCCGGTATACCTGGTAGCCAATACCTGTCTTCATTTTTGTTTTTTGTCTATTAGCCTCTTTTTTGCTTCCCTGCTGTTCTTAGTAGCGGAGTACGTATGTATGTTTGTTTGTCTTTTTGTTTTTATCGTGCGTTGTTCTACACCCTCCCCTCGCGTAGTGTGCGTGCCTGCAATCTGCAAAAACATACGAATTCTCTCGTGTGTTTGTCATAGAATACCTTGGTTTTTCGGGGGTCCATAGTTAATAGGACCTATGGTATACATAAAAAACTATACATTTCCCTATTTTTACTAACAATATTTGGTCCTGTTTACTATGGACCCCCGTAAAAGTCAGTAGGCCAACCATCAGTAGGGGCCGTTAAATATTATTGTTCCAGTCGGGTCGCACCCCGTTTACCATTTGATACCTATCTGTAGATACGCAGGCTATTATTGTTCCAGTCGGATCGTACCCCGTTTACCATTTGATATCTGTAGATACGAAGGTTAGTATATCTGTAGACACGCAGACTGGTATATCTGTAGAATCTGATATGCAGGTTAGTAGGTTGTACTATTGAAGCTGAGAATAACGCATGCACCCTTACGGGGTGTTGTACTATTGAAGTTTAGAGTATCGTATGTTCCCTTATGGGTCATTGTACTATTGAAGCTTAGAGTACCGCATGCACCCTTACGGGTGTGTTGTATTACTGAAGTTTAGAGTAACGCATGCACCCTTACGGGGTGTTGTACTATTGGAGTTGAGGGCAACGCATGCACCCTTACGGGGCGTTGTACTATTGAAGTTGAGGGCAACGCATGCACTTTACGGGACGCTGCACTATTGAAGTGAGGGTGACGCATGCACCCTTGCCAGTAGAATGTAGCCGGTTGAAGCCAGAGGATACTCCTGGCTTCAAAAAGCATGTGCTCCCCCCCCCCCCCCCCCCCCCGCTCTCCTCACTCTTCTCACTTGCCCCTTTTGAGCAAGCCTCGCACCAATAAAATAAGAGAACTCCAATAAGAACTAGGTCTGAGTTTGACCAAGCACAGACACCTGTGTTACACTTCTTCTGTGGATCATCTTCCCGTAGAACCCTTACTGCTCTCCCACTTCCCACATCACATGTTTCCTTTCTTGATTTCTTGCTTTCTGGCCTGAATTGAACTTTTTTTATCTCTCGTCCCTTTGCGATTTTTGTTTTTTTTCCCCGATTCATTTTGATTTCGATTTTTCGACGTCGAGTTGTTTTTTTCATCCTGTCCATTTCTTCTGGGTAGTATGTGATCTTCTCGGTTTCTGTGTGGCGACTTGCACAGGGTACCGCATGTATGTATCTGATACCTGGTAATTAACAGCTACATATCTTCTACTATTACGGGGGGGCATAGTAAATAGGACCATATATTGTTAGTAAAAACAGGGAAATGTATAGGTTTTTGTCTTTACCGTTGGTCCTATTTACTATGGTCCCCCGCAATAATAATACAGCATCATCAATAATAAACCTGATCAGGTGTACTTTTTCTTTTTTCATGTACATGGTCCAGAAAATCGCTTAGGGTAAATCCTCCTACGAGTTAGACTGGAAAGTAAAAGTGATGATCAAAAAAAGAAAAAAAAATGGTACACAATAATACACAATATAATAATACCCGGTATACCTGGTAGCCAATACCTGTCTTCATTTTTGTTTTTTGTCTATTAGCCTCTTTTTTGCTTCCCTGCTGTTCTTAGTAGCGGAGTACGTATGTATGTTTGTTTGTCTTTTTGTTTTTATCGTGCGGTGTTCTACACCCTCCCCTCGCGTAGTGTGCGTGCCTGCAATCTGCAAAAACATACGAATTCTCTCGTGTGTTTGTCATAGAATACCTTGGTTTTTCGGGGGTCCATAGTTAATAGGACCTATGGTATACATAAAAAACTATACATTTCCCTATTTTTACTAACAATATTTGGTCCTGTTTACTATGGACCCCCGTAAAAGTCAGTAGGCCAACCATCAGTAGGGGCCGTTAAATATTATTGTTCCAGTCGGGTCGCACCCCGTTTACCATTTGATACCTATCTGTAGATACGCAGGCTATTATTGTTCCAGTCGGATCGTACCCCGTTTACCATTTGATATCTGTAGATACGAAGGTTAGTATATCTGTAGACACGCAGACTGGTATATCTGTAGAATCTGATATGCAGGTTAGTAGGTTGTACTATTGAAGCTGAGAATAACGCATGCACCCTTACAGGGTGTTGTACTATTGAAGTTTAGAGTATCGTATGTTCCCTTATGGGTCATTGTACTATTGAAGCTTAGAGTACCGCATGCACCCTTACGGGGTGTTGTATTACTGAAGTTTAGAGTAACGCATGCACCCTTACGGGGTGTTGTACTATTGGAGTTGAGGGCAACGCATGCACCCTTACGGGGCGTTGTACTATTGAAGTTGAGGGCAACGCATGCACTTTACGGGACGCTGCACTATTGAAGTGAGGGTGACGCATGCACCCTTGCCAGTAGAATGTAGCCGGTTGAAGCCAGAGGATACTCCTGGCTTCAAAAAGCATGTGCTCCCCCCCCCCCCCCCCCCCCGCTCTCCTCACTCTTCTCACTTGCCCCTTTTGAGCAAGCCTCGCACCAATAAAATAAGAGAACTCCAATAAGAACTAGGTCTGAGTTTGACCAAGCACAGACACCTGTGTTACACTTCTTCTGTGGATCATCTTCCCGTAGAACCCTTACTGCTCTCCCACTTCCCACATCACATGTTTCCTTTCTTGATTTCTTGCTTTCTGGCCTGAATTGAACTTTTTTTTATCTCTCGTCCCTTTGCGATTTTTTTTTTTTTTCCCCGATTCATTTTGATTTCGATTTTTCGACGTCGAGTTGTTTTTTTTCATCCTGTCCATTTCTTCTGGGTAGTATGTGATCTTCTCGGTTTCTGTGTGGCGACTTGCACAGGGTACCGCATGTATGTATCTGATACCTGGTAATTAACAGCTACATATCTTCTACTATTACGGGGGGGCATAGTAAATAGGACCATATATTGTTAGTAAAAACAGGGAAATGTATAGGTTTTTGTCTTTACCGTTGGTCCTATTTACTATGGTCCCCCGCAATAATAATACAGCATCATCAATAATAAACCTGATCAGGTGTACTTTTTCTTTTTTCATGTACATGGTCCAGAAAATCGCTTAGGGTAAATCCTCCTACGAGTTAGACTGGAAAGTAAAAGTGATGATCAAAAAAAGAAAAAAAAATGGTACACAATAATACACAATATAATAATACCCGGTATACCTGGTAGCCAATACCTGTCTTCATTTTTGTTTTTTGTCTATTAGCCTCTTTTTTGCTTCCCTGCTGTTCTTAGTAGCGGAGTACGTATGTATGTTTGTTTGTCTTTTTGTTTTTATCGTGCGGTGTTCTACACCCTCCCCTCGCGTAGTGTGCGTGCCTGCAATCTGCAAAAAACATACGAATTCTCTCGTGTGTTTGTCATAGAATACCTTGGTTTTTCGGGGGTCCATAGTTAATAGGACCTATGGTATACATAAAAAACTATACATTTCCCTATTTTTACTAACAATATTTGGTCCTGTTTACTATGGACCCCCGTAAAAGTCAGTAGGCCAACCATCAGTAGGGGCCGTTAAATATTATTGTTCCAGTCGGGTCGCACCCCGTTTACCATTTGATACCTATCTGTAGATACGCAGGCTATTATTGTTCCAGTCGGATCGTACCCCGTTTACCATTTGATATCTGTAGATACGAAGGTTAGTATATCTGTAGACACGCAGACTGGTATATCTGTAGAATCTGATATGCAGGTTAGTAGGTTGTACTATTGAAGCTGAGAATAACGCATGCACCCTTACGGGGTGTTGTACTATTGAAGTTTAGAGTATCGTATGTTCCCTTATGGGTCATTGTACTATTGAAGCTGTAGCCAAAAGATACCAAGCCGTGGAGGTTTCAGTGTAATCGCATGTGTGAGTGGAGCAGTGGCCGGGGATCCTGTGTGATGTCCCCTAGCCACCTGGCTCGTGGTCCGATGAGGATCACTCCGTGATAATACAAGCTCTAAGAACAAGACTTACTGAGTGCGAGGCCAGCGAGACTGGTGGAGTCCCTCGCTGGAAGCCCTCTTGCTGATATCATCTGGCAGAGGCCATAATATCTAGATATTCGCGGAACTTCTGTTGGAGGAGTTTTCGGCTGCGGAGTATTGGGTCACAGCTGGGAAGGCAGTTGGCCCGTTGGACGGATCGAAACGGCTTGAAGCGCACAGCAGGGGAGGACGCTCCGGGAGCTGGAGGACGCACAGGTCAGGCGGCAGTTTCTCCGTTATTACAGTAGAGTCCAGGTGGACTGCTGTGGATTATGGCGCACACGGCAAGCACGCCGCTGGTGGTAGGGGAGTCTCTGACTCCACCGAAATACGGAGAGGTGTGGACCGAGCAGGCCTCTCGTGTTTTTTACGCAGCGTACCTCGATTATGAGGAACGGCTGCAGCTCGCCAACGCTCAGGGGGTGGTTCAGCACTCCAAAGTGAGCATGGGCCAGCTTATCCCCAATTACATTCATCGGTGTTTTGAGGGATTTTACAAGCATCAGACTACGATGACCGCCTCGGAGTTGTTGGACGCTGTTAGGCAGCACGCCGGTTACACAACCACCAGCAACAGATTTGACACCTCGCGGGCGGCAGCGGACTTGCGTCGCGTTCTCTCAATGAGGCGCGATGAAAAGCAGGGCGGTGAAACATCCGTCAAAGACCGCGCGATGATGGTAAACTCCGCTATGGAAAAGTATTTTGCGGAGAATCACGCGGTGCATGCCATGTACCGCGCGCAGGACCGTTCGTGGTTGCCCGGACCGGCGGAATTTGTGAGCATGGCGTTGGTGGATGGCTTATGGCCGTCCGAGTTCAAAAAGTACGTAAAAGGTCAGCTCACGTACGCTGCAGGGTGGAAGAAGGACCCGGCATTGGTCATGGACCAAATTTTTTCTGCTGCAGAACAGTGGAAATTCATCGAGGCGTATGGTCGGAAAGATGCTGCAGGGGCAGCTGAACCGCGACGCCAACAGCAGCAGAAACCGAAACAGCAGCAATCCGCGAAAAAGTCGTTTGTTCGCGTCTGTTTCGAGTGTGGTGATCCCAACCATTATGTTTCTGATTGCCCAAAAGCTCGCGGTGGCGGCACAGCTCCCAGCAGTGGTGGGCGCGGGTCGTCAGGGTATCGCGGGGGCCGCAATGGCGGCCGGGGCAGATTCAACCATGGACGCGGGCGCGGTGGCCGTGGTGGCAATCAATTGACAGCGGGCGGTGGAACTTCTGCTGTTGCTTCTTCAACTTCTGGTGCGCCAGCGGCAGGAGCCGCTGGGTCGGGATCTGGTTCGTCTGTTGCCGGCCGAGCTGTATACGTTGGAGGAGCTGGAACATCGGTGGGTGCTGCTGGAGCGAGAACTTCGCCATCCACCGAGCGGGCGGAGTCAGTGTCTGGTGCTGCTGCAGGGGCGGTAGCGCCGGAACCGTCTGTATATTCGACGTCTTGGTCGGGGTGGACCGCCGATTCTATTTCTTCGGCGCCGGCTGTAGGAGGGCAGCCATGGCGTCAGGTGACTCTTGGTACCGACCAGAGTTCAACGGCAGGTGAAGTGCCTGTCGATCGCAGCGCTGAGTGTTTACGCGCTGATCTCTCTTTGCCAGGGTCGGTTGGTTCGCTGATGGCGCGTGTGATCCTTGATTCGGGGTCGGCGCTCACGTCCATCGGTGTCGGCTTACTTCAGCAGCTGTCTTCGCATTTCGGCGGCGCCGATCTGCAAATTCCGTTCGAAAATGGCCCGCAGCAGGCGAAAACCGCTACGGGTGTTTCAGTGATGGTCACGCACAAAACGGTGCCGATTGCCGTGAGTGTACGGACGCCGTGGGGAGCGGTGAAATTGGAGCCCATCACTTTCGCGGTCATGCCTGGTACAGATAACGTCGTTTCGTTTGGCATGGCTACCATGAAAGCTCTTGGCATCGACGTCTACCGTGAAGCTTTGGAGAAGCTTCGCCCTCGCGCAGTGCCGGTATCGACCGGTGTGGAGACTCCGAGTTACCTTGCGGCGCGCAGAGTGACGGTTTCCGTGCGTGCTTTTCAGACCGAGGCTACGGTGGATGCTCCGGAGGACAAGGCGGTGGAACATTTGGTCGACCGGGGGCCAGACATGTTCATGGATCCGGAGGAGGAGCGGACGGCCCGAGAACGGGTGTTGGAGGACAGCGTGCAGCAGGCAGAGCAGAGTGGATTAAGCGTCGGCGGAGCAACCCGTTTGCGCGAAATTTTGGCTCGTCGCGTGGGTGCTTTTCGCCGTGCGCTGTGTGGTGATCCGCCAGCGCAAGTGGAGCCGATGCGAGTGCAGCTGAAGCAACAGGCGAAGCCTGTCAAGGCAACGCCACGTCGGTACGAACCGACGAAAAGGGACTGGCTCTCGAAGTGCATTGCTGCTTTGGTGTTTTTTGGCTTTGTCTACCACAACATCCAGGCGGTGTGGGCGAGTCCGGCGATGGCGGTGCCCAAGAAGGACTCTTTCCGTTTGGTGAGCGACTACTCGGCGGTGAACGCACAGGTGGAGAAGTCCCCGGGCGTCATGCCCAACCATGAAGACATGGGAGATCTGCTGGGGGCGCGTTTCTTCGGCAAGCTGGACCTACTTCAAGGGTACTGGCAGATGCCTTTGGCTCCGGAGGCGCAAGACGTCTTCACCATGGCGACAAGCGACGGTTTGTTCACGCCTACCCGTGTTCCCCAAGGTGTTTTGAATGCGACTTCTTATTTCCAAGGTGTCATGACTGAAGTGTTGCGTGGTTTGGATTGCAAAGTTTGGGTCGATGACGTTTTCTTTTTCGCAGACACCGAAGAAGCTCTTCTGCAGCTGCTTGATGACATTCTTGAACGCCTGGAGAATGTTGGACTGTTTGTCGCCGCCCACAAGTGTACCTTCTTCTCTCGTGAACTGGTCTGGTGTGGTAAGGTGTATTCCAATGGTGTCGTGTCCCATGACCCCGCTCGAGTGCAAGGTTTAAGTGAAATGCGTCGTCCCGAAAACGCTGGAGAACTAATGCAATTCTTGCAGGCTGTCAACTGGTTGCGTACATCGTTACCACGTTTAGCGGAAACGGTAGCACCGTTACGTGATTTTTTGGAGGAGCTCCTTGTTGGGGCTACACGTCGGACTAAGCGAGTGGCGCGCAATCGTGTCATCAAGGATACCGCGTGGACGGAGGATCGGGTGCGGGCGTGGAATGCCGCACGGGGTTTGGTGGCGCAAGCAGTGCCGCTTCATCATCCTCGTCCCGGGTGCGTTGTTTTGATGTTTCCTGACGCTTCTGATTTCCATTGGGGTAGTTTTCTCACCCAAGTGCCTGAACACGAATTTCGCAGTGGATTGGCGTTGGAAAGCATGTCTCACGAGCCTCTCGGATTTCTGAGTGGTTCGTTCACAGGTTCGCAGTTGCGCTGGGCGACTGTCGACAAAGAAGGTTTTGCGATCGTTAATACGTTCCGGAGGCTCGAATACCTGCTTTGGGGTGGTGTTCATATCTTTACTGATCATCGAAACTTGCAGTACATTTTCAATCCGGAGAAGTGTGTCACGACGGTCACAAAGACCATGGCACAACGCCTAGAGAATTGGAAGGGTGTTTTAGGACAATACCGCTATGCAATCGAACACATCCCTGGCGATCGAAACTGTTGGGGGGATCTGTTGTCTCGTTGGGTCAAAGTTCCTACGGTGCCTGTTCGTTCGGTTGCCGTGCACAGCCCATGTAATGCTGACGATTCGCTTCCCGCATTGGATGTGATTCGTGCCTCGCAACAAAGGTCTGTCGCTCGTATCGGCGTTGGTGTTCATGAATTTTCGACAACCTTCGGTCAAGCTACCTTGGCCGATGATGGTTTGTTTCGTGTGCGTGTTGGGGTGCGTGACGTCTTGTGGATTCCGCCGGATGATCTTGCTCTTCAAACTCGTTTGATGGTGTGCGCGCACATGCGCTCGGCTGGTCACCGTGGTGTGGCGCCGACTTTGTTTCGCCTGAAGGAATATTGTGTTTGGCCTCACATGGATTCTCAGGTTCGCGAATTCGTTCGCCAGTGTTTGCACTGTGTAGACACGCGTGCAGGTGCACTCATTCCTCGTCCCTACGGAGACACGGTGCATGGTACCGCTCCGGGAGAAGTGGTGCACTTTGATTTTTTGTATGTTGGCCACAGCGGGCCCGAAGGTAGCGATGGCCTGCCTGATGAGGATGGTTTCCGATATGTTTTGGTCATCATGGATGATTTGTCCAACTACGTGGCGTTGGAACCGGCCGAGGCTTGTACAGCCGAGGTCACAGCGAAGCATTTGCTAGCCTGGTGTAAGACTTTGGGGGTGCCGCGTGTGTGGGTGAGTGATACCGCCACGCATTTCAAGAACAGGGTGCTCGCTTTGTTTGAGCGACGCGTTGCACATCGAACATCGTTTTGCTGTCGCTTACACGCCGTGGTCGAACGGTACGTGTGAACGCATGGTAAAAGAGGTGGTACGTGCTCTGCGTTCCATTCTGTCAGAACAGCGTCGTCAGGTTTCGGAGTGGGTTGATGTTTTGCCGGCCGCTCAGTGGGCCTTGAACACTTCGTTTCGTGAACGTTACCGAAGCACTCCGTACAGCGTGATGTTTGGGCGTGCTCCGCGTACCGATTTCTCGGCGCTCGTTTCTGAGTCTGATGGCAGGTGGAATGTTGACGTGATGAATGCTGACTTGTTGCGTGCGAACGTCCGTGAAGTCGTTGCAGAGCAGGAGAGATTTTGCGCCGACATTCGCGCAGCTGTTGCCGTGTCTCGCGACAACAAACGTAAACAGGCTCAGGGCCAGGTGGTGTTGCCAAAATTTGCGGTTGGTGATTTCGTGTTGTATGCTCGTGTTCGTCGGCAGGGTGCCACACCGAAATTGTTGTCCACATGGACTGGTCCGTGGCGTGTGGTAGCAGCTGATCATGATCATGTGTACTCAGTTCAGAACATCGTTTCTGGGAAGGTGCATCAAGCTCACGTGGCTCGTTTACGATTTTATGCGGATGCGACGTTGAACGTCACCGCTGATCTGAAGGATGTTTTCCAACATTCCTTTGCGCAGGGTGAATGCCGCATGAATGCTTTGGTGCATGTGGCCGAAGATGATGCCAACGAGGTGATTGTCTTGGTCGATTGGGATGGTTTCGAAGCAGAGGAGCGCACGTGGGAGTCTTTGCGGTCGATTTATTCTGCTGCGCCTGAATTCGTCGTGAAGGAATTGCGCAAATTACGGATGACCCGTGCGCTCAAGATTAAAATTGCTTCAGAGTTCAGCATTGATTTGTGATTTGCCGCATGCGATTTCGTCTTGGTTTTTTGGTTTTGTCAAGCTCGTTCGTGTCGAGTGAACTCGCTTTGGGGGTGCTGTAGCCAAAAGATACCAAGCCGTGGAGGTTTCAGTGTAATCGCATGTGTGAGTGGAGCAGTGGCCGGGGATCCTGTGTGATGTCCCCTAGCCACCTGGCTCGTGGTCCGATGAGGATCACTCCGTGATAATACAAGCTCTAAGAACAAGACTTACTGAGTGCGAGGCCAGCGAGACTGGTGGAGTCCCTCGCTGGAAGCCCTCTTGCTGATATCATCTGGCAGAGGCCATAAAGCTTAGAGTACCGCATGCACCCTTACGGGGTGTTGTATTACTGAAGTTTAGAGTAACGCATGCACCCTTACGGGGTGTTGTACTATTGGAGTTGAGGGCAACGCATGCACCCTTACGGGGCGTTGTACTATTGAAGTTGAGGGCAACGCATGCACTTTACGGGACGCTGCACTATTGAAGTGAGGGTGACGCATGCACCCTTGCCAGTAGAATGTAGCCGGTTGAAGCCAGAGGATACTCCTGGCTTCAAAAAGCATGTGCTCCCCCCCCCCCCCCCCCCCCCCCCCCCCCGCTCTCCTCACTCTTCTCACTTGCCCCTTTTGAGCAAGCCTCGCACCAATAAAATAAGAGAACTCCAATAAGAACTAGGTCTGAGTTTGACCAAGCACAGACACCTGTGTTACACTTCTTCTGTGGATCATCTTCCCGTAGAACCCTTACTGCTCTCCCACTTCCCACATCACATGTTTCCTTTCTTGATTTCTTGCTTTCTGGCCTGAATTGAACTTTTTTTATCTCTCGTCCCTTTGCGATTTTTGTTTTTTTTTCCCCGATTCATTTTGATTTCGATTTTTCGACGTCGAGTTGTTTTTTTCATCCTGTCCATTTCTTCTGGGTAGTATGTGATCTTCTCGGTTTCTGTGTGGCGACTTGCACAGGGTACCGCATGTATGTATCTGATACCTGGTAATTAACAGCTACATATCTTCTACTATTACGGGGGGGGGCATAGTAAATAGGACCATATATTGTTAGTAAAAACAGGGAAATGTATAGGTTTTTGTCTTTACCGTTGGTCCTATTTACTATGGTCCCCCGCAATAATAATACAGCATCATCAATAATAAACCTGATCAGGTGTACTTTTTCTTTTTTCATGTACATGGTCCAGAAAATCGCTTAGGGTAAATCCTCCTACGAGTTAGACTGGAAAGTAAAAGTGATGATCAAAAAAAGAAAAAAAAATGGTACACAATAATACACAATATAATAATACCCGGTATACCTGGTAGCCAATACCTGTCTTCATTTTTGTTTTTTGTCTATTAGCCTCTTTTTTGCTTCCCTGCTGTTCTTAGTAGCGGAGTACGTATGTATGTTTGTTTGTCTTTTTGTTTTTATCGTGCGGTGTTCTACACCCTCCCCTCGCGTAGTGTGCGTGCCTGCAATCTGCAAAAACATACGAATTCTCTCGTGTGTTTGTCATAGAATACCTTGGTTTTTCGGGGGTCCATAGTTAATAGGACCTATGGTATACATAAAAAACTATACATTTCCCTATTTTTACTAACAATATTTGGTCCTGTTTACTATGGACCCCCGTAAAAGTCAGTAGGCCAACCATCAGTAGGGGCCGTTAAATATTATTGTTCCAGTCGGGTCGCACCCCGTTTACCATTTGATACCTATCTGTAGATACGCAGGCTATTATTGTTCCAGTCGGATCGTACCCCGTTTACCATTTGATATCTGTAGATACGAAGGTTAGTATATCTGTAGACACGCAGACTGGTATATCTGTAGAATCTGATATGCAGGTTAGTAGGTTGTACTATTGAAGCTGAGAATAACGCATGCACCCTTACAGGGTGTTGTACTATTGAAGTTTAGAGTATCGTATGTTCCCTTATGGGTCATTGTACTATTGAAGCTTAGAGTACCGCATGCACCCTTACGGGGTGTTGTATTACTGAAGTTTAGAGTAACGCATGCACCCTTACGGGGTGTTGTACTATTGGAGTTGAGGGCAACGCATGCACCCTTACGGGGCGTTGTACTATTGAAGTTGAGGGCAACGCATGCACTTTACGGGACGCTGCACTATTGAAGTGAGGGTGACGCATGCACCCTTGCCAGTAGAATGTAGCCGGTTGAAGCCAGAGGATACTCCTGGCTTCAAAAAGCATGTGCTCCCCCCCCCCCCCCCCCCCCCCCGCTCTCCTCACTCTTCTCACTTGCCCCTTTTGAGCAAGCCTCGCACCAATAAAATAAGAGAACTCCAATAAGAACTAGGTCTGAGTTTGACCAAGCACAGACACCTGTGTTACACTTCTTCTGTGGATCATCTTCCCGTAGAACCCTTACTGCTCTCCCACTTCCCACATCACATGTTTCCTTTCTTGATTTCTTGCTTTCTGGCCTGAATTGAACTTTTTTTATCTCTCGTCCCTTTGCGATTTTTTTTTTTTTTTTCCCCGATTCATTTTGATTTCGATTTTTCGACGTCGAGTTGTTTTTTTCATCCTGTCCATTTCTTCTGGGTAGTATGTGATCTTCTCGGTTTCTGTGTGGCGACTTGCACAGGGTACCGCATGTATGTATCTGATACCTGGTACGTACGTGCGCCGACCTCACTTTTAGTTTTGTCTGAGGTATACATACATTAATGTGCTTCAGTTATATCATGTGTACTATTCTTTGGTTGTTTTATATATACCGAGGTATTTCTTCCACTCCAAAATTATTGGGGCTTGTCTGCATTGTATTGTGGCGATGAATTAATGTGAGAACAACCTGGAATACGTTGATTTTGGAAACCCTCTGCTGGTGTTGTATTCACTTGTATTACGGGTCCTCGTGGTGATGACGCGGCCCCAAAAATAATGTAAAAAAGGGCCTTTTGCGCCGGTTTTCGCCTCCATTATCGTTGTCGTTATCGTTATCGACTTTTCTGGATTATCGAAAATCGTTATCGTTATCGTTATCGAAGTTATTTTGGCCTTATCGTACCGAAACGTTCATGGTTTCGATATCCAACACTAGTCACCACGACCACAATTATCGTTATCGTACCGATAATACGGAAAAGTAGATAACGATAACGACAACGATAATGGAGGCGAAAACCGGCGCAAAAAGTCCTTTTTCTTTATTTTTGGAGTCGCGTCATTACCTCGAGGACCCGTAATACAAGTGAATACAACACCATGGCATGGTCCAGCAGAGGGTTCCGAGGATCAACATATTCCAGGTTGTTCTCACATTAATTCATCGCCACAATACAATGCAGACAAGCTCCCACTACCCTCGAAGAAATACCTCGGTGAAAATAAAACAACCAAAGAATAGTATGCATGCGTCCCCGGTGGCTGGGTAGGTAGTCCGCGTGCCTATCACGATCAATTTCGTGGGTTCAAGTCTCACCGAGTGCATGCTCGTAGGGACTTTTTCTTGCTTAAAAGAGATTGGTTATTACGTAGCGGAAAGCGCGAGAGACAACCTTTTGGTCAAATTGAGATCCTTTTGTGCAATTGAGAACAAGAGTGAAAGTGAAAATATCCAACTATGCGTCGTACTCAGACTCGTATACTGTATAGTAATAAAAAAGTGGGACCAGGTACATACCTGGCTGCCTGGTACCAGGTACGTAATATTGTTTTTTTTAGTTGCTAGTAAGGGTTAATGAAAAAGTGACCCCGATACACACGTGATCATGAAGAGCCATAATCTCTTACCAGGTACCACGCATGTATACGTATACCACGCAAGATATGTATAGCTGTTAATTACCAGAGCCCAACGACAACCACAGCTCAACAAAAAATGTATATCATACCGCACAGCAGTGCTATTCGGAAGAACTTGTATTCGTACTCACGAACCCAACCGTCGCCGCCACACAAAAAAAAACAAAAAATCACTTGTCTTTCCTGCCGAGCGCTTCCTGCGAGATTCCGCTTGACCATGCCAATCGGTGCGAAACGTCCAAAAACACGAGGGTATCGACAGCAGTGTCATCTCCCAACCTATTACCCCTTGCCGTGTCCCCTGTCTCCCATGGGGGCGTTCGGCCTTTGATCGTTTTATCGTATCGTTATCGTTTATCGAATTATGAAAACTAATATCGAAATACCGAACTTTTTGCGGTTCGATAAAAAAAAAGATATCGAACGATATATCGTAAGTTTCGGTACGATATCCAACGCCTAACAAATGTGCACACCACACACCGAGAACTCTGCACAGCACAGCGTAGTCCCCACAGCGGTATATGCACCAGAGCCAGTAGCTGCGTGCAGTCAGCGCACCCGCCGAAGCGGTACCGCAAGATGTCTCGTTTGATAATCAGCGCGAGGGTCAAGCGCAAAAAAATGGCATTGGCTTGGCTCCAGGTGCGGAATGCTTGTCCCTTGTACTCACCCATGTTGAGCATGGCGAACTTAGGACTGCTGCACACGCTTGGCCGGTTCGAGATCGACGGCAGACCCACGAGGATTGTCCGGAGGGACATGTCGAGAAGCTTCAGCTGCCAGGACTGCATAAAGTTCCTTCGCTTTACCCGGGAACAGGTACGAATATATGCAACACTTGATGCGAAGTATAAATACAACTGCAGTGTGTACAATTTTTGTTGTACTGCTGCACAAGTAGGTAACATGTACCAGGTATCATGTTGCCTTGCATCTGTATCTGTACCGTTTAGGTAGATATTCATTGGAATATAGAATCTCGCCTGAACTCTCTGTCGTTCTTTGCCGCTGTAAAGCGTACCCCTCCCCTTGTGTGCGGAGTGCTTGGCACACGGTCCTTTTTTGTTTCCTATTACTTGTATTTGATCGAGTGCTGATGCTTGGGTGATGCTGCTGTTGCTGTTGCTCTTTCGGTCTTGCCACTTAATATGTGTTTTCGCTTACGACGTACGGGTGTTCTGCGGGTTGTCCGCTTGGTATACACCCCTCGCGCGATGGCTCCTCCTGAACCAGTATTGAAGTTCTTAACATAAGAAACAGGGGCCCACAGCAGTAACAGGCGCACCGACAGAGATGGAATTTCTGCGGCGCCAGGAGTCAACCACGATAAGCCACGACACGGCGGTGACCACTCGCCGTCAGAAACCTCAAATCTGTTTAGAGGATCAACTATTTTTCTACGTAGCCCCTCCCATCCATGTCAAGACGAACGTTGTCCGATTTCGACGCGGTAACCCGTATGATGGGGGCCGTGGTAACATCGGCAATTAGGCCCACGTCCCACTTCAACCCCAGTTGCCTCTAGGCTGCGAGTTTGGGTATACTGCAGTAGTCCTACTCGTATTGTGTTCCATTTGACAGCAGTAGTGTATCCCTTACGATGACTGATGCACTCAAGACGAAGAAGCCGCACACTCAGCAGAAACTCATACATCTGTAAAGCGCTTGAGTCGGAGAAGGATGCACATGCCGTCTCCATTAATCTACGAGGTACATGGGATATGAAATGCAAGCAGACTACCAATGTTACTGCTCTTTAGGAATGAGGAGTTTGCAACACTCGACAACCTTCTTGCTACACCCTTACACCCCGCCGTTGTTCCTTCATTTGCAACGCAGATCGGTACGATGCTGGGCGTCCTGGTCGTTCCCGTCGTGATTCGTACCGACTGCGGATGTGTCGTATCCCGGCGTGAGGCGTTCTGCTTCCTCTTGTATCGATTGGCGTTCCCACATCGACTGACAGACATGAGGATGTTGTTCGGCGTCGCGGAATCATGCATCTGCGAGGCTTTCAACTACATGCTACACTTCATGGACGTGACCTGAGGTGCCGTGCTGAACCTAGACATGAATAGACTGGTTCCTCGGTTAGGGGACTTCGCGGAAGCCCTGCACTCGTGGGGACGTCCCCTGGACAACTATTGGGGGTTCATCGAAGGCACTGTTCGCGGCATTGAAAGGCAAGTACGGATGAAGACGTGCTGGAAAGTAGGATTGATAAGCAGTAGACCCCAAACTGCCGCCAAAGCAGTGGCAAAGTGCTCGAGTCGTCGCAGTAGTCCAGCCGCCCCTCTAAGTGTAGAAAAAAGTGTGAGTATGAGTATGTTGATCGTAAAGGTTAAACTTAAGTTAAGGGACGATGCATCGTCACACAGCTAAAGTAGAAATTGGTACCTCACTCCTACGTACAGCTACAAAATCACCAAGTGGGGCGGGGATCCTGTACGGATATAGTCTTGAATTCAAACGCCACGACAATTGTTTTCCACATGCCCCTACCCGTCGTCCATTTCCGGTACGGGGAATATTTCCTGCTTCGGGCACCCTCGGACAATGAACGTTAACTTAGGAATAAAACAGTAAAGTAAAACTGTGCTCAGGGTGTAGAATGCAAGGTAAGGAATTGACAAGGAAGCTGAATACGCCGTGCGCTACAGTCAATTATTGGGGGAACAATGCTGGGCGAGGGGTTGCAATCGCTTTACGTTACAGACAACGGTCGGTGTAGGCTTCGAAAAATGGAGTCAGGGTTATAAGCACTGGTGATATACATCGTTTTGCGTTCCATGCTGGACGACTGTGGACTTGCTGCGCTTGCATGGCTCGTTCATTTACGCGCATCCCCCCCCCCCGATCATGCTCCCCTGCACACGACAGGCCTGTGCGCGAGCAGCGATCATTCTTCAACGGACATAAGAAGAAGCACGCGATGAAATTCCAGGGCGTAGTCACGCCGGGCGGCATTTGTGTCGACTTTTTTGGGCCAGAGTTAGGAGCTAGGCACGATTTGCATTTATTGAGTGAGTCTGGGTTGCTAGAACGGTTAGAAGATAACATGAACGACGCGGACGGCAACGCCTATTGCCTGTACGGAGACCCGGCGTATGGCATGAGCGCTCACATCTGCTGCCCTTACTCGGAGTCTCAAGGCCCTCTCGCGGAAAACATGCTGCATTTCAACAAGAGCATGAGGGGTTGCCGCATCACCGTAGAGTGGCTGTTCAAGGAAATGACTAGCAAGTAGGCGTTCGTGACCCACAAGCCCCAACAGAAATATCTGTTAAGCCCGGTGGCAACACAGTACAGAGTGTTAACACTTCTATACAACATCAATTCGTGTTTGAACGGGACCAACCACATCTCTCAATTTCTCGGCGTCTCCCCGCCGTCGCTGAAGAAGTGCCTGGGAGTGGCGTAAAGAGAAAGTGAACGTCCATTGTGCTCAGCCCCCCCTCCCTTCCCCGATTATTGTTCATATTTCGGTTCTTCTCACCTTTTTAGAGTTTAGTGTCGACCCCCCCCCCCCCCGCTCTGCCGACCTGGCAGGTATCCTGGTATAGGAAGGAGACTCATGGTACCCATGAAACATGCACGCGTTGAGGCGATGTATGTGTTTTACCCACTGTTGTGGGTTCTACAGTGCCCTTGTCTTGCCCCTTTGCTTATATTTGGGTTTAGTTCATGCTGCTACTTATGTTCAACGGGGACCACACGTGTTCATTTCTACTTTTCGTTCGATTTTTCCTTCGCGCATACCAGTATTTAATTAGAACTGCCAAACTTGTGTGGTTTGACGTCGGTGCCGACATTGCTCGTACAGGTATTGATAGACACTTGTGTGTGTGAATATTCTTAATGTACCCTTTACTCCAGCCGGGGGGGCGGGCATTGCCCTCATTATCATGCATGGCTGTAGTCGTATACTAGTAGTACTCATAGGCCTCGCATCCCTGTTGGGAGGAGGGGGTGTACTCGATAGGAGAGATGTACTCGATATCATGCATGGCCGTAGTCGTATGACCATAGACCCTCGCATCCCTACAATGCCGGGGCGGAGCAAGTAGGGTTTTCACCGACCAGGCAGACATTGCTTGCACCAAGCGCGAAGCGCCGTGAGGTGTCCGGCGAGTCGCATGAAGGGTGAGCTGCATCCTCTACTAAGAACCGCTTGTGAGGCGGACTTGCATATGGATGACAGCTTCAATGAGTTAGTTTAATTTCCGGTGTGGCCACTTCCAGAGACAGCAATGGGAGTACTATGTAACTGCCTCTTGGGTGCCGTACCTTGAACACTACGTGATACGATCAATTCCCTTGTGCAGAGTAAAGGTTCTTTACTTCGCACAAATGATCTAACTAGACGACCAGCTGTGGGCGACCGCAAAAAAAAAAAAAAAAAAAACGGTACCCTGGGTGTCTAGCTCACGTAGTGAGCGGCATGTTTTACAGTGTCGTTGCCAACCGACGCCAACCCAACCCATATACAATATTATCGGGGGGGGGGGGGGGGGCGGGGGGCAACGTCAGTACTGAATCCTGACGCCGCTGTTGGCGATAAGTAAGAAGTAGATGGCACACCGCCGCGTGTCAAGGTCTATGTTAGTTCTGCTTCCCCGAGCACGCATATTTCCCTTGGACACATTTGGTCTCTCTTCGTCTTTTTTCGTCGGGTTTTTATTTCATCTTGTCCCCGCCGGGAGGGGGGGGGGGGTCACAGGTAGTACTGAAACCCGGCGCCGGTTTTGACGAAACAAATCGAGGGGCACATGTTTGTGTCTAGGGAACCCAAGCAACTACTACGTAGCAGAGAGGTGGCAACCTATGCTATTAATAGTGTTACTTCCCTGTGAGTTAATTCTTATTCGGCACGTGCTCTTGCAGTTCTCCGCTTGGACTGGTTTGCGTTTTGTCATTTTGTTGTGTGTCTTCTACTAGCCTTGTTTTGTTTTGTTTTTCTTGAACGTTTTTTTTCATTTATTTTGTAGTATTTTTGGTCGATTGTGAGCCATTGATGTTGAAACTTACACAGAGTAGTACGTACGTATGATGCGTTAAGTTTAAGTATCCGTAATTGTAAGCAAAGCTTGCATATTCGTATCAATGCAAAAATATCCTTGTATTCTGGGGCAGGTATTTACTGGTGATAATGACGAGCATCGCTTGAATCTTGTACGTAATAGAACAGGCAGCTTTGTTTTGCCAAGTACAGCAGTATGCCGGGCGAGAACGGCATTCGTCTCGTCGGCTTATATTGAACACCGAAGAGCTGGTTTCATTTTATGTAAATTTTTTTTAAATATTTTAAGAAGTTCGGATACGTTGATTGGTAGGGAATTCACGAAAATGAATGGGTGGCCTGCGTCGTCTCAGGCGTAACCTGCGTTGGTGCTCTTTCCGTCTTTCCGTTGTTTTTTTTTTCGGGCGTTTGTGTTGACAGGCAAGGTCGGATGGTTGACGGTCCCGGCATCTGGTGTGGCCGACTGCTGTTTATATTTCAGTAGCGAAAAAGTGATCATTCGAGCCATTTATAGGTACACTTGAAGCCAAAAGTTGTTGTTGTTTTCTTCACATTAAACCGTTCTTTCTACCGGTCGACATCCAGCACAACCAGTGTCCGTGCCGATTCTTCAATCCTAGAGAGATACAAGTTCTGTGGTCACAAAGCTACGCCACAGAGATACTACGTTGCCACGTATGCAATGCAATACCATGTGATCATACGGCGTACGACAGGCACGACATACCCATTCCATGACCTAGAGAAACTAAGACGAAACAAAGAGGGAAAAAAAAACAAAAACAAAGAAAATTCGAAAGAGAAAAAGAAACACAAGAAAGAAGAAACAAATATATACGTGGTATATGTATATACAGAAACAAACCATCGTACCCCCCCGCAAGGGATCTGGCAAACACTTGGAAAGAAGGAGCTACAAAACAAAAGAAAAAGGAAAAAGAAGAAAACACCACTATTAATAGTCGTCAACAGAGTAAGACTAAGAACCAAGGGAAAATAGCAGGCAAACCAAACAAAGCAGAAGGCATGCTCCAGGTAGCGGCAGCAGTTTATGGTACGAGTAGCACAGCCAGGGTCTCCCTGCTGGCCCGCCTGGTACCTTGCTACCCTGTCTGCCACCATCGTCCAGCGTTCGTCAACTATTCCCGGCCCCTCGGCGTCAGACAGTACGAAACAAGCAAAGCAGGCTCGTCATCCACCCACGCCACACGACTCCTTCAATAAGGCATATCAATCGGAGAAAGGAAGAGAAATGAAAATCACATAGGGTCACCGCAAAGAAGACAATAAAATGAAAAAAAAAAAACAACAACAGGAAGACAAAGGAAGACCACGTTCGAACCAGCTGCACCAGTTGGTGGTACGAGTAGTATAGGCATGTTCTACTTCTTAGTCTGCCCGGTACCTGGCTACCCTATCTGTCATCATATTCCTACTTTAGTCCACTGCAGTTTCCCTTCTACTCCTCTTCTTCCCCCCCCCCTCTCCGCATTCCCTTGGTCGGGTTTTCTGCTACTCCTCTTGTTGCCCCCCTCCTCCCCCCATTCCCTTGGACACCACCCACGGCGGATGCGCGGCGCTGCCTGCTCAGCTCAGCCTCAGCCTCGTGCCACGTCACCATGAACCGTTCGGCTGCTTCCAGGATCCCCCGGTACCACTTCCTCGCCTTTTTTGCAACAGTGGGCTACAGTGTGGTCTCAACTCCATACACCAAGGGAGCAAGTTCCGTTGACCCTTCGGTGGCTCGGAACTCCCTAAGGTCTTCTACTACGCATCTATGCCAAGTCTTAACCTGTCCGCCAGGTCTCGGGTTCTCCCCAACAGCAATCATCCCGAACATCATCCGGCTGGGTAATCGATCCTTGCTTTGCCGTGCCACCCCCCCCGCGAAGAAGAGACGCCGTTTGCGGATGGTCGTTTCGATGCTCTCGCAACGTGTCATCTTGAGGGCATTCGCGTACGAGAGGGTGGCATGGTCAGTACGAAGTCGCGCTGGAAGCCAATGACTCGCAACAGGACTTGGTGGTGAGCCGTTCGAAGCTTGGCAAAATGTTCCGATCTGAGGGTCCACGTCACACACCCGTACAGCAGGGTCTCACCTCGGCCTTCAGCATTCGAACTTTCAGGCTAAGGGGGGCGGTCGTCCTATCATACAGCTCCGGGCCGAACCGTTTGAGGCATGCTCGCATGAGACGGATCCGAGCATGCATGAGACGGATCCGTCGGTCGATTTCGAGCGAGAGGTCAGCGTTTTCGTGGATAATGCCGCCTAGGTACAAGAACTGGGCCGTCTGCTTATACCTCTGGCCTGCTGCTTCGATAACGAGCGTTGGTGCGAGGGTTTTCTGGTCTGGTGTTTGTAGAAGCATTGTCTCTGTCTTCTTTTCCGACACCGTAAGGCCTGCTGCTTCGAAGACAGTCACGATGACTGTCATCATTTTCGCGAGCCCTTCAGCCAACTTCGACACAATCCCTGCGTCATCGGCGTACAACATGCCCCATACAGCCCTTCGCACGCACGTCAACGGCTCCTGCTCCTTCGTTCCGACTACTCCAGCATCACTGAGTTGGGCAAATCCCTTACGATGGCTTCGTCATGGCCAAAGCATACCTGTACGACGTGCAACGCAGCAGCGAAAAATAGGTTGAACAGTAACGGTGACAGCACACAGCCTTGCCGCAGCCCCTGCGTGACATCAAACCATTGCGAGTGTTCGCCGTCATCCGTACGCACGCGAGCCCGCATGCCATCGTGGAAATTACGGATAATTCTCAGCATCTTGGTTGGTACGCCAAAACGTGTGACAAAACGTGTGAGTACTTACCATAACAGCTCTCGGTCGACAGAGTCGTACGCTTTCGGCAGATCGATGAAGCACAAGTACAGGGGGATTTTCCTCTGTCTTCCAAGCTCTTGCAACCGGCGCATGACGAACAACATATCAATCGTTGATCGTGCGGGGCGGAAGCCGCACTGTTCCTCCGGGAGTAATTCCTCGGTCTCGCAGTAGTTGCTGAGGCGCGACGCGACGATTTTCAAGAAGACTTTGCCTGCGTGGGCAACAAGCGAAATCCCTCTGTAGTTATTGCAATCAGTTCGGTCCTTCTTTTTGTGAAGGACCTTGATGATCGCGTCTTTCCATTGTGGGATATAGGTAATATGAAATCCCGGGGGCGTCGCAAGGCGAAAAAGGAGTCATGTACATTATTGTCTTTTTTCGCGACATGCCGTGGCATGCCGTGGCATGCCGTGGCACCACCTGCGGCAAAACCGTCCACGGCATCTTCCACGGCATACCACGGAACCTTCCACGGACCTCCACGGCATACCATGGGACCCTAACCCTAGCCCTAACCCTAACCCTAACCCTAACCTAGGTGCCGTGGACATTGGGGTGCCGTTGGGGTTGCCATGACATGCCGTGGGGTTACCTTGGAGTGCCGTGGCGGTAGCCGCGGGGGTTGCCATGGTACTGCCCATGGCATGCCACGGCACCCCCCACGGCGTGCCCTGGAATCCTATGCCACACACGAGATGCCGTGGTGATGCCATGGTATGCCATAGGCGGTAACATGGCAATGCCACGGCGTGCCCACGACAAGGTCAAATAGTGTAGAACCCCGGACTACTATACTGTTACTATACACCACTACCACCACTACGCAGATGTCACGGGAAGCAGAGGGCATTTCTCCGTTATATTTGTAGACCCGGAGTTGTAGTACCTCGGAAGGATAGCACAGAAGGGAATCGACTAAACGTGCGTGGGGCTCGGAAGGAGCTGGGTATGTCGATCACTGGAAAGCACGGAATTTAACCAAACTGAGAACATGTGATGAACTTGTTAATCCCTGGCACGAAACGCTTGCTCTGAACGCACGGAGCACTCGCCCTGAATGCTTGGACCGTTGTCTGCACGCTCAAGAGTCACCCGCGTGACCTACCCCTCCGACTAGCCATGATCTCCGGGAACCCACACAAATCAGACCATATAATGAAATGCATGCTTTAATACGATGTCTCACTCATGAGACCCGGGTTCAATTCCCGGCGAGGGAGCCATGTTACGGGAAGCGACCTTACGCGCATCACGATTTCGCACACCTGTGTATTGTCCGTCACATTATCGAAAATAATGTATGCATCTCTATTAGGGACTTTCACCAACATGGCTTGTACCTGCCGGAGAGATTTATACCACTAGTACAACATATTTTCAAGTCAAATCCGTGATGCATACCACCGCTTTAACTGCCAGGCAGTGTCGCTTGCTGTGCTTGCATGACCGCTTCTTCCTTCGATCGCATGCTTGTTTACCGGCGTCAACTGTGCTAGTACACATGCTCCATTGCATTGTCGAAAAGTGTAGCACTTCACCAACATTGTACCTTTCGGACAGATTGATGCCACTTTTACAACGTCACGTTGCAAGTTAAACATGTGATTCGTACCACCGCTTCAACTACAAGGACGTCTCGCTTGCTGTGCTTGCATGTCCGCTTCTTCATCCAACTGCATGCTCGTTTACAGGCTCCAACTGTGCTTGTACACGTGCTCCATCGCATTATCGAAAATAATGTATCTCAAACATGCACGCTCAGCAACAACGTTGTACCTTTCGGTGAGATCGATACCATTGATACAACGTCATTTCGCAAGTCAAACACGTGAGGCATACCACTGCTTCAAGTACAAGGACGTCTCGCTTGCCGTGCTTGCATGCCCGCTTCTTCGTTCAATTGGATGCTCGTTTACGGGCTTCAACTGTGCTTGTACACATACTCCATCGCATTATCGAAATAATGTATGCATCTCAAATATTCACGTTCACAACAAATATTCACGTTCACAACAACGTTGTACCTTTCGTAGAGGTTGGTGCCACTTGTACAACTTCATTTTTCAAGTCAAACTCATGATGCATACCAAGGCTTCATCCACATACATGCACGCGCACACACGCACACCAACGCTTCGTTCACACATGCATACGCACACACGAAAACCAACGCCTGTCCCTGACGTCACGCTGCTTCGTCCTCATGCATACTTACGCACGCACGCAGACCGACGCCTCGTCCACATGCACAACATATTTTATTGCTGCAGTGTACGCTACCAAGCCACTACCGCTGTAAGTTTACCAGCTCATAGTTAAGTCTTGTTCTGCTTGAAATTACTGTAGGATCGTCTCGCAACTTAAGGCCACGGTGGCACGCTCAGGAATCCGATCTGGCCGGTAAAAGGACGACCCCGGGTTTTTAAAGGAACGGCGTGATTATTCCGACCGGTCTATTCGCCCAAAAAAAATAATACGTATCGCAAAAGTACTCCCGCTAGAAATCACGTAAAAAAATAAAATCGACTAGGAAATAGAGTCGGCGATTATGCACGATATACCTGGTTCGTACAGCAGTACAGCAGTACGAGAGCGAACACGATGCACGCCGTCCCCATCATACCCATAGAAACAACACACGGTGGCAAGAGAGATACTCGTACTCGCACAGCGCTTTGAATCCACCAAGCAAATAGCCACTCTATCATCAGATTTCGTGACCATGGCCGATAGACAGCAGCCACCGTCTAAGCGCAGCAAGGTCGAGGATGGTTCCCGGCTTCTCTTTCGGGTGAAGTTGCCTCTCCTGGAGCAGCAGATACGAGGATGAGAAGGGTACATGGTACTCGGAGCCATAGTCAGCGTGTTCACATCCAGCAAGGAGGGTGCCGATGATTGGGATACCGGCCCCAACACTCTGGGAGGAGATGGCGGAGGAACACAAACAAGTGCCAAGGAACAAGCTGGCGACCGCCTTTGTGAGACGCCGCTGCAGAAGCAGAGGAAGGATTCCCGGCCGAGTGCCGGCACTTGCAGCCGCCAGCAGGTGGACATCATCTCTGGGGTAGCTAGACATTGAGGTGCGTGGTCGATGCCTCGTCGTACGTAGGTTCCGCCGTAGGGTGGGACGGAACAATGATCACACCACTGGTATTTGCTCACTGTCTTGTGTGGTGTTGGTTCTATTACGGGGGTCCATAGTAAACAGGACCAAATATTGTCAGAAAAAATAGATCAATATGTAGGTTTTTGTCTGCACCACAGGTGCTATTTACTATGGTCGCCCGTAAATAATAGATTACCTGCCTTGCAGCAGAGAAAAATAAATATGACTGGGGAAATGTATATCGATCGACCTTGTTTTATTACGCGCTTTTTCCCCCAGGCTTTTTTCGTGTAGTGGTCTATTATACCAGGAGCAGAGACGTGTACGTACGTACGTACGCAAATGGCCCGAAACACAAGACACCGCCGTGTTGAAAACCGTGCTTGTACAAACACCTTGCACGGTGTGCAACAGCAGTAGTTCATGGTCTGCGGCATATATTTGACTGACCTAATCTTCCGTTGTAAGGTGCTGTGCGGGATCTGTGTATACATTTTTTTTAGTTGGCGCAGATTTTACTAGTATCAGCAGTAGTCGTGTTATTACGAGGGACCCATGAAAAATAGGACCAATTTTTTTTATTCAAAACAGGTAAATACATAAATTGTTGTGTGTACCGTTGGTCCTGTTTACTATGGCCCCCCGTATACTAGTTCATTCAAATTGCACGCCTCGTGCCTCTCTTGTAACGAGCTGCCGCGGACGTCATCTATACCATACAAGATTCGTAACAGATCAGTTCTCATGTATGTCGATCAGGAAGTAGGGATCGATGATCTGTCGTATTGTACAGCAGTAGTACACGCATGACACTACAAGAGGGGAGCATAGTGCGCCGCAGTGTCGAGTCAGTACGGGGGACCTAGAGTAAATAGAACGAAATATTGTTATTACGGGGGTCCATAGTTAATAGGACCTATGGTATAGACAAAAACCTATATATTTACCTATTCTTACTAACAAAATTTGGTCCCGTTAACTATGGACCCCCGTAATAGTACAAAGATGAAAATGTATAGTTTTTTGGGCGTACCGCAGGTCCTATTTGCTGTAGTCTATTGTCTATTGAGGTGGCCACACCAGAAATTCCATAAATGCATTGATGCTGTGACCAATATGCAAGAAAATCCGCCTCTCAAGCGGTTGTTAGTAGGATGCAGCTCACCCTTCATGCGACTTGCCCAACACCTCACGGCGCTTGGCGCTTGGTGCAAGCACCGTCTGCCTGGTCGTTGGAAACCCGACGCGCTCCGTACCGGCATTGTAGGGATGCGAGGGTGTATGGTCATACGACTACGGGCATGCATGATATTGAGTACCCCCCTCGTCATACTATGGCCATGCATGATAATGAGTGCACCCCCCTCCCCCACCCCCACCCCCCATCCGCCGTCCGGCCCGTGTGCAGGCCAATTTCGAGCACCAGAAAAAGCGCGGAGGTGATGACGCTGTGCCCTACATCCTCGCACGCACCGTGAGAAGTTATTTGAAGTACAACGCGGCTGGTGGGATTGGGTGCAGGGGTGCCGGCAATCAATGCAGGCGTGGCCGGTGCTTGAAGCGCATGATGGGGATATTTAGTGGGGACGGCATGGAGGGTATTCCCAAGGAGGTTGTGCTGGCGTTGCTTAGGCACAAGTGAATAATCTCGTTAGGCTAGTAATTTTTGTTTTTGAGGGGGTCTACCCTCGTCGCCCCCCCTCCTACAAACACTCCCGCCCGAGCACACGAAGGGTGTTCCCAATGAGGTTGCGCTGGCGTTACTTGGACAGAATTGATGAAGAAAGTGTAGGGGGGGTTTTTCTTGGGGGGGGGGGGGGTAGGGGCTATACCCTCGTCGCTTTTACATTGGGCACACTAGATAGCAGTGACTAAAGGACCTGTATTGTAGGAGAGAGACGATGGCCGCAGACGGCGAAACAGCAAGGGGATAAGATGAGCAAAAGGTACCTATGAATTATAGTCAAGAAAACGTAGTGAGCGCCCAACTGCTGGTGGTGGTGGCTTTATTACGAGCATGAACGGTGCTCCGTCTCGGAAGGGAGGAGTGGTCAGTGTTCAATTGATGTGAGGCGAACAGAAAATGAGTACACCTCTCCCCTCCTTCCCCCCCAGATACCCCCCCCCCTGGCGTTGCTTAGGCATGAGTGATTGAGAATCTGATTGAGCGAGCATGTTTTCTTTATGAGGGGGGTCCACTCTCGTGCCCCCCCCCCCCCCCCCCCCCCGCCCCCGCCCCAAACATCCCCACCCGGCATGACGGAGGTTGTTCCCCAGGAGGTCGTGCTGGCGTTTTTTAGGCAGAAGTGATGAAGAATCTCAATAGGCGTTTTAATTTGTTTTTTTCGGGGGGGTGGGGTGGAGGGTATCCTCGTCCCCCCCCCCCCCGAACCTCCCCCCCCACTGGCGTTTTCGAGCACCACAAGCAGAGATGCAGCGCAGACGAAAACGTGTTGTACTTCGTTGCGAGTAATAATTCCAGATTCGCCGCAGTACATTGTGTCTGAGCACATTGTGTCTTGGGTTAGGGATAAGCAGTGTGTGCCTATGTTCAGTTACTGCTGGGCGCAATGGAGATGTTTGTTGTAAGATGGGGTTTGCTCGTAGAACGGATGCTGGCGCTTTGGTGGTATGAACGCATGCGCTATATCTGAAGTTGTTTTGTCCTTTGAAATCGATGGATTTTTTTCGTGGGTGGTAGTTAGGCGGGTGAGCGAGCAGGGTCTAGTTTGGACGCCAGGGCTAAAACTTGCTGTAATTTTCCGATTGTCTGACAAGGTTTTGGTGTTTGGGCTTAGCGACGAACGCGTTCCTTCTTGTTTCCGTAGCCAAATAAAAAGGGATACGCTTAGTTATTGGCAATGGCATCCGCGACACACGAAAACTAATCAAGTCGAAAAGTTAAATTGTTTACAACATGTTTGCGGTGCGAGCAAAGCAAAGCGTTCATGTGTTGGTAGTACACCATGCACCCCCCCCCAGGACGAGAAATAAGAATGCTTTTTTTTATTATTGATGCCGCGGGAGCGAAACGGCCTCGTCGTAATTCTTCCTGCCATGCGTGCCTCCGCACAAATTCCTAAAATACTTGCTGACGGCCTGCTCCTCGAGCCCCAGGTCACGTTCAACTTCTTCCTGCTTGCGCCAGTGACTCGGTCGTGGCTGAGCGCACAACATCGCAGGAAGATCCATCGCCGAAGCATTCACCGGAACAGGCGCTGTGTGCGCGCCTGCGTATGATCCCCACAGCACAAGAAAAGGCGGTTTTGTTATTGAACGCTACGCCGGTGTTTGCAGTATGTCACACTCACGGTTTTGGTGTTTTCTTGACAACATCATAATGCAAGTATACTTGAGGGCTATTGATAGGACCGTCTTCACGTCATCTATATCCCATCCCTGACCTTGTGAGCACTGTATCGAGATCACGATGAACAGCAGCGCAAAAGCGGGTGCACCTGACGTTCTTTTGTTTTGCAACAGGTGGGCAAGCTTGCACATGCAAATAACGGTACCACAGCACCGTTTGAATGGTGGAAAAGGCCGTTTATAAACAGCAGTAGGTATGTGGTACTGTATTTTTCTTCATTGCAGGATCATGCAATAACATGGGCATCGGGTTCATGGATCCGTCCGGAATTCAGCCATATTTTATGGAGTAGGCGTTCTGTCCAAGACGAACAAACATTGAATGGTTGCCCCCGTTACGGGTGGTTCCGACAAGCTTTCTTACCGGTAGGCTAGCCTGCGCATACTAAAAATGGTACAAAAACATCATTTTTTCAAGGATTTTACGACATTTTTTCGAGCATTCTAGGTACGTCATCGGATCAAACCGCTCCGCTACCTTGGGCTGCAAGACTCAAGAGAGGCCTACAGAATCATCTACGTGTAAATTACCATGTTCTATGGAGTAGGCGTTCTGTCCAACGGGAAAAACCATAGAAGAATGGCTGCCCCCAATACGGGTGGTTCCGACAACCTTTCTGACCGGTAGGCTAGCCTGCGCATACTAAAAATGGTACAAAAACCTTTTTTTTCAAGGGAATACGACATTTTTTCGAGCATTCTAGGTTTACGTCATTGGATCAAACCGCACCGCTACCTTGGGCTGCAAGGCTCAAGAGAGACCTACAGAATCGTCTACGTATAAATTACCATGTTCTATGGAGTAGGCGTTCTGCCCAACGGGAAAAACCATAGAGGAATAGCTGCCCCCAATACGGCTGAATCCAGCAAGCTTCCTTACCAGTCGGGGAGCGTGCACATACTGAAACTGGTACAAAAATCACGTTTTTTGAACGATGTAAGACGTTTTTTCTGGCATGAAGGGTTTACGGTATTGGTCCAACCAGGCCCGCAGCGTTGGGGTACATCGATTGATCTTAGGTCTACAGATTCGTCTGGATGTCAGCTACCTTGGGCTGCGAGACATTTGGCCGAGTATGCCAAAGCCAAAGAGAACGGCGGGACTCAAAACGGGTACATATGGCCCTGTCTTCACATGGGTGGGTCCTAAGCACAGTGTTACCTTACCAGACCTGCATAACCAAAACATGAATTTCTACTGCTGTACGGCACCTCGTGCGCCAATTCCACCGCAGGTGATGGACCACACATCAGGGCAGCGACAGTGATTGCCGTGGTGGTGGTGTGTGTGTTTGTGTTGTGTGTGCAGCGTGGATACTTGTACAAGTACGCCTCGATAACCCTGGCCACCCCTCCGGTCCAGATTTCGGACCAACCCCAGACTTTTTGGGCCCAAAGTCGACTTATACATGCTCGTTTGCGACGCTGCGGGGGAGGAATCACCTTCAAACAACACGGCGGTGAGGTCAAGCCTTTATGTGGTAGGCTGCGCGGTCTGTGAGACGAGCACAGGGGTAGGACGCCTTAGCCACGGGCTCAAGAGGCGGTCTAACCAGGGTTGTCGGTGACTAGAACACGCCCACACCAGCTCTCGATACACAGTGCACCGGATACCACCAAATTTTGGCAGGCGACATGTCTCACGACCCTGGTAACCCTCTTACCTTGTGGGGCCGCCATAGATCCGCATGCCCGAGCACCGCTCACCACGCCGATAAGCCAGATAGCGATTCGCATAGTTTCCAGAGTGATTTCTGCTTTGCCTCAAGTCACCCTCAGCCTTCCATTGGTCCGAAACCTGACAGTCTCGTTTTGTAACTGTAGCTTTTTTTTTATTGAAATGATGTCGATTTTCACAAGTAGGGGATGAAAGGAGCTGAAGGGACCTGAGCGTGCCACCGTGGCCTTAACAACGCCACGTGAAGTGCCGTCTTCGAACTACGAGAGAACTTCCATAATGCGTCGGCAGCAGCGACATGACAGACGAGCAACCATCAACTGCCGGTAGGCTGGCTTTAAATTATTCAACCACTTTATTGGACGGTCATCAGTGTAGTATGTGTTCGTTTCCTTGGTTTACAACGGAGCGACCCTTGAGCAAGAGCAAGCCGACGGCTCAGTCCGCCCCATCCTCTTCATCAGCCGTGCCACCCTGGACTCCGAACGTTCATGGACACCCCTCGACCTCGAGGCCGGGAGCATCGTGTGGGCGATCAAACGCCTCCGCGGACACTTATGGTCCACCCGCTTCCAGATCTACTCGGACCACAAGGCGCTCGAGAACATCGCCAAGGTCGGAGAACATAACGCTCGTGTCCGGCGATGGCTCGAGTTCCTTTCAGCATACACCTACACGCTGGAATACCGGAAGGGCACGACCAACGGCAACGCCGACTTCCTCTCCCGGCTTCCCCAACCAGCCACCGACGCCGACCGCACCGGACGCAACCGCCTCACTGGCCCCGACACCGTCGGCATCTACCTCATCCGCCCCTGCGGCTTCGCGCCGAACGACCCTTCCACCCCGGGTATCGGCTTGGGTGGGCTCGTGTCCCCCCCTTCCAGACCCATCCCGACCGTCCAGCCGCTCCCCTTCACTGACGACGACTTCCGCGATTTTCGCCTACTCGGACCACGTATGGAGCACCCCACCCTTTCCCCCGCAACCCACACCTTCATCGGGCCTATTGCGACCAGCGACTCCACCACCGGACAGCTTGCCGGCACCGAGAATGCCGCCGTGAACACCGGAGCTCCTCCAGGCTCGGCTTCCATGCCGTCCGTCGTCTCTCCGCCGCCCACCATTGGCGCCATGACACCAGCCCTTTCAGGTCTGATATCTTCTCGGACCCGCCATCGCGTCGCCGCTGCCGCGGGAACCCCTCGGCCCACAGCCGACTACCGGTTTGGACGCCGACCGCCACCCAAGCCATCGGCGCCCACCACGCAAAGACCGACCCCTTTAACAACGCCCTCGCCGCCGGCACAAACACCACCGTCAGTGCCCCTTCCGGAGCCCGTCGTCGAACCCGATGATGACCCCTACCTCCTCGCCTGCGTCGAGCACTACACCTACAAAGACTGGGCGCGAGAACAACGCGCGGAGCCCCTGTGCTGCGCCACCATCCGCTTCCTGTCGTTGGACTCCCCCAGCCCCACGCCGCACGACCTCCTGGACTTCATCCCCCCGGCCCGGCGCCCACAACTTTCGGACGTCCTCACTCTTGCCTCCAAAAGCAAGCTACACCGTACCGACGACGAAACCGCCCTCCTGGTCCAACGACCACCCACAACCTCATCCGGGAACAGCCTACCACCACCCGCCCCCTCTACCCCACGCGTCTACGTGCCAATGTTAATGCGCCCTTGGGTGCTGAACACATGCCACGCCACCACCTCCCTACACCTGGGAGTCACCCGAACGGTCCGCATGTTGGCACGTTTCTTTTGGTGGATTGGCATGGACGCTTCCGTCCGCTGGTGGATCCGCCGTTGCCTTCAATGCCAGGCGCGGAAGACCTCCCGGCACACCATTCGTTGGCCCATCCTTTCTCTTCCTTTGCCCAACGGGCCTGGCATCACCGTCAGCGTCGACTACTTCGGGCCCCTGCCGCTCACGCCGCGCGGGAACGTCCACATCCTCCTCTTCACAGACCGCTTCAGCCGCCGCGCCGATATGTATGCCGTTTCAGCGGCGCAGTTCACGGCCGCCGGCACTGCCGACATCTTCCTGAACGAGTACATCCCTCTCTGGGGGTGCCCGGTTACACTTCTCTCCGACAACGGACTACACTTCACCTCCAAGCTTGCGAACATCGTCTACGAACGCCTTGGCATCCACAAGGTCAACACCAGCTCCTACCACCCCTGCACCAACGGCGGCGTCGAGCGCGTCAACCACGTACTGGCCCAAATGCTCTCTATGGTTGGCAACGAACAGCAGACCGACTGGGACGTGCTGCTCCCACACGTGTCGTCGGCCTACAACAATTCCGTGAACGCTGCCACAGGGCTTGCACCTAACGAAATCCACATGGGCCGCCTGCCTCGCCTCCCGCTCTCGGTCTTCGAACCCGACAATATCGGCGGTCACCAAAGCCTGGACCGCGATCACCTGGTTTACATCAACCTCGCCACCGACCGCCAACGACGCGCCTATTCCCTCGTCCGCGAACTACACCGACTCACCGTCTCGCGTCTTCAGCACCGCAATGCGCCCATCATGGCCGCCCTCCTAGTATCCCCCCCCCCCCTTCACCGTAGGCGGCTGGGTTTGGGTCTACAACTCCGCCTCAACCATCCGCCAAGGCGTCAAAAAGGGCACCGACGCAACCGTCCTCAAGGCGAAGCTTTCCCTGAACTGGAATGGCCCCTTCAAGGTCCTTGCCGTAGGGCCGACGCCCGCCTCAAACACCCCCGACAATCGCCCCCTTCACGACAAGCTACTTTTCCTCGACCTTCCATCGGACCTTCCGGGACGGGACTCCAAGCCACGCGTCTCCGTCCAACGATGCAAACCTTGCCGGAAACCCCGACGACACCAGCGACATCCCCAAGCATCTGCCCGCGGACCTTACTACATACGTGCTCACAGCTTCTGCCGCCAAGTCCCCCCCCTACCACGTCACCGTCGACGACGTCACTCCTCCACCGGAACGCCTCGAGGTCGAGCAGATCACTGGCCAACTCGTACGCGGCCGCGGCGGGGTCATCGCCGTTCTGTACGAGACTCACTGGACTGGACTTCTCAGCCCCTCGTGGGAACGCGAGCTGGACCTTCAACACTTCCGGTGCCACATCCTACTTTACTGGTCACGATCACCAACCCAGCACCGCCAGACGAACCGCCTCTACCGCCAGATGCGCATCGGCGCCGCTCACCGCGAACTGGCCCGATCTCAAGGACAAATCTTCCTCGCCCCAGGCTACGCCTTGGTCTCCCGCAGCCTTTGGCTCCACAACTTCAGCACCACCATCCTACCCTCCGGAGCACACATATGGTACAAGGCGCGCGACGGCCTTTGGTGGCTGGGCAAGGTCGCCCACGGCTCACCCCCTGACGCCTCTTCGGGAACTCCGCCGGAGTCTTCACCGGGAAGCTCCTACATCGTCCGGTTCCTGGACGACCCCGGCCCGATCAAGATCGACCTCCAACCCGCCCGCTACACTACAGCACGGAACGCCGTATACGGATCGTGGTGTCTTCAACGCCATGGGAATGGGAGCCTAGCACGTGGGGTGCTGCGGAACTCTGATGTGTCCCGCGGAACCCCCACCGTTTCCACTCCCCCCCCTGGTTAGCCTTAGTTTAGTCTTTTGTTAGTTCTGGGTATTTGGTTCTGGTTAGTCTACAATATCTTAAGAGTAGTTCTTCAGGGTTAGTCTTCAATAGTCATCAGCAGTCATCTTCTTGGGAGTGTTTGTTTCCATCTACCGCCACCGGTATCGCTTGACCGACCCCGTGTTGGCTACCGATCCGAGGCCGTGTATGTTTCTTTTTTTTGGGTGTGTTTGGGAGTATCATCGTCCCCCCCCCCCCCCACCCCCCCCGTTTGTTTTTCTTCTTATCGCCTACGGCTCCGTGTAACCTCCTTACGTTCAGGCCACTGACTCGTAGCGATACCTTCATTTGCATTTGTGTTTGTACTCCACTAGCCTACAGCCAATTATCGGCGATATCACGCCGAGGTAAAATCGTGTTGTAGCCTGAGCTATACTCTGACCTTAGTCGACTTCCGCCGACCTGTGTTTCAGACGGTCCTCGAGCTAAGACTATATCGAGCTTCCAGCTCACCCGTGTTCCTTCCATGTTTGACAAGTAGGGTCCCGATAGCATTGCCGCCCCGGAAGGCCGCTGAGTTATCGGCCATACATAAGCGGTTCGGACATGATCGATTTCTCCGGACCTGTGTCCAGCTTTTTGTCTGTTTTCTGGTCCCGATGGTATTTCGTTTTCTGTTTCCCTTTTCTTCTTCATTCTTTCTTGTCCGGTATTCCGCACACCCCTCTGTCCTCTGGCAAACGACACCACGTTTGATGTCGCCCCGGTTGACCGAGTTGCACACGCTAGTGTTTGGGCCCCGCGCTATCTACAACTCCGAACTGCACGCATTAGGCCTATTTTCTTGCGGATTTTCTTGCCGCCACCGTCTTTGAGTTTGGTTTTGTTGAGTTGGCTACCTTGCAGTGATCGCAGCGCTGCTGCTCCCTCACTACACCACTGCTCTGGGTGCTGGGTCGGGTCGCCACAGGAACTCGACGTTATTCCCTACCCGTGGACGAACTCAGATTATATTTGGTCTTGAATCGCATGCAAGCACACCTGTCGCTCGTCTATACGTCTATCGCTTGCTGTGCGTGTATGCATGCCACATTGCATATCACGTGAATGATCGTTCACCAACGAATGCATGCACGCCTTTCAACGACCAAACATATTCTCGAATTCACACACGAGCGGAATCGAATGAAAGGAACCTCGAAGACCCCAGCCCTCCCGAACCCACGGTCGTCATTGAATCAGCCGGATCAACGTGATTCCCCGTCAACATCTCCATTCATTCGACAAACAATGTTTCTTTCGCCCAGCAACAGCCGCGGTCGGGTCGCCACAGGACCTCGACGTTATTCCCTACCCGTGGACGAACTCAGATTATATTTGGTCTTGAATCGCATGCAAGCACACCTGTCGCTCGTCTATACGTCTATCGCTTGCTGTGCGTGTATGCATGCCACATTGCATATCACGTGAATGATCGTTCACCAACGAATGCATGCACGCCTTTCAACGACCAAACATATTCTCGAGTTCACACACGAGCGGAATCGAATGAAAGGAACCTCGAAGACCCCAGCCCTCCCGAACCCACGGTCGTCATTGAATCAGCCGGATCAACGTGATTCCCCGTCAACATCTCCATTCATTCGACAAACAATGTTTCTTTCGCCCAGCAACAGCCGCGGTCGGGTCGCCACAGGAACTCGACGTTATTCTCTACACGTGGACGAACTCAGATTATATTTGGTCGTGAATGGCATGCAAGCACACTCGTCGCTCGTCTATACATCTATCGCTCGTTGTGCTTGTATGCATGCCTCTTCGCGTATCACATGAATGCTCGTTCACCAACGAATGCATGCATGCCTTTCAACGACCAAACATATTCTCGAATTCAAACGCGAGCGAATGTACTGAAAGGAACCTCGGAGACCCCACCCTTGCCGAACCCACGTTTCTTATTGAATCAACCGGGATAACGTGGCTCCCCTTTCAACACCTTAATTCGTTCGCAAGGAGTTGTTCTCTCGCACAGCAACCGCTGGGACCGGATCACCATTGGAACTCGACGTTATGATCAGCCCGTAGATGAATTCAGATTATATTTGGTCTTGAATCGCATGCACACTCGTCGCTCTTCTATACATCTATCGCTCGCTGCGCTTGTATGAATGCCACAACGCTTGTCACATAAATGCTCGTTCATCGACGGATGCATGCATCCCTTTCAATGACCAAACATATTCTCGAATTCACACACGAGCGGAATGTAATGAAAGGAACATCGGAAACCCCACACTTCCCGAACCCTCGTTCCTCATCGAATCCGCCGGAGCAACCTTGTCCCTTGGCAAAATCTATACTCATTCGCAAGGAAGTAATAGTTCTCTTGCGCGGCAACACGCGCTGAACAAGTTTGGAAGACGGCCGAAGTATTAACGTTCTCCAATCGTAGTGCTGCTGCCCCCTGACTACACCGCTCTGAGTGCTGGGTCGGGTCGACATTGAAACTCGACGTTGCGGTCTACCCGTACATGAACTCAGGTTATATTTGGTCTTGATTTGCATGCAAACACACTCGTCGCTCGTCTGTTCGTTTATCGCTCGCCGTGCTTGTATGCATGCCTAATCGCATATCACATGAATGTTCGTATCTCCTCTACGAATGCATGCATGCCTTTCAACGACCAAACATATTCTCGAATCCAAACACGAATGGAGCGCAATGAAAGGAACCTCGGAGACCCCACCCCTTACCCGAAGAACCTTATAGTTACTAGGGAAGACGAAAGCAACAATAAGGAAATCAACCAAAGAACTTCCAGCATCACCAACAAACAAAGGGGAAACACTCCTCACAACGCTGGACCGAAATACAGTATCCAACAGAAGGGAAAGGTCGCATTACGCTCACGTCTCTACGGAGATAATGCAGTGCGACGCGAGTTGAATGTAAACACCAAGTGAACCAAAGAAAGTCTAAGCTCAGTGCTCTGCGATACCCGTCCTATCGACCCCCAGCCCTTGGGTATCATGGTGAAATCAGCGAAGTGCAATTCGGGAGATCGAAATGTTTGAAAACTGTGAAATAATGTTCCTCATGCTCTTGTATCATCTCACATTCGATGATGTTATTTTATCGTATACCAGGCCTGGTACATGTGCACACCTGGTTTTTGTTGTTGGCAACCACTATTCTTGCCGCGATGATTAGACTACATCGGAAGTAATAGACCGATCGTCGTACATAGGTTGTGCATCTCTAGCAAGACACCGACACGACGGAACGACGATACAGTATGCACACCCTATGGAAAGTACGAGGCACGTTTGACCTTCTTCGATACCCACGGTTCCACCATTGTTTGTGTTGCATACCAACCGAACGTTGTGCTCGGGACCAGGTACAGCACTTGAAGGACTGAACACCGCGCAATAAAGCAACGTAGAAGGAAAACTGGAGTAGATGGAGAACGGGTACGCAAGCCCTTGCGGGACACGGGTCGGGTCACACGTGGTGAGATAGTTTCAACTAGGCGTGGTGATGAGCTTACACGCAAGAGAGGGAGGGGTGGCTTGCGGTGTCCGGAAGGTTCGGGCTGGATGATGGACACACGATGCAGCCAAGCCTGACCACTATTAATACCAGGCTAACAAGTATGTAGCGGGTGTAACACAACCGAGGGATTTTTTTTCTCATTGTTCTGGTGTTGTGCCCACAGTCGAAAATGTCGATATTTTTCTTACTGTAGGGTGTACCTCCAGCGACAAATCCAGGGTTTTACACTATTTGATTTTGTCGTGAGCATGCCGTGGCGTTGCCATGGTACCGCGCATGATATACCCTGGCATCTCCACGGCATCCCATGGTGTGGCATAGGACTCCATGGCACGCCGTGGCGGGTGCCCGGCATGCCATGGGCAGTACCATGGCAACCCCCGCGGCTACCGCAAGGGCACTCCATGGCAACCCCACGACATGTCATGGCAACTCCCACGGCACCCCAATGTCCGCGGCACCTAGGTTAGGGTTAGGGTTAGGGTTAGGGTAAGGGTTAAGGTTAGGGTTAGGGATAGGGTTAGAGTCCCATGGTATGCCGTGGAGATCCGTGGAAGATTCCGTGGTATGCCGAGGAAGATGCCGTGGAAGGTGGTGCCACGGCATGCGACGGCATGTCGCTAAAAATGACAATAATGTACATCTTAAGGCTTAGGGTTAGGGGGGAGGCTGTGTTGCACGGGTAAAAGATATTCAGTCACGGAGTGGGTTGTTACCACACCACAGGCAATATTTCTCTGGACCTTGGGCCTATCTGTCTCGCTTCTATTGGGGTGGGGCTAGTCATATTGGGGTGGGGCTAGTCACCTTTGTCCCGAAACGTATATAGTGTACAGAAAGATCCATTTGAACAAGCCATCGTAACTCGTCGAAAAAATACATACCCGGAGGATGCACGTTTACAAGGTAGAACTTCGCCTGGTAGGACGTATGGCAAGATCGTTCTGGACCCTCGGGCCTATCTTTCTTTTCGCTTCTGCTATGGTGGAGATATTTACCCTTTTCCCTACAGATGTACAGCAGTGTGCATCGTACTACCGCAGCAGAGCATCACACCGCTGCCGCCCGGCAGGAAGTACCGCTATAAAGCCGTTCAGCTGTGGAGTACAGCAAGCAGGCCATCGTTTGGGTGAAAGTACCCTATGAAAGCTACGTGGAAACTGATAACTACCAGAAGTAACGAACACTACTAAAAGTATATGCCATCACGTAGCTCGTGTTGTGGTGTTGTCGAACCCGATGCGTTGGCCTTGAACTTGTTTTACCCATGAATCTGCGATTATTTCTGGTCGATCTTACAGTAGTAGTCTGCACATAATTGTTGATAGTATCCCTCTAATCATAAGAAATCAAAACAGACACTGAGTTGTACTGGTGTAGTTGGGTTGAAAGGACGGTATGTGAAGACAACACGTACATATTACCGTAGTTACAAACCATATGCGAGGGGTCGCAATCCAGGGATAGTACCACAAGCGTATACATACGACCGCTTTACATTATTCAGGCTTACTGCAAAGTATGTTTTCTCTACATTCTTCATACGCGAATTATATTCAGTATTTTCAGTATACCGAGCTGCCTCACACAGGCACAGTTTAGTCTCGGCAGATACGCCACATACTTCTGTACTTTTTGCGCTGACCCTATGTGATTTTCATTTTATTTATTTCTGTTCGTTCTTCGATTGATACGCCTTATTGAATGAGTCGTGTGGCGTGGATGGATGACGAGCCTGCTTTGCTTGTTTCGTATTGTCTGACGCTGACGGGCCGGGCGTAGCTGACGAACGCTGGACGGAGGCGGCAGGCAGGGTAGCAAGATACCAGGCGGACCAGCAGGGAGACCCTGGTAACCAGGCGGACCAGCAGGGAGACCCTGGCTGTGCTACTATTAATAGTACCATAAACTGCACCCGCTACCAGGAGGATGCTTTGTGCGTTGGTTTGCCTGTTATTTTCCCTTGGTTCTTATTGTTACTCTGTTGACGACGACTATTAATAGTGGTGTTTTTTTCTTCTTTTTCCTTTTTTTTTTTTCCAGTTGGTTTTTTTCATGTGTCTACCAGATCCCCTGCGGGGGGGGCACGATGGTTTGTTTCTTATATATAGATACAACTATAACTACGATTTTTGAGGTCGTTGTCACTTGCTAGCTCTTGGCAGACAGACCGACTGATAGACAGCTCTTCGCAAACAACCCTTCTTTGAAACAGCCGAACAGCCAAACAACCTTTCTTCCTTCTTTGAAACAGCCGAAATGCCACAAACAACCTTTCTTCTTTCTTCTTCGCCAAACAGCCAAACGACCTTTTCTTCTTTCTTCTTCCGCAAACTGCCAACCAAAGACAGCTCTTCGCACGGCGCCTAAAAGAGCCGTCTCGCCTTCGACGAACGGCATAGATAGGTGCAGCTGTCGGCAGCCAAGCTGCTGCTGTCGGTGGCGAACCTGCTGGTGCTGCAACCCCCGCCTCTCCCTTCTCCACGCCCCCTAAGCTCACCTCCCCCTCGTCGAGAGGCGCGTGGTCCTCGCCCTCTGGCAAGAAGCGGCAACGACAAAGACCGACCTGGTGCCGGCTGTTGTTTGCGACCAGTGCACGGATCAGCACTTGGTCAAGAACTCCGCGCCTGGTGGCAAAAACGTGGCCTTCGACGATCTTCTGGACAAGCCGTGGTCACAGGTGTCGTCCCTTTTCCCCCCCGGTACTTGCCTTTATTTTTTGTCGCGCATAGGGTTCAGCATTCCCACTGCTCATCGATTTTCATCGAATGTAGCTAACTCACGCTCTCGCGCTTTCCGCTTATCAATTTTTTTTGCAAGAAAAAGTCCCTACGAGCATGCACTCGGTGAGATTTGAACCCACGAAATTGATCTTGATAGGCACGCGGACCACCTACCAAGCCACCGGGGACGCCGGTACACTTGTGTGTGTACATATTTCTGTATCGTCAATGAAATTACGTACTTGCTGCTGCTTCTGCTGCTGCTGCTGCCGTCGTATAGCAAGCGATTACGTGCTGCTGTTGTGCCGCTGTAGAGTAGTACAAATAAAGAACTCTGCCCCCCCCCCTCCCCCGCCATTCCCTGCACGCCACTCCCGCCCCGTGCACCCTATATGTTTACTTCGACCAGGTCCGTGGCAAGTGCTACAACTGCCGCCTGACGGACTCCACCACCAAAGACGGAGACATCGTCATCAAGCGCAAAAAGACTCCTTTCCATTTCGCCTGCTCCAGGGCTTCGCGGAATTCCGAAGCAGTACGCCAAGCAGATTGTCGCCATCCAGGACGAACGAAAGGAAACAGAGTGTTTCCCACATTTCCCAAAATCACGATTATTTCTTCCTACACACATCCAACGGGTTCAACAGCGAACAGATCCACATTCTGGGCCTCCCGCCTCGTTACTACAGCGTCCTGGAAGACTATTTACACATATATATCATGTCTCATCCAAACTCCTATGCTGGCTACATCGAAATCGCGGCCGCCCAGCAACAAACGATACAACATTTCCATAACCGTTGTCGTTGCCGGCACTGCTGCTGCTTTCTCTCCTGTCCCAAACCTTCCTTTAAATAACAGTCTGTATGTTGTATACCATCCACATGCCCAGCACTACTCCACTCTCTCCCCACACTGATGAAATATGTTATTCTTATTATTAGACGAATGTCATTCTTACTCTTGCGTCACCCGATCTTACGTTTCACATTACATTCATAAATAAACGCGATTATTACATCCTTCACCGTTTCTTACACAAATACATTTAGTTTGGTTGGCTTTGGGCTATGTCGCCAATTAATTGCAGTTATATGTACACGAAACGACGGAATACCCACTCCGAAGGAAAGCCTTGTACATCTATATGTTTGTTTTTCTCTTTCGAAGTGTCTTTTTTGTTTTTGTTTTTTTTCTCGTTGTTTCGTTTCGTTTCTCTAGGTTGAATGTGTATGTCGTGCCTGTCGTACGCAGTATGATATGGCATTGCAGTGCATACGTGGCAACGTAGTATCTCTGTGGAGCAGCTTTGGGACTACAAAACTTATACCTGGTATCTGTCTAGGATTGAAGAATCGGCACGGACGCTGGTTGTGCTGGATGTGAGGTATGTACGTTGTTCTCTTTTTTCGCGACACGCCGTGGCATGCCGTGGCACTATCTGCGGCAAAACGTTCCACGCGGCATCTTCCACGGCATACCAGGGAACCTTCCATGGACTTCCACGGCATACCATGGGACCCAAACCATAATCCCAACCCCAACCCTAAGCTAGGTGCCGTGGACATTGGGGTGCCGTGGGGGTTGCCATGACATGCCGTGGGGTTGCCATTGAGTGCCATGGCGGTAGCCGCGGGGGTTGCCACGGTACTACCCATGGCATGTCATGGCAACCCCCACGACGTGCCATGGAATCCTATGCCACACCATGGGATGCCGTGGTGATGCCATGGTATGCCATGGGCGGTACCATGGCAATGCCACGACATGCCCACGACAAGGTCAAATAGTGTAGAACCCTGCATAACGCATGCCGGCAGTGGGAGTTGGTATAGGGCGTGCTTTTGAATGTCTATGCGAGGTAATCTTGAAATACCAACGGGCGATTGAAAACCGAAAAGTTGATCTCAAGTAGACATCAGTAGACGCTCACGGGCAGCATATGGACGGCGAACCTGCTTTTTTTTTTGTTTTGCGCTGCCTAGCCCGTACCATTTCCGGGGGTGGAGCACGGTTGACGAAAACAAGGAGGCATGCCGTGGCACCACCTGCGGCAAAACCTTCCACAGCATCTTCCACGGCATATCACGGAACGTTCCACGGACCTCCACGGCATACCATGGGACCCCAACCCCAACCCTAACCTAGGTGCCATGGACATTGGGGTGCCGTGGGGGTTGCTATGACATGCCGTTGGGTTGCCATCGGGTGCCGTGGCGGTAGCCGCGGGGGTTGCCATGGTACTACCCATGGCATGTCATGGCAATCCCCACGGCGTACCATGGAATCCTATGCCACGCCATGGGATGCCGTGGTGATGCCATGGTATGCCATGGGCGGTACCATGGCATGCCCACGACAAGGTCAAAAAGTGCAGAACCCTGAAAACAAGCAGCAAGGAGGAGACGGCGGATAGGATGTTTTAACAGGTATGACATCGACTAGCAGCAGTAGATATAACCGGTCCATACCACAAACTGCTGCGGCTTTCTGGAGGTTGTTTTTGTCGTTTGTTTTCGTTGTGCTTCGATTTGCCTGTTCTTTCTTTGTAGGGCACGACATTTGTTTCGCAGCAACGGTACATGATTTGTACTTGCATCTGGTATGTATTTCCAAATGCTTACGAAATAGAGCCGTTTTAGTATTTTGACCTGTTCGGTCCTGACAACCATTATTTCACCTATATGGGGATCAACATAACCTGAAATCAACCATACAGCAGTGCTCTTGTAGCAGTATATGAACTACAGCAGCAGTATGCCGACTGCCAACATGTCACTAAATTTTATTGCACAATCTGAAATCACCGATACAATTAGTCGAGGTTCCGGAACAACGACGGCTGGAAAATGTCAACTCGTTCTATTATTCATAGCGGTATGTGTGTGTGTGTGTGTTCTTCACATTAAACCGTTCTTCTACTCGTCGACATCCAGCAAGCCCAGTGTCCGTGCTGATTCTTCACCCTAGAAAGATACGAGCTCTGTGGTCACAGACTACGACACAGAGATAACACACCGTAATGCATTAATAGCCTACGCAATACCATGCCTTCGCACTAGGTGCGGCCGACACAACATACATACATACGCCAGCAACCAAAATACACCATAAAGAAAGAGAAGCAACGAAGAAACCAAAACCGAAAAAGAACAAGAAAAAGAAAAGGAGAAGAATCCCAAATAAATAAATAAAATGGGAAGCCAAAGCTCAGACACATACATACTTACCCCGAGCATGAGCCAAAAGCGACGTGCAAGGGGAAATATACGAGAAGGAAAAAGGGGACTATGCATCCCGGTGAACACTTAACTAAGTAAAAAGAGCAATAGTGAGTGTGCCAAAATACGCTCGTCACCCACCCACTATGTAGTACTTCTTTCATAAGGACAAGAAGGGAAAAAAAATAAAAATGCATACCGAACGGCCGCAGCAGTTGGCGGTACGAGTAGCAAAGAAAAGTCCAACCTATTAGTCGGCCTGGTACCTTGCTGCCCTATCTGCGGTATATACAGTACCAATAGTTATCAAGTACCGGTATGTATGAATTACAACAGTATACACCTGCGAATAAGAGAACCTAGTTCGACCACCACACTAAAACCTAAAAACCTACCAGGAACCCGAGTATGGGCAGACATGTTGTCCTGGACGGACTCTGCAAAAATACCATAATAGAGTGTTTGTGATACAGAGGTAAAAAAGAAAAAAACTTTACTTGCGCTAAAACAAGTGAATTTCCTTCCCTTCCTGATTTCGGTATGTTTGCGAGTGAGGTAAACCAAATCCTGCGGGCGACGCCTCCGAAAATAAGAAGGGAAGTGGGGACGTGAGGCAACGGGGCAAACAAACAAAAAAAAGAACGGAAAAAGAACAGCGACAGCCCAGCAACGTTTCGGCGGCAGAGTTGACCGCGAAGCCACCACTATTGCCATCCCACGACTACAAGCCGCAGCACAGCAAGCGGCAGCTAGCTGGCGATCGCCGGGAAGCTTAGCAACAAAAATAAACAGCGTCAGCACCAGCACCAGCACCAACCAGCTTCGGGTTTTGCGTTCTGCGTCGGGATAATGCTCGGTGTGTGTAAGCCAATGAAACAGAGAGCCAAAAGTTACCGTAACTTTCGCTGAAATCCTTACTTCGCTAAAGTACTTTTCGGCCGTTTTTTTCAGAAATTTACCTCAAAAATTTACCTCGGGAGGAATTTTAGAGAAGCAAAAGTAAAAAAAAAAATCGCAAACACTCCAATATTATTTTAATTGCTTATCACCACTAAGAGCTGGGCCAGCCTTCAAACGGACTTGTTTTGTCTATGCCACGTCATAACACACACAAGGAGGGGGGTTGGGTTTACATATTGCGTGGTACTCTTCGTGTGGTAACATGCTGGGGAGTGAGCACGTTGTCATTACTAGTAGGCGGTATGGCGAGGTGAGTGCCCCCGAGATTTAAACCCCGGTCAAAGTGAGCACTGATGAGCGTAGCACCTTGACAGAGGACTTAAGCACTTGTCATTGTGCTATCGCTGAGAGGAGAAGTGAAGGTGAGCCCCTCCATCAGGTTTGCATGCTGCGGGGTTTCTAGGGGTTCGGTAGGCTTGTGTACAGCTGAGTGTCCTGGGGTCTGGTTTTGTGGCGAGGTGAGCGCCCCCGTGGGTTGAGTTCAGTGCAGGTAAGCACTGAGGGCATAGCACCTCGACAGTGAAGGTGAACACTTCTCAGTGCAAGGGCAGATGATGGTGAGCTCTCCCCTGAGACGTGTGTCTTGTCGAGTTAGAGGGGGTTCAGTTTATGTTCACTCCGTTACATAACCGGTAATAGACACTATAGCATCGTATCACTTACAATTTAGATGCACTCGCGTTTGGTACATAAAGGATAAAAGACACTAGAGCACCGTGCCACTTGCAACTTAGATGCATTCACTTTCGCTCAGATGACGAGAGGTTATGTGCCGTCGTCATGGCAAAGGCTAGGCCACTTGTGTTCAGATGACGTGGTGATGGATACTGGAGCACCGTACCACGCACCACTTACTTAGATACATTCACAGCAGTTATGTGCCGTCGTTGTGGCAAAGGCTAAAGCTGTGCCACCTACTCCCAGACAACGTGAGGGTTTGTGCCGCCGCTGCGGCAAAATATTTGCCTTGTTAGCTCAGAGGGCGAGAGATTGTATGCCGTCTTCATAGCAAAGGCGGGCGGTATGTGTTTCTGCACCTATTTCGACCACACCCGGTATTCGAGGGGTACGATTTGAAAGTGGTTGTGGACGAACGCCGTTTAGGACTCATGACTGATCTAGTACGAAAGAGTCGCACCGTGTGGATGTTGTCATTTGACGCTTTTCCCAATGTCAACTTGTCATCTTATCCGGGCCGATTGGAGTACCACTTGACAGCTCCCGTGCTGGGGGGGTGTCACTACGTTTCTGCAAATATTTCCACCAAAACCAGTATGCGAGGGGTACGATTCGAAAGTGGTTGTAGAAGAACGCCGTTTAGCACTCATCATTGAATTTAGCACGAAAGAGTCGCACCAGTGGACAGTGTCCGTGCAGGGGGGATGCCATATACGTCAGTAGTTTTTTGTTTTTTTGTTTTTTTTCTCATCCCTTTCACTTTCCAGCCTAGTTCGTAAGAGGTTTTACCCTCGATGACCTTCTGGACAAGCCGTGGTCACATGTGTCGTCCCTTCTCCCCCCCGGTACGTGCCTTTATTTTTTCTCGCGCATAGGGTTCAGCATTCCCACTGCTCGTCGATTTTCATCGAATGTAGCCAACTCACGCTTTCGCGCTTTCCGCTTATCATTTTTTTATGCAAGAAGAAGTCCCTATGAGCATGCACTCGGTGAGACTTGAACCCACGGAATTGATCTTGACAGCCACGCGGACCACCTACCAAGCCACTGGGGACGCCGGTTATAACCTTCAAACGACTTACTTACTAGGAATCAGACAATAACCTCGGGTAGTGCCAGTAAATTGAAGCACGTGATATGCGAAATAGAACGTTATACCACAGGAGGAGGCCAAAATAGAATGATGACTCATCATGAACGTCTTGCAGCCAGCGGTAAACCCATCTACGAAACCACCTGCACATTCGCAAAGCATATCCACACTCAATGTAGGGAAGTTTGAGTTCATCGCCAGAAGCAAAGCACACCATGAATCCAAATGTGATATGATCCGCACAGAGACAGCTAGACAAACGTTAGGGCGGAAGACGTCTGCTAACATACATAGAAACATTTATGGAAGACGCAGTGAGAAACGTCTGGCGAAGGTAAACGAATGTTGGCAGCATCAACACGTCCGCTGCGCAAATTGAAACGTCTGGCAAAGGTACGTGAATGGTGACAATACCTATACGGTCTAGTACGCAAGTACATTGGAATACTAAGCGGTGAACCGCTACAACAAGTGAGACACAGTCAAACGTGCAGATATATAGAGAGGGGCGAAGTGGACTTTCACCGCAGTGTATATTGTAGGCAGAATGGCTACGTATAGCTATACGACGAAGGACTGGCCAGAACTCTCTGTAGCCTCAGTTAGAGTTGAGGTGGTGTGGTAGGACGATGGTAGCTTACCGAGGAGTCTGTGTCTGGCCAGAAGGGTGATCTTGCACTGTTAGGGTTTTGTTAAATGTGCAGACGGAAGCCATCGAGAAGAGCTCCTTACCGCAGATGCAGGTGAGGCAAGAACAAAATAATGTCGTTCACAGGTGAGTACATGCTCCGAGCGCACACAAGTCGTGAGAATGTACGAGGGTCAGGACCGCCTTTCTTCTCACCACCGTCCAAAGTCAGCACTCCGGGAAGAAGGAACGCTGCAACATCGGGTGCACGGCGATGAAGAGAGGGAATCACTAAAAGCGTTCTAACGTGGTAACATACCGACGCCTGTAGCTAAGGAGCAGGGGGGAAACTCGCAGTGACGGAATTTTGAGTGGACTGTGGAAGATTACACGAACGAGTCGCTTCGTCGTTTGGTTCCAATACTCACAGTTTGATACGAGCATATGTTTGTTTTCTTGTTTGGAGAAAAGGGGTTAGACAGATCGGGAGTGTTTACGGGGCAAGGATAAGACCGCCCTCTTGCCTACGAGGAGGTAGGATTGTTGTTCTGATTCGAGTTTCAATTACTTTCCCGAAATGCTTCGTGGAGAACCCGGAGTTTGTATTTTTTCTTTTGCTATGTTGACGAGCATTTTCTGCTCTTCGGGTTTTAATGTTCGTTGTTTCGGTCTGAACACATCGAACGTGGGGGGATGTCACGGCGAGCAGAGGGCATTTCAATATTTTATTTGTAGACTCGGAGTTGTAGTACCTCGGAAGGATAGCATAGAAGGGGATCGACTAAACGTGCGTGGGGCTCGGAGAGAGCTGGGTATGTCGATCACTGGAAAGCACGGACTTTAACCAAACTGAGAACATGAGACGAACTTGTGAATCCCTGGCACGAAACGCTTGCAATGAACGCACGGAGCACTCGCCCTGAATGCTTCGAACGTTATCTGCACGCTCGTGAGTCACCCGCCTGACCTACCCCTCCGATTTGCCATGATCTCCGGGAACCCACACAGGTCAGACCATAGAATGAAATGCATGCTTTAATACGATGTCTCACGCAATAATAAGACAATGCACAGGTGTACAAAATCGTGATGCGCATAGGGTCGCTTCCCGTAACACAGATGTAGTACAGGTAGAAGGATCATGCACTCTACCAAATACCGCCGTGTACAATATACTACTACGACCATTAACTATATTACTAAGTACTACGACTGCTAGAGATGACCAATCGCTCATACACTACAGACAACCTCATGATAAACAGAAAGGTCACGTACCCACGCGGTACCATGGGTTGGGACATGCCTCTTAATATTTATACTATACTGTTACACTATACACCACTACCAGTAATACGTAGATGCAGCACAGGTAGAAGCAGCATGAATAAGTACTACACTACGACCTAATAAGAGTACTACTGCTGCTACTATAGTACTAACTTTCATACAACGACAACGTAGCATGCAAGCGGTAACCATGGGTTGGGGGCATGACTACGTTGGGACATGACTACTATACTGTTCTGTTACACGATACACCACTGCCAGTAATGCGTAGATGCAGCAGAGGTAGAAGCAGCATGACATGAATAAATGCTACACTACTCGTACCTACTATTACGGGGGACCATAGTAAATACGACCAAATAATTGTTAGTAAAAATAGCGAAATATATATATTGTGCGTACCGTAGGTCCTATTCAATATGGTCTCCCGTAGTACGAGTACTACTTCTGCTACTATAGAACTACTTGCTTAGATCTCGATCTCTGATCTGAACGTGCTCGGTTGGTACATCCCTGGCCTCTCAGAGCTCCCACTTGGGAATCGCCTCCTTTTATTACTTGCCGGACCTTTCCAGCGGGTCTTTGTTTTCTCCATTTTTCTTTGCACTTTCGGTCTTCTTTCCTTTTTCCTTCTTTCGTTTCGTGTGCGTGCGTATACCCCGAGTACGGTTCCGCGGACGAACGCGGCACCGTCGCGGGTGTCAGCGGGTGCTGGCGGGTAGAGGGGGGGTTGCAAGGAGCGCGGTCGCCGCTTTCGTGGCTAGGCGTCGCGTGTGCCTCGAGACACGAGGGAAGCATGAATGGGCTCTGTCTGGCCTCCTGGTGTGGTTCCGGTTATTCTGTGTACGAGTATATAAGGGTCGTTTTGATGAGCAAAATAAAATTCAAGTGGTGCTTATTTTTGCGACGAAACTAAAAACAACAGCTCGAGTGGGGCAGTCAAAGCATCAACATTGCTAGCTGGCGAACGAGGTCCACAGTGAGCACCGGGCTTTTCGCGAAGCGCTCACTGTGAAAGAGCGGGAGGAAAGCTTTACGCGAACTGAATCGGTGACGAGATGGTCGCGAGATGGGGGCGGGCGGCGTACGAGGCTGAAAGAGAAGCTCTGCTGTTTGGTTTTTTTCTTTTTGACCGGTGTAAGGTGTTCCAATCAGGCAGGAAATTATGACACGAGAGGGGACCTTTCTTTCCGAATTTTCGGTTTCATTGTCATTGTTTTTGGGGTGCTGCTGTGGCGTGCTGTGTGCTTTATCTTTCGTACATACACGCATACGAGTACAGACATAGAGCATAATATACATCGAAAGAAGAAAATAAGTACCCTAGGGCAAGTACGTACGTACGACATGTGAGCAAGCGTAACGGAAAACCGCCCGCGACGAGAAGCATATGTGGCGTCCGAGCTGTTTTCTCCTGAAGCATGGCGGCGAGACTCTTGGCATTATCAAGTCGCCAGTTTGCAACTACGATCAATCATGATAAAACTATATTCAATCATGGACCTCTGTCCGCTTCGCATAATTTGATGTACTTTTCCTTCCTGAGCGAGGGTAGCGGGCGGCGTAGGCCGCCCGCGGAGCGGAGCGCCTTGTAACTACTACGCAGATAAATGTACTGTATTAAAGGTAGAAGCAGCATGCACCCTACAAAATACTATACTGCTACGACCACTATTATTAGGAGTTTGTAAATGTACAGGCTACTACGTATTTTATGCGGTTGAGGGCAGGATGCAGACATCAACAACAGCAACAGAGGGCATCACAACGACTTCGACTATTGACCACTTATATTACGGGTACTATTAATACTACACTACTACTGCTATTGCATTAAAGCAGCATGCGAGCGTCACTATTGAATAATATTAATACTACAACCAAAACTATTTATGCTATTAATATAATAACTACTTCAGAATTATTTACCTGCGTGTAAAAACCAGCGCCAATAATATAGTAAGGCCAAATATATTTTTTAAAAAAACAATAATTTTGAAATACGTCAGCTGTGAGTTCGACTGATTAATCCATATTTCATGTTTACCTAATTTTACAAGCATTGATATATATAAAAAAACATGTAGAAGAATGTCCGAACAGTCTCTGGGGTTTGGCGAATCGGAGAGAAAAATAAAAAATCGGGGGTGTGGGGGGGTGTAGTTCCAGTGGGGGAATACCTGGTGATGGGTGGTTCACGGCAGGATCACAGCTGCACGTATATTCAGGGCAAGCATACGCAGAGGCATCGGTACAGCAGTGGCAGCGGCAGCAACAACAGCAGTTGGGAGGATCGGCGGGGCGCGAGTAGAGATATAGTACGTGGGTTTTCGATCGCAATCATGCCCAAGGGCACCACCGACGAATATGAAGACGTGTCATCGTCACAAGAGAGGGAAATGCGAAGTGACAGGAAGATAGCGAAATTGAGAGCGGAGCTGGAGGAAGCCTTGCAAGCAAGAGATGAAGAGCTGGCCAAGGAGGCCGAAGCCAGTAAGGCGAAAGTCGGCGAAAGTCAGAGGAGCGGGAGGAGCGGCAGGCGTGGCCGAAGAAGAGAGAGGTCGTCGAGAAAATTCGGCGGAGGACAGCAGCGGGGGCTGTCGGGGAAAGGAGAGTCAGGAAAAAAGTGCGGGTGAGCGCGAAGAACGGGGGACGACGGAGAGAAGTAAGCTGGCGGCAGAGAAGCGCTTGTTTGAGCAAGAGGTTGAAACGAGAAGTAGGCAGGAGGATGTATGCTTTAGGTGTACGCTGACGAACCAACGTGGCGTGCAGTCAATTCGCAGGCGCGCCTTCAGAGCGCGCGGGGCACAGAGACGGCGACATGGACAACCAGCGGGAGCCCCCGAGCAACATGGGAGAACCCTCGAAGCGCTGGGGGGTTTCCTATGAGACGGAAGCCTGGGGGGATCGGGGACTATTCGGCCCGAGATGGAAATTGAGCAGAGGGGGCGCCAGGACAACCAGGCTACGGAGTTAGGAAGGTGGGAAGCAGGGGATAGAGGGCCCCAGGGGGGAGCGACAGAGGGGGACGGTTATTGGACGACAAGACGAGGTGGGGACCAAGGAGAGTCGAGCTGGGAAGGGAAAAAGTGGGAGCTGGAAAAGAGGGGTGGACCATGGTCAGCGGGGCGGGGAGACGTGGGCGGGGAGCTGGAAGGGAGAAAAGGGGGATGGGTCGATGAGCCGAGGAGTAGGAGGGGAAACGACGGGGGGTATTGGGGGGAGGGGGGGAGCGAATTCAGGCGGTGGGGGGGGGTCGGCGGGATAGATGGCGATACGGAACATAGCAGCTTTTTCAAGGAGCCTCAGCCAGCATCATGGACGCACGTGACAGACATGGGCATGATCATGTGGGGGGTGATTCGGGCGGATGGCGGGTTACCGCCGTGGGGTTCCATGAAGGAACGAGCAATGTCATCGCTGTGCCCAGGACTGTTTTTCATGACCAGAGAAGGCGAGAGGGACCTGGTGAGCTTCGCCGACCTCGATCTGACTATGTACGCGAGGACGGAGCTGTCGGGGAGGCGCAGAAGCGAGGGTGGGACATCGCTGCCAGACAGGGTGGAGGCTACGATGGGCGTGATCATGTATATGGCAACGCTGGCGACGGACGACAACACACGGATGGGAAGGGAGGCGTTGCGTCGGTTGGAGATGCAGTGGGGGCAACAATTTCAAGAGGTGAAGGAAAAGGTCAACCATTTTTACGTGACGAATAGGAGGGTGGTGGAGACAGAGGCCTTCGAGGAGGAGTTCACGTGGCGCTTCAATGCGGACCTGTCGAGGTTGGGAGAGGCGGTGCGGATGACGGCCATGAAACTCAAACGGAGGGGATCTACGTGGCCCACAGCCAAGGCAGCAGGGCCGTTGCCGGAACCGACCTTTCGGGAGACGGCGACGTGGTTGCAGTTGGCGCCGCTACACATCAGGGCCGAGTACGGGTGGAAGAGGGGGGGGGGGGGGGGGGGGGGGGGGGGGGGGGGGGGGGGGGGGGGGGGCTTTGTTGAGAGCAACCGCCGAGGAGGTGAAGGGCGAGGGTTAGCGGAGAGCAATCACCGGGGAGGAGACTGGCAGGGGGGGAAGGATAGAGCAGGGGAAGCGGGGGGGGGGGGGGGCGACAAGACACGGGGGCCAGCAGGGAGTGTTTTTTCTTCAAGAAGGATGGGCATTGCCCGTTCATGGAGAAATGGGGGGACTTTAAATTCGAGCACGGGGGGGAGGAGAAGGGACGCGACGAGAGGGGGGGGGGACGACGCAAGGAGAAGCGGTCATTCGGGGGGTGGGGAAAATGGGGGGGATGGGAAGAGAAGGAGACGCGAATGAGGACACGGGCTCTGCGGATGCGCGGAGCCAGCCGGGGAGACGCGGAGGAGGGGGGAGGCGCAAGCGCAAGGTGGGGGTAATCGCGGGGACCAGTACAGCTGGGAGACGACCATCGCAGGGGGGCCGGCGCCCGGGTCCATCAGGTTTGCCACTTCAGGTGCGGTGAAGCAGCAGGGGGAAGAAGGGGGTGAGGACGGGGGGGGGGGGGGAGAAGGGGGGCGCAGTGAAGGGGTAGGGCAAGGAGAAGGGGGGGGTAGCGTGCGGTAACGGCGACGCGCAGGAAGGAGAGGGGGGTATGCGAGATAGGGGGGGCGCGTACGGGAGCGAAGGGGAGATGGGGGGCAACGGGGATATAACGGGAACGGGACGGCACGTGAGCGACGGGGCCACGCACGGGAAGGAGGGACAGGTCCGCGGCGGGGTCGCGCACGAAACAAAGAAAGGGTTACGCGACGGGGCCGAACGAGGAGCGGACTGGGGAGCGTGCGGCGGGGCCGTGTACGAGACAAGGGGGGGAGTGTACGGCGGGGCCGTGCACAGAACGAGAGGGGAGGCGCGCGGCGGGGCCGCACACGGGACAGGAAGGGAGATGCGGGGCGGGGCCGTGCACGGAACGAGAGGGGAAATGCGCGGCGTGGCCGTGCAGGGACCGAGAGGGGAGACGCGCTAAGGGCGCGCACAAGGAACGAGAGAGGAAGTCCGCGGGGGGGCCGAACGAGGAGCGGACCGGGGAGCGCGCGGCGGGGCCGTGTACGAGACAAAGGGGAGAGTGTACGGCGGGGTCGTGCACAGAACGAGAAAGGAGGCGCGCGGCGGGGCCGCACACGGGACAGCAGGGGAGGTGCGCGGCGGGGCCGTGCATGGAATGAGAGGGGAAATGCGCGGCGGTGCCGTGCAGGGATCGAGAGGGGAGACACGCGAAGGGCGCGCACAGGGAACGAGAGGGGAAGTCCGCAGGGGGGGCGAACGAGGAGCGGACCGGGGAGCGCGCGGCGGGGCCGTGTACGAGACAAAGGGGAGAGTGTACGGCGGGGCCGCGCACAGAACGAGAGGGGAGGCGCGCGGCGGGGCCGCACACGGGACAGCAGGGGAGGTGCGCGGCGGGGCCGTGCACGGAACGAGGGGGGAAATGCGCGGCGGGGCCGTGCAGGGACCGAGAGGGGGGACGCGCGAAGGGTGCGCACAAGCAACGAGACGGGAAGTCCACGGCGGGACTGAACGAGGAGCGGACCGGGGAGCGCGCGGCGGGGCCGTGTACGAGACAAAGGAGAGAGTGTACGGCGGGTCCGTTCACGGAACGAGAGGGGAGGCGCGCGGCGGGGCCGCACACGGGACAGCAGGGGAGGTGCGCGGTGGGGCCGTGTACGGAACGAGGGGGGAGATGCGCGGCGGGGCCGTGCAGGGATCGAGAGGGGGGACGCGCGAAGGGCGCGCACAAGGAACGATACGGGAAGTCCGCGGCGGGGGCGTGCAGAAATCGAGCGGAGAGACGCGCGAGGGGTGCGCGCAAGGAACGAAAAGAGAAGTCCGCGGCGGGGCCGTGCAGGGATCGAGAGGAGAGACGCGCGAGAGGCGTGCATATGGAACGAGAGGGGTAGTCCGCGGCGGGGCCGTGGACAGATCGAGATGGGAGTTGCGCGGCGGGGCCGTGCACGGAACGAGGGGGGAGATGCGCGGCGGGGCCGTGCAGGGAACGAGAGGGGAGACGAACGAGGGGGGCGCACACGGAACGAGCGGGGGAGTTAGCGGCGGGGGTCGTGTTCAGATCGAGGGGGGAGGCGCGCGGCGGGGCCGCACGCGGAACAAAAGAGGAAGGGCGCGGGGGGGGCGCGCACGGAGCAGAGGGGGAGAGGCGCGGCAAGGCCGGAGACGCAACGGGGGTGCAACAAGCGAGGGCAGTAGAGTGGGAAGAGTCACGACAGTGGAAGGGGGCGTTAGAGTTTTTGAGGAGGACAGGGCGTGAGACGGGAGAGCGGGATCGGCTGGTGCGGGTGGTGGCGGAGGCAGGGGGGAAGCTGTTACAACGGGAGGGAGGTGATCTGGCGAATGTGATGTGGGAGTTGGGGGGGGAATTGTTGGCACCCTATATTGATGCGGAGCGGGTGACGAGAGTTTTCGGGGAACAGCACAACATAGACCAATTCGAACGGCTAGAGCAGATTGCGAGGACGGGCGTACCGGTCGATGTAGGTCCAGGGGGTGATCTCGAGCGTGAACTGGCGTACGGGAACCATAGCAGCGCCGACAGACACGCGAACGAGGGGTGGGAGAAGGCGGTGGGCGACGCCAAGTTAGGGAGAGCATTTGTGGTTCCAGCGAGATTGGCGAGGATGGTGCGAGGCTTGCGGGTAAACCCAGTGGGAGTGGTGGAAGAGAATGGGAAGAATCCTGGGGCTGAGGGACAAGTTCGGGACGGGAAAGAGGATACTGATACAGAATATGGACGTGAAGAGTGACTTTCGTCAAGTGGGGGTAGACCCCGAAGGGGCCGTGAACTTCGGGTAAGTCCTGGGGGATTACCTGTTGGTCGACCTCCGGTTGCAGCTCGGGTGGAGGGGCAGCCCCGGGTGGTGGGGGGTACTGGCCAGTGCCATTCAACAAGCGCAGCGACAGACGACCCGGGAATCAGCGACTATCCTGGCGGCAGGAGTGGCGGCTACAGCGCATGTCCAGGTCACAGCGGACACGGGAGCGGGGGTGGAACCGTTGCCAGAGAGTTGCACAGTTAAGGCGGTAGAAGGGGGGGGGGCGGAGGACACCGCGTGGATGATTTTCTACATGGACGACGCGATGTCGGTGGAGGTACAGTGGGAACCGGACGGGGGGAGATGCATAGCACTGGCGCAGTCGGTGGCGTCGATTCATTTCCAGGTCATGGGGGAGAGGGGGGAGGGGGAGGAACCCCTGCTGTCGCACAAGAAGGTCACGGACTGGGCGCTACAGCAGGAAGTGCTGGGGTTCAACTTGGACACCGAGAAAATGACGATATCATTGCCACCCAGAAAGATCAGGGAGTTGCAGGAGCTGCTGGAGGAGTGGCCCGAGGGGAGGCGCACGGCGACGGTACGGGAGGTTCTCGTGTTGGCCGGAAAACTGCACCACGTGGCGTACGTGATCAGGCCAGGGAGGTATTTCGTGCGGCGGCTTCTGCAGCTGAGCAAGCTGCATCTGAATGGGCAGGAGAAAAGGGAGGGAGGGGGCGCGTGGGGGAGGAGCAGGAAGAAGGCCGAAGCCATGAGGGTGTTGAGATTGACGGAGGAGTTCATGGAAGACGTGGGGTGGTGGAGATGGTGCCTGAAGGAGGGCATGGCTGGGGAGATAGAAAGGTTGGCTGCGCCGTTCTTCAGATTCGTGAAGCAGCCCCCCACAAAATGACATGGTTTTCGGACGCGTCATTCGAGGCCGTTGGGGGGCTGTGCCTGGAAACGGGAGTGTGCTGGAGATACAGTCTGTCGGAGGAGGAGAGGAAGAGGACGATTAGGAGCAGGAAGGGCGGGAACGGGAATCGGTTGTCTATCAACGTTTTGGAGTTGATGAGAATGGTGATGACGGCTTACGTGATGATAGTGATCAGAAATGATAGACCAACGAAGGACGGAGAGTCGATGCTGATGAGGGGGGACAGTTCATCGACGGTGCAGTGGGTAATTAACTGCGGGGGGGGGGGGGGGGGGAGGAGAGGTCGGGGGGGATGATGAGGATTATGGGGGTGTTGGAGAGGATAGGAGGGTGGAGCTTCCAGGCAAAGCTTGTACGGGGCGTGGAGAATGTTCTGGCGGACGGGATAACGAGGTGGAAGGAAAGTGAAATCCAAACCAGGCTGACCGCAGAACACCCCACCGTCCCATGGCAGGCCCAGGAGCTCGGAGATGAGGGGGAGGAGATGTGTTCGGAGATTTTGCGCGCGGCTACGCACTCGGACTAGTTGCGAGGTCGACTAGGAAGGCTTATGAGCAAGGTTGGAGGATGTGGGTGAGATGGAGGATCATGCGGGGAAAGGGGAATTGGCTGGGGGGGGAGATGAACGAGTGGGAGATGCTAGAAGAGTTGACGGAGTTCATGGCCTACTGCTGTGCGGAGAGAAAGAACAAGGAGTCGACCGTGGCGGGGAAGCTGGTGGCGGTAAACTTTTACCACGAGCAGTGGGTGGGGTTGCCATTACCGCTGCAGCACTTCAGGATCAAGGCGGTGAAAAGGGGGATTAAGAGGGCGCACGTGGAGGCAGGGAACCAAACGCGGGTGAGGAGACCGCTAACATGGGAGATGATCAAGGTGATGGAGGAGAGCATAGGGGGGTGGGGGTGGGGGGGGAGGATAGCGTGGATCGGCTTGGCATTGTCGTACCAGCTGTTGCTGAGGGGATCGGAATTTTTTGCAAGGGAGGGGGGGGGGGGTGCACCAGGTTTACTGCCTGAGGAGGGGGGACATTGCCTTTTTCGAGGGAGGCGTCCAGCTGGGGCCGGAGGAGCGGGGGGCGGCGGACACGGTGGGGGTGCATTTCAAAGGAGGAAAAGGGGACCAGGGGAGGAAAGGGGCGGTCATGGTGAGAACGAAAGGAAAAAAGGGGGGGGGGGGCTGGAGGTAACGTGGTGGACTTGTTGCTGGAGCTGTTCGAGTACTACCGGCCAATAATCCCTGGGGGAGAGAGCGCGCCGCTGATGGCTTACAGGAGCGGCGGGAGTTGGAAGGTGTGGACGAGAGGGCGGGCAACTTACTGTCTAAGGAGCGGGCTGGAGAGGGTGGGTGAGAAATGGCGATCGCAAGGGAGAGGGGCGGTGGTGGAGCTGATTCCGGAGGAGTTCGCGCTGCACTCGGGGAGGATCGGAGGAGCGACGAGGTTGGCGGAGATGGGAGCCCCGCCGTGGGTGATTCAGCGGGAGGGAAGGTGGGCGTCGCAGGCATTTATGGGATACGTAAGGTCGAATATGGAGGATCCCTTGTGGGTCTCCAGAGTGCTAGTGGGTAGGACGGGAGAGCCGAGCAGGCCGCCGGGGCAGGGGACCAGATGGGGTGTGTAGGGGGGGGGGGGGGGGGAAGAGTAGGCGGAGAACGCGGCTTCTGAATGGGAATTTGGCTGTTGAGGTTGTCTGTCAGAGTGGTGGGCAGGTCAGCCGCGTACAAGAGCTGGAGTAGGAGACGGGGGAGGGGGGGCAGGGGGAATTGGACGCGGGGGGTCCGTCACAGTTTCACCCACCTCACCAGTGGGCGACACGGGCTACTAATGGACATGCATTTTTCGTGAAGAGTAGACCAAAGTAGAAGAATGTCCGAACAGTCTGGGGTTTGGCGAATCGGAGAGAAAAACAAAAAATCGGAGTGGGGGGGGGGGGGTGTAGTTCAGGTGGGGGAATACCTAGTGATGGGTGGTTCACGGCAGGATCACAGCTGCACGTATATTCAGGGCAAGCATACGCAGAGGCATCGGTACAGCAGTGGCAGCAGCAGCAGCAGTACACAGCAGCAGCAGCAGCAGCAGCAGCAGCAACAGCAACAGCAGTTGGGAGGATCGACGGGCCGGGAGTAGAGATATAGTACGTGGGTTTTCGATCGAAATCTCCCACCCACCCACCCGATTGCGTCACGAGCAGGGAGGTTAAAGGGGAGGGGGGGGAGGGGGCGAGAAAAGGGGGGGGGGATGGGAATTTGGCTGTTGAGGTTGTCTGTCAGAGTGGTGGGCAGGTCAGCCGCGTACAAGAGCTGGAGTAGGAGACGGGGGAGGGGGGGCAGGGGGAATTGGACGAGCGGGATCCGTCACAGTTCCACCCACCTCCCCCGTGGGCGACACGGGCTGCTAACGGACATGCATTTTTCGTGAAGAGCATCACTAATAATGTCAGTTGGAAGCAGCTTCCCTATATTTATTTCATTTACAGGTGTACGTACGGTTGGGGCACGATGGACAATTATCCGCATCTATTTGTCATGAAAAAAATCCAATGACTGTCAAGTATACTCACGGAAAAACAGCAGCTGACGCGTTGTAACAGCAGTAGAACTCTAACATACCTTGTACACTATTAACATCAATAGACGGCAACCGGGCTACATACGATTGAGGGCATCATGAAAAAAATGTGTGCACTTGTCATGAAATGTTTTTTCTACGTTTACATTAATGACTCATAAACGCTCATGGTTACAGCAGCAGACAATCGCGGCAACGACAGCAGTACTATACCTGATACATACCTGGTATGCACTATTACCAATACTACTGCTACAATTATATATAGTACTACTTCTACTTCTACTGCTACTATTAATACTACCTCTATTACTACCATCACTATTGCTGTACTACTACCACTACTATACTACTACTACTGTTGCTACGAACTGCTACCATGCCAGATGCACACCGAGACAGGAGCTAGAGCGAGACGCGCGGCAGAATGAGCCTGGCTCTGTGGCTCTTGCCCGCCGGTGCGATTACCTGCTGCTGAGAGCGTACGACTGGACAACTCGCTATTAATAGCTATGATACCTACATATACGTACATATACAGTATTAATAGATACCTTGTGCCAATTTCCCCCAGGTAGACGGGTTGAGGGAGGCAGTTTTATTGTCAGATGCATAGATGTGTGGTCGCGTACGTGCTCGGTGTAGGGCATGGTGTACGTCAACGGGCTAGGTGAAACATACATGGCTCTGGACACTTCATAGACGTGTTCTGGTGCTGCTGTACCTGCTGCTGCTGCTGAGGATGATAAAAAACAAAACCATAAAAAGGCGGGGGATTTCAAATTTATTGAGATTTGAGATTTTCAACGCAGAGAAAATTATCAGAGGAAATTCTTTGTTTTTGGAAGTGCACGCAACTCGTCGTATCAGCAGTCGGGCAGTATGGGTTGTACGCGGTTCCGCACCGAGACATGGAGCAGTACACGGGAGGCAATATCGGCCTGGCTCTGTGGTTCTTGCCCGCTGCGATTGCCTGCTGCTGAGAGCGTGCGACTGGAAATCTGGCCAGGTGTGACATCAACACCTACATACCTTTTGTCAATGTTTCCCAGGTATAGGCGGACGGAGGGAGGCAGTTTTGTGGACGCGAACGTGCTCGGTGTTAGGTGTAAACCACCTGTCCAAGGGCTTAGTGCAACAGATACGATGGCCGACAGATGTATACTGCTGTTGCTGCTGTATGTCTGCTGCTGCTACTGCTACTTCTTCTGAGGTTGAACAACATATGTACGGCAGAGGGGGTTCAAAAAAGTGTTCGAGGTTGGCGGGCTATTTACTTAATGGAAAAAGTGGGGTTTTCGAGGTCACTTACTCTGCTCGACGAGGCGGAAAGCAATCCCTAGTTTTTTTAGCCCGGTCAGCGACGTTTAATGCCCCGAGCACTGCCATGGTGCTCGGCCGGGATCCAGACATGTGTCGTAATGTACCCACGGCCCCCTTGCTTCCCCCGCAGTCGAAAGTGAGAGAAGCAACCCTCGGCCGCCGGAGAGCAGCATGCCTGAAAATAAAAAGGGCAAATTATACATGTACATATACCTGGCATACCAGTATATAATTACAGTACTGTCGATAAGAAAGGCTGTTCTGTTGTAGCCATATAAAACACCCAAAACTTTGCCTTGGTTTCAGTTTGTGCCCCCATCCCAATCTCGTATCGTTTTATTGTCCTACTTCCCTGCGAAAGCCGTGTGAAGAAGACAGGGTTGATGGGTCATTGTCCTGTACAGAAGTGATTGGAATTTCCTTGCTCTGCATTGCCTCATGGACCGACAAGACGATCAACAAAAGAGAGCGACTTGCCGTGTGTGCTGCACTGTTGAACACATGCAGGAGATAGTAAGCACTGGAGGACATGCTTTCCTGGGAAGCTAGATATTCAAAGAGAACCCGAAACGATACCACATCAACTGCAAATTGTGAAGAGCTTGGTTGTCCATGCTGCATGCCTGTTCAGCATCGCGGGCCACCCGCGGGTCCGGCGCTGACCGTCGTTGTTTTGCCCCAGCAAGCTCCAGGTGAGTGGCCTTCACAACAGAGCCGTGAGTGTCCGAGCTACGGTATGTGTTGTTTAAATCTCTCTCATTGCCTGGATAATACCCTGTTAAAAAGGCTATCGGGCGTCTAATAGGTTGGAAAAATTGAGTATCGATACCTATCGCGGGCCACAGTCGATTGACTTCAGGGCATATCGATAGGTATGCATAATGGTTGTCCACAAAATGTGAGGGCAGTGGCCGCAATAGGCTATCGGTCACCGATAGATTTGAGAACCTGCCTATCGATACGTAGTTATTTTGGCCACGAACAGGGTTTGCAGGCTTTTCCCAACAGGCGATCGATCGATCAATATATCTTGATATCCCAGTCAACCGATGCCTATTGTTGCAAGCGATATGTGTCTACTGATACCGACCGATATCTGTTATTATTGCAAGCGATAGGCGTTTGTTGATATCGACCGATACCTATAATTGCAAGCGATGGGGCTATTTTTATACGGACCGATACCCATTGTTGCAAGCGAAAAGTATCTGTTGGTACCGATCCATTCCTGTCTATGATGCAAGCGATGGGTTTCTTTTTAATCCGATCGATATATATTGCTGCAAGCGACAGGTGTCTGTTGTAATCGATCGACACCTATCGCCGCAAGCGATAGGTGTGCAATGGTATCGGGCGACACGTATTGCTCAATTTACTAGGTTTGCTATGGCATCGATCTATACCTATTGCCCTACTTATTACCCTTGGGTATGTCGTTAGGGCCATAGACTAATATCTATCCCAGTCCAATAGGTTTTCAAGCGTGTCCATCGATACTCAATGCTCAGTTTAATAGGTTTGTACGGGTATCCATCTACACCTATTATATCTGTTTTGTTGTATCAACATTACGGTATACACTTAAGTGTTGCTTGACCCCATTGCTCAACACAGATATTCTACGAGTTGGGCCAGCCAAGACCAGCTTTTAAATTCGCCCTGCGCTTTCGCAGCCATTTTGGAACTATTATGCCTCCAAATTTGGCAACAGCAAGTGTTACTGAGCCGGCAGCGCATTTGCCGCCCCTAAAACAATTGGAAGCCGATTTGATTTCGTCGATAAATTTGAGAAAAAATTCCCGTCAATCAATGTCCACCGAATGTCCCACACTAAAGTCTATACGAAAGTGCGATAACCGATGCCGTTGGTACTCGGTGTCAATAGTCTTTGAGGCATGGCCCAAGAATAGAAATCCTTGGTACCGCCTAATTCGATTTCCATCAAGAGATATGGCATGTATACGGTATTCTATACAGAGTTGAGATGTTACGGTGAGATCTGCAAAATCTGTGATTCTCCCGTCCATTTTTGTTTTTTTACCTGGAAGTCGTACACGCTTTTTTGACGGGCAAGACAAAGAGATTCATTGCTGCAGCACTTTGTTTTTGTTTTTTTTTTTCATCAATTTTCATCGTGAACATTTTTTTGTTATTTTTCAAATGTGCCTTAGCTCTCTCGAAAAAACAAAACAAGTGGTGCAATAATCAATCCCTCGGGATAACCTCGTATGATGAAGCACGTTTCAAATGTTGAGATAAAGTTCGAAAAACGGACTGCGAATGTGCATGAAACCCTAAAAAGCTGGCCTTGGCTGGTCCAGCTCGTATATGTATATGTGTGTTAGTCAATTTTTTGTACTTTTGCCAACTTTTCTCTTCGTACGAGCACCTTTCGGTCAAACACCAAGTACTCAGACACGGGAAGCCCGGCCGGACACATTGTTCGAGGTCTCGGCGCAAGCCGTGCACTCTGGAGCGCGTGGCGAGCGCTTAACGTTTTTTTTCCGGCGGGAGTGGATAAGATGATTTCCCTGGTTTCAGTACGAGAGGCCATATATTGTACGTACGTAATATTAAAATATTTTCTGTTTTCTCCTCTGGGCTCTCATGAGCTGTGAGCACACGGTTCAGACATATATCAGGTACACAATAGATAACATGCACAGATCCCATCGTTCCAACGCTGCCGTCCACACACAGTGCGTGTTCGCCACACCCATGTATGCGCAGTATTGCTGTGGCTGGTTGAGTCTGTCGGAGCCTGCCGTCCGTATTCCACCGTCTGCCAGATTTTTTTTTTCATACGTATGTACTCAAGCTGATGTATACCAGGTATCCCTGTACATTTGTTTGTATTGTTGCACGCGGAGCACGGACCACCGGCCAGACAACAATAATAACAGTGTACAGAGCGTGCTTACCTTTTGCTCCTACACCACCACAACCCCTGCTGCCCAGCAGCAGCAGCAGTGAGCACACCTTGCGCGTATGGATGCTCGTACAGCGGCTATCAAAGTTAATTTATCGGAGATTTCGATCGATCACTTGACCACGCCACCACTACACCATCACCACCTCTCCCCTGTTGTTTCTTCTGCATATTGCTGTGTGTGTGATCCAACATTGTCACTGCTCCAGCTGTGCTCAGCACAGTGCACCAACAGCAGTAGCAGGCAGCGTACTATGCGTATGTGGAAGATTCGCTCTGTACGCTTAGTACTAGTGTTCGTTGTTGCTGTCATCGGCATTAGCCTATGCACCTACCTTCCGCAATGTGTGACCGGCATTGTTTGCTCGGTACCGATCATCCCCGGATCGATATGTTCGTCGAGTCGAGTACAACAAATCGTTCGTACAAGCATCGTGTACAGCATCATTCGTACAAAACACACTCACAGTTACTGACTGCTGTGTCCTACACTGCTGACCGATAGATCCGTGTGGCGCAGTTCATACCTCAACCTTTCACAGCGGAGTAAGAGAACGTATTGTGGGTAATTCGTACACTCGCAATATTCTGGGTTCTTTGTACTCCAGATACTGCGAGTATACTCGCAGTATTTTGAAGTTCTGTACTGCTTCAGATACCACTGTGGATACTTTCGGGCTCGCACTTCTATGGTTTGGGGTTCGCTAGTGCTGCTGTTGCTGTACTCCCTGTTGTTCTTCAAGTATCTCGGGGTTCTGTACTGCGGGTACTGCGAGCACTAGTCTAGCAGTATTTCGTCCGTTGATCGTGTTCGTACTGTTTATGCGAGCACTCGCGGTACCGAAATACCCTCAATATGCCCAGTACTTCGAGTATGAAGTATATTTTGACGGTCTGTAAACCATGTCGACAATTTTCAGGCCCATTGTTCGGCGCAAAACACTCCCAGATGGCCCCACGAGTCAGAGTTGGAGCAAATTACTTTCGCTGGGGACAACTCGAGTACTTAGAGCACTTTTGACAGTATTTCGGGAATATGTACTGCGCGGAATATGTACTGCGAGTACTCTCACAGTACCTCGAGGTTTCGTACTGCGGATGGCCTGTACTCCAAGTATTTCGTGTTTCGACACTGCGGGCGCATACTTGCGTGCGCGCTCGGGGTTCCGTACCGCTCATACTTTCATTACTCTCAGTATTTGGGCCTTCTCAGTGCTCGCAATATTTTGGCTGCCAGTACTCCAACACTCTCAGTTCTCGGACTACGTTTTTTTCTCGAGCATTTATTCGTGAAACCTCCATGTTACCCTGAGCACCAAGAAACCTTTAATTTAGGGGAATATATGTTATTCTTATTCTTGCCATCCGACAATGTGCAGCATGACCTTGAATGTTGATCACTTAAAACCTTCCTGGAAAAAGAAATCACCGGAAACAAACGAAACCTATGCATAAGGTCTATCTGCCTTATATGTCTATTTCTTCCTATGATTTATCTACGATACTCTATTTAGGGGGGATAAGTTGTTTGTGCTGTATTTTGCTCAGCCGGTCACAAAGTCTTATGGCGCAACCTCGACCTCACGCAGTTTTTCTTGGGATATTGATCGCCGCGAGTCATCTGTTCTGGATCAATATCTCCTTACCGGTATGTGGAAGCCAGGGTAGGAGAGTCCTATCGTAGATCTCGTAACACGCACGCGCGGAAGGACACGTCACCGGTCAAGCAATATCAGATCTCGGGTCACGAACGATCTCACGTCAGTGACGGTGTTGACCCGTCCCCGGGAGATAGGGATCGGGAGATTATTTCGCGGCAAGACTCCGCGGGGACGAAAAGTCCTCCCCACCGAGTCAGTCTAGGTCTAGCATCTCCTTGATAAATATCAACGACGAACTCTACTCGGCTTATGTCGGCCGTAACGACGGCTACAAGGAACCCTTGCCTCGCGACTTCACCAAGGCGACTTCTCCGCGACTTCTACACTGCGACATGTCCGCGACTACATCGGTACAAACAACGAGCACAGGATATACATTGGTAACCACAGTGGGATTCGAACCCACGAGTACGAATACATCACGACCTGAACGCCACCCGATAGACCGCTCCGGCAGATGATCCCACCCCAAAACTGCTGCTACCATGGCCAGGACCGCATGTCGTCTGCTCACATATATCACCAGTGGTATATAGAGTACGACTTTCGAACGACACACGAGAGACGTCACTCCACCTTGCCCACATAAAGCCCTACCTTCGACGGGAAACACCGCCAGCACCTCAATTTGAGAAACTTGCGAAATTGTTTTTGGGGAAACGAATACCCCTACCCGCATTGGAACATCCAGACGAGGATCAACCTAAAATTGAGTCCTACTTCGTAGACAGGGTAGTAGACCATAGACATTGGCCTGGCAGAAAAAAAGCTCCAACAACTACAAATACCGTCTGAGGCTCCGAGGGTACGGCCCGGAGTCGGACCTCAAGTATCGCGCAGACGAAATACTCCAACGTCACAGTAATCGCCGCATACTGGACCCAGAAAAGTTTGCAACACGCGAAAACCCCACCTTCTTCGCCCCCCCTCCCTTCTCTCGGGAAACGGAAGCGTAAAGTAGGCGAGGGATGAGCACAAGTTGAGACAGCGCTAAATGCGTTCTCAATGCGTACACAAAATCACGAACAAGTTGGCAAACACAGTTAACTTAGCTGTAGGCAAATGAGTTAACAACGGTGATGAGAGTAGCACCGTCAGACATGGAAAACACACGTGTCTATCATGATCTGACGGGCACTCCAACCGGCATCCCGGTGGGAATAGCCGGGGGAAGGAGACGCAAAGAAATTGTTGTACCCAACGTTAGGGGGCTGTAAGAAGCATGACAATTCATGCTCAAACCCACACTGAGTTATGGACAAAACAGCAGTTCCACCGTCATGTCACAAAATTGTTCGAAACAAATCCCACACACATGGGGAATGGGAGCCACGCGACTCCGCCCCGCTAAAAAACGAAGTCACCAGTTGATGCACTTAGATCAACCAAGTCGACCTCGCGTGATCGCCCAACAAATCACGAAAAAACTTAACTAGGGTTCGGCTGCCGGTGGTTCTCCGAACAGCAACCACGGGAGCGCCAATAGTGCGTGTGACCACACGAAATTAGTGCGTTGAGATTAATTTATCGAATTACCAAACAACTTCAACATACGCTGTCAGCGTGTAAGCTTGAAAATGTATGCATCTTCGCCGGACCGGTGTTTAACACCCGTGTTTGCTCAACGTGTCGGCTATATAGAATGGATGCACGCGTAGTAAGGCTGCTGTGTCTCGATCCGATATGTCAGCACCCTGATTCTTAAACAAGTAATCCTCCCGATGACCGCTACAATACAACCCCTAGCTAAGATGGGCTTCTTGAGGCGAAAAAACGAGGGGGGCGATTTGGAAGCCAGGGTAGGAGATACCTATCGTAGATCTCGTAACACGCACGGGCGGAAGGACACGTCACCGGTCTAGCAATATCAGATCTCGGGGCACGAGCGGTCTCATGTCATTTACGGTGTTGACCCGTCCCCGGGAGATAGCGATCGGGAGATTATTTCGCCGCAAGACTCCGGGGGGACGTCAAGACTCCGGGGGGACGAAACGTCCTCCCCACCGAGTCAGTCTAGGTATAGCATCTCCTTGATAAATATCAACAAAGAACTCTGCTCGGCTTACGTCGGCCGTAACGACGGCTACAAGGGACCGTCGCCTCGCGACCTCAACACGGCGACTTCTCCGCGACTTCTACACTGCTACATCTCCGCGACTACACCGGTACGAATGACGAGCACAGGATCTACAGGTACCTTATTTTATTTTACAGTAGTAATGATCCCACACTATTTCCACAAACAGTATAGTTTGTCCTCAAAAATATGTGTGTGTTCTTGACATTATTAATGATGGGTGGATGCAGCATCATTTAATGTAAGTATTGGATTGGATGAGGCCTCCTGCGCCGGCCTGTGGTCCCGCCCATACTTCGTTACGCCTCCTTTCAGATTGCCTTATTTTTGTTGACCGCTGGTCCGGGGCATAACTGTCTCACCCAAACTTTTATCCCCTGAACTCAGTCCTTACCCGCACACGCCGCAAAGTCCTTTCTGAACTCCGGCGACAATGGTGGCTCGCTAGCGTAAAAAAAACGAAATGGGTGCCAAACAAACGAAATATGGGTTCAGGGTCCAAAAGGAACATGGGAGGAGCTCGAAGCATTGATTGGGATAAGTTCCGATAAATTTTCTACGACCGGTTGGCAATGGCGCACGATGGCCGAGGTAGTGTATGTGGCTGCCACGCGGCTTGGCTGCTGACGGCGCGGGCATATATGGGTAGGGAATCACCAAAGAAGGGGTGCCCTCGCAAGAAACCGGGAATCAGGAAGTAGCTGTGGCGGCAGATTTTTCGATATGAGTTCCACCCAAAATTTAAACGTCTGTGCCATCGAACAGTGATGGCCGATACACAAGTTTTAGAGCACTAGTTCCGAAGGGGGCGGGTTGGACCACGAGAACCCCCTCCTGTGGAGGATGCCTCACGTGTGCGAGTTGTGTCTATCCACCGTCGCTGTCGAGCAATATCCCGGGAATCACGTGCTGGCGGTTGAGTCATTCCGAAAAATTGCACCGCGCAAAAAAAAAAAAATCGACTCGGCTTCTTTTAGTTTGTTTTTTTTTGTTTTGTTTTTTTCGTTAGGGTCGATCTTAACGAAAACTTTTTTCAGTTTTTTTCGGTATTTTTCCGAACGTTCTGTAATTTCCTATAGGAAAAAACGAAAAAATATCCAAAATACTGAAAAAAAATATAGTAGAAACAGTCCTCGTCAAAATCGACCCTTAGAACTCTCACCAACCTGCTGTCTTTTACGAAAAACGAAAGTCTGTTCGTTTATTTCGTTTTCGTTTCGTTTTTTTTATCCTCGTTAGGATCGGTCCTCACAGGGGGTGTCCAAACAGAATCGAAAATCGAAATCGAAAAGGTGAATGACAGTAATAAACTTGGCGTTGATTGGTCCTTGACCCAAGCAACTGTTCCCGTTCGTTTTTTTAGGTTCCGAGAAAATGAATGATTTCACCCATCAATGCCAAAATCAAAAAGTTGACGACTGGAAATCGAATTTCATAATTTCAAAAATCGAAAAGCAAATCGAAAACACGAACAGCAACAATCAGCGCGTCCCACTGGTCAGCGCAGCCACGTCAAAATATCATGTCAGGACCGCCGTACACAGCATCCAACCTACAGCTATGGTAGCACGGCAACACAGCCGGACAGACCCCCGCCGTAAACAACCAGTAGGGGAACCACAACAGCCCCGACGTTCTCGGGCCTTTGTCGCCCGGCGTTCGAGCCATAGCGGATATAGTTTGAGGAAATAGCAGGACGATGCCCTGCACATTGAGGTCGGAAGTTCGTTTGAAGACGAAAAATCTGCTGACATGTTTTTCTAAAGTCATGAAATACGTCAGCTGTGAGTTCGACTGATTAAGTAGTTGATACTCAACTTTGCGTCTCGTCTATGTTCCATTTTTACTGAATTTACTAGTGTTATAATAAGCCGAACGCGCGTCGTATTCTCTATGTAATTCCTTGTAAAAAATGTAGGCCAATGGCTCCCCTGGATGCTGCCCGGGTCAACAGGATAATTTTAAATAATCATTCTGTGCACTGATACTATATAACCCGAACAAGGGAGAATGGTATGACGTTGCAACATGTTGATGCCTTTTCATTTTGCAAATATTTATATATTGATTGAGTCTTGTTGAGTTTTAGTATGGTATGGTTCTACTGTAAATGTGACATGTTTGTGTAGTCCAACAGAAAGAGCTTCTCGTAGAGGCAGAAGTGCTTCCACTACTAACTGGTACCACACCTATACAGCAGGGCTTCTCCAGCAGCAAAATAGCAGCAGCAGTAACAATAGGATACACGAGGCCAGGGTCAGCGTCGCTGTACGCTCGGCTTGTCAGTCTAACCCTTTTGAACCCTCTGTGTACGTACTCGATTTTGCCGTGTGTTTCCTGGTTCCGAACTCAAACTTCCGCAAAATAATTTGAAGACGAAAAATCTGCACCTGACATGTTTTGTCCAACAGAGAGAGTGTTTCTCATAGCAGGTGCCACAACTATACCACTGATGATGTACGACATCTACAGCAGAGCTTCTCCAGCAGCAAAACAGCAGCAGCAGTAGGACACACGAGGCCAGGGTCAGCATCGCTGTACGCTCGGCTTGTGTCGGTTTAACCCTTTAGCGCTTTCTACGCGTACTCGATGTTGTTGTGTTTCCTGGTTTCGCACTCATAACTTTAAGACGCGTAAATCAACAACCTGACATGTGTCCAACAGAGCTTCTCGTAGCAGGTGCCACCACTACTACCGCTGTACAACACCTACAGGATATCGTCTCCTGCTTCTCCGTCCCCCCATCAGTAGGAGGGTGGGCCTGACAAAATATCACCTGCAGCATATGTCTTGGGGACATGGCCCAAACGTTGCTGTGGACAGACAGGCACAGTCTGCCACAAGTACTCGTACAGCAGTTGTTGGGTTTCGTTGCTTGTAGGCACAACTCCAAAAACAAAAACAGTCGCGTACGATATTATAAGGTTGTTGGTTGTTGGTTCGAGAAAGTTTTGTTCGTATTATGATACTGCTTTGTATGAGGTTGAAAGCCCTGTAATTTCCTGGGTTCAGTCACTGGGAACGTATTTGTAGTACTGGAAGGCGTATGTTAGATAGGAAACCAGGGGTTTTCCAGAGACGAACGAGCTTGGTCTCAGTCTCCGCGTGCACGAAAGGAATAAAACTGCTCTTCTTGTATAGTTAAGCAAGCAACAACACACGTGAGTACCGACGATTACCGACTTAAAGAGCAGACCTGTCGTAGGGATACAAAGTGTCCCACAACCTTGATCTTAACATTTGTGGGTGTGCGTCCACAGAGCCCGCCGGGACCGGAATTGACGCCGAGTGCGTTGAGCGCGGTCGACAAACATGGCCGAAAAAAATGTTGCGATGCCACACACCCACACACAAACAAACAGAAAAACTTAAAACATGGCACCCTACGACCCTCGTATGCGAGCCGTTATGAATAGGCTTTTTTTCCCAGGAAAAACCAAGAAAAATTATAATAGGAGATAAGGCTCTGATCTTGCTACTGCACAAAGTAGGCCTTGCGTGGACCTTCGTCAGAGGTCGACTTTGTCAGGTGGGCGATCGCACCGGCGCAACGGAAAATTGAGACTACTCCTGTGACGAGGCTAGGATTCTGCTGCGAGTGCCGCCCGAAAATTGCTACGTGCAAAAACAAAAGTGACTCGGAACTCAAAAATAGAAAGTCCAAGAGGATGCTCACAGGATGGCGAAAGTCGTGGAGGGTAGAAGAAGGCGTCTAGCTCAGCGGTGACCAGTCCTTGCCGATGTCGCCAAATGTGAAGAAGCTGCAGAGATGTAAGCTGGCAAGAGATGCAGGAATGTCGATGCTGGGTAGGACACGCTGCTTGTGTATCACGATCTTCCTGTGATTGCTCGCTATGCTAAGTGGGATAATAGAGAGAGAGAAATGGCGTAAGCGGGGTGGGCTTCGTCGGAGACACAACTCAGCCCAGTGCCACGGCTATGGTAGTATGATGCATCTATCGTAAACCTCGGAACACGCATGCAAGGAAGGATATCTCTCAAAGTCATGCATGAAAAACCCCACCGGACTAGGTCTCGGGTTGTTCGAGGTCCGCAGCATGGATCGGGTTGACCTCTCCCCTCAAGCTGACTACGGGTACCTCCAGAATCGAGCTGATCACGCCCGATCCTTGAGACCACCCACGGTGTCACTTCAAGAACCTTGACACCTTGACCCTCTTGGGTCTGGCAATTCCTTGCTTAGACGTTGTCAAGGACACAGGTAGGTTCGTATTTCACTTTGATCGTTTATTGTAAAATTATTGAAGGCGCTTGCGCGTGGGTCCCTGAACACATTATTGTTGCTGATCTCACATCAACTTTCAAAGAGTAGGGTTTACAATCTGTGATTAAAAATCTTCAGGGGTGTTTTTGCCCTTTCAAAGGCATCGCGCGGTCTGCACTTCAGAACCGTCGTACGCAATTGAGAAACTTCTTTGCTCGATGCATACGCGGTGTACGTTATGGCCATATTTGGCCCGATTGGGCTGCGGTTTGGGGTCAGCGTTAGGGTTGGGGTTAGGGGTTGAGTTGTGGGTATTCGCCCGTACTTTGATCCCAATAGGAAGCACAATACCTGAACAGCCTCCCAACCTAAAGATACGTACTCACAGATTGTAAAAGGACCTCCTCTCCAATCAAGGAGTCCGTGATCACCCAAAGGTGCTGGAGGCTGGAGCCCTACTTGTAGGTAGATCCGAAAAACCATTAAACAAAAATCAAAATTCGACCGAGAGGCACGACGTTTCCGACCTAAAAATACCCGAGGCGAAGGAGGCGCACACGAAATGGAATCAATGCGCAAACTGAAGTACTGCTACTGTAGCATGGCCGCGGGAATCTACCCAACTACAGCGCAGAGTCCACCCCGTTCCCACAACCAACCAAGTCGTGACTACTGACTACATCGATCATTGTCTGGAGTGTTGCGTGCACCGTACGAAACGCACGGTAGTCGTGAACACAGAGAGGAGTACGCCTGCTGTCTGAGGTGCTGTCAGAGCGAGGACACGCGGACATGCAGTGAAAAAAGAGCAATCGAACCAAAAACTACTATACATATATCATCGATCGCCATGTCCTCCCGTACTGTCTGACAAAGGCGCAGCCCAGGTAATACCCCGTCCCTGACGTTTGCGGGGGTCATTCCCTTTGAAGGGTGTACGACTCGCGACACTACAAAGACCAGTGACGTAAATATCAGGTACATACTACTGCCTCGTACAAAACAAATCCGAAAACAAAACAAATGACTGCTGTGCTCTCGTGATGGTTTGCGCGCCGGTCGTGGGTCTCCGTGGGCCGTCCTGCTGCCGTTCTCCCTGGTCGCCTCGTCGCCTTAGCCCCATCGACCCGCTCCTTCGCACTTGCTCTCGTTGCCACTCCCTTCCAGTTGGTTCACCTTCTCCCCCGTCACGAAAACAAAATGCTCCTCGCACTTGCGGTTCTGATCTGAAAACCAAAATCCTCGCGCAGGGTGAGTTCAATCCGGCTCTTCCCCGCTCGTCGATGCTCTGTTTCCCTCCTCCTTCGTCGTCAAATCCAGCCTCCTGCCACCGCAATAGACTGTGCCATAGTTTGGCCTGTGGTAGTGCCTGCCTCCGCGCACGGACATCCCGTTTGAGCATTGCTGCTTTGCCGCTGTTGCCTAAAACGACGCGCGAAAAAAGCAGTAGATGTCCGTGCCTGACGCACCACGTACGACCCAACTCTACTGTCATACGCCTCGAGGCCTCACGCAGCAGCAAGAAGATATCACTCTGTACACGTGACTTGAAACCTGATACCTAACCCCGCCGCCCCGCTTAATGATGAATATGCAAGTACCTTTTTCCCGGGCCCCCCACCTCTCCCTCCCTCCCTCCCTCCCTCTCTCCCTTTCTGTTACCTTCGTGGTTCGATTTGGCAGAACGACGCAGAAGTTTAGCGTGGTGCAGTTGCACGCGTGAGGGTGAGCCCGGCCTTACACCCGCCAGAAAGGCCTACCCCACTCTCTAGAAGCCTGATAGGACATGCCTTGCAACATGTCTTGCCAAGGCAGGGAGGGGAACGGAGATATATATATACACATCTCCCTGGTTCCCCAGGTATTGATTCGAATCGGGTAGGTCAGCGTACGGCCGTGTACGGTACCAACCCCCCAAGTATCCCACCGTTCAGAGAAGGGGAGTATTGCAAGGATACCTTGGGCTGGGTAATCGATCGATATTTTCCCATGGCTCAGGTAACACGTTCACATTATTAACAAGTGCTGGACCTTACCCACACTTAACCTAGTATGAATATACCACACACTCGATATAGACTGCCAAATTCTACCGTTTGAAACCTCCTTGGGCGGGCGGGCTCTTGGACTCTGCTTTCAACTCGGCGACTTCGAACCCAACTCGTCCGCACCCACGAGTAGAGCTACGTACTATATATTATTCTTCCTTTCTATATCAACCTTTTTACTTGCCTGCTTTCCCACTTCAACCAACTGAACCCGTCGTCAACGCAATGAATGACCCCCTTCCCTATCCCCTCTTTCCAACGCTTCAACACCTCTCCACAATAAATCTCGCTGGCAGCGATGCAACAGCCGGCAGCGAAGCAGGCGAACGCCAACCCCTTTAGCGTGCTCGGGGCTCCCAGCGATGGAGAGACAGCGACCGATGGTCAGCGAGAAGCTGAGAAGAATATCGAGCACGAGGAATGGATGGCGAAAATGGGTCAGCGGCCGCGGTCTCCGACGAAGCAACACTGTAGCAGCAGATCCAGCTTTTCGGGGATCACCGAGGACTTCCCCGTGACCCCCAACGTGCAGAGCTCGCTTTCGGTGACTGCTCCAGTGTAGATCGCGACGGCGGAGCACATTCAAAAGCGCATGCTGGAGGGCACCACCCCGGCACCGTGGGTGCTACAAATGATACTTCCCCCTGATGGAGCTCAAGTTGGGGCAACCCAACAGCAACTGAACCAGGTGAGAGAGCAGAACTCTCTCAACTCGAGCCAAGCGGACCGCACAGAACCTCGAATGTGTTCTTGTTCGCGCTCAAGCTATGTTACGAAGGCTATTTATAGTCGCAGTGCATGTACGTACAAGCATATACAGAGCATAAACAGAACATTTCTGGAAAATTATCTCTATCTACACAGCGGTAAACCCAGCTCAACAAAGCAAAGAATGCAACAAAAGCAATTATTTTCCGAGAAAAAAAGTGTGGCACTATAAGCAAGCACGAAAAGAAATAAAAAAACGCAGAGAACGCAAAAATCGTAGAAGCGACGATGGTTTGTCCTAAACTCGCTGAGCACGAAGCAGATGCTCATACTCAAGTGAACGAAAGACAGAGACTAATGTAAGTAAGTTTTAAAATGTATGCGCCGACAACGAAAGGACCAAATATACATTCTACGACCCATACTCCATCGATTGCGATGCGGCCAGGATCGGAACAACGGGTAATATAGCGAAGACACTCTCTCGGCAGTTTTGTAGCAAATGGTCACGAGGGCGGCGAGGGAGCTTGGTTACAATGGCCTTTGTAGAACCAACCTCAGGCCTGGTGATATGTTTGGGATAAATTTAAAGGAGACCAACCTTTTTCGGTCGTTTTTGGTCATTTTCTAAAGAGCCGTCCAGTGGGTAGCTGTGCGGACGCCCTGCGCGTTGCATGCTGAGAGCAAGTCCGTCGGCTGTCTTGTGTTGCTCTCCTTCGTGAAATGGCACATTGTCGACCGAACAATAAAACGAGGGGTTACCACTCAATAGCAAAAATGTTTCATGTGTGAAACTGTCGGCCTTATTTTGCGTAACGGTCAATAAGTAACTGTGTTTGTGCGACAACACCACGCCAGCACACGTCTGCCTCCTGCTGATGATGGGGCGTTGCTGGAGGTCGGTTTCAGGACAGTCCACGCGCCACTTATTATGTCCGCCCGCGTAGTGGTAGGCTGCTCCTGTTGTGCTCTTTCTGCCGAAATTTCTGAGTGGTCGCGTGTGGTGCGTGGGGGGCTTGTGGATCCCGTGCAGAGGTAGTTTGTCCGACAATCCAGTTATGAGGAGAAGTTTCCACCGTGCACACGGACGGGAAAAAAAAATCTTGCTTTCTATAATAATAATCACACAATAGGCAACGGTCCAATTGTCTACTAAGAGCTTCCTATTGCAGTTGACTGTCTACTGTGGTCCCCAATTTCAACTAATTGAAGCGCATCGAGCTCTGATGTTCAGAAAGTTTTACTAAATAACCCCTACCCGGCCCTATTGTCTAGACAATTCCATTTTATCGGCAACTGTTATGATTCTGCCTTCCGTCTTATTTTTCTGCTTGTTTTTGGTATTAACTCTTCGCTCTTCCATGCAACTTCCTCGCCCTCCCCCCCGTTGCGGGTGGCATGGCGATGACTTTCGTTGGCGATTTTTTCCTGCCCCTTAGGGCTAGGCCTTCCTCTCTTCCTTTTTTACGTACCTTGCCGGCTTCGTTGCCTCGCCGTTCAGAGGTGTGAGAGTGGGCTAGTGTTATGATACTGCCTTGAATGAGGCTGAGAAATCCCGGTAAATACCTGGGTTCAAGTATTAGGATCGTATTTGTAGTATTTGGGAGGCGTATCGTACGTGGAAAACCAGGGGTTTTCCCGGCGAGGCGCGAGCTCGGCTCTTAGTCTCCGCGTGCACGTAAGGAATATAACTGTTCTTCTTCTATATCTAAGCAACCAAGACACGTGGGTACCAACGAGTACCGGCTTAATAGGAAAACTTGTCCAGGGATGCAAATTGTTCCGCCCGCTGATCTTGACACCCATCTCCGGAATCAATGATGCAGACAATTCCTATTAATGGACCTTGTCCTAATTTCGTAGTTCGGCCAATTTTAATTAATAGACCGTCTCCTAAAACAATGGTCTCGAAAATCCTGTTAGTAGACCTAAATCGACTGTCCCGACAATTCTCCTAAATCAATAGTCCCGGCGGTTCCAATTCATAAACAATCTCCTAAATCAATTGCCCCGACAGTTTCAAATAATAGACAGCCCCCTAAATCAATGGTCCGGACAATTTCAATTATTAGACTGCCGTGTCACGGCGAGCAGGGGGCATTTCACCATATTTTATATTTTATTTGTGAACCCGGAGTTGTATTACCTCGGAGGGATAGTATAGAAGGGGATCAGCTAAACGTGCGTGGGGCTGGGAGAGCTGGGTATGTCGATCACTGGAAAGCACGGACTTGAACCAAACTGAGAACATGTGATGAACTTGGGAATCCCTGGCACGAAACGCTTGCTCTAAACGCACGGAACGCTCGCCCCGAATGCTTGGAACGTTATCTGCACGCTCGTGAGTCACCCGCCTGACCTACCCCTCCGATTTGTCATGATCTCCGGGGACCCACACAGGTCAGACTGTAGAATGAAATGCATGCTTTAATACGATGTCTCACGCAATAATAGGACAACAATACACAGGTGTGCAAGATCGTGATGCGCATAGGGTCGATCGTGATGCGCCATAGGGTCCCTTCCCGTAACATGGCTCCCCTGCCGGGAATTGAACCCGGGTCTCATGAGTGAAAGTCGCATGTCCTAACCGTTGGACTACAAGGGACTATCGCTTGCTACGCTTAGGACCGCTTCTTCCTTCGGTCGCATGCTTGCTTACCGGCATCAATTGCTGTGTGCTTGTATACATCCTCCGCCGCTTTATCGAAAATAATGTTTGCATCTCTAATATGGACGTTCACCAACAATATTGCTGGTACCCGGAGAGATTTGTACCACTTGTACAATCTATTTTCAAGCCGAACCCGTGACGCATACCACCGCTTCAACAACCAGGCAGTGTTGCTTGCTGTGCTTGCATGACCACTTCTTCCTTCGATCGCACGCTTGTTTACCGGCGTCAACTGTGCTGGTACACATGCTCCATCGCATTATTGAAAATAATGTATGCATCTCTAATATCGATGTTCACCAACACAAACAACAGTGCACCTTTCGGTGAGATTCATACCACTTGTACAACTTCATTTTTCAAGTCAAACTCGTGATGCACACCAACGCTCCTTCCACATGCATATAGGTACGTGTTACGGTGGTATTCCAAGGATCCGAGGGGTTTCCAGAAGTGGGCAAGGCATGTAGGCAAAGGGGACAATGCGAATTGAACCTGGAGACGGTAGGGATGTGAGCAGACGGTCACAACCCTTTTCCACCCCTTCAGCTTCTTATATAGCTCATCCTGCTGCCGGCAGTGCCCCCCTACACCAGAGGAGTACCGACTGAGACAATTAGGAGATGGCTCAGGCGTATGTTCCGCAAGCCGGGTGGAACGACGGGAATGCAGGTGGCAGTCTTTGCATCGAACTGAAAGAGCTTGAGTGTGTGCACTTGTGACGGACGGCCTAACGGCCCTGTTTGTTCTGAGAGCGAATAAATACATGATGGTTTGGAGGTGGGTACATCTGAGCAGCTTTTCGAGGAATATAAGCTATCTCGGCCGGAGAGCCCGACGAGATTACGCCTTCATGCATGACACGCGCACCGCTCGACTCTATGACATGGTGTCCAATCCGAGAATCGAACTCACCGCCCCTCATTGGACCACATGACGCCGCTGCGCAGGGAGTTGTTGCAGGACGTCCTAGGCGACCATTTGGGCACGTATGATGAACTCTTGTCCACCGAACTGGTCGAGGTGCCGACCATAGACGGCTCTTTTATTCAAATCGAGGCCCGCAAGGTATCCGCGACTGAATCGCTGAAAAAATTAGTACGCGAGGGGTTACAGCAGTCGGGATCCAAGGAAGCAGCCGAAGCGGCGCTGCACGCCGTGACGGTAGAGGGCACGGAAGCGTGGAAGACCACCGCGCGCCGGCTGGTGGTGCTATACCGGGCTTTGACGGCCGACCCGGTCCGTCCTCATATGTCAGAAGCGACATTTGTTTGGAGATATATCACGGAGGCGCAGCTGACGGACCTCCTGGAGCGCCTGGTCCAACTATTGTTACCAAGTGCGTTCGATCAGTCCGGCTTGCAGGGGGTGGTGCACGAGCGATTCCTGCGTATACATGAAGAGATCCGGCCGCTGCAGGTAGATTTCTTGAACCCCTTGGGTGCTCCCATGGTGGCTAGGGGCGAGAAGACCGAGGCATTTTATGTGGGAATGGTCGCCCTCGTGTCCACTCGCCGCTCGGTGTACCAGCAGCCCCCCCGCGATTCACTAAGGGGAAGCTTCGGGACGTCACAGCGCCTCGCATTTGTAGGTGCCGAGTCAATGGCAAGTACGCGGCACCTTTTCCGCCAGTCGCGCGCCGATATAGCCGCGCTCCTCGGGGGGGCAGCTTCCAAGGGAAAGAGCAAGGACGGGTTGGCCGCGATGGGTCGGTACGAGAACGGCTTCGACGAGTGGAGCCGCGGCGCCGTCGGAGCGATCACCAACCAGACACCCTCCACGCCGGGTCAGCACGGGGGTACCCTTTGGGAAGTTTGGGAAGGAGCGTCCCTCTGCGCGCCCCCCTCGCGTGCAGGGGCCGCCCCGGGGGAGCAATCAAGGTACGGGAAAGGAGTGGAGCACCGGGTCCGCGCGGCCGTCGGGGTTGCCACGGGCAGACGCCCCACGCCAGGAGCGTGCCGCGTTCCTGTCACGGCATAAGATTTGCTTCGCATTTGCATTTCAGGGAGCTTGCCCCCGCCACGACTGTCCGTTTAACCATGATAACACCCTGATCCCCGCGGGCTACTTCAAGGCTCACGCCAGCAAGAAGCGTGCTACGAGCCAGAGCGAGGGGGGACGCGAGGTGTCGCGCCCTAAACGCAGGTTGTACGCCCTGTCCGACGAACAGGTCGACCTTGTAGCCGCATACTTCGACGAGGACATGGAATCGGCAGGCGGCGAGGGCGACGACGCGCGGGACGCCTGAATGCGCGCCCCGGGGAAGCACTTGCCCCCGGGGAACAAGGTGGGTGCGTCAGTTCCCCCGCCGGACGCGGACACGGGGGTCGATGATAAGTTGGCAGCGACTCGGAACGGGCAGCAGTTGTGGGTCCACGGCAGGCTCTGGGACCCTCGGAGAGTGGCGGGGCGCATCTCGGTAGGAATACTCATCGATACAGGCGCCGGTGGGGGCAACTACATTTCGCTGGCGTTTAGGAACAGTGTCCAGTCATGGGGGGGCAGCGCAGGACGGCGTAAGCTTAGCCGTCGCGGTAGGGGTTCCCTGCAGGCTGCGAACCCGGCAGGTAACAAGGTCCCCGGCATGGAAATTGTGGGATCGACGGTGTTGCCTATTGTGCTGCCCCCGGAGGATGAGGCCCGGAACATCTCGGTAAGGATTGTGCGGGACTTGCCGTACGCCTTTATTTTGGGGGCCAGTTTGTTTCGGTCGCACAACAGCGTCATCTCGCTCGGGGAAGGCAAGGGGTTCCAGCCGTCGCCCGGGGTTCCGTGGGTGCCGTTTCAGCCGCGGAGCGCGGCCACGAAGCATTCCTGGGACCGGTACTGTGCAATGCAACCCGCTGTTGATGGACTCACACCCGCCTCTTCCCCTCCGTTAGCCCCAGCGCTGCCGGTGTGTTCCGTGGGCCAGGCAGCATGGGAGGATGACGGGACGTTGCAATGGGAGTTGCGACTGTCGCGTCGGGTGGAAGTTGCGGGATTTGTGGGAATCGCGGTCGAGGGATATGTAAAGGGCCCCCAGCCCAGCGAACGACAGTTGGTCCTGATCCAGCCGGTGGAGAAGTATGACACGGACAGCGGAGCGGTGGTGGGGATGGCGAGGGGGGTACAATGGTGGGAGCCGGGCACGCCGTTGTACTGTGAGGTGGTCAACACGGGAAGGGCGGCCGTGGTAGTGCGAAGCGGGCACCCGATTGCGAAGGTCATCGCGCTCAAAGTAAGGGATGAAGATCGGTTCCGCGCACTGTTCGTAAACCCCCCCCCCCCCCCTGACCAACTCTCGAAGCCGTCCGACATTCCTCCGCCTCCCCCCGACCCGAACGACGACGAGACCCCGGCGCGCGGGGTGGTGCTGATGCCATTCAGAGAGAGGTTAAGAAGCTAGCGCAGGCGGGGATTATTCGCAAATCCACATCAGCGTGGGCCGCTCGATGCGTGACTGTTCGTAAGAAGGACGGCACTTTGCGGCTGTGCCAGGATTACCGCCCCCTTAATAGCCGCGTGAAGACTGATAGTGGTGGCTTGGGCGATATGCAGGGCATCTTTCAGCGGCTGGCCGGTAGCGGGTGGTTTACTTCGATTGACTTGGCGTCCGGGCTCTTTCAGCTCCCAATCGCGGAGCCGGATCGCCATAAAACAGCTTTCCGGGACGCGTTCGGGCAGCTGTGGGAATATGACCGGTGCGGGTTCGGCCTGAAGATACTACCACCGGCCTTCGCTAGCATGGTCGCCGACTTGCTGGGAGATTTAAAGGGTGACGGAATGGAAAATTATCTCGACGACATTCTGATCTACAGTGCAGATTTCGATCGCCACCTTGCCCTCATAAAAGCGGTGCTCACCCGCTTGCAAGGGGCGGGGCTTTAGGTGAACTTCGCGAAGTCTAAGTGGTGTTGCGCGAGTTGGGAGTTTGTGGGCATGGTAGTGGCCCGACAGGGCGTGAGGCCGGCGGAGTCCAAGATTACAGCGGTGGCGGAGCTTTCCCCGCTCACGACGGTCGAAGAGTTGCGCGCGTTCCTTGGCATGACGGGGTACTTGAGGCAGTTTGTAGAAGGATACAGAGTTTTAGCGGCACCACTAACGGACATACTGCGCAACAAGGCCTTTGCCTCTAAACGCTGCCGACGCTCCCTGATCCCGTGGTTGGAACTGCACCAGCACGCTTTCCTGGCCCTCAAGTCCGCCTTAACGTCGTTCCCCATCCTAGCCTTCCCCATTTGGGACAAGCCGTTTGTGCTACACACGGATGCCAGCGCCGCGGAGGCCCGTGCCTCCCTAACGCAGGAGAACGAGGGGGCGGAGCGACCCCTCGCCTTCGCAAGTCACCGGCGGTCGGCGACCGATTCACGGAGGGGGGCCACGGAACGGGAGTGCATGGCGGTACTGTGGGCAGTGGCACACTTTAGCCCGTATTTAGCGGGTAGACCGTTCACGCTCGTCACTGACTGCTCCACGCTCACATGGCTGTTCCGTAGCCGCAACCTCAATCCCAAGCTGTACCGCTGGTCGCTGCGCCTGGCCGAGTATGACATGACCATACGATGGAGGGCGGGCGCGTCCCACCAGCTTCCAGACGCATTGTCTCGTCTGCTCAGACCAGGTCCAGCCGCGGATCCCATCGATGATTCATTTCCCGACGACGCGACCTCCGGCGAGCCGGATGCGTACGTCGGGCCGCAAGTGCCGGTGTTGAATGGTTTCCCCTTGAGAAATCTCGAGCCGTCGAAGGAAGGGGTGGTAGACCCGGGAGGGATGCGCGAGAAGAGAGTCGTGACCACGCCGCACGCCACCGAACCATGCTTGCAGAAAACACGCACACCGAGACCACGCCCGCCCGCTGCACCCTCGCTGCTTGGGGCCGTCGTTGATAGTATCCCTCAGACTCACAGCGGCGCCGTCTCCCTACAGACATCGGGGGAAGAGGGCCTGACTGACAGACAACTGGGCACGCTCGCGTTTCACGACAGGCTTGCCACGGTAGGGGTAGGTATGCCGGCGGTGGCGCTTCGGCGATCGACGCGTGCGTCCGCGCCGTCCGTGCGGCTTCGTCCGCTGCCCGACCACGTAGCTCCAGCGGTGCGGGCACCTCGGTCGGCCCCGGCCCCTCCTTTTCGCACGGTGTCGGCGGGGGTGGCCGGGCAGCGTCCAAGAGGAGGCGGCGATGCAGAAAAACAGACCTCGTCGGCGGTGGCGCCAACAGGTCGGAAGATGACCACGACGGGACCCGGAGGAAGCTCGGGGGCCCCCACGAGGGGGGAAAGGTTGCCGCTTACTTAGCGAGCAGCCGCCGGAACGGGCCGTGGTGGAGCGGGCTATCCACGCACTGCGAGACGTGCCGGGCTTGGTGAGACGGCAGAAGGAAGACCCGCTCCTCGGTAAGGTTAGAGAAGCACTTGGGGGCGAAGTAGAAACGAGGCCGGGAGAGCGGATGGGCGAGAAGGAGGTGGCGAGGTATCTCCTCGACGACCAGGACCTAGTATGGTACGAGGTAGAACAGAGCGGAATCCTAATAAGGCGCACGTCGGTCCTAGCCGTTCCAGGCGTTTTGGTAGCCGACGTGCTCGCGTTAGTACACTGCCAGCACGGACACCCAGGGGTCGGCAGGACGCTTTCACTACTGCGCGACCGCTTCCATTGGCCGGGGATGTGTAGAGATGCAAGGGAGTATGTCGTGTCGTGCGGGTGACGGCGTCGGAAGCGAACACGTAGCCAGCGTATAGCTATGCTGCCTGCCAGGTACCTCGAGCCATGGGAAGTCCTGGAGGTAGACTTGCTGAGGATCCCCAACACGTCCGAGACAGGCAACGAGTACTTGTTGCTGGTGGTAGACAAGGCATCTCGGTTCCTGTTCGCATACCCTCTCCCCTCGAAGGAGGCCCAAGGGATCGCACGCCTTCTCTTGGACCTGTGTCTAACGTTCGGAGTGCCCTCGTTTATCCGTCAAACGCACCATGCCAGATCCGGCCCTGCCTTCGGCAATGACCCCCTTCCAGCTCTTGTTTGGCCGCAGCCCGCGCACGTCCCTCGACATGTTAGTGCCTCAGATGGATGATACGGAGACCACGGGAGGCTTCGAAAACTTTATCGAAGAGAGCCGGCACAACCTACGGGAGGTCAGGGAGGCACTCGAGAGGATACACGAGGGCAGGGAAAAGGCGCGGCAACGCCGCAACGCATTGATTCAGCGACCATCGGCGGGCACTCGAGTCGTGACGGGCGACCTCGTCCTGGCGAGGGAGAGCGACAGCTCGCTCCACCGGCAGGGCATGGGGCCTAAACTGGTCCATGAGAAGTGGACTGGTCCGTGGAAGAGGGTAGAGGTAGTGATTGAGGGCCTGAGCGTCGTCATCGAGATGGAAGGCAGGACGATGCGCTCCAGGACGGTCTCTGCTGCGTCGCTGAAGCCATTCTACACGAGACCGTCTGATCTTCGGCACCCCATGGAGGATGAGTTCGCGCAGATGGCGTGGGGAGCGGACCTGGGGCTCGGAGGGCACTCGACTACAGCAGCGCCGATGTACACGCTACTGGACAGGAGGCGGGTGGTCAGCGCGACCGGGGTCGCGAGATGGGAGTACCGAGGCCGGTACCTCGACGGGGTGGCGTCGGACTGGGTCTCGGAGGCGGAGTCACTGGATAGCTTCACCCCGCTGCAGCTGGACACGTTTCACGCGTTGTGGAACTTGTACGATCCGAGCAGCGAGCGGAGCCGCCACGCAGACCGAGACGAGGGGGCGAGGAGACGCCCCGCGCTGAGTAGAAAGAAGGCGTTGAGAATGTTCCCGATCGGCACGAAAGTCATTAATCCGGTCGAGGGCGGAACGGGGCGCGCGGGGCGACCCGGACAGGTCTATGACTTTTACTCGCCGTACTGGCGCGTCCGTTTCGCCGACAACGATTGGGAAGAGCTGACGGCATCAGAAATGCGGAGGTTCGGAGTGTGAAGGCGAGGGCGGGGCCGCGGGCGCGCCATCTCGCGCATGGTTTCTCCTTCTATCCTCCCCCCCTCTCTCTCTCTCTCTCTTCTCTTTGCTTTCTCTCTCTCTCTCTCTTCCTCTCTCTCTATCACGTCTGCACGCGTGTCCGCGCCAGTGTCTTTCGAGCGGTAACCGGGTATCCGGAAACACTAACCCACTTAGCTCGGCGACGGCAACACAAGTTTACAGGAGTTCTTTGTTTTGATAGGCGCCAGGTGATTGCTATGTTGAAGTCATGCAAAAAAGACCCTGTCATCTCGCATTACCGTCGCGATCTGTGTATCTATGGCGGGAGTAGGGGACAACAGGAGACTATTGTCCGAAGGAACGGGGTTCCGTCCGATCTCTGACATTCTGTTTTTGCCTAGTTTTCACCTTGGGGGCGCGACGATTATGATATTTCTATCGATTGGTACAAATAGGGTTAAGTGGTGCGGGTATTGTACGCCGGGGGAACGGTAGCGATTTTAGGAGTCAAGTGAGCATTCAGGAATATAGTCGGAGGGAACGTAACAAGGTACGCCGCGTTAAGAGAGCAAGGCGACGCCTGTATTGTGCGTACTATTGATAGGGGAAAGCCTTTCCTATCAGGAAAACAAGATGGGTCGGGTTTTCTGGGTTTGCTTCCCTCAGTTTGGCGGGCAGAGAATACCGCGGGTCCACCGTCTAGGATATCGGGTGGCTCGCCTTACCCGGCGGAATCAGCTGGGGAGGATGTTACGGTGGTATTCCAAGGATCCGAGGGGTTTCCAGAAGTGGACAAGGCATGTAGGCAAAGGGGACAATGCGAATTGAACCCGGAGACGGTAGGGATGTGAGCAGACGGTCACAACCCTTTTCCACCCCTTCAGCTTCTTATATAGCTCATCCTGCTGCCGGCAGTGCCCCCCTCCACCAGAGGAGTACCGACTGAGACAACTAGGAGATGGCTCAGGCGTATGTTCCGCAAGCAGGGTGGAACGACGGGAATGCAGGTGGCAGTCTTTGCATCGAACTGAAAGAGCTTGAGTGTGTGCACTTGTGACGGACGGCCTAACGGCCCTGTTTGTTCTGAGAGCGAATTAATACATGATGGTTTGGAGGTGGGTATATCTGAGCAGCTTTTCGAGGAATATAAGCTATCTCGGCCGGAGAGCCCGACGAGATTACGCCTTCATGCATGACACGCGCACCGCTCGACTCTATGACATACGCACGCACACCAACGCATCGTCCAAATGCCAGCACATACCACACTGCTGCAACGTATAGATAACTGAAAAGTCTTGTTCTACTCGACATTACTGGATCGCCTACGCCAGTTGAAAACTTTGAATGCCCCCGTCTTCGAACTACCAGAAAACTCCCCTAATGGGTCGACAGCGACACGACAGACCAACAACCATCAAACGCCGGTAGGCTAGCTCTAAATTCTTCAGCCATTCTTAGACTTTAGTTTCACGTTGGGACCAGCGGATCAGGAGACCAACCATATAGACCTGTCGGAATAGGTTGGGTTTTATGAAACACCAAGATGTGGATACCATGTCCCCGGTAACAACACGCCTACGCATATAGTCGAAAACCCAGCTCCTTCAAGATTCCATTTCTGGGAGCGTTCGCTCGGTTATGTCAGGAGACCGCCATGAACCATACATCGCCGGGGAAGCCACCGGTCCACATCTGCTCAACGGATCCGTTGGGGTGGCCCCGCTGCCTGATGAAACGTCCGGGCGGGATTCCAGAAACCCCGCCGGGTCGTCCATATGTCCCGTCGAACCGTCGTCCCGGGACCGGAGGGCAGGAGGAGTGATGCTTCCTCCTCGCCCTCTTCCTCACTTCTCTCAGAGTTCTCCTTATCCTGTCCTGTCATCAGACCATCGTCTGAGCCCTTTGTCACGTCATCACTCAGCCGTCGTAGTTCAACAGACAGAACACCCTGTGTCCACAGAGAGACGTTGGATCACGACCCACCGGCGGTAACATAGTAGGAACTCTTAAAGACAAGTAAACATATGTGTGTGTTCTTCACATTAAACCGTTCTTCTACTCGTCGACATCCATCAAGCCCGGTGTCCGTGCTGATTCTTCACCCTAGAAAGATACGAGCTCGGTGGTAACAGACTACGACACAGAGATAACACACCGTAATGCATTAATAGCCTACGCAATACCATGCCTTCGCACTAGGTGCGGCCGACACAACATACACACATACGCCAGCAACCAAAATACACCAAAAAGAAAGAGGAGCAACGAAGAAACCAACCGAAAAAGGAAAGGACAAAAATCCCAAACAAATAAATCAAATGGGAAGCCAAAGCTCAGACACATACCCTGAGCATGAGCCAAAATGGATGTGCATGGGGGAAGAAACAGGAAGGAAAAAGGGACATATAAACCATTGCTTCTGTCTTTAATTTTATTATAAATATTATATATCGGTATTATTACTTCCAGGACTAAAATACGTATACAAATAAATAAACCCCTTTACTTAAGTTATTGTTATAGAGAACATGCATAGTTAACTTTATTTTCAAGATAAATCAAATGCATACAAAAATAAAGGGCAAATGCCAAACTCAGGTATACCTGATCCGTTTAAGCCAAAATCAGGTACGTTATAAAACTAAGTAGAAAACGCGGGCCACGAGCGGTGTGATGTCCATGACAATCGGCTCAGGGACCATAAGTAGGGGCCCAGACATATATATATATAGGGTTAGGGTTTTCTTCGGGCGAGCTACAAAACCAAACACCTGATAATAGGGCATAATAGTGGGAAAAAATTCGAAGCAGGAATGCTGGTCCAGTCCGAATTTCTTATTCGTCAAAGGTACGATGTATACTGATTTCAGTATAAGCGCTACCAAATTTCTCATTTTCCTGTCATTTACTCTTACAGTGGGCTCCTTTACCTTTGTTCTGGTAGAGGGAAAGATTTTGTTTTCAGCGTCAAAAGTCGACTTCATGTAATAGTGCATATATGTTCGAGATAAAATCCGATCACGAAACGGTTTCTCACGTTGGACTACCTGGTGCTTTCCGGATAGACTGACAGTGCCGGTATATTTGTTGCAGGTGAAGGGCTGCAGGGGTGTCGTCACAAAGATAGGCAACAAAAAACTAGAAAATACATTCTGTCCGTACTACTGCAGCTAGCTGCTGCTCTAGAATTTTATCTCTGACGACACAGAACGATCACACATGAAATACTCAACGCCACGTGACCGATGGAAGTGGTATCTCGTATAATATACTACTATGTTGAACATGGATGCATGGAGAGTTGTCTGGTGGTGTAAAGCACACTGCACTTTAGACAACACACAAAACGCAGAGTCTACGTCGCACTCGGTCTTCTCCAAAAAAGCATAAAGTACACGGAAAATGTCAAAACGTGTTTTAAGAAGAAGACGATTTCAATCGCAAAATGTATATTCAGCAGCAGCCAGTGCTACACCAAATCCTTCATGTTAGGCCATGGTAAACGTCAGTGGCAACTACAGTAAAGAAAATCGCCTCTGCGACCACCCCAGCCATATTTAAAGTCCTCGTACGACCCATGGACCGACGGGAACGTGCAAGGAGGAAATTCAATTGTCCTCTGCTTTTCGACGAATACGTTTTCCGTCCCTGGGCCAGGGTCAGCAGGCACGATACGCCGTTGCTCGTCCAATTATGGGTCCAGGGTCGATCTGAGACCACCCACCCTTGCGGTGTGTGCACTCCTGGCAACCTCTGGATTCCCCCATCGGTGTACGACCGCCATCCCCTCCGCTCACCCCCCCCTGGCGATATCCACCCGCAATGCGCGGACTCAGATCGTTGCCCCTGCCTCTACCGTCCCGGCCGCGACCATGGATGATGCCAACGAATCCCGCTTTGAGGGGTTGGGAGCAAACATTTGAGGCGTGGCCACGGCAGTGCTTGAAATCGTGGTCAGCGCTTGCTGCGTCACCCCCCTGACGACCCCGCGGCGACTTTCATGATTGGGAGCTATCCGCGTTTCTCAGACACCGAAGCATAGCTTTGAGGCTGGCTGGCCATCTTCCTGTTGATGGTAATGACGAATGGAGAGTGCAGAAATACCGGCGGTGGCCCTGAATATGAGGGACGCAACAAGAAGGCGACAATAGTGTTGCCGCGACAGCGGTGATTGGTTGTGGCCCGAAAACGACTTCGAAGCGTGTCCGCAGATTCAAGTGAGCAGCCACTCTTGTACATCCGAAAGGTACGCGCATTTGACCCAGTTTGCATACCACAGAATAGAAGTTATATAACTACAGTACCGCTATCTATTTGTTCAAGAAGGCTAGCTAGCCATCTCCCTGCCAACAAGAGTACTCCCCATGTCTTAGCACGACTCGTAACCGAGAGTAGGCTGCCAACACGCGCACCGAAGTTTGCGCACCTCTACATCTTGTTTGGATAGTTTTACAAACCTCTACATCCATCCGCCGCTCACCAGTATATCCCTGTCGCCTGGTCGCATTAGACCCGCGACTTTGTCATCCTGACCAAGGGCGAGGCCGATCCACTCGTTGCCTGCTCTGGCTCCACCTGCAGCGTCGTCACCTTCATCATCAGTGTTATCTGGCAATGGAATGAAAAATTATACGGTCCACGCCAGATGAGCATATAAGACAGTGAAACCGAAGTCTTAATCACACGCAAGGGCTACACAATATCGTTCGCTTGCATCAGAAATGTCAGACTCCACCACACGCAAAAAAGTAGAATATTTACACGCATGCTGCCATCCTTACGTTAGAGCTCCAGCAAACGAGCAATGACTCACCTGCTCGCTTTGCGGTGTTCCCCGTAGGAAGGTCCTCGTTGTTGAAGTCGCCATTGCCTCCGCACCATCGTCCAACGGTCGCTTGTAAGATTCCGCCTGCGGATGATATATATGCCCCGCAACGCTAAATCATCGAAAGACGCAGGTTCAGCAGACTCTGGCCGTGTTTTGTCTTGGCGTACACGCCCCCCCTCCCTCCCTCCCTCAACCAACCCTCCTCCTTCCTGAGCGGCACGCTCGCCTCTACGGCTGCATCAAGTCCCTCGTCACCGTCTGCTGCGATTTCCTGCAGGTGAGGATAGGGCGCCGATTCCGGGCGCTGCGCCCCGGCCTGCGGCAATAGATATCTCATGTCGTTTCGTGCAACGCTTGTTCGTCGCTTGCCTGGCTTTCATGACACAGGTATTGGCGGCGACCTGGCGTACAGGACGAAGGCACCTAATACTGTTTCCCTCATGATCTTGACCGCTCCCCACAGCCCGACCCAGCTGCGTCCGAGCTTCCTCGTGACAGAGAGCGTCACGCGCGGAGAATAGCTGATGCTGTACAGGCGCACTTGTTTCGCGGATAGGGCGTAGACGAGACCTGTTTCGCGGAGAGGGGCGTAGACGAGGGCGGGAAGGACGAGGGTACTTCTCTGTGTAGCACTTGAGGGGCGCTGGGCGTTACGGTTACGTATTGCAGTACCGACATATTCGATGATAGAGCTTTGACCGGCCACCGTATTTCCTCGATAATTCTGGGTTTTAGCCAAAATCAGGTATACATGGTCACGTTTCGGCCAAAATCAATTACACGCTAAAAACAAGTACAAAACACACCCCTGGAGCTGGCCAGGCTGACATCGTATATACATAAACATTTTTTATTTTATTCAATTCTCTCCCCTTACCAGGAACCACTTATTGGACGGTCTTTCCCCCTTTACCACAGATAGATTATACACACGTATGACAGCTTAAGGATATACATGGGGGGGGGGCGTGACCGTGGCTGAGACTCATATATATTATATATATATATCCTTAACCTAGAGTAGAATGCAGTAATCGCAACGCTGCTCTCTCTGACTACACCACCGCTCTGGGCGCTGGGTCAGGTCGCCAATGGAACTAGACGTTATGGCCCACTGGTAGACGAGTTCAGGCTATATTTGGTCGTGAATGGCATGCAAGCACACTCGTTGCTCGCCTGTTCGCCTATCGCTCGCTGTGCTTGTGTGCATGCCTCGTCGCATATCACATGAATGCTCATTCACCAACGAATGCATGCATGCCTTTCGACGACCAAACATATCCTCGAATTCAAACGCCAGCGAATTGTATCGAACGGAATCTCGGAGACCCCACCCTCAACCTAGAGTAGAATGCAGTAATGGCAGCGCTGCTGCTCCCTGACCAAACCACCGCTCTGGGTGCTGGGCAGGGTCGGGTCTCCGAGGTTCCTTTCAGTACAATCTGCTGGCATTAGAATTCGAACATATGTTTGGTCGTCGAAAGGCATGCATGCATTCGTTGGTGAACGAGCATTGATGTGATATGCGATGAGGCGTGCATACAAGCACAGCGAGCGATATACGAACATACGAGCGGCGAGTGTGCTTGCATGCGGATCGAGTTTTTTAAATAATGGAATTGTCCGAAGAAATGATTTGGAAAATGTCCAATAATTGTATTAGTCTGAACAAATGATGCCTCGTGCTTTCTAAAAATTGAAGTTGTTCAGACAAACGATCTCCGAGACCGCTAAGTGGAACTGTCCTGACAAATGACTCCACAGGCTGTCAATGAATTGGAATTGCTTGAGCAACTCATTTCGGGTGATCTACATGAATTGGATTTGTCGGGGCAACTGCTTTGGGAGACCGTCCATTATTTTTGGAACGGGAAATATTCGTATAGGGATACACTTCTCGACGTTTTAGCCAAATGGGGGCATAGGCAAAACGCGCCCGCGGGAGGCGTGCCCACGTGCCCCAACCGGCTCCGAATTCAATTCTGAAGCGCTGACAAGGTGCCCACAGTCCATGCCGAGCACGCTCGCCTTTTTGTTTTTTTGGGGCACGTTGTTGGAGCTGACGGCATCGCCGCGCAAGATGGGTCTAACGAAATTCCCCTTTTGACCAAATAGTGCGCGGGTATTGCCCGGCAACTCTACTAAATGAATGTGGTACCCCCGCGTGACCCCGCGTGACCACCATCTCAACCCCCTTCGACCGAGTCCACTACCCCGCGATGACCACCTGTCACAGCCCCAGAAACAGGTATGAACACTTGTACATGTCACCCTACTGAGCAGCCCGAACCCTGGGATTGAGGCAATTTTTCGCTGTGCCGCGGTGGGTTGCTGTAGGAGGGAGGCAGTGCGTTCAAATATACACATAATCTTTGTTTGCTACATAGCGTCGGTTGCCCCAATGGTTTTGTGGTTAACCTCGAGTGCCACTACTGTGAGGTTGACACGTGACCTCCAATCAACCCGACCTCGTTCAGATTTGGACCTCATTTGCAAAAATAGGAATAGTAAACTATGTAACTGCCGACTGAGAGCGCACAGCGTTGGTAGGCTCAATTCGACGCTACTATTGCAGTCGGTGAGGCAAGGAAGGGCTGAAGTTTTCTCTCTCGCCATAGAAAGGCCTGCCGAGGCACGAGGCGTAGCGGCGAGGGGGGAAGGAGAGCCTGCTGCTGCTGTGTGACACCGGGTCTGAGTTGCGACTATTATTTTAATAGGAAGGGCAGAGACGTAAGGGAGAAGATAATGGATGAGATGGACGAAAAGAGTAACTGGTACATAAAACTACTTACTTAGATCTCGATCTCTGAGCGTGCTCGGTTGGTATATCCCTGGCCTCTCAGAGCTCACACTTGGAAATCGCCTCCTTTTATTACTTGCCGGACCTTTCCAGCGGGTCTTTGGTTTCTCAATTGCTCTTCGTGCTTTCGGTCCTTCTTTCCGTTTTTTTTCTTTCGTTTCGTGTGCGTGCGTGTACTCCGAGCACGGTTCCGCGGGCGAAGCCGGCACCGTCGCGGGTGTACTAGCGGGTAGAGGGGGAGTTGCAAGGAGCGCGGTCACCGCTGTCGTGCCTAGGCGTCGCGTGTGCCTCGAGACACGAGGGATGCATCAATAGGCTCTTTCTGGCCTCCATTTGTTTGTGATTGTTTATAGAGTACGTACGACTATTTAAGGGTCGTTCGGGATTGTAAGATAATATTCAACTGGTGCTTATTTTTGCGACGGGGCTGAAATCACAAGAGGGAGGTACCCCGCATGAGCACCAACATTGTCGAGCTGGCGAACGAGGTCCACGGTGAGCACCGGGCTTCACGCGAGGCGGGCGACGGGGCTCACTGTGGAAGAGAGGGAGGAAAGCTTTACCCGGACCGAATCGGTGGCGAGATGGTCGCGAGAGGGGCGGGCGGCATACGAGGCTGAGACAAAAGCTCTGCTGTTTGATTTTTTCTTTTTTTCATTTTTTCTTCCTGACTGGTGTAAGGTGTTCCAATCAGGGACGACGATTTTTTTTCTTTCAGAAATTTTCGGTTTCATTTTCAGGGTGTGTCTAAACAGAATCGAAAAGCTCAATCGAAAATCGAATTCATTTCGATTTCCATGAAAATTTGCCGAGGTGTCCAAACAGAATCGAAAAGTGAAAATAGAAGTCCAGGGAAAAAGCAACGGAGAGCACAACCTGCTAGGCCGTTCGCATCTGTGCACACAGGTTCGTTTGGATCGTTCCAGCAGCGACGGTTACAAGTTGTAGAGGGTTACGTATATCTTCGCAGGCGTTATTATGAATTATGCCGTGTGTTCATGAGAGTTTGAGCACTCCGTTTTCTGCTCCGAGCCTCCGCTCTCTCTCCCCTCCTCTGTCCTCTAATACAACGATTATAAAGAATCTCATCAGACCACGTGGTGGTCAGGGCATCCAGGCGTAGACTCTACGAACACGCTAGTGCTTGAACGCTTGAGGTCTGGTACCAGAAGCGCACGATGCCTTCGAAGGGATCAGCTCAACAAGAGCACGATTCTCCGAGTGAAGTTGAACAGCTGAGACGCCAGGTCAAGTTGGCGATGGAGAACAGCGAGGCGTCGATGCTGAACGCCATGAGGGAAATGATGGCCGAATCTGCCTCTATCGCGCCCTTTGTCCTTCAAACGCACTCCTGTGCCATCGTTTAGTCGGCTAAAATCTGAGTTCAACCCCTGGACGAGAGACGCTCGGTATTACGCCAAAGGAGTTGGCTTCTTGTCTTCTTTCGTGTCGGATCCACCGCAGTACATTCCCGTAGGGGAATTAGACACCGAAAACTCGATGCTTGTCGCTAGGGGGTTGAGAGCCGCCAAATTGTGCACAGACATACACTGGCGTGGAATTTCCTGTCAACAGCCCTCAAAAGCAAGAGCGATAACAGTATTTTCCACCGGTGTACCTCGGCGAGGCAAGCGTGGGACGCTCTCCTTGTGTGGTACGGCCCTCAGACGACGGGGGCCAAATCGGACATCTCTAGACGCCATAACAGTTTTAAAATGTTGCCGGGGAGCAACCCGCTCGAGAAGATGGGCAGGATCGAGGATTGTGCCGCGGAAATGCGCACAGCAGGAATGTCCATAGACGACCACATGCTGCACACCATCTTTATTGACGCTCTGCCTGCGGAATATGAGGTGGAGGCTCAGACCCTGGCATCACGTGACAGCATCGGCCGAGATGACATCATCAAGGCTGTTCGAGAACGGCATCACCGACGTTCTGGAAACAGGAAGAAGGGGTCCAACGTTGGCCACGCAGGCCATGCTATGTACGCCGGCGGCGGCAGCTGTGGCGGTGGTCACGGGAAAGGTGGAGGAAACGGCCGAGAAAATGGTGGACGACGGGGTCACGGACGAGGCGGTAGAGGCACCAACGAGGACGGTGGTGGCTCGGCCGCGGCTGCTGGTGGCAATGGCAGCAGCCGCCAGCGGAAGTACTCCAGTGGGCAAGTGTCATAAGTGTGTCAAGAAGGGCCATTGGAAGAGCGAGTGCACGGCGAAGCTATGCAGCCGATGCCAGGGACGTGGGCACTCTGCCGATGCCTGTCCCACGTCCACGGATCGATGCAGTCGATGCAACGGGAGGGGGCATGCTGCTGATGTCTGCCCCTCATCGAAAGGAGAAGCTGTCATGGCGGTGACGAGCAAGGATGGGGCAAGGGACGACGACCAAGACGAAGGTACGGTCCAGGCCTTATCTTTCAAGGCCGAAGAGCCAGGCGAGTGCAGCGATGGTTCGTGTGAAGGGGAGTCTGCTTGGCAGGTAGGAGACGAGGCCTGGATACGCGATAGTGGTGCGTCTACTCACATGACGCCCTCCGCAGACTGCATGATAAGCTATAGAGAATGCAACTTGACTCTCCAAATCGCTGACGGATCCACTCGAGCGATCGAAAGTTACGGTGACGTGAGCGTTGTCTTTCGGTCCGGATACGGTCCCGTGCAAGTGCTGCTTACGAACGTTGCGCACGTGCCGGATTTCCGCTACCACTTATTTTCCCTGCCCACTCTCGCCAAAAACGGCCATACTTTCGAAGGGCGCCCCACGAGGGTTGTAGTCATGCTCGAGTCAGAGCGTTCGATCGTGTTTCCGTTGAGTGGGACCCTCTACAGCCTGTACGGCTACCGGGTCGACCGCAGTTGTGGGGAAAATGCCTGTGCTGTACTCGCCCCGGGGCAACTGCCCAACAAGTCTGCGATAAACATCAACGATTTCCGCTGCGCTGCTGGACACTCCCACGAGGTACTACTTCGCAAGACCGCGGAGCAGTAAGGGATTGTCCTCGAGGGAGAGCTGCTGGAGTGCATAGGGTGCTCCATGGCAAAGGGTCTCCGCAACGGTATCTAGAAGTCCACACCCACACGAGCAGATGAGAAGCTCGGGAAGGTTTTTGTCGATTTGAGTGGACCAAAGGTGGTAGAGTCTCTCGGGCGGAAGCGGTATACTCTCATCGTGCGCGACGCTTTTTTTCGCGGTATACGTGGGTGTACTTTGTGCGCCACAAGTCGGACGCCGCGGAAATGTTCGAGCAGTTCCTTGCGGATTCTCGTGCAGACGGTGTCCCTTCTACGGTGGTAATCGTCCGATCTGATGGGGGTGGTGAATTCCGCGGGGGAAAGTTTGGCGACCTGTGCAGATCAAAAGGGATCAAGCAGAAATTCACGACGGCCGACAGTCTCCAAAAAATTCAATGGAGTAGCAGTGCGCGCGCTAGGTTTGATTGAGGCGGCCGCAATGGCGGGCCGAATCCAGGCTCAAGAGCATTTTCCTGGCGCGAAACTCCCGGCCACTACGTCGTTGTGGGTGGAAGCGTCCCACTGGGCGTGTGACGCCTTGAACCACACAGCGACAACAGCTATGCCACAGAGCAAATCGCCGCATGAGATGTGGCATGGTAGCCCCCGCCCGGTAGTACTACTGCCCTTCCTCAAGCCTGGCTACTGCAAGGTGAAGAGGGAAAACAAGTCACAGGCGAAAGCACAAGAGTGCGTTTACCTTGGCCCTGCACCGAACTACCCCCGAGACTCAGTACGAGTACTGACAAAGAAACGCACTGTGCTAATCACGCGTAATGTCACCTGGCAACGCGTGTCGCCTGCACCACCTGTACCTACCGAGGCGAATGACTTCCTGTCTACGGAAAAGGAGGGGTCAGAGGCAGACGACGTGAGCACGTCGGATCGAGGTGGGGGGGGGGTGGTGGATGAGCTGGACGACGGTCTGGCTCACTTGAATGACCTCGACGTGACGTGGGGTTTTGACCTGGACGCGTTTATGCAGGAGCCTGCACAGCAGGCACCTGCCGCCTGCAAGGCCAGCGGCAAAACACCCGAGACGATGGGTGCGTCTCAAGGGGGCGCCGTGGACGCCTCGTCGGTCCCGGCAGGGAGGGCCGAAACACCCGAGACGATGGGTTCGTCTCAAGGGGGCGCCGTGGACGCCTCCTCGGTCCCGGCAGGGAGGGTCGAAACAACCCAGATGATGGATTCGTCTCAAGGGGGCGCCGTGGACGCCTCCTTGGTCCCGGCAGGGAGGGCCGGAAGCGACCCGGACGCAGCATCAGCCTCCGACACCCGACACCGTCCAAGGGAACGGTGAGGATCCCCCCGCGGACCTGTCGGGGAGGACAGCACACGAGCTCAGCAGCTGGGGCCGGCTCCCCCCGACAGTACGGGGCCGGACCCGGGGTCAGAGCCAACGCCTGGAGGGTAACCCGCCGTGCACCAGGTAAGGAGAGATGAAGGAGCCGCAGACGCGCTGCTTGCGGCAGCGTACGAGTCGTGGACGAAGCCTGGGAGTATGCTGAATCGTACGTCCTGGACGACGGAGGACGTAGTGGCTTTGATGGCCGGAGGACCTGCTTCGGAGAACAAAGGGGAGTTGAGCGTGTGCATGCCGAGTGATTTCCCGGAAGGCGTAGAACCGCCCCCACAGTCCGTAGCAGATGTAGAGCGTTCTCAATACAAAGCGGCGTGGCACGAGGCCATGGAAATTGAGTTGGACGGTCACAAAACGACTGGTACGTACGAAGCCGCGACACCGCCAAAGGCGGAAACCTGTAGGTGCGAAGTGGGTGTTTACCTACAAGACGGATAAGGATGGCCTGATAGTAAAGACAAAGGTCAGACTTGTGGCTAAGGGTTTTAGCCAGGTGCAGGAGGTAGATTGCTTTCAAACGTTTGCACCAACCCCCTCGTCAGCGTCAGTTAAAATGCTGGCGGCTGTTGCAAATGAACATTGTTTAAAGATTTTCCATCTAGACGTCGCCCAAGCTTTTGTTCGCGCGCAACTCGACGCTGAGATATACATGAAACTGCCCGGTGGGCGTGGTGACATACCAGGAAAGATCGTCCGCCTAAACAGATCACTGTATGGTCTGAAGCAGAGCTGACGGTAGTGGGCCGGATTATTGGTAAATACCGTGGTAGAGTACGGAATGGAGCAGTGTTTTCCATGCCGCGCTAGCTATGAAATTTCCCACGAATAAGCTCGGCGAACTGACTTGGTACACTGGTTGTGCTTTCAAACGCGACCGGGAACCGGGGACATTGGAGATTGCGCAGAAGGCGTTCATTGGGAGCATGCTGAATCGTTTTGGTGTTAATTCATCCTCTGACATCCCCGCGACCCCCGGTGTGGAACTAGGTCCACGAGAGAGGAGGGCGAGCTTGGAGGAGACTGGCCGTACAGGGAGGCTGTGGGCAGCTTGATGTGGCTGTCGACCATGACGAGGCCGGACATCTCGAACGCTGTGCGTGCTGTGGCGCGCCACTCTCACAACCCCCACGGAGAGGCACTGGAAGGCAGTTTTGAGGATTATGGCTTACCTCCACGGGACCAGGTTTATGGGATTGACTTTTGTGCGGGACTCGGGATTGGATTTGACTGCGTATAGTGATGCTGATTACGCGGGTAAGATAGGCGCTCGGTATCGGGGACGGTAATTACCCTAGGGGGTGCGGCCGTCAGTTGGGCAAGTAGCACGCAGACGTGTGTTACGTTGTCGACAGCAGGAACAGAGTATGTCGCCCTGGTTGAAGGGGTGAAGGAAGCTTTGTTTACGGGCGCGGTGTTGTCGTTTATCTGTCCAGAGCTAAGCGGATCATGTGTCCGGGTTTTCGAGGATAACCAGGGGGCCATAGCGTTGGCTGAAAACCCTCTTAGTTCTGCTCGGAGTAAGCGTATCGACGTGCGTTTTCATTTTGTCAGAGAGCTACTTCGTGCTAAGAATATCGACATTCAGTTCGTAGCTTCGCAAGAGCAGCACGCGGATATTTTTTAACGAAATCCTTTGCTGCGACCCCTTTTAAGTCTCACCGTATAGGTTCTTGTTGAATCTGCCTTTGGAGGGTGAGTAAGGGGGTATGAGCAATATTCGATGAGTACCATGTTTGAGAGATGCGAGGAATAATTTGTCAGGTCGCCAACCCTGCGCTACTTTGAGGGGCATGGGGGAGTAGGGCACCCCTTGGCATTCTATTTTCTGGCCACGGTCATCGTTTGGAATGCGACCGTTGTTTCAATTGCAATGGTTTGGAGTATATGTGTTATACAGGGGGTTTCGACCCGGTGGCCGGGTTTCCCCCTGCGGGACTGCCGTTGGCTGTTCTTAGGTCCTAGCAAGTCTTGACTGTCTTTTCGGTCTCGTCACTGCTGTGAAGAGCCAGGGAGGGTGTTCGTTTGGATCGTTCCAGCAGCGACGGTTACAAGTTGTAGAGGGTTACGTATATCTTCGCAGGCGTTATTATGAATTATGCCGTGTGTTCTGAGGAGAGTTTGAGCTCTCCGTTCTCTGCTCCGAGCTACGAGCTAGGCTTCGCTCTCTCTCCCCTCCTCTGTTCTCTAATACAACGACTGTAAATAATCTCATCAGACCCCGTGGTGGTCAGGGCATCCAGGCTTGGACTCTACGAACCCACATGCCGGCAATCTAGCGCTCGGTAATAAAGATCCACCACACAAGCAGGCAAACGCGACAGCAATTCAATTCCGGGAGGTCGTTGGGCCTCCCATGGAGGTGGTAGCGCGTCCTACGTTGACGCCCCCAGATCAAACTTGAAATTATACTGACAACGAACTTCCGACCTCGTTCTCGAGGGTATCATCCTGAATTTTCCTCAAACTATGTTCGCTCTGGCTCGAACGCCGGGAAAAAAAGGCCTGAGAACGTCGGGGCTGGTGTTGTGGTTCGCTTGCTGGCTGTTTACGGGGGGTCTGTGCGGCTATGTTGCCGTGCTAGCTGTGAGTTGGATGCTGTGCACGGCGGTCCTGATGTGATATTTTGACATGGCTGCGCTGACCAGTAGGACGAGCTGAATTGTTGCTGTTCGTGCTTTCGATTTCCTTTTCGATTCCCAGCCGCCAACTTTTTGATTTTGGCTTTGGGTTGTAAATCGTTCATTGTTTCGGAACCTAAAAAATGAAGGGGAACATGCTTTGACCAGGGACCAATGAGCGCCTTGTTTATTATCAATTCGATTTTCGGATTTCGATTTCGATTCTGTTTAGACACACCCTCCTTTTGTTTTTGCTGTGTTGCTGTGCCGTGCTATGCTTTATCTTTCGTATATACGAGTACAGACACAGAGCATCGAAAGAAGAAAATAAGTACCCTACCTGGGGTATGTACAAACGCCGTACATACGACATACATGTATGTGAGTGAGCGTAGCGGAAAACCGCCCGCGACGCGAAGCGAATATGGCGTATGAGTTTTTTTGCTCCTGAAGGATGGCGGCGGGACTCTTGGCATTACCAAGTCGCCAGTTTGCAACTACAGTACAGTAGCAGTCATGAAAAAAACAATATTCAATCATCGACCTCTGTCCGCTTCGCATAATTTGATGTACTTTTCCTTCCTGAACGAGCGTAGTGGAAGGTCGCCCGCGGAGCGAAGCGCCTTGTATATGTATACGTGTGTTTGTCAATTGTTCGTACTTTTTCCAACTTTTCTCTTCGTACGAGCACTTTTCGGCAAACACCAACAACTCGGACACGGGAAGCCCGGCCGGACACATTGGCCGAGGTCCAGGCGCGATCAGTGCGCTCTGGAACGCGTGGCGGGCGCTCAAAGGTTTTTCCCCGGCGGGAGTGGATAAGACGATATCCCTGTTTTCAGTACAAGAGGTCTTATTTTGTACGTACATACCACGGAGATGTCGTCATATTTTGGCCATACGTACGTACCGGTGCCACTTTTTTGCATCTGAGAACACACCACAGACAACAGACAATACAGAAGCAGAGCAGAGAGCATGCTTTATTACCCCCAGCTGCCTACAACACTACAACCCTACCGTCCAGCAGCAGCATGCGGCCACGTGCGCGTGTGGTAGGCCCACATGCGCGTAGGTCTCCACTATACTGCTGTTGTTGGTTCTATCTGAAGGTTATTCCTACCGGAGAGTTTTTTTTCCAGTGTGTCTGGGATCGATCACCCCACAAGACAACAACACACCACTCCTCTCCGACGCTGTCCGCAATCGCGTGATCGTACAACGTGTTGGCTCTGTTGTTGCACACAGCTACTTAGCAGTGCGACTCCGACAACAGACAGCAGCACAGAGAGCATTCTAACTCCCAGCTAACTACAGCACCATCAACAGCAGGCAGCACCATGCACGTGTGGTAGACCTGCGCTGAACGGTGGATGATTTGCTCTGTATCGGAGCCTGCCCGAGCAATCAAATGATGTCATGGCTCTGATGCTGCTTGCTGTCTGTGGTGTGTGACGGCACAAAATTGATTTCTGTTGATGATGTGCTTTTCTTCTGCATGCTTAGATAGACAGCAAAGCAGGAGCAACAGTGGAGCAGTAGTGCGATGCTCGCAGCAGCTGAGAGTCCAGCAGTCAGCAAGTATGTACCTACGAGTACCTGTTGCTCGTTTTTGTTGCCATGATGGCCGATACGGGCGCACTGCTACTTGCTCGGCTTGCTGCAGTCTGCAGGCATTTTTTGCATATTATTTGTTTCTTCGCACCCAAGAAGTGGAACGGACCCCTCCCTCCCGGGTAAGCGTGTAGATCACATGTACGTCTTTCATACAATCATCGTCCAAAATGACTGACTGCTGTTTGCCCTACGGCTGTTGCTGTACACTACCGGGCTTCTCTCTCAGAGAGCAGTAGCAGTGTGATTAGTACAAGCAACCGAAAGGGTAGCAGTACCCGTTCCTGATGCTGTTGCGTGTAGTAAATCTTGCGATGCCATCGTCATCCATGATATGATACGAGTACGTGCATGATACACGTAAATAGTACGGGACCTGCGGTAAGAGGTTGTGCAACATTTGTTTTCAAACAGCAAAGACGTGAAAGACATGCGTAAGCACAATACGAGTACGAAGCTGTGCTGTAGCGAAGGTGTCTGATCCTGGTCAATGATATTTTTGAGTAACGTGCTTCCATCACGTTCGGTCCCTTTAGTTTATTTGCAACCTACTACACTGAAATCAAGCCAATTTCGATTTTTGCTGCGTCCCTGCTGTTGCGTGTAGTATTAACTTGCAATACCGTCATCATCCACGATATGATATGAGTACGTACAAGATATATGTAAGCAGTACGTGGCCGGTAAGAGGTTGTGGATCATTTTTTTTCAAAGACGTGAAAGAAAGACACGCGTAAACATTACTGGTATATCAGTACGCAGCTGTATTGTAGCAAAGGTGTCTGATCCTGGTCAGTGATATTTTTTTGTATCGTGTTTGGATCGCGTTCGGTCTCATTTGTTTATTTGCAACCTACACTGAAACCGAGTCAATCTCGATTTCCCACGAAAACAAGTAATTGTCGGCCCGCACACAAAACCCAAGTCAAGTCCGACCACCCACACAAAAAACAGGTGGATCTTCATTCACACTGAAAGCCAAGTTATTTCCGACCGAACACAAAAATCAAGTCAACTTCGATCATCTTCACAAAAACCAAGACATTTTCGATCCCCCACACGAAAACGAAGTCATTTTCGGCCCGCACACGAAAACCATGTCAATTTCAACCACTCACACAAAATCAACTCAATTTTGATCCCCCACACGAAAACGAAGTCATTTTCGGCCCGCTCACAGAAAACAAGAGTCGCTTTCAATCACCCACACAAAATTCAGTTGAATCGATCCCCACTCTAAAACCACGTTATTTTCGGCCAAACATAGAAATCAAGTCGATTTTGTCCATCACCACGAAAACCAAGTCCATTCCGATCTCCTACACACAAAATCAATTCCCATTCCGTCCGCGCACGAAAATCAAGTCAATTTCGACCACCCAAACAAACACCAACAAAAGTTAACTTTACTAATAGTCAACAACATAAACGCCAAGTCATTTTCGGCCCGCACAGATAAAAACAACGTCAATTTCGGCCACCGACACACGAAGCAAGTCTATCGATTTCAACACTAAAACCAAGTCAATTTCGACCCTAATGAAATTCATGTTCGGCCGTCACACAAAACCCGAGTCAACAATTTCGATCTGCCTTGCTGAAATCAAATGATTTTCGACTCCCCAATCGAAATCAAGTAGATTTTTTAGGTGTGGGTTGAAGTTTCCAGCCCCTCCTTCGTTGTACCCTTTTCTATTTCCGCAAATATTATGCCACTATTAATAATTGTGTCCTGCGTTTGTCATGCGTCCGCGGTGTGTGTCGTGTGTCACATGCTTGTCTGTGTGCAGTGTGTCACGCGTGGGTCTTTGTGTCGGGAGTCCTCGCTTTTGTGCGGGAGAGACATTATTTACCTTGAGCGCCACAACAAATACATACTCGTACAGACACATACGACACTACAGCCGGATAATAATGTTTGGCAGAATCAATCGATTTAAACGACGAAATCGATAGTAACGGTTCCACACTATTTCCAAGTACGTTTTGTCCCCAAAATTTGCAGATGTGGGTGCAGTTCTTAAAGCGTCCGCATGAAAAAGGCAGGTGTTTTTCACCAAACGTCGTATAGTGATGTCATATGCTATGGGACGAGCCTTCATTATAGGGCCGGTCCTAACGGGGGCAAAAAAAAATAATAATAATTAAACGAACAGGCTTTCGTATTTCGTAAAAAACAGCAGGTTGAGTCCTAACGAGAAAAAAAACGAGAAAAAAAACGAAATTAAAAAAATAAGCCGAGTCGAATTTTACGCGGTATAATTTTTCGGAACGACTCAACCGCCACAGCACATGATTCCCGGCGATAGCGCTCGTGTTGTTATACTGCTTTGTATGAGGTTGAAAGCCCGGTAATTACCTGTGGGTTCAGGCACTGGGAACGTATTTGTACTACTTGGAAGGCGTATCTTAGATGGAAACCAGGGTTTTCCGGAGACACACGAGCTTGGTCTCAATCTCCGCGTGCACGAAAGGAATAAAACTGCTCTTCTTCTAAAAGCTGAGCAAGCAGCACACGTGAGTACCAACGAGTACCGACTTAATAGGCAGACCTGTCCAGGGATACAAAGTGTCCCGCATGCTTGATCTTAACAAGTGGCGTCTTCGGCTTAGGACTTTTCGCTTTTTTGTCGGTTTGAGTTGTAGTCACTATTTTGTCTTGTCTGCTTTCCTATTGTGGAGTGATTTTGTTCCGATCACTGCACGATGGAGACCCAAGAGGTGGGAGGGTCTGCTTCCCCTCACGGTGGCCGAGCCACTGAGACCCAGGGCCCCTCGGTGCCTCACCACCCAAGGCCCGTCGATGTGGATCGAGCGCCTGGACAACAGACCAGCAAGAGGAGCACGAATCTAGGCAGGAATGGATCGAGCGCCTTGTACAACAGACCAACAAGAGGAGCACGAGTCTAGGCAGGAAAGGATCGAGCGCCTTAAAAGTGCTGGGTCCATTGTACAGCAGACCATGAGGAGAGCTTCGACCGGAGCCCCCTGACGGGGCCCGAGCAGCCTCCACCAGACGGACCTCATCCAAGACCTCGCTCGGCCGAGCGAGGTCTGCCACCCAAGACAACTGGACGCCCCCGCTCCTTAAAGTGCGTGACGCGCGCCACCATTCAGGCCTTGGGTCTTGCAGCTTTGACTGCCCACTCGTGCCCTCTGCTTTTCAAGCCACCTGGAAGACCCCGCTCCGCTGAGCGCGAACCCAGCCAGCTTGTGGAGCCAGCTGCGTCTGTTCCGGGCCGGAGCACGTAGGACAAACCTGGACGCAGCGATCTCCAGGCAACCCAGCTGCGCTCTTCGCGGTCGGGTCTACCTGCTTCTGGGCCAGTTTCCGCCTCGCATTCCACTGATGTCCGACTCTACTCGTATTCGTAGAATGGCCAAGAGCGATGCTGCCACTCGTGAAAAAAAATTCCGTGCCGCGGCCACACGATAACATACTGGATTTCAGTGTTAAGCCTCTGCTTCCCGCGCTGCTCTATTAATAGCTACAAAGATCCTGGAAATTACAGTACTGCTTCGAGTTTTTATGCTGCTGTTAGAGGGAGCACTACGGCCGCTCGTGATCTTTTTCCCGCCCCTCGCCCGCAAGACGGCACACTGGATTTCAGTATTGAGCCCGTTTTGCCCGCTGCTGTAACCACCCACGCCGATTCCGCTGGAAATTCCACTATACTGCTGCGAGTTTTCATGCTGCTGCTAGAGGGAGCGCTACGGCCGCTCGTGAAATTTCCCTCGCCCCTCGCCCACAAGACGGCACACTGGATTTCAGTATTGCGCTTGCTTTGCCCGCTGCTGTAGCCTATCCGCGACGATTCCGCTGGAAATTCCACTGCTGCTGCGAGTTTTCACGCTGCTGCTAGAGGAAGCGCTACGGCCGCTCGTGAAATTTCCCCCCCCCCTCGCCCACAAGACGGTACACTGGATTTCAGTATTGCGCCTGTTTTGCCTACTGCTGTAGCCATCCGCGACGATTCCGCTGAGAATTCTCGTGGTGAGGCGAGTTTTAATCATGCTGTTAGAGGGGACGAGGCTTTTGATAGGCCCTCTAGTACTGGATTTGTAGCTACCCGCGACAAATTTTTTATGAGAATTCCCGCCCCCATGCGAGTTTTAATAATATTTTTTGTCGTTTCCTGGACTTAGAGTTGGGTTTTTTTTTTTGCCTGATGTGTTTCTGGTTTGTTTTCTTTTTGGGGGGGGCTGGGTTGGGGATGTGTTTTTTTGCGTATTTTGTCCTGCCTACCCCCCCCGCTCAGTGTCGGGACTGGTCTGTGTGAAGCGGAGACCGCTCTAGGGTAGTGGTAAGGGTAGTGGTAAGGGACGCAGGTTGTTCTGGCAGCTGGAAAGCAGTGCTTCGCTTCTTCTGATTTAGATCTTCTTATTGATGGCGAGAGCTGAGGAGGTGCTCTGGTAGAGAAGTGAGAGGTAGGGGGGCGGGACTCGACGCCCAGATATACTCGTCCCACCCATGCCACAAGCTCTCCTAAATTCCTCTTATCTCATGTACTCCTACAGAACTTTCCTATGGCTTCCGGTCGTTCTTCTGCTAATATAAGAACTTCTCACTTCGTAGTCCTGTCTGCGTCAAGGAACATTACTCTCGTCTAACGGGCTATCCGCCCTAGGGAACATTCCTAAAAGAACGATACTCTCGACTAACGCAATATCCGCCGGGTTAATCCATTCTTTGGATTATTCTCGTATTCGTGAGACTACAAGACTGCAACGTATTATCTATATCTATAGCCCATGAATACTCCACCAATATCACCTCTGGGTATTCGGCCCCTCATTTGCGGCCCAGGACGCGTTTTCAGAGTTGCGGGCTGGGTTTAGAAAAATATGTTTTCTTCCTGTCTCACCTGCATCTGAGGTGGGGGTTCCTCTCGAAGGCCTACGTCTGCACTTTGACGATAACCTACACGTTCAAGCTTTTGGCCAGACATAGATTCCACTGAAAGCCAGCATCGTCCTACTCCACCACCTCACCTTTAACTGAGACTTCAGATAATTCTGCCAGTCCTTTGTCGTATGGCTATACGTGGCCACACTACCGGGACGCTGCGGTGGCTGTCCACTTTGCCCCTCTCTATATATCTGCGCGCTTGACTGTCAAAACTGTTATAACGGTTCACCGATGAGTATTCCAATATACTCACGTACTTGTTTGTGTCGATGTGGCAAAACTTCACGTACCTTGCCACGTTTCAGCCTGCGCAGTGGACTATGTCGATGCTGCCACCATTCACTTACCTTCACCAGACGTTTCTCACTGTACCTTTCTTCAACAAACGTTTCTGCGTAGGTTTTAGAATCCATCTGCCACTCTGAAGTTTGTCTGGATGTCTCTAGTCTCTTGGTATGGATAACACGTTATGATATTTTGACAGAATAAAAGGAACAGCTGTGAGAGATCGAAGATTTCGTCGAACCTCATATTTGCCAGCCTCCACACTGCTAGTCATTTGCAAGCAAGCGTGATACTTCGGTCGCGCGTACCACGCGTTTTTTATATTTTATATAGGCCTTTCTTTTGGTGGTGATCTCAAACGTCTCTGCATTGAGAGTAGGTATTCCTTGCGAATGTGGAGGTCGTTTTATGTATACGTTCATCACGGGCTATAGGAAGTTCATCATGAGCTCTCTTTCTATTCCGGGCCAAAATTATTATTCGAGTGACTTAGGTCGGTTCAAGGTACTGACGTTCACGCCACGTCGACTTGCTGGCACTAGCCAAGGTAAATATTTGATTCCGAGTTAAGTAAGTGCTTGAAGGTACTGGCGTATTTATTATTCGAGTGACTTAGGTCGTTTCAAGGTACTGACGTTCACGCCACATCGACTTGCAAGCCAAGGTAAATATTTGATTCCGAGTTAAGTAAGTGTTTGAAGCTACTGGCGTTTACGCCACCTTTATTCGAGTGACCTAGGTCCTTTCAAGATAGGGTAGCAAGGTACCAGGCCGACTAACATGTTGGACTTTTCTTTGCTACTCGTACCGCCAACTGCTGCGGCCGTTCGGTATGTATTGGCTTGGTGCTTTGATTTTTTTTTTCCATGACTTAACTTTTTCCTATATTTTCCCCTTCTTATCCTTATGAAAGAAGTACTACATAGTGGGTGGGTGACGAGCGTATTTTGGCCCACTCACTATTTCTCTTTGTACTTAGTTAAGTGTTCACCGGGATGCATAGCCCCCCTTTTTCCTTCTCGTTTCTTCCACTTTGCACGTCCCCTTTGGCTCATGCTCGGGGTAAGTATGTGTCTGAGATTTGGCTTCCCATTTTATCTATTTATTTGGGATTCTTCTCCTTTTCTTTTTCTTTTTCGGTTTGGTTTCTTCGTTGCTTCTCTTTATGGTGTATTTTGGTTGCTGGCGTATGTATGTACGTTGTGTCGGCCGCACCTAGTGCGAAGGCATGGTGTTGCGTAGGCTATTAATGCGTTACGGTGTGTTATCTCTGTGTCGTAGTCTGTGACCATAGAGCTCGTATCTTTCTAGGGTGAAGAATCAGCACGGACACTGGGCTTGCTGGATGTCGACGAGTAAAAGAACGGTTTAACGTGAAGAACACACACACATCGACTTACTGGCACTAGCCAAGGTAGATACTTGATTCCGAGTTAATACGTATTTGAAGGTACTGACGTTTGCGCCACCCCCCCAGCACGGACACTGTCCACTCGTGCGACTTGTTCGTGCTAAAATCAATTATGCGTCTTAAAACGGCGTTCGTCCAGAACCACTTCCTAATCGTACCCCTCGTACAACGGTTTTTGTGCAAGTAGTTGCAAACATCCCCCCAGAACGGAAACTGCCTACCTCCTACTGGCATTCCTATCACACCTATCGATTCGTTCCTTCAACACCTGGCCACTTTACTTGGAGCGAAAATAGTGTCCTGTTAGGTTGCGCTGATCATACCAAAGCTCGTCACGTTCCATCTATGTTTAGCGTCTCACAAATGTGTACCTGTGCGTGGTGTGGCGACTTGCACGTGCACTCGTTCCTTCCTACATGTGGGTATTCAAACGTAATGATACCTGGTATACGCATTCTCATGTACCTCCTGTTCGCCTGACGTCGAGTATCTGTATATTAACTGGATCTGTGTAACAATCCCAAAGGCCAGTTATCACGAAAAAGTATAGCAAACACTGATGGTCTGTATCCCACTGGTATTGGGTTAAGGAGCCTGGTCGGTCGTAGTAGATGCTTGGGCGTATCCAGCTATACCCTTCTCGTAGTAGGTGTTCTGTGTCGACTTGCCTCTTATTCGACTGTCACTGTCATTGTGCCATCATTGCGATCAAAGATAGTCATCAGGAGAGCAGCAGTATGATCCCAACATGTTTCTCGGCATTCGGTGCCATGCAATTTAGTGTCTCTTCAAGCATTCCTGTCTCATCGGGCGGATCAGGCGCTACTCGGATACGGACAAATTTAACAGGGATGCGTGGTATGCTCAACGCCTACACGCTCGCGTTCGCAAACTCGCGCGCCGTTAGCGTTTTGTTTTTGACATTCAGGGAGCCTCTAGTTTGGGCATTGGGCATGTGGTCTTTAGAACTGCCCTTCCATTGCGCAGACGAAACACTTGGAATTAGGGTCAAACTTAGGTACATGTACAGCAGTGCAGTACTCAAAAGGCTAAGATGCCCAGTCGACACTGGGAACCGTGTCAGATACTTAAAACAGCGTGAAAATTGATTGACTTTCCGTTCACCGCGTTAGTGAGTAAGGTGACGAATGAGTATATGCGTCCTGGGGAGGATTTTTACTATCGAAAAAGGCCAGGTTTTCTCTGCTCAGTTTGGTTTGCATACTCGTAGTGTATCTCGAATCCGCCGCATAGGATGCATGTATCAGTTCTGGGAGAGCAGTCGCATTTCCTGCAGGCAAAGCACTCATCGGAGCCAACGCTCCGGGGTCCTTTCGGCACGATGTAACAAGCACCTGTTTTCACATCAAGGTTGATATTCTTTTCCAAAGTTCTGGCCCGCTCTATGCTCTATGCTGGGTGCACATGCCACGCTCACACTCGGCTCTAGTTCATGCACAGACTAACCTGTACCACGCAGCCTGCGGTCCTTGTTGGTGAGCCATCGTAAGCGCTGTGCTGAATATACATGTAGTGTATGATTCGGCATTTCAGCACTCTTATGTTCAGACACCGCAAATACGTACCAGCGATGTAGTTTTTCTTTCGTTGTCCTTTTGTTTTTAACTCTAGGGTGTAAATGCAATAGCATGGACACGTTAATGGTGTCATTCATTTGCAATTGATGCGGGATGGTATATACCATATCGAATAGGTTTCTCTCACCTACCGGTTCGGCACTACCTCGTACTTGTTTGTTTTCTCCAGTCCCGATGCATTTTAGTTTTTACAGCCTGTTTTGTGACCACGGGTGGGATTTCAGGAGTTTGATATATTACAGCGTTTACCTGCTGGCCAGATTCGTTCTCGGACAACCCAATCTTCAGATGATACTTACGTCAGGTATGGACCTAACGACAGGTAGGTAGTGGTATTAATAGTGTATTCTTCAAACCTAACCGATCTTGAAACCCCTCGACGCCCACCGACCATGCAGTTTTTCTTCGTACTCGTTTGCTGATTTTTCAGACCTCATATTCTTATTTCGTGCGGAGTTATATATGTACGATACAGATATATCGTTGATTTCCATCCCATTTGTTATATTCGCCCTTTTTTCTCTATCCCTCCTACTTACAGACATGCGGTGTCACAGAGCAAGCTCTTTATTCCCCTCCCCGCTGTCGTCCGTGCCTTGGATTTTTATTACGAAAATACTTCAGTCCTTCGTTGCGCCTATCCTCGTTAGGCGATCTCAGCAGTAGATTCCTTACCTTTTCAATGTATATATTGCACAAATCCCCGCCTCATCCATCTTCAGATTCGAGCTCCATCGTTCAACGCTAAAAACAGCAGAGATACACTAGACCACGCGGGCCTTTAGATGAAACGAATATACCAACCATGATCAAAACCAACGAAACCCTTTCAGGGCACGACCCAGATCAGGTATAAGTATATTGAATACGAATTGAAGGTCGAACCCTAATAAATCTAATATTTTTGTGTTTCTGTGCGGACATTATTTTTACGTAATCTACAGCAGATAATAATGCTTCATTCAATCGAATCTTCGGCCATAGACTGAGAAGTACGGCAAAGATAATTTCGTGCCGAGCAGGCGGTTCCGCGAGGACGGTCTGGAAGCTTTAAAGCTGTCAACGGGGGGGGGGGGGGCGCCAGAGTAAATACTCTTGGCGCTCCCGCCGTGGTGAAACAAACGAAGCATATTAATAGTGACTCTTTGCAGGTCCAAGTGGAGCCCGTGGTACTTACACCCTGAAGAAAACAAAACAATTCAGATTTTGGAGGCCATGTGGCACGCTAAATGCTTTTAGGCGCATTCTTTTTTTACCGGATTGTCATGGACATCACATCGCTCGTGGCGCGCGTGTACCTGATTTGGGCTCAAACGGATCAGGTATACCTGATTTTGGCATTTGCTCTTTATTTATTTCTCTTCCTTCTCCGATTGATAAGCCTTATTGAAGGAGTCGTGTGGCATGGATGGATGACGAGCCTGCTATGCTTGTTTGGTATTGTCTGACGCTAAGGGGCGCGGGCGTAGTTGACAAACGCTGGACGGAGGCGGCAGGCAGGGTAGCAAGGTACCAGGCGGACCAGCAGGGAGACCCTGGCTGTGCTACTCGTACCATAAACTGCTGCCGCTACCTGGATGATGCTTTGTGCGTTGGTTTGCCTGTTATTTTCCCTTGGTTCTGAGTGTTATTCTGTTGTCGACGACTATTAAAAGTGGTTTTTTTCTTCTTTTTTTTTTTTTTTCCAGTTCGTTCTTTTCAAGTGTCTGCCAGTTCCCCTGCGGCGGGGGCACGATGGTTTGTTTCTTATATATACATATTTGTTTCTTTTTCTCTTTCGAAGTGTCTTCTTTGTCTTGTTTTTTCTCCTTGTTTCTCCAGGTTGAATGTGTATGTCGTGCCTGTCGTACGCAGTATGATGACATGGCATTGCATTGCATACGTGGCAACGTAGTATCTCTGTGGCGTAGCTTTGTGACCAGTATAGAGAAGTTGTATCTCTCTAGGATCGAAGAACCAGCACGGACGCTGGTTGTGCTGGATGTCGACGGGTAGAAAGAACGGTTTAATGTGAAGAAAACAACAATAACAACAACAAGAAAAACAACAACAACACTATGCTGCCGAGGTAAGCGATGAGATAGCTATCGCTGTGAATGAGCTGCGATACTACTGCTGTTGTACTTCAGAGTATATGTTAAGGCCGAAGATTCGATTAACCTTTCTAAATTACTTTTCGGGGCTCGATGTATTTATCCCGGATGTGGGTCGTGCTATTAATATGAAATAGTCTGGTTGGTTTTGATCATGTTGTTGTTGTTGTTTTCTTCACATTAAACGTTCTTTCTACGCGTCGACATCCAGCACAACCAGTGTCCGTGCCGATTCTTCAAACCTAGAGAGATACAAGTTCTGTGGTCACAAAGCTACGCCACAGAGATACTACGTTGCCACGTATGTAATGCAATGCCATGTCATCATACTGCGTACGACAGGCACGACATACACATTCCATGACTTAGAAAAACAAAAACGAAACAAAGAGAAAAAACAAAAACAAAAACAAAGACAATTCGAAAGAGAAAAGAAAAAAAAAAAAGAAACTAAAATATACCTGGTATATGTATATACTTCAGTATAGCAACAAACCATCGTACCCCCACGTAGTTGTTGTTGTTGTTTTCTTCACATTAAACGTTCTTTCTACGCGTCGACATCCAGCACAACCAGTGTCCGTGCCGATTCTTCAAACCTGGAGAGATACAAGTTCTGTGGTCACAAAGCTACGCCACAGAGATACTACGTTGCCACGTATGTAATGCAATGCCATGTCATCATACTGCGTACGACAGGCACGACATACACATTCCATGACCTAGAGAAACAAAAACGAAACAAAGAGAAAAAAACAAAAACGAAAACAAAGACAATTCGAAAGAGAAAAGAAACAAAAAAAAGAAACTAAAATATACCTGGTATATGTATATACTTCAGTATAGCAACAAACCATCGTACCCCCACGTAGGGGACGTGGCAGACACGTGAAAAGAACGAGCTGGAAAAAGAAAAAGAAAAAGAAGAAAACACCACTAGTCGTCAACAGAGTAAGACTAAGAACCAAGGTAAAATAACAGTCAAACCAAACAAAGCACAAGGCATGCTCCAGGTAGCGGCAGCAGTTTATGGTACGAGTAGCACAGCCAGGGTATCCCTGCTGGCCCGCCTGGTACCTTGCTACCCTGTCTGCCACCATCGTCCAGCGTTCGTCAACTATGCCCGGCCCCTCGGCGTCAGACAGTACGAAACAAGCAGAGCAGGCTCGTCATCCACCCACGCCACACGACTCCTTCAATAAGGCTTATCAATCGGAGAAAGGAAGAAATGAAAATCACATAGTCACCGCAAAGAAGACAATAAAATGAAATAAAAATAAACAAAAACAACAGGAAGACAAAGGAAGACCACGTTCGAGCCAGCTGCACCAGTTGGTGGTACGAGTAGTATAGGCATATTCTACTTCTTAGTCTGCCCGGTACCTGGCTACCCTATCTGCCATCTCCTTCCTACTTTCGTCCACTGCAGTTTCCCTGCTACTCCTCTTCCCCCCCCTCTCCGCATTCTCTTGGTCGGGTTTTCTGTTACTCCTCTTGTTGCCCCTCCTCCCCCCATTCCCTTGGACACCACCCACGGCGGATGCGCGGCGCTGCCTGCTCAGCTCAGCCTCAGCCTCGTGCCACCTCACCATGAACCGTTCGGCTGCTTCCAGGATCCCCCGGTACCACTTCCCCGCCTTTTTTGCAGCAGTGGGCCACAGTGCGGTCTCAACTCCAAACACCAAGGGAGCAAGTTCCGTTGACCCTTCGGTGGCGCGGAACTCCCTAAGGTCTTCGACTACGCATCTATGCCAAGTCTTAACCTGTCCGCCAGGTCTCGGGTTCTCCCCACCAGCAATCGTCCCGAACATCACCCGGCTAGGTAATCGATCCTTGCTTTGCCGTGCCACCCCCCCCGCGAAGAAGAGAGACGCCGTTTGCGGATGGTCGTTTCGATGCTCTCGCAACGTGTCATCTTGAGGGCCTTCGCGTACGAGAGGGTGGCATGGTCAGTACGAAGTCGGCGTTGGAAGCCAATGACTCGCAACAGAACTTGGTGGTGAGCCGTTCGAAGCTTGGCAAAGTGTTCCGCTCTGAGGGTCCACGTCACACACCCGTAGAGCAGGGTCTCAATCACCTCGGCCTTCAGCATTCGGACTTTCAGGCTAAGGGGGGCGGTCGTCCTATCATACAGCTCCGGGCCGAACCGTTTGAGGCATGCTCGCATGAGACGGATCCGTCGGTCGATTTCGAGCGAGAGGTCAGCATTTTCGTGGATAACGCCGCCTAGGTACAAAAACTGGGCCGTCTGCTTATACCTCTGGCCTGCTGCTTCGATAACGAGCGGTGGTGCGAGGGTTTTCTGGTCTGGCGTTTGTAGAAGCATAGTCTCTGTCTTCTTTTCCGACACCGTAAGGCCTGCTGCTTCGAAGACAGTCACGATGACTGTCATCATTTTCGCGAGCCCTTCAGCCGACTTCGAGACAATCCCTGCGTCATCGGCGTACAACATGCCCCATACAGCCCTTCGCACGTACGTCAACGGCTCCTGCTCCTCCGTCCCGGCTACTCCAGCATCACTAAGTTGGACCAAATCCCTTACGATTGCTTCGTCATGGCTAAAGCGTACTAGTGGGACGTGGCAGACACTTGAAAAGAACGAGCTGGAAAAAGAAAAAAAAAGAAATAGAAGAAAACACCACTAGTCGTCAACAGAGTAAGACTAAGAACCAAGGTAAAATAACAGTCAAACCAAACAAAGCACAAGGCATGCTCCAGGTAGCGGCAGCAGTTTATGGTACGAGTAGCACAGCCAGGATATCCCTGCTGGCCCGCCTGGTACCTTGCTACCCTGTCTGCCACCATCGTCCAGCGTTCGTCAACTATGCCCGGCCCCTCGGCGTCAGACAGTACGAAACAAGCAGAGCAGGCAGGCTCGTCATCCACCCACGCCACACGACTCCTTCAATAAGGCTTATCAATCGGAGAAAGGAAGAAATGAAAATCACATAGGGTCACCGCAAAGAAGACAATAAAATGAAATAAAAATAAACAAAAACAACAGGAAGACAAATGTAGCAGTATATGTTGTTGTTGTTGTTTTCTTCACATTGAACCGTTCTTTCTACCCGTCGACATCCAGCACAACCAGTGTCCGTGCCGATTCTTCAATCCTAGAGAGATACGAGTTCTGTGGTCACAAAGCTACGCCACAGCAGAGATACTACGTTGCCACGTATGCCATGCAATGCCATGTCATCATACTGCGTACGACAGGCACGACACACACATTCCATGACCTAGAGAAACTAAAACGAAATAAAGAGAAAAAAAAAAAAAAACAAAAACAAAGATAATTCGAAAGAGCAACAGAAACAAGAAAAAAGAAACAAATATATAGTACCTGGTATATGTATATACAGCGACAAACCATCGACCCCCCCCGCAGGGGATCTGGCAGACACTTGAAAAGAAGGAGCTACAAAAAAAAAAAGGAAAAAGAAGAAAACACCACTATTAAATAGTCGTCAACAGAGTAAGACTAAGAACCAAGGGAAAAATAACAGGCAAACCAAACAAAGCACACGGCACGCTCCAGGTAGCGGCAGCAGTTAATGGTACGAGTAGCACAGCCAGGGTCTCCCTGCTGGCCCGCCTGGTACCTTGCTACCCTGTCTGCCACCATCGTCCAGCGTTCGTCAACTATGCCCGGCCCCTCGGCGTCAGACAATACGAAACAAGCAAAGCAGGCTCGTCATCCACCCACGCCACACGACTCCTTCAATAAGGCTTATCAATCGGAGAAAGGAAGAGAAAGAAAATATAATGAAAATCACATAGGGTCAGCGCAAAGAAGAAAATAAAATGAACCAAAAACTAAACAAAAGCAATAGGAAGACAAAGGAAGACCACGTTCGAACCAGCTGCACCAGTTGGTGGTGGTACGAGTAGTATAGGCATGTTCTACTTCTTAGTCTGCCCGGTACCTGGCTACCCTATCTGCCATCTCCTTCCTACTTTCGTCCACTGCAGTTTCCCATCTACTCCTCTTCCCCCCCCTCTCCGCATTCCCTTCGTCGGGTTTTCTGCTACTCCTCTTGTTGCCCCTCCAGGGTTCTACACTATTTGACCTTGTCGTGGGCATGCCGTGGCATTGCCATGGTACCGCCCATGGCATACCATGGCATCACCACGGCATACCATGGTGTGGCAATAGATTCCATGGCACGCCGTGGGGGTTGCCATGACATGCCATGGGTAGTACCATGGCAACCCCCGCAGCTACCGCCACGGCGCTCCATGGCAACCCCACGGAATGTCATGGCAACTCCAACGGTACCTCAATGTCCTCGGCACCTAGGTTAGGGTTAGGGGTTGGGGTTGGGGTTAGGGTTAGGGTTAGGGTTAGGGTGAGGGTTAGGGTTAGGGTTAAGGTCCCATGGTATGCCGTGGAGGTCCGTGGAGAGTTCCGTGGTATGCCGTGGAAGATTTTGCCGCAGGTGGTGCCACGGCATGCCACGGCATTATTGCGAAAAAAGACAATAATGTACATACCTCATTTCGAGCGAGAGGTCAGCGTTTTCGTGGATAATGCCGCCTAGGTACGTACAAGAACTGGGCCATCTGCTTATACCTCTGGCCTGCTGCTTCGATAACGAGCGGTGGTGCGAGGGTTTTCTGGTCTGGCGTTTGTAGAAGCATAGTCTCTGCCTTCTTTTCCGACACCGTAAGGCCTGCTTCTTCGAAGACAGTCACGATGACTGTCATCATTTTCGCGAGCCCTTCAGCCGACTTCGGGACAATCCCTGCGTCTTCGGCGTACAACATGCCCCATACAGCCCTTCGCACGCACGCCAACGGCTCCTGCTCCTCAATTCCGACTACTCCAGCATCACTGAGTTGGACCAAATCCCTTACGATGGCTTCGTCATGGCTAAAGCGTACTAGTACGACGTGCAACGCAGCAGCAAAAAATACGTTGAACAGTAACGATGACAGCAAACAGCCTTGCCGCAGCCCCTGCGTGACATCAAACCATTCCGAGTGCTCGCCGTCATCCGTACGCACGCGAGCCCGCATGCCATCGTGGAAATTACGGATAATTCTCAGCATCTTGGTACGCCAAAACGTGTGAGTACTTCCCATAACAGCTCTCGGTCGACAGAGTCGTACGCTTTGTGTAGATCGATGAAGCACAAGTACAGGGGGATTTTCCTCTGTCTTCCAGGCTCTTGCAACCGGCGCACGACGAACAACATATCAATCGTTGATCGTGCGGGGCGGAAGCCGCACTGTTCCTCCGGGAGTAATTTCTCGGTCTGGCAGTAGTTGCTGAGGCGGGACGCGACGATTTTCAACAAGACTTTGCCCGCGTGGGCAACAAGCGAAATCCCTCTGTAGTTGTTACGATCAGTTCGGTCCTTCTTTTTGTGAAGGACCTTGATGATCGCATCTTTCCATTGCTGGGGGACTTCTCCTGTTACCCAAACATTGACAAGGATGTTGTGAAAGCACTGGGCGAATGCGGGGTGGTTGATTTTCAGGAGCTCGACCGGGAGACCATCTAGCGGCAGGACCCTCGGCGTCTGACTCCCACCCCCTGTCCCACCATAGTGTAGAAAGGGTAGTGACTGCGGATGATGGTTTCCCGCCCGCCTTTAACGGCGTAGTACCTCAGGATCCAAGTTTCCAGCCCACCGACAGCGGTGTAGTGCCTATGGCTTCTTGTTTACCGCCCCCGGCTCCTGACGAAGCGGATGTAGGATCGGCCGTAGGAATAGAGGATCCCGTGATGAGGACTAGACCACTGGTCGCCGCCCCCGGGATGCAGGAGCCAGACATGAGCGTGTTCACCGATACTCGGCTCATGGACGGTCAGGATGACACTGTGTCTACCGATTTTTTTCCCACTCCCCTTCATGAGACCGCCGCAGTTCAAGCCCTTACAGAGTCGGATCGGAAGGACGTTGATGTTAGGCACGTAGGCATGACTGCTGCACCTGTACTTGCTCCGGGTAGGCGTCCATTCACTGTTGGGAAACGTGACGGGTTTATTGATATTAACCACTTTCACGTCTCCTCCGGCCATCTGAACGAACGTCTGTTGAGAGAAACGGCTGGACCGCACGGTATCACCCTCACGGGAGTGCTGCAACCGTGTGGTGGATGTTTGAAAGCGAAGGGCGCGTGGGCGGGAATACTGCGGAGGACGACATCGAGCGCAAGGAGGCCTATGGAGACGGTGCACATCGACCTGGCCGGCCCCTACGAGGCGTCCATGGGCGGGTCTCATTAACTGATCATGTTCGTCGACAACGCTTCGCGGTGGATGCGGCCGTACGGGATGAGGACCAAGTCGGAGACCACCGCGTACGTCCAGAAGTTCGTCGCCGACACCAACGCCATGGGGCGACCACTCTGCTTTCGCACGGACAACGGTGGGGAGTTCATCGACCGCAGCTTCATCGAGCTCTGCGACGCTGTTGGGATTCGACGTGAATGCACGGCCCCGGGCAAGCCGGAGCAGAACGCCGTTGTCGAGAGCGCGATCTGGCGGGCCATGAAGGGTGGCCATGCGGCTCGCCGTGAGATTCGACGGCTATTTCCGAGCGTCGACCTCGCCCGGATTCCCCATGTCGGGGCCGATGGCAACCGCCTGTGGCTGGAAGCTGTCCTTTGGGCCGCCGACTGTTTCAACCGGTCCGCGACCACGGCCAACACCGGGTGGTGGTCACCATACGAAGTATTCTACTCACGACTGCCGGATCTGCAGGTGGTGCCGTTCTTCCAAGAAGGCATGATGCGGGTGGACCGTAGGTCTAAATCCGACGTCCAGGCGGTACCATGTTACTTCTTGAACAACGGGTACAACCATCCGTCGTCCGCTGTGAAGGTCATCAAGGCCTCGACGGGCGGCATCTGCTACACCAGCAACGTGGTGTAGACGGTCCCGCGTGCGCCCATCATGCCCGTGCCGGCGCCGCCGGACGCGGGGGGTTCAGGGTAAGCCGCCGCGCCGGCAATACCGGATTTCAGAATTACGTACGGGCCACCGCCGCTTCAGTCGCCGCCACCGCCGCTTCAGCCGCCGCCACCGCCGCTTCAGGCACTGCCGCCGGAGCCGCAAGGGATATCCGGCCGTACCCGTTCGAAGACGGCTCAGTTCTCCGCCACACCGGACGTTCAGCGCTCAGCAACTCCCGAGGAGCCGCCCCCGCCGTCGCCAGTAAGCCGCGACCAAGGCCTTCACCATAGCGTCGGACTTCTGTCAATGCTGGATAGGACGGCGCTGTTGTCGATGTTCGATACACGGGAGGCCGTTGACGCAAGTCGCCGCAAGGAGCCGACGAGTGAAAACCGCGAGGAAACATCGACAACAAGGGGACCCGGGGGGATACCGTGTGCGTTCGCGACAAGGCTTGCCACTCGGGAGGACATCGACAACACCCTGAGGAACCAGCGGTCGCCCTACAAGCCTCCGGATTTGCCGCAATGCTACGCCTCTGACCTCAAGGTTCGACGGAGCCACAAGGAGGCCATGCGGTCGGAGTACGCTCATCTTTGGGAGGACTCGACGGGGCGGGAGTTTTACGGATTGCTGAATGCGGGGACGTTTGAGCCAGTATAGCAACCAGTGGACAACTACATCAACGCAATGTGGGTGTTTGACTGGAAGGCTGATGAGTACGGTTGGCCCACAAAAACTAAGGCGAGACTAATAGCGCGGGGGGATGAGCAGAGAGCTAACATTGATTTCGGGGAGTTGTTTGCGCCTACTGTTGCTGTTTCGAGTGTTCGGTGGTTGACAGCGATGGCGTGCGAACTGGATCTTGACTTGTGCTATTTTGACATTGAGTAGGCTTTCGTGCAATCTGACCTAGAGGAAAACGTATTCATGTGTTTGCCTCAGGGTTGCGGTGGGCTGTCGGGGAAGATAGTAAAACTGAACAAGAGTTTGTACGGTTTGAAGCAGGCTTCAAGGCAATGGCATGCACATCTTACTAGGTGTCTGTTGACTTTAGGGTTTGCACAGTGCCTGGCAGATGCATGCGTGTTTCGTTTGATGGATGAGTCGAAAGTAGTGATGACTATAGTAGTGCATGTGGATGATATTTTTGCGGTAGGGGAGAGGGCAAGGTGTGACCAGTTTTGCAGGGACCTGGACCAAATGGTTCCGGTTAAGAACCTGGGAGAATTACGTTGGTATTCGGGGTGTTTTTACGAGAGGGATTGGGAGAAGTGGGTCCCAAGATTTCACAGCAGACATTCGCTGAACAATTGGCGGATGAGTACGGGATAGAGTTTGGCAAGAGTGTTCCGCTTCCTGTTGGCACGAAACTTGCGGAATTCGACAAGAATGAAGCACCGGGAGCCTGGCCGTTTCGCGAGTTGGTAGGCTCGACCAGACATTTCCAATGCCGTAAGAGCAGTAGCAAGGTACTGTGCTGCACCAAAGTTGGTGCACTGGAGGGCAGCACTTGGTATTTTAGGGTATGTGAGACGGACTAGTTCCTTCGGCATTACTTTTCAGAGAGGTACAACAAGGGGACTGAGCTTGCAGGTGTTTGCTAACGCGGACTACGCAAGCAAGGCGACTGACAGAAGGTCAGTTTCAGGAGGATTGGTGATGTGTGGGGGTGCCTGCGTGTCTTGGTTTTCTAGGACTCAGAAGTGCGTCACACTCTCCACTGCGGAGGCAGAGTACGTGGCGCTTGCTGACGTGATCAAGGAAGTGTTGTTTTGAGGCAGGCGTGGCGTTTCATGCTGCCTGAGGTGGGAATGCCCTGCATACAGGTGTTCGAGGATAATCAGGGTGCGGTGCAGCTTGCGCAGAACCCCATTACTAACTCCAACTCCAAGCACATTGACGTGCGACACCACTTCCTCAGGGAACTGGTTGGGAGAAAAGATATATCGATGATCCACTTACCATCCCCTTTTCAGCATGCGGATGTCCTGACCAAAGCGATATCGCGGGAGTCTTTCGAGTTTCATCGTAGCCTTGCGATGAATTTATGGTGATCTTCTTGCTGGAAGGCAGAATGTGTGACACAGGGACAAAGTTTTAATTTTTGAGTGATTGTTTGGTCCTTCGGAGTTTGGTTCGACGGATTTTGTGATTATTTTTTGGCACGGGTTTTTGGTTTTATCGGTTTTTGACATTTCGACACTGATTTTTGGCTATCTGGGTTTTAGGTCCACTGAATTTTGACTATCTGAGATTTTAGTTCAACTGTTCGTTTTGTATTCAGGTTTTTTTACCTTCAGGTTTTGAATGATTTTTTGGAGTCTTGGTTTTTTCTTAGTTATGAATGTAGACAGATAATCATGACTGTGCAACGAGCAGGGGGGATGTGGGATTTGCTCGTACCAAAGCCTGATTGAACTGACATTGTGATTTATGTATTATAACGGCAAATTGACCGACGGAAATATGCGGTGGGATTTATGTTTTCCCGAGTGGGTTGCATAAAAATATATTTGTATGGTTTTTTAGGGTCACAGGCAACAGGGACGAGAGCCCCCTTGTTCTCATAACTACGACTACAATTCATCGACGAAAATATCAACAACAAAAACACCATCTCTTCTTTTGCTCCCTCGCCTCATGGTAAGGTTGAGCGGCACCACACCCGGTGTACGTGTTATCCTCTTAGAGGGACTCAGGTTGCACAAGTCGGTGTAATTGTTTGGGTGTCGGTTGTGAGTGTTCGAGATAGTCTCGCAGAGATTGGAGCGGGGCCATCAGAGTTCGGGTTAGCCTGATCCATGAAACGTAGGAGGGTTTCCATAAAAGGTAGAAGGGGGGATAAGAACGGGGCTTCTGACGGTGTGAGTGATCGTTCGTATCATATTTGGGTTTTGACTGAATTTTCACGATAAGGGTAGTCTTCATGTGAAAAAATTAATCCAGAATTCTTGAGCCATAACAATAATGGGCAATCGCCGAAATCAACTGACTGGACCACTCCAATTAAAATAGGCATTTTCCTAAACCAATTGTCAAGGCTTTTCCAATCAACACACAGCCTCCTGAATGAATTGTAGACACAATATACTATCCCAATGATAGGAATTGTCCAGGGTGTGAATTTAAAAAATAAAAAACGTAACGGGTAATTGTTACGGGGGTCCATATTAAATAGGACCTACGGTACACACAAAAACCTATACATTTACATGTTTACTACCGATATTTGGTACTACTAATATTTACTATGATCCCCCGTAATTAGTGTCATATGGTGACTATTAGAGGGGGGGGGGACAGGGATGTCGATGCTGGCCAGGGCACGCTTCTTCTTTGTAAAGTTGTTCTTGTTGCTTATCTCTTGGAGAGCTCAACTAGGGTATAGGAACAAATAGAGATCGGGAGGGGACAGTTAAGTACCAGACTGTCCCCTCAACCATGTATCTCCATACATGTACGATCTACTGAGACGTTTCCGACATTATTAAAAGCACGTCACGTGATGTCCTACGCACAGTATGTATCTTCCTGTCTTCTCATACTGGTACGTATTTCATCCCGTCATAGCTACAATACGTGATACCCTAACATCATCCCACCCTAAATAGTCGTAGGTGCAGGTCACACGATGATCAAAGGATGGTGGCCATATCATCCTAGGAGTCGGAAAGGGAGGTCGAAGGTGCGAATATTCGAAACAAACTTAAATGAGGCTATAAATATACCCCACACCTTGTAATGAGCTTCGACGCCCTATGCGTGGGACAAACGCGCAATACTGTTAATGACAGAAAAACGACGATATGCCAACGGCAAGCGGGCTACAAACCGCGGCGCGAAGGCGCCGAAAAAAGAAATCCAAAAGACGTAAGGGGATAATTTAACACACCAAAGATCAAACAGCGCACGCTGCGATGCATAACAGCATGGTCCTGGACATGGAGTTGAAAAGGCTACGTAACGCAGGGCCATTGATCGGACCAGAAGAAAACAGCAGATGCCGGCCGAAGGAAGGCGCGAAGAAAAAACCTGAAAGCTGAAGGCGGTACGAAAGCGATTAGTGCGCGGCAAAGCTTGAAAACAAAAATAGAGGGGTCGACAACGAAGGAAGCAGAGACCGGCAACAACGTGGGGTCATTTTCCTGTTCATGTAGGGGCCGGAAAAGCTAGGTGGCAAACACACACTACACGCGCAAGCAAACACTCAGCGAGATAACACGGCCGAAAACAGGTAGGCCCAGAAAAGAGAGGTCTAAAAGAAATTCCTCGTATATATACCACAAAAACGAATAAAACAATTTCACGTGTATAAACGATTGCTGAAGGAGCTGAAGCCATGTGCAGGGCGTAGGAAAGGCTACTCGTGGAAAATACGGCCATGCCAAGGCCATCAGGGTCAAGAAGGGAGCACCTTGCGCACTGCAACAGAAGTGCGGAACACGACACGAACACTATACGCTGAGGCAAAACCCATATAATACGTGTCCAACAGACACTCATGCCAAGGAAACTCAGGGAGTGAGAAAACATCCCCTAGTGGAAGTAAACTAGCACCACGGTTCAGCAATCTTCACAAAGAGGAGGAAGGCGGGAACAGTCGTTGTAAGTTGATAAAAAAGCCGGAAATATCCCCAAAAGACAATACCACAGATCGACGGTGGTGCGTTCAATCAAGTAGAATCACGAACTCTGTCGAAAGTACGATACCACAATTCGTCGGCCGTCGCGAAAAGAGTCAAGCGAATCGGTGGCGGTATGCTGGAGAAAAGAAACTAATGAAACAAAACAAAACAAAGAACAACGAAAATATACCCGAATGCTATCACTGGAGGTCCGCGGCCTTTACCGGAGGAGGCGAGCGGAACCGGAAGCGGTAGATTGAAGCGACACACTAAAACGCCCGATGAAGCGCCATTGAAAAAAGTAAAAGAGGAAAGGGAAGAAAATTCCAGAGCGATGATAGTGGGGGACGTAACGTGGAACCTGAGAGGCTAGCGTAACGATTTTGGTCGAGTTGGAAAAAAGGAACGCTGCAGGTTTCGAAAGCCAGTCGCAATTATACGAAGAAAGAAGAACCCGGAAAATTGGTGCAGAAGGTGCAAGAGGGAAGCTACGCCGGAAGGCGGAAGCGAGGGTTTTTAACGCGGGATCCTGGAGGTCTAAGTGATGGAGCACCTTGGTTTATAGTAAATAGACCAACCGGATGTCTGTAGGATCCGTTAGATAGTATTCCGTGCAGATGGATCGCATCCATCTCCGCGCAGCCCAACCGCATACCTGTAGGATCCATCAGATAGTATCCAGTACAGTTGGATCGTATCCGTTGAACCGTCTGGAATGAGAAAAGTATACCAACCGCATACCTGTAGGATCTGTCAGACGGTATCTCGTACAGTTGGATCGTATCCATTGTACCGCTTAGAACAAAGAGGATGTATGCGAAATGCCGGCACACAGGGTAGTATTCCTGCGTAGCCTGAGGAGACTCAGAGATGCACGCACGTGTTGTGTATAAGCGTCAGGTCTCACGGGGTGCTTGTATTATTGAAGTCGGGCTGATGTGTGTACCCTTACCCGTAGACTATAGCTGGTTGAAGCCAGAGGGCACTTCTGGCTTCACGTATCTGCCCCACGTCTTCCTCCATCTCACTCGTCTCACTTGCTTCATCGAGCAAGCCTCGCACCAATAATAAAAGAACGGCAAGACGAACTGGGTCAGGGCTTGGCCAAGCACAGACACCTTACTTCTTCCGTGGATCATCTCTTGGCACTCTTGCCTACTCCTCTTCACAATTGGTGGCGTCGAAAGGACTACATCTCTGCTCGTGGCCGTCCCCTCGACCTCTTCTTCAAGCCTTCCCCCCCTTGACGTGTGAGTTTTCCTTCCGGTTTTTTTGCCTAATTCGAGTCACTATATTTTAGAGTACTTTGCCTTTTCTCTCTCTTTTTTTCTTACCCTTGTCTTTCTGTTTCTTTGCGTTCGCGTTCCTCTCGAGTAGCACCGCAACGCAACGCGACGCGCGCGCGTTGCGCCCGCCCGTAGAGACGGCCGCTGTAGCTCACGCCTGTGCGTCTTTAATGGCCGATCCGTATGACGAGCCTCCCATTGAGATATGCCCGGCATCAGACCTTCCCCACCGCAGCCATTTTGCGCGCGTAGGGAAAAGTTGCAGCTACGCCACCCGCTCCCACCCACTTACCTAGTCATTAAGCTCACGAATGATAAAATGAATGACGCACAGCTTGACGATACTGATTTCTTGTCAGATTTCCCTCAAACCGATTATGTAGTTCATTGGTCCTCGCTGAGCCCTGACCAGCTTAAAACTTACCTGAACCTCGTGCGTGATGCGTCACAAAGAAACACGGAACGCAGTCAACCAGCCTCGCTCACGAATTTAGTGGGACCTTACGAGCGTGGCGTATTAGAGAGCATATTTTGCGCCGATGACCCATCTGATGCCTTCGAAGAAGAATATTACTCTCTCTGATTTTCACTTCATCGCAATGAGAGTATATTTTTGAACCCAGGCCCCTTGAGTGGTGATTTTTTCGACGAAACTCACGTAATATTCTAGCCGTCCTAATCTCACTTTTTTCCACCTTGTCGAAATACGCAGGTCCCCTATGCGATGAATTTTTCGACGAAACTTACGTAAAATCTAGCCGTCCTAATCACACTTTTTTTTTCCGATTTGCATAAAATATGCAGGTCCCCTGAGTGATGCATTTTTCGGTGCTGCATACGGAAATTCCAGCCGTCCTAGTCGCACTTTTTTACAGATTTGCCGAAATACGCAGGTCCCATAGGTGAAGAACTATTCGGCGACACATACGTAAATTCCAGCCGTCGTAATCGTATTTTTTTCAAGACTCGCAAACGTTTGCGGCTTTGGATAAATTTGACGAGATTTTCGACGATGCAAGAGTTATTTTGTGCCGACATAATCGTATTTGTTTTCCAGATTTGCACACTTTTGCGGTTTTGAGTAAATGTGACGGAATCTTGAACGATACAACTTGAATTTTGAGTCGTCCTGATTGAATTTTTTTGTAAAATGAAAATTCAGCCGAACCTTTTGAGAGTCAATAACGTGTTTCCACGCAGTAGACGTAACGCAGTAGACGCAAACACCAGCCAAATCAATCGGTCTCTGAAGCTGACAGCAACCAACAGCGGTCCTCAGATACAGAGTGAGCAACTGAAGGATGAATTAATCGAGTTCTTAGTGTATGACTTAACTAGTGAGTCGAGAAATCATTGGTTACTAAGGTACCCTCTTCCACCCGTTCGACGGACACCACCTTCCCGTGCCCTCCCTACCCTCGGACTTTTCCCTTTACTTTTATTTTTGTTCCCCGGCCTTTCTCCTCCCCTTTCCCCCCGGGTATGTGACTCCCGCCCTCCCAAACCAACCCGGGCACAGGTCCTTTATTCAAGCTCCCCAGGACGATAATCTCGAGCCAGTCCATGCCATTCGACAACCTGTTCTTCAAGATATCGCCACGAGCCAATGGAATATCTTCACAAACCCTGACTCCGGCCTTCCAGATACTTGCGACGAGCCAACGGAGTGTCTCTGCATTCCGTGACTCAAGTCAGACTCAGTGGAGTGCCATCACACTTCTTACTCTAAAGGATCGTCGCGGTCGTATCTCTATACTTCCTTCCGTCACGAGGCACAAGCGGGGTCACCTTAGTCCTTGTAAACCCAGGATTAAACCAAAGAACCAACTGAGACAACAGTGCACTCATACGAACGAAGCGTGCACAATACCACACTCAGACGCCACACTCGGTCACTCTGGCCTTCGCTCGCACATGGATGATAGCTTCCCTGAGCTCCCACCCCCCCACACACTCGTTCGCTACGCCACATGGCACGATCTCTTTGGGCTCATTCCCGTCCTCCTTGCTTCCCCTTTCCCCACCCTTCGCTCCCCTGTCGCCGACCTTTGCCAACAGAGACCATGGTGAACACCAAGGATAAGGAGGACGGTGTGGACGCCGGGACCGCCTCCTCCAACGACGAGGAAGCCAGCCACCGTTCACCCGACAACGAACATCCTGTATCAACGACCGCCAACTCTCCCGGCCCCACGGACAACTACAGCGACACCTCCGACCACCCGGACGTCCCGGCCAACGAGCCTTCAGCCCTCCCTGCCGCTTTGGCTGCAGAAACAACACCGGCCCCGGACCCCCTCGCTTCATCGTCAACTTCGAGGACATGACAGTGCCGGAATTCCGTGCTTGGTTCATGACATACGATGCAACACACTCGAGACGCGCGGCGCGACTCTCGAGGCTCCTCGATGAACAGAACGCGCGGGAAAGCGCGGCAATTGCGCAAGCAGAACGCGTCGTGGCTTCACTCCGGGCTCAACAAGCGTTGACCCTCGCCTCTCAAGGCATCCCCGCCATACCCGCCCGTGCGGTCACGCCCGCTGTTCATCCAGCCCACAACCTCGTCTCCACGGTCTCAACTGTCGCTCCAGCCCCCCCCGCCCCCACCACCCCGGCTCCCTCCGCCCCTGAGGTACCTCCGTGCACTCCTGCCCCTCTGGCATTTGTGCTAGAATTGCGGACATTCAGTGCATCAACGCACCGATCCGCCAACTGGTATCGTCGCGCAACGTCCCCGAGGACAGCAGGGCAGCCATTTCGACGGCTTCATTGGCCAACAAAGGCTTCTACCACCCCGGTACCACCACTCTTCAGGAAGCCCTGGAGGCCCTCCCCACTGTGACCAACCCCGACCTGAGGACGAAGTTACTCGGGTTGGTGACAACTTTGAGGACCTTCCACGCCCCCCCAACCACCACACTTGGCCCCCCGTGGCTGAGTACAACACTTGCAGAGGCCAAAGACTGCAGCGGACGGCGGGCTGCTCAGACGGCCGTCTGCCGGTCAACCGCCGGCGCCCTGGCAAGAACAACTACCGTGACAACAACAATAACAACAACAACAACTCCACCATTCCGACCAGTCGTTCGTCCTCGTCCAGCACCACCACCCGCCCCCGATCCGGCACCAGCGGAACCGCCCCCCGACCCGTACAACGCCCAAAGAAGCACCGTGATAACGACTTGTACTCCTCGTCAAACAACGACGACTACACCTGCCAGGAAGATAGGAAAGAGAAACTATATCACACCCCGGACAGATCAGCTCACGGTAGCTCGAGCTAGCTCTTTAAGGAGCTAGCTCACCGGTGAGCTACGTGAGCTACGTGAGCTACACATGTTTTCCTGGCTTGAGCTATAGGAGGGTAGCTCATCTGCACATGTTTTCAAAGTTTGAGCTATAGGGGATAGCTCATCTGCTCATATATGTCCAGAGTGAGCTATAGGAGCTACATGAGCTAGCTCATCTACTCCCGACATGAGCTATAGGAGCTACATGAGCTACACATGTTTCCCTCGGCTTGAGCTATAGGCGGTAGCTCACCTGCACATGTTTTCGAAAGTTGAGCTATAGGCGGTAGCTCATCTGCACATGTTTTCGAAGCTTGAGCTATAGGCGGTAGCTCATCTGCACATGTTTTCGAAGCTTGAGCTATAGGCGGTAGCTCATCTGCACATGTTTTCGATGCTTGAGCTATGGGCGGTAGCTCATCCGCATATGTTTTCAAAGCTTGAGCTATAGGGGGTAGCTCATCTGCACATACTTTCAAAGCTTGAGCTATAGGCGATAGCTCATCTGCACACGTTTTCAAGGCTTGAGCTATAGGGGATAGATGAGCTAGCTCCTGAGCTGTAGAAGTGACCAATACAAGTACGCAGAATAGAACGATATAAACACCAACAACCGTATGTATTTTTGTACATACCAGGTACAGTATGTGATATTATATGAGATCGGATCTGCTTTTGTTCTGAAAACACTGACGATAGGTCGACACCCAACAGGATTTGAAGTGTCGTTTTTTTACAACAGCTATATACAGCAGCAGCTGTCAGCCGTCACCCTATGCACACCACAAGAGGCGCTCGAACAGAACAGAACACAACACCGACGCACCACACAGCAACACCCTAGCATGCCCACGACCCGGGGTGGAAGCTCCAGAGGCACTTCGACCTTACACCAGGCTGGCGGCGGGCAGCTACGGGATCCATCGATGGATGTAGACCCCTCCGACGACGTCATACATGTGGATGAGGACAAGGATGAGGATCAAACTCAATCCGAAAGCAAGGTGCGCGTTTCTGAGGTCGTATGATTTTGCCCACCTAGACCATGATGCTGCTGTTTGAGCTGCATCATCCAATCTACATGCCTCTCATTTCCTGGTTGAAGGTAGGGGACTGTACTACTGTAGGCACAAGGTGATGTACATGTAAGTAGCGAGCTGTACTCGTAGCTGTGCGGGGTTTCATTGCTCGCGCAGGTCTTTTGTGTTTGTAAGCCGAACTTGCACGAGTACAGCAGTAACGATGACCGTGGGCTGATCTTATTTATTATGCTTCTTTCACAGTGACGTTGTGTCCTTTATTTTCCAAATAAAAATAATGCAGCAGTATCATACGACGTACATGATGTGTATCCGAGATGCCTCGCTTGGTCGGCGCTCTTACGCGTGCTGTGCATCTTCTCGTGCTGCGCTCACCAACAGGAGGCGAAGGAGACAGCCCTTCGTGACATACCAGCACCAAGCGGGTTTAGGCGGTGTGTCATACCCGGCAAAACAGCTACCCGGTCTATCGTGTACGACCATGGCGTACGATTCGAGCAAGATTGCTCGGAGCCAGACCCCAAGGAGCAGCCTCTCCGCGGCCTACGCGGAGATGGTGCTGTTCCTAAACGGAAACCAGGACTATATTCCCATCGAAGTGCCCGCCCTGTCACCTGAGCAGGCGCTTCAGGCCATACCTCGGAGGCTTACTAACCCATCGGCAGAGGTGGTGGCCCTTTCTGCGGGCGAGGAGAAGGACGAGGATGTCTTCGACGAGTACGAAGGAGAAAGCTCAAGCTTGACGTAGACACCATGGGGATAAATGGGGGCAGCGGTGGATCTTCTGCGTTTTGTTTTCGTTAATGGACTTCATCTGTTTTGTCTGCGTGATTTTTCGGCAATGTAGGTGGTTTTTTGTTCCTTCCTCTCTGTCTCTTCTTTTGCACCTTGTGGTAGGCTCCAGCCACGGAAGTCGTGTATAAGGAACGGTATGTACGGGATTCAGATTATACTGTAATTAATTATAGCCTTGTTAATGAGTGGCGGGTGGGTGGATTGGCGGATTGGTTTTTCGCTGGCGTTGCAGCGCACCACTATTAATAGCAGTAGCCATAATAATCCTGTTCATTTTATTTTGATATATGAGTCAAATGCAAGTATGTGAATATATGCTAATAATTACATCAATATCTGATCATCTTAATCTTGACTGCTGTCGCTCGTACCGTCGTTGAAATTAAATAAGCATAGTAAGCTGAAGCATAGTGAGCTGTACAACCCATATTATCCCTATACATACGTACTTGTCCTGGAGGGTGGGCTTTTTTACCTACTTATCTTACACGCATGTGTGGCCGAGAAAGAGCTACAATGAGCTGTGTGCATGAGCTATGATGACGTTCTCCTGGGGTGAGCTATAGGCGATAGCTCAGCTGCCCGTGTTTTCCCTGCTTGAGCTATAGGCGGTAGCTCATCTGCACGTGTTATGAAGGCTTGAGCTATAGGCGGTAGCTCATCTGCACATGTTTTGAAGGCTTGAGCTATAGACGGTAGCTCATCTGCACATGTTTTGAAGGCTTGAGCTATAGACAGTAGCTCATCTGCACATGTTTGGAAGGCTTGAGCTATAGGCGGTAGCTCATTTGCACATGTTTTGAAGGCTTGAGCTATAGAAGATAGCTCATCTACACATATTTTCCAAGGCTGAGCTATAGGAGCTACATGAGCTAGCTCATCTGCCCCCGAGATGAGCTATAGGAGCTACCTGAGCTACACATGTTTCCCTCCGCTTGAGCTGTTGGCGGTAGCTCATCTGCACATGTTTTCGAATCTTGAGCTACACGCGATAGCTCATCTACACACATTTACCCAGGCTGAGCTATAGGAGCTGCATGAGCTAGCTCACCAGCCCCCAAGATGAGCTATAGGAGCTACATGAGCTACACATGTTTCCCCCGGCTTGAGCTATAGGCGGTAGCTCATCTGCACATGTTTTCGAAGCTTGAGCTATACACGGCAGATGAGCTAGCTCATGAGCTGTCCGGGGTGTGAACTATATGATATTGCCCTAGCTCAAGCAGTTGGTTTGAGGTGTGGGCAGGATGGGGTGGGCACGCTACGCCTTTCAACACCGCTCCCCTCGTCGTCCCCAGTCTATGTGCGATGTCGCGTCCTGCACGACATTGCCGAAATTTCTGCGGATATTGCCAATCTCGTAGGCGACACGACAACAATGGCCAACAGCGGTATCCACTCCCTCTCTGGCCCTGCTGTCTCTATTCCAGGGCCATCGACCCCTGACATGTCTGCGTCCTCGGACCAACGCTGTCATCGTCACACATCAACCGACGTCCGCCACCCACGGCCAGCACATACTACGACCTCCTTTGGTTCCACAGGTTCTACAGGACTCGTCGCTGCCCGCCCCGTGCTGACCACACCACCGTCCCTGGGCCCAAGGGACGGTTTCCTCGTGGACGTTTCCGCGGAAGACTCGACCACGTCACAAAGACACCGCCAGCAGCCACCTGTACCGACACCCACCCCCCGGTCACAGACGACTGCAGGTACGGAACGTTCTGTCGAGTTTTTCCCTCCTGCGCAAACGTTAAATGCCGCTAAAAGGGACTCCCACGAGGCTTCGTCGCGAGCGCCACGCCACCACGTACATCTTCCCGGGGCCTCGACACGATCGACCTTCCCCCGTACGTTCTCGGAGACCGACGTCGTCTCACCCACGCCTTCGCCGGCAACATCCCACTCCACCTACTCCCCTCGACCCTGAGCCCCTCCCAAATATTATTTTTGTGGGATCAATCCTCAGTCTTCTCCAAGTGGTACCCTTCGACGTTCACCATCGACTGCGAGCACTATAGCTGCACATAACAGTACATGATGTCGGAGAAGGCCAAGGTGTTCGGCGACACCGAAGCTCGCCAAAATATCATGTCCTCTTCGACTCCCGCACAACAAAAACACCTCGGTCGCTCCGTCTCCAAATTTCAACCAAGAGATTTGGGCACAAAACCGTTACAACATTGGTTTCAAGGGCAACCTCGCCAAGTTCTCAGTCCCCCCTTTGCTTCAACGGGGACAAGTTCCTCGCCGAAGCCAGCCCCCACGACCTCGTCTGGGGCATTCGCTTCCGGTCCGACGATGCGCGAGCCTTACGACCTAGGCACCGGCCGGGACTCAAGCTTTTAGGCGACATCCTCATGAAGATCCGCCACCAGCTTCTTTCTCCCGCCCCCATTTCCCCCGCCTTTCGCGCCTCTCGAGTCTCACCCCATGATAACGGGACTCACGAGATCAGCGCAGCCGTTCCGGCTCTTACTGCAACCTCTGCATTGGACCACGTACTGTCCTCTTTCCTCCCCGAAGCTTCTCCGCACACGTTGGTTTCAGGACTGAATATGTTTTAGTTATATTGGTTGTACTAGGGACTTACAAATATGTTGCAGCTGACGACGCTCAGGCCTGAACATTTCGGTCCAAGTATTGATTGATTGATTGATTGGTTTCATTGACTTTCAGAATCGATGCAACCCTTGCCGTACCTCAAACCGACCGCCACCGCATGACCGGGAGGTGAAGGAGGTGAACACCCTCGCTGATATAAACGACGCAACGGCGCGACACTCGTGGTGCTGTGCGGTGCGTGGTTCGGGAGAGCGGCGTTTGATGGTACCTGCTCTCGTGCCCAGGTTGAAGAGAGCTGCGTGTGAGGCGCGGGCTCCCGACGCCGGGGAAGACGCCCGGGGGCTCCCCGGTGAAATAATTGAGGCTGAGTCGCTGCGCCGGGCCGAAGTACTGAGTACCGCGCCGGGCGGAAGCGGAGCAGGTCGGCGCTGAGCGCTGAGCGAGCCTGGGACGCGAGCATGTTGTGAAATCAACGTGTTTTTTCTCCCGGCAATGCTGGCGGCAGACGGGCAGGAAGGGCCGGACTGCCGTCGACCTGGCAGTTACCGGCGCGGAAGGTGCCTAGCTGGCGTTCATTTGGGTTTCCGCCGAGATATACGAAGAACCGTAGAGAACCCCCAAGGCGGGAGCTGGGGCGGTCGAACCACCACCGTAATGGCCGGAGGTAGACTGTTGGTGTCCTCGTTCCGCGTGTGTGCTGTAGCCGTCCTCTTGTCTGTTCTGCTGGCCCTGGCTGTGGTGCTGCCCGCGCGAATGGCCGGAACGACGCCTGTGTTTCTTCTCTTTGTGTTTGTTCGATCGTGAATTGTTCCCGCGGCGGTGTTTGATCACGCGTCTTGCCGTCGTCGCCGAGCGTTCCGAGGTCGGGGTTCAAAATACCGCTTAGGTTTCGAAAGAGGTGTCCAGAATGTCTGAGGGAGTGTGAGTCTTCGTGGCAGTTCAAGCAGTGACCCCCGCTTCCGCTGAGGGCGGTCGCGCGAGCGGACGATGAAAGTAGGCCGCTCCAGAGGGGAGGGTTCTCAGTCTGAATGGGCATGCAAACAGTGTGAACTACGGCGTAGTAGTGTTCTTCTAGGGGACAGCAGTTGGAAAAGGTGTCAAGCCACGGGTCGAGGCAGTCAGGGATGGATTTGTTGACATTCATCACATGCGGATTATTGCGCGATCCCGTCTGCCAAGAAGGCGACTGGAGAAGCGTCCGGCCCTGACCGCGACCATTACTGGCGGGCCGGGGCCACGACGGGGCGGATGACCGCACACCCGTCGAAGAAGCAGGCAAAGGAAAATATTTTTCGCTGTTGATGGCAGGTGTCTTATTATTCGCGAGAGTCTCAAAGGCCAACCACATGGCGTCCAAAGTGCCGAACGGCCTCGATACCGTAGCCAAAACTCCAGGGTGCAGCGTGGGCATCAAGCTGGGGTACTGCTCGTTGACTGCCATCCGAACCACCTCCAAAACAACCTCCACCCCGTTGCCAAACACGCCTAGTCCCCGTCGCTGCTGACACCACCCCTCGAAATGCACGGCTAAAATCGCCGAAAAGGGTCCCGTTAGGCACGCCAAAATTATGCAAGTTGGTGTAGCTGGCCCCCGTTTCGGTGCTGTCGAAGTGATTGCTCAGTAACCTCATCAGGAGCGTGAACGCCTCCGGTCCCGTCGGTCCGGCTGCGAGGGCGCGCGACACCTCTTGGAGCTGGTTGTGACCTCGGGAACGGGGGCTTTGCCGCTGCCGTCCGTGAAGGAGCTGGAAAAACTTGCCTGAGAAGCGTCTCCCCGCGGGCGGTATCTCCTGGAGCGCTCGTCGCTCAAGCTCTCCTTCCCTTGGCCGCGGTTTCGCCGGCGTCCAGCCCCGTTTCGCCAACATGTAGCCCCGGCTCGATCTGTACCCTGCCCACGGCGGGACCTACGGTTATGGCCGGCGCCCCCGCTCGGGTGCCGGGCGTTCCGCCGCGATCCCGGCGACGGCAGTGCAGGAGAATGGCTGCATTGCCCGTCGAAGTGAGGGAGGTCCATGCCCTAGGCAGCCGGGGGGGCTAGGCTTGGGCACTGTCAGGTTCCGCTGCCACCAGCCGTGTGTTCTCTGCAGCTGCCAGCCGCTCGACCTCCGCGACCGCTATCCGCGCGTCCTCAGAGTCGGTGTGCTCGTAGTCCACGGCGTCGTCCAGAGACGTGGGGTCCGGGAGCTTGAGTGTCCTCTCTCCCGACGAGGGAGGGGAGTCGTAAGTCATCAGCCGCTGGTAGACCTGGCGGGGCTAGATGCCTCCTTTCGAGTATTTGCCGTCCGCGATATGCTTTGGCGGGGACGAGCGGGAGATACCGGAGCAGGGGAAGGAGCCGGGGCAGAGGGGGGCGGGATTCGGCGGTTCTCAGGGTCGTGGAGCGCAGAAGCAGCGAAGGCAATAGCCGCCGCTTGTGCTTCAGCAACTTGTAAAGCAGTGATCAAGGCGTTGCGCGCCATGCGGCGAGTGCTACGGGAGCTGGGGGAACGAGCATCGACCACAGAAGGTGTCGCGATAGGGTGACGGTCGTCACGGTTTGTACGTGTGCTAACAGCATGTGTGGTTGGTTTTGGTACGTCTCGGATACTGGAGGGCCTATTTAAAGCATCGTCCTCTCTAACGGCAATATTAAAACTCGCGTCAGCACGAGAATCCTCAGCAGAATCGTCGCGGGTGGGTACAACAGCGGGCAACACAGGCGCAATACTGAAATCCAGTGTGCTGCCTTGTGGGCGAGGCGCGGGAAATATTGCACGAGCGGCGGCATCACTCCCTCTAACAGCAGCATTAAAACTCGAAGCAGTACTGGAATTTCCAGCAGAATCGGCGTGGGTGGCTACAGCAGCAGGCAAAGCAGGCGCAAGATACTGGAATCCAGTGTGCCGTATGGAGGTTGAGGCGCGGGAAAGTTTCACGAGTGGCCGCATCGCTCCCTCTAACATCAGCATTAAAACTCACAGCAGTACTGGAATTTTCAGCAAAATCGGCGTGGGTGGCTACAGCAGCAGGCAAAGCAGACGCAATGATGAAATCCAGTGTGCCGTCTTGTGGGCGAGGCGCGGAAAAATTTCACGAGCGGCCCCTTCAACAGCAGTATTAAAACGCGCGGCAGTACGGAATCGCCAGGCAGAACCTTCGTCAATAGCTACGGCACCAACGGAAGCAGGCTCAAATCTGAAATCCAGTGTGCATCGTGTGGCTGAGGCACGGGAAAAAAATCACGAGTGCAACATCGCTCGTGGCCACCCTGCGCGTGCGAGCGGGGCGGGACAGTAGCGGAATACAAGGCAGAAAAACAGTCTCAAACACTCCCTCATCTGGTCCAGAAGCAGGTAGACCCGATGGCGAAGAGCGCAGCTGGGTGGCGTGGAGAGCGCGGCGTCCAGGTTTGTCCGACGTGCTCTTGTCCGGAGCAGAAGCAGCTGGATCCACGAGCTGGCTGGGTACGCAATCATGGGAGCGGGGGCTTCCAGGTGGCTTGGACGGCAGAGGGCACGAGTGGGGAGTCAAAGCTGTAAAACCCAAGGCCTGGCTGGTCACGCACGTCACGCGTTCTAAGGAGCGGGGGCGTCCAGTTGTCTTGGACGGCATAGAGCTCGAATGGGGAGCTATAGCTGCAATACCCAAGGCCTGGCTGATCACGCGCTCCACGGAGCGGGGAGGTCTAGTTGTCTGGACGGCAGAACTCGCTCAGCCGGGCGAGAAGGCACGGAAGGTGTCTTGAACGAAGTCCGCCTTCTTGGGACCGCTCGGGCTTCGTCTTGGGGCTCCTGCCGAGGCTCTTGCTCCTCTTATTGGTCTGTTGTATGAGGCGCTCGATGCACATCAAAGGGCCTTGGGCGGTGGGGCACTGAGGGGCCCTAGGCCTCAGTGGCTCGACCACCGTGAGGGAGAGCAGACCCTCCCACCTCTTGAGTCTCCATCGTTCAGTGTGCGGAACAAACTTAATCCAGAAAAGCAAACGGTCAAGAAAGGTAAACACGACTTGTATCGACAAAAAGGCGAAATAAGGCCTGAGCTGAAGACGCCACAAGGTCGGGACACTTTGCATCCCTGGACAGGTTTGCCTATCAAGTCGGTACTCGATGGTACTCACGTTTGTTGTCTGCTTAGAGATAGAAGAAGAGCAGCTTATTCTTTTCGTGCACGCGGAGACTAAGACCAAGTTCGTGCCTCTCTGGGAAACCCCTGGTTTTCCACCTATGTCTTCCAAGTACGACAAATACGATCGCAGTGCCTCAACCCAGGTAATTATCGGGCTTTCAACCTCATTCAAGACAGTATCGTAACACTGATGTGCTGCTCTCCTGGTGGTGGTGCTGTTCTTGGTAGTTGGCCTGTGTCTCTGTGTATTTTTCGCCCTTGTTGGTTGTCTCCAGTCGGCTCGGGTCTTCGAAAATCTCGGGAGAACCGATGAGGGGACAGATAGGTGTGTATTCCCGCGGTTTCCACTCATAGGATGTTCGGGTGTTGGTTCTCTTTTACAACCCCATGGTTTTGTTGGGTTGTATTGATTGTGCTCAAAACCACGACGGGGATGTTACATCTAACATTAGGGGGTTCCATATATTTATATGGGATTATAGTATAGGGATATTTAGACGGATATTCGGTGGGATAAACGGGAGGTTTATTCCCGCAATCTGTTGGATAGTAACCTGCATACGATGCATGAGCTGTCACTCGACAGCTCGGATATAATATAGAGGAGTTGCGCGTTACTGTCTGGAGTCAACCACGCGTTCCCGTGCCAGCTGCGCCTATACCTTTAGAGATCAATCAACACACTAGTGGACCGGTGATCTTCCATTGGCAAGCGTAGCCACGGCCAACCTAGAGAGGTGGGAACCTGCTGCCGGAATGCTTAGTTTCGAAGATGTGCCTAGTCAAGAAGCCAGCGTGTCAAGTGAGAAGATGATAGAAGAGAGGAGGAAGAACATAGAGGTCCTGGAAAAGACGCTGGAGGAGCAGAGACTGCGCGCCGAGAGGGACGCGCAGGGAGCAAGAACGGGGGGGGGGGCGGTGGGGGGACGAGAAGAAGGAGCTGCTAGACAACAGGCAACGTCGACTGTGCCGACACCTGGGCTGGAGGTTCAATTAGGCACGTCATTACCTTCTTTTTACCGCCCAAGTTTAACCCAGTCGAGACCCCCGAAGTTCGATAATGTAGAGGCCCACTTTAGTATGTGGCGTAGTAAGTTTTTGGCATACCTATCATCGCTTGGGTGCCTGAATGTACTCAGTAACACAGCGAACCCAGTTATAGTAGGCAACTTGAGGGTGTCGCCGGAGGAACTAGCCTTCAGGCATTCCTCCCAAGATATTACGAACGCGAGATTGGTATATGGATTGATGATGGAGGCAATGACGGGTTACGACATAGCTGAATTTCGGATGCAGAAGGCAATGTCTCCGAGTGGTGCTTGGAAAATGTTGGAGGACTACTATGTGCCAAAGACGATAGCTGCAACACATAGGTTGAGAAGAGAGTTTGATACCATCCGGATGACTGAGGACGAGAACCCCTTGCTGTTTCTAGGAAGGGTAGACAAGGCAGCAGATGAGCTAGCTGTGTTGGGATGTGGTAAGAGTGCAAAGGAAGTGAACCGTCACATAGTTACCAACCTCTCGTCTTTGTACACTACACAAATCTAGTCAATTATTTTCCGCTCTTCCATCCCCCGTTCCGAGATCGATGAGATCATCCGTGACGCGTTTGCCAACGACAAGGTAGAGAAGGAGATGGTTTCTAAGGCGTTGGGCGTGCAGGGAGTGGTAGATCAGCATGCCTTGTACACCGGAGGTGCGCAGCCTACCGGTGGTGGAGGTGCGGGTCCAGGAGGGGGAAGGAGGAACAGGAGAGGCGGGAGATTCAAGGGTGGGCAGCAGCAGCAGCAGCAGCAGTAATAGCAGCAGCAGCTCCAGCGACAGTATCAGCAGCAGCCACAGCAGCAGCAGCAGCAGCAGCAGCAGCAGCAGCAGCAGCAGCAGTATCAGCAGCGGCAGCCCCAGCAGCAGCAGCAGCAGCAGCAGCAGCAGCAGCAGCAGCAGCAGCAGCATCAACGGCAGCAGCAGCAGCCCCAACAACAGCAGCAACAGCACCGTCCCCATCAGTAACGTGGCAGCCGGAGAGGAGCTTCGTCGGGGGGGATAACCGGCCCCAAATGGCGTTGGGATGCCGTGGCCTGCAGGGAAGATTGGGATGACTCAGGTCCAGACCCCTTCGGTACGGGTGGAGTAGTCCCCTCCATGGGTTGAGTACCTACCTACCCACCACCAGGGACGTTGCCGCCGATGCCCCCGCCGCCCGTAGTGACTCCGGCAGGCTGGGGTCCTCCACCGAACAACACGCCATGGAGGCGTGAGGGGCTCTGCTTCCGGTGCGGCAGACCGGGCCACCACGTCGCGGAACGCCAGGTAGCTCCCGTGCAGATGAAGGTCGCCATCCCGGGTGCTGCTGCTCCTCAACCCGCTCAACAGATGTACCACGGAGGAGGTGGCTGGCTGCAGAAGACGCACTACGGCAGTGGTGGGTATACCTCGGCTGGAGCTTCCCCGTCACAACAACCCTCCTCGAGCACTTCCTCCTCCCCTGGCCCAGCGAACAACGGCAACCCTACGCCTACGTTCGACCAGCACCTCCTCACCGCGCAGGCTGCGCACCAAGGCAAGGCGACTGATGATTAGATTGGGGCTAGTGGGAGAGAAGAGTGGGTAGCGGATTCGGGAGCAACCTTTCATGTGACTGGTAACCCTTTTGGTATGGTAGACTGTAATCCCCCTCCCCCTGGTAAGAGCAGTTTGGTGGTCGGTGACATGAGGTCACTGAAGATAGAGTACTTCGGCCAGATTCCAATTGTGATGCACAGCTCTCAGTGCGACGTTCAAGTTAGGCTGATGGACGTGGCATACATACCCGGTGTTCGCTTCAACCTGTTTTCGCTTCATGCAGTTATGTTGAAATGCCCGGCGACACTTGATGCTCAGGGAGCTCACATGTTGAATGGGCAATTGTCCTTCATGCGTAGGGACGCGGGTTCATACGTAGACGCCACGCGGATTGTAGAGACCCCGACTGCTGCCGCTGTTTTGGCCTCTGGAAAAATGAGGAGGATTGATATTAACGACCTTCACCTTGCCCTTGCCCACTCCCATGCTGACACTCTCCGTGAGACGGCACGCCAAATGGGCATTAAGGTTTTTGGGGAGTTGATTCCGTGTGCTGGGTGTTCTGAGGCGAAAGGGAGGAGGATGGCGGTCCCGTGGACGACCGAGTGTCGTTCCACCAGGCCTCTGGAGAGTCTGTTCGTGGATCCGTTAGGACAACAGCCTACGTCTGCTGGCGGTATACAGTACTTGATGATGATCGTCGACGACTACTCGCGACTGGAGTGGCCGTATTTCTTGAAGCGGAAGTCCGACGTCCCGAAGGTCTTCGCTCGTTTTCTAGCAAGCATCAACGCAAAGGGTGTGCCGTCCATCGTGGAGTGCCTTCGCTCGGACAACGGCACCGAGTTCACCAAGGCGGAGTTTGTGGAGTTGCTCAACCATCACGGCATCCGCCGCGAGCACACGCCCGTCGATTCTCCGAAGCATGACGGCGTGGTCGAGCGACGGACCGCCATGACGCTGGAGCTTGCAACGGCGTCCCGCCTGGAGGCCACCCGCCTGTTCGGCGATGCAAGGATACCGGCGACGCAGCCCCTCTGGGCTGAGTCATGCGTGTACACGAGCGATGTGATGAACATGACGGCGAGGGTAAGGGACAAGCCGGAAATGCACTCGCCATACCGTAAATTCTACGGAAGACCACCGTTTGCGAGGTTGCTCCCGTTTCTGAAACCGGGCTTCCACCACGTCAGGCGGGCCCTGAAGACCGAGCCGAAGGCGGAGGCTTGCTTGTACCTCAACGGCGGCAATCACCACGCAGCTGACTGAAGCAAAATTCTGCTGGTGTCTGGCCGGAGGTCGTTCTCCCGTGATGTCACTTGGGAATACCCGAGGAAACCGTTTGTGGGGTTGCTGCCTTCGGAGGGGGAGAGCTCCCCGCCGCCGCCGTCGCCGTCGCCACCGCCGCCGGGTGCGCCGGAACTTCTGAGGGGCCACGACGTATGGCCCGAGCCACCGTCCCCATCCCCACTGCTGCCGCCGCAACCACCGTCATCACCGCCGCTACCACCACCGCCGCCGCCGCCGTCGCCGTCACCGTCGCTGCCGCCGTCATCGTCACCGCCGCCGCTACAGCCACCGTCGCCGCCGGTATCATCGCCGTCGCCGCCGCAGCAGTCACCGCAGCAGTCACCGCAGCCACAGCTTTCGCAGCGTGCTGCCCGGGTACTAGGTTCTTATATCCCGGACCCGGAGGATGGCGATGTGCTACGGGGGAGGACAAGGGGGGAGACTGCACGACACTAGGAGAGCGGTGGCGCTGTGCAGAGAGGGTGGACTAGGGGGGAGACCGCACGACACCAGGAGGTTGGTGGCGGTGTGCAGGGTGGTCGGGCCAGGGGGAAGCTGGGCGACACCCGGAAGATGGAGATGTGTTGAGGGGGCGGACAAGAGGGGAGACTGCGCGGAACCGCGAGGCTATAGAGCATGGACTGCTGTCGTTGATGGCAGCGCGGGAAGATATAGGCCATGTACTTTTCCACCAAGCCCCATCACGCGAGAACCCTCCCCTTCCCACACACCCGGCGAGCGAGCTTTCGACGCCGAACTCGTATGCTGAAGCGTGTGAGGAATCGTATGCTGCAGCGTGTGCGGACGAGTATTCGGTCATCAGGAGGCAGGCGATGGACAAGGGATATCATGGGCTGGCGGACGCAGGACGTTTGGAGCGACGTAGCAACCAAAGGGGCTCAACGTCATCTCGACGAAGTGGGTGTTCGCCTGGAAGTCCAACGAGCATGGTGATGTGGTGCGGCCGAAAGCAAGGCTGGTGGCACGAGGTTTCAAGCAGCGTGAGGGAATTGATTTCTTTGAGACTTTTGCTCCGACGCCTGCAGCTCTTGTTTTCGTTTGTTGGGTGCTATTGCGTGCGAGTTGGGTTTAGATTTTTGTCATTTTGATGCTGAGCAGGCGTTCGTGCAGCCGAGTTTGGGTGAGGATGTATTCATGCGACTACCTCCTGGCTGCGGCGAAATGTCTGGTAAGGTAGCCAGGTTGAATCGCAGTCTCTACGGCTTGAAGCAAGCGTCGAGGTCGTGGCACAACCACCTTCTCACTCACATGAAGAGTCTACGATGTGAGCAGAGCCCCGCTGATGCGTGTGTCATGGGGTTGGTCGAGTCAGGCTCTGACTCCATTGTAACGGTAGTTCATGTGGATGATATGTTTGCTGTAGGACTTAAGGCGAGGTACGATCAGTTCTGTGAAGACCTGAACAACCTTGTTCCGATCAACAATCTGGGCGAGTTGCGGTGGTATGCTGGTTGTTGTTTTTCGAGGAATTGGGATGCTGATACTTAAACTATTTCGCCGCAGGCGTTCGCTGAAAATACCGCGGCGAGGTTTGGTGTTAGTTCTGGGAGGAATAGCCCGCTTTCGACTGGTGTGAAGCTCGAGGAGTTTGACGAGAATGAACCCATTGGTGATTGGCCTTTCCGCGAGTTGGTGGGGTGCTCGATGTGGCTTGCGAACCAAGCACGACCGGATAATGCGAACGCGGTGAGGGCGATAGCGAGGTACACGAATAGGCCGAGGGAAGTACACAGGACGACAGCAGTCGGCATTTCCTACGAGTGATTTCGACATTACGTTCCAGAAGGGTAGCGGGCTTGAGCTGGTAGCATTTGCAGATGCAGACTATGCCAACAAAGCCACTGAGAGGAGGTCAGTTTCTGGGGGGGCTATCATGTGTGCTGGGGCGTGTGTGTGCTGGTTTTCTAGGACGCAGAAATGCGTCACACTCTCAACCACTGAGGCCGAATATGTAGCACTGGCAGACACTATCAAGGAGGCAATGTTCATGCGCTATGTATAGAGTATAGAATTTGATTTGTCCGGGGGTTTGGGGAGAGATGCATTACGGTTTTCGAGGATAACGAGGGGGCAAGGCACTTGTCACAAAATCCAGTGTGCACGTCGAATTCGAAACACATCGACGTACGACACCACTTTTTGCGGGGGCTTATTTTTAGGGGGGGGGGTCGTAGTACCAATGTAGAGTCGGAGGAACAGTATGCAGACTATTTGACAAAGCCGCTCAACAACATGGTGTTTCGTTACCACCGGGATTTTCTGATGAACGTTTGACGCGGTTTTTCCGAGGTAGAAGGTTTATGCTATTTTAGAGTGAAGGATTTATCTGAACTACGTATAAATCCGAAGATGCTGCCGTTTTTCCCTGGCTAGCTCCGAGGATGATGCCATTTTGTTCCTGGTGATGGATTTCGAGAGTTTTTGGTGTTTTCGAGTAGTTTCAAAGTCAAATAAAATTCAAGTGAAGGAATGTATTACGCTATCTCACATTACCGTCGCGATCTGTGTATCTATGGCGGGAGTAGGGGACAAGGGGAGACTCTTGTCCGGAGAAACGGGGTTCCTTGCGATATCTGGCATTTAATTTCTTGGCTTGTGTTTTATTTTGATGAGTATGGCTACTGTTATATTTTTTATTATTTGCTTTAATTTCTCAAGAAATAGAGGGAGAGGTTTTGGATAAGGCTGAAGAGAGGCTATGAAGCGGCTGGGGGCGTGTGCGGTCCATAGTAATTGTTTTCAGAGCTGGGGGGATATTGAAGTATGGTCGTGTATAATGAGCAGGGGGGATATTGATTGTGCTCAGAAACACGACGTAGATGTTACATCTAACAGTATGGAGTTCCATGTATTGATATGGGATTATAGGAGAGGGGTATTTAGACGGGTATTTGGCGGGATAAACGGGAGGTTTATTCCCGCAACCTATTGGACAATAACCTGCATACGATGCATGACCTGTCACTCGACAGCTCGGATATAATTTAAGAGGAGTTCCGTGTTACTGTTTGGAGTCAACCACGCGTTCCCGTTCCAGCTGCGCCTACACCTTTAGAAATCAATCAACAGGTTGACTACATATCTGGTCTGGTAAATTACCTGGTAGGTAATTATTAGCAAGGTAATTATTAAGAATAATGAGGCGCGTGAGCGTGAAGCGCGAGCCTTTTTCTTCTTGGGTTTCCAAGGAAAAAAACGCCTCTTCATAACGGCTCGCATACGAAGGTAGGGTGCCTTGTGTTGAGTTTTTCTGTATTTATGTACCTGTGTGTGATTCAACATTTATTTTTTGGGGCCACGTTTGACCACCGCGCTCAACGCACACGGCACCAACTTGAGTCTCGGCGGGTTCTGTGCACGCACACACGCAAACGAACCTTCTCACGCTGGTGCGGTCGTAAGTCGTTCACAGTTGGTCGAGCTAGGTGCGGCAACGTGTGTAGCGAGATGGCTGGGCATGGTTTAAGAAAACAGAACCGTAAACTATCAAACGGTTTTCGTTTTTGGTGGAGTTCTAGCAAACGAAACCCAACTCTACATACGAGCACTCCTCGTTGGTAGACTGTGCCTGTCCATAGCAACGTTCGGACCGTGTCGTAAGACAACATGCTGCAGGTAGGTGGTGTTGTCAGGCCCACATCGTCCTACTACTACTGCTGATGAAGGGGCGGAGAAGCAGGAGAAGCTCTGCTGCAGATGTGTGTTCTTGTTTTTTGGGTTCTCCTACAAATAACCAAACCCATCATACGTGTACTCGTAAGCAGAAAGCGCCTGTTATCCACAGCAACGCTCGGGCCGTGTCCGAAGACATACATGCTGCAGGTGGTATATTGTCAGACCCACCCTCCTACTGATGAGGGGACGGAGAAGCAGGAAAAGCTCTGCTGGAGATGTCGTACAGCAGTAGTATTAATAGTAATGGTGACACCTGCTACGACAAGCTCTTCTTGCTGAGGACTAACGCCCCAACGGGTAGGGTGGACCGTAACTGGACCAAGTCCGGCGGGAAGGCCTCATAGCCTCGGGTTTTGTTGTTTGGGTGCTCGCGCAAGTCCCACACTACCCGGGAGAGATGACTCCCGGGTGGTTATCTCCACCGCACCTGCTCCTCTCGGGGGTCAGGTCGGGTCAACGTGCCCAAACTCCAGGGGTAACAACAGCCTGTTCTGGTGTTCCAACGGGGGCTATGGGCTAAATTGACACACGACACGAAACTGGAACGTGGAAGTGTGGTGAGCTTAATTTTTACCAATCAGAATCCGCCGGAGGATAAAAAAATAGAAAAACATCTTGTTGGACATCTTACTAGGTTGTAGATTTTTAGCTTCGAAATTAGCATGCCGACTTTCGAGGTGGGAAGCAGGAAACACACATACTACTCGTAGCCAATACATACACGACGAGCACGTTTAGATACGTGCAGATGTTTGTTTGTGTTGTTCAGCACAATACAGAATAATCCGTATTCGCCCAGCTTGATGCATCGCAGATATGACTACTGCAGATATTACTCGGGTCGCACCTCACCACCACCAATTACTATTATGGGGGGGCATAGTAAACAGGACCTATGGTACATACAAAAACCTATATATTTGCCTATTTTTACAAACAATATTTGGTCCTATTAACTATGGTCCCCCGTAATATTAATGATATTGATGGGCCAGTATTAGTAGTAGTACAAGTATAATACGAAGTGTGTATGTTCTTCACATTAAACCATTATTTCTACCCGTCGACATCCAGCACAACCAATGTCCGTGCCGATTCTTCAATCCTGTTTGTACAAGTTCGGTGTTTGCACAAAACTACGCCACTTTTATGTCATACCTGGTACATTGTTACGTACCAGGTACCTGGTATGAAGTAAGCACAGCAGTACTGCTGCATACAATGTGTGTGTTCTTCACACCGTTCTTTCTACCTGTCGACATCCAGCACAACCAGTGTCCGTGGCGATTCTTCAATCCTACAAGATATACAAATTCTGTGGTCACAACGCTACGCCACAGAGATACTATGTTGCCACGTATATATGCAGTACGAATGCACACAGCAGTGCGCAATGCAATGGCATGTCATGATACTGGATACGACAAGCACGACATACACATTCCACGAAATGCTGAATAGAGAAACGAAACGAAAAACAAAAAAGACAAATCGAAACAGAAAAAGAAACAAGAAAAAACATGAGAAACAAACTCTTGTGCCCCCCCCGCACGGGATGTGGCAGACACTTGAAAAGAACGAGCTGGAAAAAAAAAAAAAAGAAGAAAAACACCACTTTACTACTTGTAAACAGAGTAAGACTAAGAACCAAGGGAAAATGACAGGGAAACCAAAGCACAAAGCCTCTCCAGGTAGCGGCAGCAGTTTGTGGTACGAGTAGCATAGCCAGGTTCTCCCTGCTAGTCCGCCTGGTACCTTGCCTGCCGCCTCCGTCCAGCGTTCGTCCACTATGCCCGCCGGCCCCTCGGCGTCAGACCATATACGAAACAAGCAGAGCAGGCTCGTTATTCATCCACACGCCACACGACTCCTTCAATAAATAAATATGTAAGGCTTATCAATCGAAGAAGGGAAAGATAGAAAATGAAAATCACAGAGGATCAGTGCAAGAAATAAAAAGAAAAAAAAAGGAAGACAAAGGAAGACCACGTTCAAACCAGCTGCACCAGTTGGTAGCACGAGTAGTTTAGGCATGTTCTACTTGACTTCCTACAGCTGCTGCAGTAGTCTGCCCGGTACCTTGCTACCCTGCCTGCGATCCTTCCTACTTTCGTCCACTGCAGTTTCCCTTCTAGACTAGTCCTGTTTCCGCTCCTCTCTGCATTCCCTTGGTCAGGTTTTCTGCCACTCCTCCTGTTGCCCCCCCCCCTCCCCCCATTCCCTTGGGCACCACCTACGGTGGATGCGCAGCGCTGCCTACTCAGCTCAACCTCAGCCTCGTGCCACCTCACCATGAACCGTTCGGCTGCTTCGAGGATCCCCCAGTACCAGCTCCCCGCTTTTTTTTGCAGCAGCAGTGGACCACAGCGCGGTCTCAACTCCAAACACCAAGGGGGCAAGTTCCGTTGACCCTTTGGTGGGTCGGAACTCCTTAAGGTCTTCAACTATGCATCTATGCCAAGTCATAAACTGTCCGCCAGGTCTCGGGTTTTCCCCACCTGCCATCGTCCCGAACATTACCCGACCCTCGGTAATCGCTTCTCGCTTTGCAAGTACTATTAATACAAGGCTTATCAGGTATTTCGGCGGGACGGTAACGGCGGTAACGGCGGGACGGGACGATAAAACCGCCGTCAAAATGGTCTCGCCGTCCCGTCCCGTCCCGTCCCGCCGACAAAATCTCTGACCGTGGTCACTTACCGTCCCGTCCCGCCGATAGAGTCTCTCCCGTTCGAAATTACCGTCCCGTCCCGCCGTGACACCGAAAAAGTATACCATCCCGTCCCGCCGATAAAATCTCTCCCGTAGGAAATTATCGTCCCGTCCCGTCGTGACACCGCCTCCGGCGGGCATAACTTGCCTCTTTCCCTACAAGAATCATTCGTGGTCGTCTGTTCTCATCCATTTCCATCACGAATTACGAAATTAATCAAGAAATTCCGAGTTGTGTCATGGTATCCCCTCTGGCATGCGTCCTTCTCTGCCCTCTCTTATGGGATCGGGTCTTGACTGTCTTGGGTTCTACCATAGCGTGATTTCCTGTTTTCCGACACAGTTTTCTCACTATTCGAGTGAGCCCCTTCGCGCCAGCACTTGTTTCTCTTGCGTTACCCCCGCGTTCGTTTTACTTCCCGAAGCACCCCGTGCCTTCGCAGTGGGTACTGTAACGATCACTTTTTGTGTTCTTTGTGTTTGTGTTTCGCTCTCAGGTTAGCTTATGCCGCTCCTGGCTACGCGAGTTATACCGCTTCCTCGAGTTTAAGTCCTCGATTTAGCTTCCGGGTAGTTCCAGCTTGTTTTGCCTGCTTCCGCGTATCCGTACTTTCGGGCTTGTTGTTGTCGGATTCACACTATCCACGTGTAATCGGCTACCGCCTTACAGGTTAGAGGTGTGGGAGTGGGTTGTGAAGCACCGCATCTTCGATCCATTCTCCGAATTCTCCGGATTGTCTTTGTTCTTTCCTGAGTTTTCCATGAATCTGCATATACGGCCCTTCAGGGTGGGCTAGTGTTATGGTATCCCCTCTCCCCTGTTGCGGCGTTATATCCCATCTCCCCTGTTGCGGCGTTCTGGTTTGTAGCAATCGTCCCCTCATCATACATGGCAGGCGTTGTTGCCTGCTTTTCTGATGAGCGCCTCGCCCCTTCGTTCAGAAGACATCTGGCGAGGCAACCCGCAACTAATACAAGAGCTTACACCATCCTCAAGAACCTCGTGTGAGTGACCAGAGCAGAGCCAAAGGCATCAACCTGCTAGCAGTAGTCGGTCTTTAGGGTCCATACTGCCTTACACTTAACAGTTGTACCAAACTTCCATAGTAATTCCTATATAAATACAACATGTGTTATCGTAAATTGTGCACAACTCCCATAATATAAATGAATTATAGAACAGCAGTATTAATAGTAGGCGTATATACCCAGCTTGCAACTTTGGGTATCAACTATTCAATTCACCAGTCTAACTCACAGATTACGTATTTTCATCGACTTCATTTTATATATTGTACGTGGTATGAAATTGCTCTGCACCACATTCACTTCATTTTTTTTCAAGCAGAAAAGTGTACTGGTGTTGATGATCAGCAGCTGATTGTGATGATTTGTTTTTATATATACTTTCAAATGAGGGTAAGTACAAATATCACCATCTACGAAAAAAAACACCAAAATTATTATTTACGACCAAATAGTTTAAGTGGTACACCTCGTGGTGTTTTTTCTTTTCAATTTTTTTTATGAATCTTCATACTTTGTATTTCCACCCGCAACTGAAGGCAGTAAGTATCATGCATATTATAGAACACAACAACACCTGCCACAGGCTCGCCACCACACACAAACAGCACAGAGACCACTCAATCAACTCATGGCCACAAACAGTACTGTGGTGGCCCAAAAGATGTCAGGAAACATGTCATCAAGCGGGACGCAAAACGTGTGCGCTGTCAAGGATGTAGGGCCGAGTGATACACAATAAAACCTAGTAGTTTGGTGTCAGTCAAAGCATGTAAATGCAAAGTTGCTGTCTGTCAAGGGGGGGGGGGGTGAAAGTGCTGTCTCCTAACATGTTTGGTGTGACCGGCACGGACGCCATGGATGCCTATATCTCACGGGCGGGGTCGATCGACCACACCAGCGGTAGGTACTAGAATCACCACCGCCGCCGCCACCACCTCCGCTTCCACTACCACAATAAAGTAACAGCGCAAGCACAACCATCAGAAACAGCCACCATGAGCTGGCATCGCAACAACAGTGCTTGGGGCAGGGGTGGGAAGAAATCAGAAGACGTCGCCCGTGTAGTGGGAGCACTTCTCGGGGCATATGGGCTGCGAGTCGAGAAGAAAACGTCTGCGCCGGGACGGCTCCCTTCGCGGAACCAGCAGCAGTGTGTGCGGGAAATTCTTCGCGTACAACCGCGCCGACCTTGCGGCGGGAGGAAAGAAAAATATATTTACCGTCCCGTTCAGCCGAGAAAAACAATATTTACCGTCCCGACCTGCCGAAGAAAAAGAAGCTACCGTCCCGTCCCGCCGTTGGAAAAAATATTTACCGTCCCGTCCCGCCGAGGAAAAAAATATTTATCGTCCCGTCCCTCCGAGGAAAAAAAAAAAAATACCGTCCTGTCCCGCCGAGGAAAAAAAAAATTACCGTCCCGTCCCGCCGAGGGAAAAAATATTTACCGTCCCGTCCCGTCGTGAAAATCGTCCCCGTTGACTTTTACCGTCCCGTCCCGTCGAGAAAATTTGCACCCGCTGTCCCGTCCCGTCCCGTCCCGCCAACTATTCATGTCTTCATTTTACCTTCCCGTCAAGTTTTTATTTAGTTTCCCGCCAAACGAGTCAAATATGTCCCGTCCCGTCCCGTCACGATTCTCAGTCACTGCTGTCATAAGCCTTTCGGATAATTCCCCTGTGGTGGAAATCGAGTTTATAAGCCTTAAATTCATGAAGCGTTTGTTACCTAACATTTTCAGTCTAAATTTATTTCCCTGCAATGGCGTCGCAGGCAGGGCGTGAGATTATGAAGAGCGAGGTCCGTGGTTCGATTCTCGCCTTCATCCCCCGAAAAAAGGAAAAAAAAAAGGGGAATACCTCATGTTCAAGAACCTGTAAAACTCACTCACTTAGAAAACACCCAGGAAGGAACGATGAGAGCAATGCGATCATTGCATACTGAGTCCGATATCGAAAAGTCTGAAGTAAAACTTGGATACTCAAGAGTCTCATCGGGGTTCCTGACTTACTCGCAAGAAGAGATAAATCAGGTTTAGTGAGGGAGAATGTATGTGGTGGAAATCGAGTTTATAAGCCTTAAATTCATGTAGCGTTTGTTACGTAACATTTTTAGTCTACATTTTCCCTACATCCCTCTGTGGCGGAAATCGAGTTGATAAGCCTTAAATTCATGTAGTATGTAGCGTTTGTTTGTTACGTAACATTTTTAGTCTACATTTATTTCCCTACAATGGCGTCGCAGGCAGGGCGTGAGATTATGAAGAGCGAGGTCCGTGGTTCGATTCTCGCCTTCATCCCCCGAAAAAAGGAAAAAAGGGGGAATATCTCATGTTCAAGAACCCTTAAAACTCACTCGCTAACACCCAGGAAGGAACGATGAGAGCAAAATGCGATCGATTATTATAATATATTGCATACTGAGTCCGGTACCGAAAAGTCGGAGGTAAAACTTGGATACCCAGAGTCTCATCGGGTTTCCTGACTTACTCGCAAGGAGGGATAAGTCAGGTTTAGTGAGGGAGAATGTATGTGGTGGAAATCGAGTTTAAGCATGTAGCGTTTGTAAGGTTTTTAGTGAGGGAGAATGTGGTGGAAATCGAGTTTATAAGCCTTAAATTTATGTAGCGTTTGTTACGTAACATTTTTAGTCTACATTTCCCGACATGTACGTAATATAAAGAGGCAGTACTAATACGGGGGTCCTATCAAATCATTCCCTCTATCGGCGTTCATGACAACACACAGACAGCTACAACCAAAACAACAGAGGGTGCGTATCGTTGTGCTGTTCTTCGTGCAGCACTTGAAGCTCTTGGCAGCCGTAGAAGGGTGCAACACGTTGCACGAGTATTCCCATCTAGTACCGTGATTGAAACCCAGCAAACGAAAACGACATGCGAGCAACGGCGGTGACCCGACGTGCATCATCCCAGCTGTACGCGAGCTTGGTGTTCACGTGCTTCATGGAAGCTTCGTCAGCTTCGTTCCTCCACGCCATCGCGGGTGCATTGGTTGGCGGGGTGTTAGGACGGGTGTCCAACACACCTCGACCGCATCAGGTGCGCGGAATCGTACAGCATGGCAATTTGATTGAAGCACCGATGCGCCGTGTTACATGCCCTGGTGCCAGTATGATATGCGCGGAATCCATGTCTGGCTCGATTTTGTATGTAGACTGACTGCTGTGTAGACTATTAATACTGCCTGTAGTTTGGGACGGGCGGAGGGCCTCGAGCCTTGATGCTTGAGTCGTGCCAAGTGTGCTACTACTAGACCTGCAACGTGCAACGAGCAGTACCGAACGACTCCTGAGAAACATGTACCAGTAGTTTACACAGCAAAGTGAATGACGATAACCTGTACCTGGTACAGAGTAGACTATTGTGGATATGCACTGCCCGTTGTTTCTCCTCAATTTTCGGATGAGGGCAAAATAATCATCAGCCGCATGACTTCTGCTTCCTAGAGGTGTAGAGGTGTACCCCGGCGAGTACCGGTCACAAACGAGTACCAGGTACGGATAATTCTGAAAGTGAAACCCGAACCCGTCGCGGGTAACCCGGTTTTTCAGACGAAATCAAACGGGTTCAACGAGTACTCGGGTACTCGGCCAACCCGTTTTCGTTTACGGTCATCAACGGGTACCAAAAGCGGAGGACAGCAGTGCGTACTACGATTTCATGTCGAAACGACAACTATACCCATCAAACAACAAGAACAGGAGTAGGTTTAGCAATCTGGGAGAAAGGATCTTTAGGGGTGTTTTCGACTTGAAAATTGCGTAGCGCGGTCTGCACTTTGGAATCGTCGTCCGAGATCCAGGAATTCAATTTCATAAAAGAACAGGAAACTAACGACAACAAAAAAACATATCGGCTCGCCTTGGTTTTGTGTTTAGAGTGATTTATGCTACAGAGTACCTGGTATTGTTTAGCACAGCTGCATGCCCAGCATGATGAGTATATGTGCACATACATATAGAGAGACATGCCGTAAGAGTAGCAGCAGCGTGCTGCGTATGTAGTCTATAGTTGCACGCGCAAGAGCAGATACACCCAACACGTACGACTACGCCCCTGAACTGAGTACATTCAGTTATATAGCGAAAGACAGATTGACCTGATGTGCGCAACAGCAGTAGGTGGCGTTCCCAGGTATCCATGTCGGGCAGGTGTCATGGCTCGAGTGAGAGAAAGGCATGCCTATGTATACGTCTGAGACCCCAAAGATATCGAAGAGATCAACATAACAGGCGCGCGTATTTTTTTTTATGATGGAAATCTCCATGGACAGGTCAGGGAACCCCGTTTTCTGTCGATTTGAACGGTTTCTTGAGATATTGTGAGGCATTCTGAACGGGGGACATATCAAACATACGGGTACTTGGGTACTCGAACCCGCCGAGTACCCGGGTTTTAGTCACCCCCAGAACCCGCGGGTTCAGGTCAAACCCGAACCCGTCACGGATTTTCCCCATGCGGGTCGTACCCGCCGGGTGTCCGGGTTTCGATCATCCAGGGTACACCTCTAATATGCGGTTCGTATTTTGAGCTTCAGATTTTGACCCGATTGCATTTTCAGCTGTGAACTTCGCAAATCGAAGCACAGTCTTCCAAAAAATCGGTTTGTTGTGCGTTCAGAGATTCGAGCAAACGCCGAGAGCACCTGCTGTTGTTGTGGCCTGGCGCCGCGAAGAGACGCGCTGGGTGCGCGCTGCACTGCGCGTAGGACCCAAGCACCCGAGCCAACGCTGACTGCCTTTGGTCTGGCGGCGAAGAGACGTGCCGAGTGCGCTAGAGTCAACCTGTTTTGGTATTTGGTGTTTCACAATGTGGCTGACTGACTGTGCTGCTGCAGTCTACGAGTACGCGCGCTGAATGTGCTTATCTTGGCCTCTAGGCCCGAGCCCGCGCCAGCCAAGTGTAGCCTGGCCACGGAGAGACGCACCGACCGCGCGTCGAGCGCGAAGCAACGTCGCTATACAGCTGCGTCACCATCGAGCTCGTCGATCGTTCTGCTGCTGCTTGCTGTCGTGAATAATATTTTAAATTTGGAGGCCATACCATTAATGTTTCGAAAATCTGATGACCCAAGTCGTCGGATTTTGGGCCGAAATCTGACGGCTTGGGCCATCGGATTCTCTACTGAAAAAAAAGGTCATACTTTGCATATCCGGACTGCATACGTAAGTAGATGCTTTTGGGATCGAAAAATACACATCTGAAACTCAACATCGAACCTCGTAGGGAACAGCCTCCAAACCTATGGCAATGGGAACGCGAAGTTTCGAAGCTGCAACGTGATATCATTCTCTCTTGTTCGGGTTATATAGTATCAGCGCGGAGAATGGTTATTTGAAATTATCCTGTTGACCCGGGCAGCATCCAGGGGAGCCACTGGCCTATATCTTTGACGAGGAATTACATAGAGAATACGACGCGCGTTCGGCTTATTGTAACGCTTGTAAAATTCAGTAAAAATGGAATGTAGACGAGACGTATTGCGCAGCTTGCAAAATTGAGTCTCAACTACTTCATCAGTCGAACTCACAGCTGACGTATTTCATAATTTTAGAAAAAAAAAAAAAAACGGCTGCAGGCGGCGCAATTTGTTTTTTTCTCGTTGCAAATCTGTACAACTACAACTAATAGTTGTGCACGGAAAGTAGATGTCCAGGAAAACTATTACGGGGGACCATAGTAAATAGGACCAAATATTGTTAGTAAAAATAGGTAAATATATAGGTTTTATGTATACCATAGGTCCTATTAACTATGGACCCCCGTAATAGTTGTTGCGCAGCGTTTTCCCAAAATAATTATCCAGGACAACTAGTTGAGCATTTTTTCTGAAAAGTAGTTATCCAGGACAACTATTATACTTTGGATTTATAGTTGTTAATTAGTTGCGCAACGTTTCTCAAAAAATAATTATCGAGCACAACTATTTGCGCCACTTTTCCGAAAAATAATATTATCCAGGGCAACTATTGGCGCAACTTTTCCGAAAAATAGTTGTTCAGGACAACTATTTGCGCAACTTTTCCGAAAATAGTTATCCAGGACAACTAGTTGCGCAGTAGCTGTCCACACAACTGTTGCCTGCTGAGAACGAGGTTGACCAAAATGCGGATAGTATGGTGCGGCGATCCGCAGTCAGTTGCACACAACCGCGCTCGTACACGTTATGGTTTTCGCAGATCATTTTTGTGTACTGTTGTTTGTGTCCCCCGTCTGATCATGAGGATGTCTTCTTTCTTGCATTTGTCTACACGCGTCGTGCTGCAAGGGGCTCGGTTGACTATGGCCGTTGCCGCGACATCGTGATCATTTCGGTTCGTTCCTCGGTTGCTTTGTTCCCCCACCCCCCCCCGATGATCATATGACTACGGCCATGCACGATAATGAGTACCCCCCCCCCCCGATGAAGGTGGTTTCCCATGCATACATTTGCATTGATTTGAGAATGTATTTTGCCGGTACGAATTTCCTATGTATTTATATGATGACACTAGGCTAGACTTCCTCCGACTCCTCCGGACCATTACCAACTCATTATACCGCATGTTCACCCAGTAGTTGCCCAGGACAACTAGTTGCGCAGCATTTTTTAAAATAGTTGTCCAGGGCAACTAGTTGCGCAGCTTTCTTCAAAAGTAGTTGTCCAGGACAACTAGTTGCGTAACTTTATTGAAAAGCACTTGTCCAGGACAACTAGTTGCGCAGCATTTTTGAAAAGTAGTTGTCCTGGACAACTACTTGCGTAACTTTATTCAAAAGTAGTTGTCCAGGACAACTAGTTGCATAACTTTATTCAAAACCAGTTGTCCAGGACAACTAGTTGCGCAACTTTATTAAAATTTAGTTGTCCAGGACAACTAGTTGCGCAGCTTTTTCAAAGAGTAGTTGTCTGCCAGACAAGTGACAGCTAAATTAGTTGTACAGGGTGTGAAATATGTATATATTGATTGAGTGTTGTTGAGTTTTAGTATGGTATGGTTATAAATGTGAGTAATTCTTCCTGGGATGAGCTGCTGCTGTTGTTGCTGTTGCTGCTTTGATGCTTAGCTTTTATTTTTATATATGGCTTTTTGTGTAGATTCGAAAGTAGTGTATACGAGGTATGTATGTGCCAAGATATACGCTGATAAAAGTCAGCTCGTACGACAATAGACCTTCGATCTCGACATAGACTCAGCCCACGGCCAACCCACTTGGTGTCGGGCAAGGCCAACGAGTACGAATGACGGCCTCGAAGATGCCAGGTGGATCCATGATCTAGGGGGCGAGAATTTGCCGGCGGCGTCCTACGGTCTTTCGACAAAAGAAAAGCCTATGTTTTGCCACTCGAGACGGATCGAGAAACTTTGTCTTCTGTTTTTTGCACACCAGCAGCCAATTATTTTTTTAGAATATGCCTGGCCAGCGCCCGCCACAAATCACCGGCCATTGTGTGAACACGGTGACCCTAGGGTGGGTCGGAGCCCCTAACGAACGCACTTCGTTCAGAATTCATGACGCAGTCGTTGGTTTTGTCAATCGGTGCCTGTCGAGAACTCGGAATCTCGCCGCTTCGAACTAAAGAACTAACATCCGCCTGAGTTTGTCTGAAGCCGAACTTGGCCCAACAGCGGCCCGAGAATTTTTTTTTTCGCAGTCTTCGAAAAGTTTGAAACTTTCGGTTTGAAGAATATGGCTCATAGCAAGCTGTACCTGAAAAATTATTGAGGGTATTTTTGCAATTCAATTTTTTTATGGAACCTTTGCGTTTCCATTGGCATAGGTCTTAGGACCGGCCCTTGTGTTGAGAAAAAAAACACTTGCAGCAGCGGCAGCACTTATAGGACGAGCAGAAATCGTGCAAGGAGCAGTAAGCAGCACCAAGCACCAACAGGCGGAAGTGCCGTCCATCCTTCACTCTTCAACACTTGCTGTGCAAGCAACACCGCCACAACGAGAAGATCGCCCTCCTTCTTCGTTGTCCTCTCTACCCGAGAAGGGGTCGTAGCGGCGAAGATCAGAAGGGTGGCGGCAAGGGTGCACGCATTTGCAGCAGCGCTTGCTTGAAGCGGCTCTCTTGCTCGCAGCAGCGCTTGCTTGCAGCAGAGCTTGCTTACAGCAGCGCTTGTTTGCAGCAGCGCTTGCGTATTACCGCAGTGCTTGCATGCCGCAGCGCTTGCAGCAACGGCACTGCTGCAAGCAGTACAGTTACTTGCAGCTGCGGCAGCAGCACACTACATGCAGTACGAGCGGTATTCCGTGTCGTGCAGCAGCAGCTGCAGCCGCACCTTTCTGCTGCAACAGCAGGCAGCAGAGGCATGCAGCAGCAGCGGCCGCAATTCTGCTCGCGAAACCTCGCCTATAAAAGACAATGCCCGAGGCCACTCTCGGGGCAAGCTCGGTTATTCCAAAGCGTCCGGAGAGATTTCGGCGAACAGCATGCAGCGGTCGAATCTCATACCACACAAATATGGCTATAAATATACCTATGATGATCCTCAGCCTTATCCGATTCGTTTTTAGTCGGCGGATCTCTGCCGCCTCTGACCGTCTTTCCGCGCGGTTTCTTCGCCGGGGCGTTCCCCCTCCACGCCTGAACCGCCCGGCGTCGGAGGATCCGCCCGGTTAGCACCGTAGCGCCCTCGCGAAGCCTTGACGTTGAGATCTACGAAGGGCTTTCAAAAAATCCCTGCCCTGTCAGTGTTATGGGCCATGGTCTCTCGACAGAGTGTGTCCATTCGCGTGGTTCTTTCCGGCACGTCCTCTTCGACCTCCCACCCATGGGGAGGGTTACCTACCCGACCGGCGTCGCCATTGTGGGGCCCTGCGCGGGTGGCTCTATCTGGGACATGGATGGGACGCCCCGATCGCACATGCCACCCAGGCTTAGTTGAGAACTGCTATCCGTATGTAAGAAGATGTTGATTAAAAATGTTTCGTAACGGGATATATAAAGGAGATATCGCATGTCATCTACAGCCAGCAGCGCTTATGGTGTGTACGCTATCGTACAGCAGCAGCTGCAGTGCAGCTGTACACTACGTGACTGCGGAGATGTATAGCTGCAACAGGACTGCTACAGCAGCTGCTCTGACGACACCTTTCTACGGAGCTGCGCCGTCGGTCATCGCGTACTCCCTGAGTTAGAAGTTAGAAGTTACACCGCCTTCCAGGATGCTACCGCCTTTCCGTTGATCGGCGAGTCAGTAATGTCAGCATTCTGTTACCTTTTCGAAACTTCATGGAGTGTGGAGCGCACTCTCTCAATCTCTTGGCATCGAGTCTCAGCCTCGTCTTCCACATTTTATGCCCATGACGCAAGTCTGCGACCGGCGGCCGTCCAGGTCGCCGGCGTAGCCCCATGTATCAACAATATGATACAAGGCGCTTCGCTCCGCGGGCGGCCTACGCCGCCCGCTACGCTCGCTCAGGAAGGAAAGGTACATCAAGTTATGCGAAGCCGACAGAGGTTCATGATTGAATATAGTTATTCTCATTATTGATTGTAGTTTCAAACTAGCGACTTGATAATGCCAAGAGTCCCGCCGCCATGCATGCTGCAGGAGAACACAGCTCGGACGCCACATACGCTTCGCGTCGCGGGCGGTTTTCCGCTACGCTCGCTCACATGTCTTAAGTACGTACATACCCCAGGTAGCGTACTTATTTTCTTCTTTCGATATGCTCTATGTCTGCACTCGTATGTATGAAAGATAAAGCACAGCACGGCACAGCAGCACCGCAAAACAATGAAAATGAAGCCGAGAATTTCGGAAAGAAAAAAAAATCCCCGTCCCCTCTCGTGTGATAAGTTCCTGTTTGATTGAAACACCTTACACCGGTCAAAAAGCAAAAAAACAAAAATCAAACAGCAGAGCTTCTCTCTCAGCCTCGTACGCCGCCCGCCCCTCTCACGACCATCTCGCCACCGATTCGGTCCGAGTAAAGCTTTCCTCCCTCTCTTCCACAGTGAGCCCCGTCGCCCGCCTCGCGTGAAGCCCAGTGCTCACTGTGGACCTCGTTCGCCAGCTCGACAATGTTGGTGCTCAGACTGGGTACCTCCCTCTGTGATTTTCAGTCCGGTCGCAAAAATAAGCACCGCTTGAATATTATCTTACCATCCCGAACGACCCTTAAATACTCGTACGTACTCTATCAAAAATCACAAATGGAGGCCAGACAGAACCCATTGATGCTTCCCTCGTGTCTCGAGGCACACGCGACGCCTAGTCGCGAAACCGGCGACCGCGCTCCTTGCACCCTCCCCTCTGCCCGCCAGCACCCGCTGACACCCACGACAGTGCCGCGCTCGCCAGCGGAACCGTGCTCGGAGTACACGCACGCACACGAAACGAAAGAAGAAAAAAGGAAAAGAAGGACTGAAAGTGCAAAGAGAAATGGAGAAAACAAAGACCCGCTCGAAAGGTCCGGCAAGTAATAAAAGGAGGCGATTTCCATGTGGCAGCTCTGAGAGACCAGGGATGTGCCAACAGAGCACGCTCAGAGAGGGAGATATCTACAAGTAGTTCTATGCCATCCCAAAATGCGTAAGATCGTCATCTTCGTGCAAATTTGATTAGGTTTTTTTATTAGTGGTCGGTAACGGGAGAATAGATAAGCATTTGTTTTTTGTGCAGACCCCCTATTGCTTTCAAGAAACACCGAAGATCTTGTCGTACCACCGCTGCGGAAAAAAAAAAAAAAAAAAAAAACGGAAAAAGGTTTAATTTGTGCATTTCTTTTTTTCAAACGGCCGCAGACGGCGCAGGTTGTTTTTTGTCGTTGTAAATTGTCAACGCGCTGATAAAAATCATCTCGTCCGACGATAGACCTTCGATCTCGACATGGACTCAGCCCGCGGTCAACCCGCATGGTGTCGGGCAAGACCGACGAGTGTAGATGACGGCCTCGAAGATATCAGGTAAAAAAAAAAAAAATTGTGCGTAGTGGCTTCACTCTGAGCTCCAGCGTTGTACGAGTACGAGCACATACTTCGGCTTATGTACGAATACGCACGCTCTGCTCTGTAGGGCTGCTGTGCTGTGCCTCTACGTATGATATTATGGGGGTATCATCTTAATTGTCTTGGGTTATGTTTCATAGATTTTCTCGGTTCGATATTTGTTTTCGAACCTTACGCCAGGATCTTGGGATTTTAATGTAATATATATATGTGTTCCACTTTTCTTGTTTTTTACTTCGAAGTTGGGTGCATTTAAGAGCATGAGTATGAATGACACATGTACGATTACGAGGCAGCTTCAGAGACAAGCTGCACGCGGCTATTTTGCTGTTTACTGCAGCCCGAACACGAGCACGTGTTGCCCCTGGCCGTTGCTATGTCTGCTGCCGGACAACCTGCGAATTTTGTGGTGTTGGACGCCCTCTCTCTATTTCAAGAAGTGAGTGGTGAGCATAATCTACAACAGCAGCAGCAGTACTCTACGTGTTCTAACAACCGAAGAGTTGAATGTCGAAAACAGAAGGCCGTCAGCTCGTCTCTCTGTGCTCTGACTACATAAAATCGGTGTATCAGGCTCGGATCTAGCAAGAGAAGCTGGCTACTCTCCGTGGCTACGTCGAAAGCATGCAGCAAGCAGCAGTCAGCCAGCGTGCTAGCCCCGGATGGTTGATGAGTCGAAATATGACTTTAAACACAGTCGGCACATCTCCTCGTGGCGGGACTAGAGACCCAGTCGCCGTGGGCTCGGAATTCGCGAAAATAAGAAGGCTATTACGAGTCCCACGTATGTATGAGTACGTATCATATATCCACGATGGTGTGTCACTGATGTCTCTCGTACGTCCGTCCTCGCCCCGCCGTTATTTGCTCGTTCGAACGTCTGCGCAATTTATAACACCTTACACTTACTACGTACTGTAGCCTCCGAGCAATGGCACTACGTGTGCACCACCGCGACAACTGCCGTCAGCCTCGTCGTCTGCTGAGCCGCCTTCCAACGAGGGAAGGTTGTTCGAAACGGAGGGGTGGGAAGGTGAGGCAGAAGTGTCCGACTGGGAACCGTTTCGCCTCTTGGGGCGGTCGATGGTCGACTACATCGCTAACTACTACGAGCAAGTCGAGGCTCGCCCTGTCCGGGCGCGCGTCGACCCTGGATACCTAAAGGTACGTACAAATAGTAGTACTGCACTGGTATACCTGGTACAGTATAGACCCACGAATAATAAATGACCTATTAATATTAATAGTAAGAACGTAAGGCTCACTTTTTTGGGTGCTCAGCGGCGAGCGCTACGCTAAATTCTACCAGGTATAGAATAGCCTATGCTCAAGGCTGTTCAAAGATGATGTCACAAGTTGTCAAGGCTTGCTCATCATTGGGTGTTTCTTATTGACGGACCCATACTGTAACCAAGTATAATGTGTTTAAATCGATGTGCTTACACCCCAGCTGCGCGATCGAAACGTTCGTCGAAACTTCTCTTTGCGAGCTGCGCCTGATACTAATATATACCTGGTAGATAAGATGAAAGCGTGCCACGGGGTGCATGCCCGCGTAAAGGTATATACATGGGTCGGTCTTGCAGTACTGCTGTGTATATGTAGCGATAGTCTACTGTTATACCTCTGTGAAAACCAGCAGAGAAAGGTACGTACTGTTGATGATTGACCTTTTACCCTGTAGCTCACTAGGTAACATGACAACAATCAACTCCCTCGCAAGAACTATACGTGGAAAAATGAGTTTTGTATGCGGAAGACACACAGATTCCCTGTGAGCAATGCCCGGTTTAGGCTTCACGATAGCTTTCATGATAACCCTAGACCATGTTTTCACATATATCGTAGACCTTTGCCAATCCGAGGTGTGTGCCGCGAACTCGCGGGCGCCGCCGCGAAAGAACTATTCGCCGGTATCGACGAGTGTGTCGATACGAAGCAAACAGTCCGAGGAGCGGCAGCCTACCGATGCACACGTAGCTGCAAAGCTTGGACGGTTAGACCGACTGTGATGCCTCATCTCGAGAGACTCACTATCGTCGTTGATGTGCTGATCGAACTGCATACCTTCTCCCACGTCACCGTGGCGTACACAGCAAAGCAGGTGCTCTATCGCCTCGACCCTCTCGCCGCGTAACACTTCGCAGCTACAAGGGCTCCTTACACTAGGCAACCCCGTCTTTCTCGTGGTCGTCCCATTGTTCGCCGTTTTCATCCCTGCCCCGCCCCCCCCCCCTCCCCGACCCCCGAGCCCACCAGAAAATATTGAAAGCAAGCGAGTTTCCTTCCCGCGGCGAGAAGTGGACCGACATCATGGCCGACATTGAGTCGTTTGTCATGCCAGGGGTTACTCATTGGCAGCACCCAAGGTGAGTCCGGTCAGCCGACCCTTTCGCGGCCGCAACCACCTGACGCCGACGTACCGCTGCAAGGGTTGCATCCCCTCCTCCTGGATGGGCAACGTTCGGTTCCGCATCGATATCAAACCGACAGGCGGTGCAATGCAGTTCTTCGGAGCGTACTGTTATAGGGCGTCCAGAATTTGGGCTCCGTGAGTGATCATCCACTGCGCCGTCAGGCAACCACACCGTTGACAAGGGCACGTCGGGTTTTTTTCGGGGGTGACGCGTAGATCTCACTCCATGTTCCATATTCCCTCCTCGGCCTCTTGGGCTAGAGCGCGCGCCGCGGCAAACGCCAACGCGTTTGCATGATTCAAAGGTACAACCGTACAAGCGCTTCTTCTGTGGCGGTCACGCTTTGCGCGGTTCAGGTTCTTCGCGTACTTTCCGGCGCATTCGTCGCCTCCGGCCATACTGGGAGACATGTTGGCGAGCATGTTCAACGTCATCGGGTTCTCGTGGGAGGCAAGCCCGGCGTCGACGGAGTTGGAGATCGTAGTTCTCGGTGAGTTTTTGTGAGTACCGTAAGAGAGAAATAATCGATCGTCCACGGTCGTATCATACCCCCAAACGAAAATCGAACCCGGCTCGGCGTGCGCTTCCGACCCGTGCCGTAGCCACGCAAGCCGCCGCAACAAGGTTCCCGTGATGTCAGTGCTATCCTATGTGTCATTTTCCGTACTGTTTTCGGTTCCGCACACCGGCACCGCAGACCAGCTCGCCAGGGCAGTGGATCTGCCCGACGTGTTCTCGTCAGAGGGGGAAGGAGGAGGAGTCATCCAAGGGTCTGCGAGCGAGGGTACCTTGGTTGGGCTGTTGGCAGCAAGGATGCGGGCTCTCAGATTTATGCGGCGAGTGAGCCCCGGGGTCAGCGACCACGAGCTGATAGCAAAAATGACGATTTACACCTCGGACCAGGTGAGCAAGCCCGCCCGAAAGCATGGCGAATCTCTTTCATCCTGCGTGCGCCCGCTTCGAGCACGCGATGCTTCCCGTGACTAGGGGATTTCTTGTCGGGAAGACCTTTTGCTGGTCACAGCCTTCGCGCTTCTGTGGGTGCTCTTAACGGTAGGGTAATGTCACGTGGTGACGGAACCGCCGTCGGTTTTGCCGTGCGGGCAACGCAAAGTTGTTCTTCTGCCGCGTGCGTTGTCGGTGGCCGGCGTAGGCGTGTCGTGATTGGTGTGGGCGGTTAGTTGACCTGAACGTGTAGCGCTGTCGTGTTTTCGTTTGTACGAGTACGTGTTGTTGCGCCACGACAGGGCAGGGATTGGAGCGACGCGAAAAATCATCTAATCCGTCTCTGTGAGTCACAGGAAAAATGCGCTCTATAATGCGCTGCAATACGATATCCCCCTTTCTTCACCACCTTTAGAGACACTGCTACGCGAAGGCCAGGTGGGCGGGGTCCTCTCCCCTTCCCCCCCCCCCCCCCCCCCCCCCTCCTCCCTTTTTGTCCGCCGTTTTGATTGAGCCACGACCTCAGAGATTGTTTTAGAGGGTATAATATCACTCGGCAGGGGCCGAAGGCGCCGATTCCCGCATGGCGAACCCACCCATCCGCGTCTCTTGTCGCAAGTCGTTTTGAAATCAACGAATCGGTTTGCAGCTATTTTTTTCAGGAAAGCGAACGACCGTCATGCTGAAGGCGCATTCTGTCATGACGTGGGAGGTAGGGTCTAGGGGCATCTATGAAAAGTCTATGAGCACTTTGCCACGCGCCACGTTGATTTTGTCCACCAGAAAAAACGTATCTACGGTACGAGTGGCACGCTTTTGCGGGGGCGTTTGACAGCGGTCGTCACCAACGCCCTGACCAATCGCCCACCGCACGCTCGCCGTGCGGTCACACCGTTCGCCCTCCCCGTCTTGTCGACACCAGGCGCACTCCTCTGTGCAGAAGGCGGCCAACATCGCAGGGCTTGGGGGAAACGTCCGGTTGGTCCCAACTCGAGGGGGAGAGGGGGCGGCCGGGGACAACGGGTACGCTTTGGACGCGGCCGACCTTGCCGCCGCGATGAGGGAGGACGCTGCCGCTGGCCTGACACCCGTCTTTGTGATTGCCAACGTCGGTTCGACCAACTCTTGCGCGGTCGACCCCGTGATCGCCATCGGAGAGATCTGTCACAGGTGGAGAGAGAGGCACCCTTTGGGAGTCAGTACGAGGGGGGGGGGAGGCATGGTTGATTTTTTTTTTTTTCTGCTGGGGACCCGGATCCCGAGAGGTGTTTACTGTCCAACTGTTGCTGGTAAAGGGAGGTAATAGTAGCACCTCACAAGCCCTATCAAAACAGCGCAATAAAAAAAAATGCAAACGCACGTCCTGACCTAGTTGACCCCCTTGCCTTGTCCGATGGCTGCACCCACCGCAGCTTCTCGGGAAAAGTGCGCGCAAAAAGCGAGCAGCACGGAGAGGAGGAAGCTGCCAACGGCCTAGTGCCATGGCTGCATGTCGACGCTGCGGTGAGACCGCACCGGCTAGACCGATTGTTAGGGTCAGTCCTCCTGTGCGGCGTAGGCGGTCCCGTTTGGGGCCGGTGATGCGCAGGCGCTGCTTTTGTGGATCCTTCAACTTTGCGTCGGCGCACTATGATTATACTACGGTTGGCGTACCCCAGTCAAGACACCCCTGCCGCGTGTTCGTCAAGCACGGCCTACGTCACCCTTGTGCTTTGCACCCGCCGTCCTTTGGTGTGTCGCTATTTGTGACGCTGTTCATTTTCATGAGCTCCCGACATGGTGCTGTGGGACGGAAATTCTCAGTGGTGTTCCATTAATGTATTGTTTGGGCTCGCTGACACCGCCGCCACCGCTGCCGCCCATGTCTCGGCCCAAAGTATGCTGGATCGGCGGCTGTTTGTCCGGAGAATCGATGGATACTGGACGGCATCGAAGCGGCCGACAGCGTCTTGTTCAACCTCCACAAGTGGTGAGCGGGCGGAGGAAGGGTGTGACCTCACAATCGTTTTTTTTTTCGGGATTGGGCTTGACCCCTTCCGCGCTGCGCTCGGCGAATACGACACCGTCCCTCCCTCAGGGTATGGATGTATGACATACGAGGTATGTGTAAGGCTCGACGATTGGTCTTGAGGCGTCGGCTCCATGATGCACTGCTACGCCGATGAGGCGAGCGGCGACACGAGCCGAACGTCGTCGACGCGAAAGAAACCACCTAAGTATAAGCTTAACCTTGTCAACGATGAAAGCTACTATTGTTGCATGTTGTTTGGTTAATATATTACTCTCTCTGCCCTATCCCCACAGCCCACCCGCACCTGCCTCCTCCTGCCTTTCCGCGCTGTTCTCCGGACGGTTTCCCCCTTGTGTCGATCGGACCGATTTGTAGCTGTACATGAAGTGCGGTCCAAAATGTGATCTACTGTAGGCCAATAGTAGACCTCTTTCTATGAGTACCGAACCTACGGTAATTCTGAACGTTTTCAAGAGGGGTAGACGGTGGGAAGCGACGCGTATGTGAAAAGCAAGAAACGACCGTTGACACTCCCGTTTCTGGTGGCTTCCTTTCAGGCTTCTCTGCGGCTATCACCCCACCTTCACCGACGGCCTATTCCCTCCCCACCCTGATCTCATGCTTTATGTTTCTCAACGCCAAGGCTCTTGGTGAATTTCGACTGTACAGCCATGTGGGTCAAAAAGAGCGCCTATCTAGTCGACGCACTGTCCGTCACGCCCGAGATTTTGAAGTCGAAGGAATACCGCCGAGGCCAGGTGTCTGATTTCAGAGATTGGCAGGTGCGAGGACAGTTGGATTGAACGCTCGTAGGAACGAGCGCTTGTTGGAACGAGCGCTAGAGGCCATGCATGGAACTGTGAAAACAAGCAGACGCGCGCAACAATACGGTGGGAAACGAGGATTATTTTGGGGTTCCCTGCCTTAGGTCGTTTTTTCCTTTGGCAGCTGGATTTGTTTCTGTTTTCAAAACGTATTTTCGGTCCAATTCTTGTTGTTTTTCACTCAAAATACGATCAAATTGGCCGTCCGCTCCTCGGCATAAGTCTCGACCTATATATCATCCAAGAGATACCCAGACCAACAATATGATTCTCCACCGATGATTTTTAAATTCTGACCGATAGTGCCACCCCCAATCAGCTTCAACAAAACCAAATCGAAAGCACTACACATTCAGAAATTCCTGGGAATTCCCATTCGGAAGTAAATTCGATTTGTCTCTTGTCGGAAACTATTTGGGAATGGCACAAGTCGGCAAGGATTCATGCAATCTACCGCCTTTGGAGAAGCGGGGGGTTTTTTTTCAATCTAATTACCTTATGAATGGTAGGTGGAACAGGTTCCGAGGAGCGCACGGTTGTTTTTCTCGCTTTCTGGGCCTAAAACAACACTACGTCGGCTGAAAATGCAATTTTGAAATGAACCAAACCTAACCCGCACGTAGGAAACGCCCTTAGGGCGATGGTGTATGTGCTACGATTCCGTCCCGGTCTACCGCTGTTTTCGGATCCGATCAAAAAACCGGAAGAATCTTGCCTTCAGTTTTCCTCGTGTATTCGTTGAATCAAGAAGACCAAATCCTCCCAAAAAAAAACGTTTGGTGGGTTGAAGGCGGTATTTATACCGTATTCGCCAACAAGCAGTGCTGGGCGAGGCAGGCGCGCTTTGTTTATTTCTCAGCCTGTCGTCTGCACGATGATCTTGTTCGGCCGGCCGCGCTTGTCGGTGCTTCACGCCCAAGGTTTGATCTACTCGATGAATCCACTCACACGCACAGGTGCCGCTTGGACGCAAATTTCGATCACTGAAGATCTGGTTGACGATGCGCGCGTTCGGCCTCAACAAAGTCAGGGAGCTCGTACGAAGTCAGACGGAGCTTGCAAGGAACTTCGAGACGATGGTGAAGACGGACGAAAGGTGACGAGAACAGCGGTCTCGACTTGACTTGTAGGTGGTCAGTGCTGAAACATAGAAAATGTGCTGGGAAGGACTTCGTCGCACCTGGACATTTTTGCCGGCACGGAGACACAGGAAGACGCATGTTTTTTCTTCTTTTTTTTTCTTTTTTTCTTGTTGCCTTGACTCCCATCGTTTCTTCGGCTTGGGTTTCGTTTGGTACGAGAAGCCTGACCGGCACGTTTTGTTTGCCTGTACAGCGTATACACACGCAGTCAGAAAAATGTGAGTAGGCACCGGAAATACGATATCTCGCACTCCGGTGGTGAAAGGGTGCATTACATTGCTTTTTTCCCCCGCCTCACTCAAGGTTCGAGATCGTCGCGCCAGCGCGCTTCGGACTCGTGTGCTTCCGACTCAAGGCGACAGATGCGGCCAACGAGGAGCTCAGGTAAGGAGGCGCGAAATGAAGGGTCGGAAGGGGGTGAAGACCACACTGAACGTGGCGTTAATCACACTTGCTTGGGCGGGGAACCGACCCTTCGTCCATGTACCGAAAGCGGCGCTTCAACACCAGTCGCGTTTAAGCTAGGTGTCGACGAGTGAGTGGGGTACCTTACACCGGTCCGAGGGGGGGAGGCAGTGTACTCGATATCATGCTTGGCCGTAGTCGTATGACCATAAACCCTCGCATCCCTACAATGCCGGGACAGAGCACATCGGGTTTTCACCAACCAGACAGACGTTGCTTGCCGCGCCGGGGAGGGGGGAGGGGGTGTACTCATTATCATGCATGGCCGTAGTCGTATGACCATAGACCCTCGCATCCCTTCAATGCCGGGACGGAGCATGTCGGGTTTTCACTGACCAGGCAGACATTGCTTGCACCAAGCGCGAAGCGCCGTGAGGTGTTGAGCGACCCGGGAGGGGAGTTAGGGGGGCAGAAGCGTTGTGGCCTGCATTTATCGCCTCAGCTGAATTCCTGCGTACAAAAAGTGCGGGGTTTATGTTGCAAGCTAAAACCCTTGGCCAATGGTCCAACAGGCTGGTGTACGGCAAGGATCGAAACGCTCACAGAATTGTGCTGTCCCTCACACGAAATAGCGTTGTCCTTATGCTGTAGTAGTGGTGTGCCGAGTTAGTCTTGGGTCGGCCAGTGCATTAGAGAAACGGCAGTCGGAGTCCTTCTTCGGCCACGCCCAGAAGCATGACAGCCCGATTTGGTGGAAGGACAGCTTCGTGCCCTTTCCACATTCTTGCGTAGAACGTTAGACCGCAAGGTACACCGTCCGCCCCCCCTTCCCCCGCCGTTATATACATCAGCGACAGGGGCACGCTAATCGTGGAGGTGCCCCTTTCCCCCGCCGTCAAATACATCAGCGACAGGGGCACGCTAATCGTGGATGTGCCCCTTCCCCCCTCTCGCATACCTACGTCGTCGCGTTGTGGACGCTGTTTGTGCGAAGGTCGCGGATCATAGATTCAGGGCTTTCTTTCTTTTCGTCCACAAAGCTGGGAGGCCAGACCTGTCTGAGGATGTGCGTGGGGTGCCCATCGACGAAGATCGGGCACGTCCAAGAGTTGTGGGACGCTCTGGGGCAAACCGCAGACGCCATGATAGCCGACGGCTTCTAATTTTCGCGCGACATGCTCGTCTTTTTTCAACTCCCTCACCCGTTCATGTGATACACGGAAGTATACGGGCATCGATGGGAAAACAAATTATAGGTTTCAAACGAGTGTAACGGCTCTGGATTGGTTGATCGGGTGATGAAAAATCGTGGGATACATTCTATGATATTTTGCTTTCTCGCGTCCCCAATTTTGCGCTTCGACTTAGGGGGGGGGGGGGGGGGGGGGGGGGGGTGTACTCGATAGGAGAGATGTACTCGATATCATGCATGGCCGTAGTCGTATGACCATAGACCCTCGCATCCCTACAATGCCGGGACGGAGCATGTCGGGTTTTCGTGTAATATTATACGTGGAGACCGCGGGAGCGACACTGAAAGTGTTCTGGCAGAATCGTTTGCCTGGACTGCTGAAGCACCACGCCCGCAGATGGTTGATAGGGGGGACGTTGCCCCCGAGGAAGGAGACGAGGGAGAGAGTGAAGATGGGCGCAGGGGGAGGAGTCTGCATCCTCTGTTCGGGAACAGCGCACGGGCGCGACAGGATGCGCTGCCCCAAGAGAGAGAGGATGAAAGAGAAGGAACCGAGGCGCCACCAGCAAGGACAGATATCCGCACCAGGCACGTTCGACTTTGTTGACTGGTTGCTGTGGTGATTTCCGTTTTTAGATTGATTGTGTATCGATTTAAGAATGGTAGATAATCTCCGAACATTTGATATTGAGATTTGGGAATGTTGGAAGTGGAACTCACAGCTGACGTATTTCATAATTTTATAAAAACGAAATGAGATGCACAGACGTATACGTATATAGCTTCCCTAGCTGAAGTTATCCAGTAGACGCACTGCAGGACTATGACGTCTACCTGTTTTATGGTTGACTGGTCGAGGGCTCTGGTTGGGCATCGATACGAGTATGAAATGAAAAGGGTAACGGTACTCTAGAATTTGGTTGGGATATGTGCGAATGATGTGAGCTCAATGACTGCACGAAGACCCTTCGCCCATGTGCACCTTTTTGACGTCATTACGTATCATATACAGTAAGAGGATTGATAAGCCCGCCCTATTGCTGAGTTTGGCATTTTTATTTTTATTTTATCGTCACTTCTACTTTCCAGCCTAAACTCGTAGGAGGTTTTATACCCTCAGCGATCTTCTGGACAAGCCGTGGTCACAGGTGTCGTCCCTTCTCCCCCCCGGTACGTGCCTTTAGTTTTCATCGCGCATAGGGTTCAGCATTCCCACTGCTCGTCGATTTTCATCGAATGTACAGCTAACTCACGCTTCCGCGCTTTCCGCTAGTCAATTTTATGCAAGAAAAAGTCCCTACGAGCATACACTCGGTGAGACTCGAACTCACGAAATTGAACGTGATAGGCCCGCGGACCACCTACCAGCATTGCGTTGGTCTGATGCCAGCAGAACCGAACAAGTCCAGCAGAAAGAGGTGTATGTGTTGAACCCTTGTGCCCAACTACAGCAACACGACTGTTTGCGGCGTTTCAGATGTTTACATCTTTGCATGCTGGTAACTTGTTTTCGAGTTATCGGGTTGATGTGTAGCAGCTGCTGTGTAGCACGACCCGTTGACACATATTTGAGTAAAATACTTACTGGACTGCAGAGTAAAACACCCCCTCGTCCTGCGTCTGTTGCCCCGGTACTATATACTGCTCATGATGGTAGAGTTATGGGTATGAGCTGAGACGAAAACAGTTTGCTTGGCACTGCTGTATATCTTCATCAAGTACGTACTGCAGTATATAGTGGTTGTGGGATACATGGGTTTAATGTGGGACCAGGTATTCTCGTCGACAGGTAACTAACTGTTTATTTGCAGTAGCATTTGAGAAGTTGAACTATACCAAAGAGGAGTTTGCAAGCAGCGAATGCGTAAAAAGAGCGAAACACTCAATGCAGACCTAATCGCTCGAAGGCACGTCTCATCCCTTGTGTGTGCCGGGTCAATGCTGCGGAGGCGATGTTTGATTTTACCCAGGAGGATAAGCTGGATGACCCGAGCTGCGGTGACGCCAGGAGAGCAGACGGAGAGCCAGCCGCGGCGGAGGCAACAGCAGTAGTGTTCGGGACATTGGGGTGGTTCTTATTGAAATGTGGTTGCCTGTGAATCTGGATAAATGTTTGCGTTGTGTTTATGAATTGTTTTTCTGGTCGATTTGGATTCCGCGAGAGTTATTGGAGTTTCGAGTAGTTTCAACGTCAAATAAAATTCAATTGAAGGAATGTAGGCTATCTCGCGTTACCGTCGCGATCTGTGTATCTATGGCGGGAGTAGGGGATAAGGGGAGACTCTTGTCCGGAGGAACGAGTTTCCTTGCGCTCTCTAGCATTATATTTTCTTGGCTTAATTTTATTTTTGATGAGCATGACTACCGTTTGTGATTTTTTCCATGATTTGCATTCATTTCCTATGAAAAAGAGGGAAAAAAAAAATACGAGGCTGAAGAAAGACTATGAAGCGCCTGGGGGAGTGTGCGGTCCATATTAAATGTTTCCTGGTTTGGAAGGTTTGGGTAGGATTTCGGAAATTGAGAGTTTGATGTTTTCGTTTCTTCAACATTTGTTCTTCAGAGTCAGCGCTGACTGAGTGGTCTAGCAGGTAGTGCTATATATTTCCCTAGGGTGGGTCGGGGGCTCGAACCTCGCCTGATATTTAAGTTGTTCTTTTCGAGCGTGCGCGCTGGAGACAATACGAATGATTTTGATAGTGTGTCTCTAGACACCATGAGCATTTGGCGAGGGGAGGGCCCCGTAGATCACGCTTGCTAAGCCGACGAGATTCCACTGGATATCTTTGAACCAATTCCGCGGAAAATGCCGTTTTACCTGACTGAATCCGAGAAGAATGCCGTTTTACCTGGCATTGGATTTCGAGAGTTTTATGCGTTTGCAACAGAGAGGCTGGGGATTTTTGAGCATTTGAACACTGATTTGAAGATTTGAGTGTTGATTCAAGAAACTGATTTTTGAGTTACAGATTGGATTTTTGACTTTCTGAGTTTAGTTTGAGTTGATCATAATATTGAGATATATCATCCCTGCGATGTCGTACATATTCATGTACAGAGCTGGGGGGAATATTGAGATGGTCATACACAGGAGCAGGGGGGATATTAGTATGGTCGTGTATGATGAGTAGGGGGGATGTTGATTGTTCTTAAGAAACACGACATATAAGATCTATGGTAGATTGAGGAGTTCCATGCTGGAAACGGGTTCTGGCGGTAGGGTATTGGGATATCGGGATAATGTATGCCCACCAATGCCACTCGTCAGGTGTAACTCTATACTGCATATGAGGCGAGTCAACTCGACAGCGAGGATGTAATATATAAGAAGAGTTCCGCGTCATGCCTGGAGTCAGCCACGCGTTCCTGTACCAGCTGCGTCTATACCTTTCGAGATCAAGCAACAGCTCCCGACATAATGCAGTTTTAAAGTATCTTATTGAGAGCGATGGTTATCGGTGGGCGTGTTCAAGCCCTGGGGCGCCAGTGCGAGAACCTCACATCCATAGGGTGTGTCTACCTCGACAACCGCCGGCACAGGTATGCGTGCGCAGCCACCCTCGACGAGGAGGTTTCAGAGAAGGCCGAGAACACATCGAGGGCTCGGTTGCACGAGCTGGTCGATGCACAAACCGTACACCATTGGAAGGATTTTCGCGTCCGGCATGTCTAGTCCGCGGCGATATTAAAGCTATTATTTCACTGGGTGTTGCCCTTCCCCGCTTTTTCAAAAAGGACCGAACTGAACGGTGATGGATTGTCTGGTGTCCGTACCAAACCGTGACTTAAGCGGGCAGGACGATGCGATACACATGAACGTGCCTAGCTAGGCGACGCGGTGACATTGCATTCATGCAGCAGAACACCGATCCAAATACGAGGTGAATCGAAGCGTGACATGCAAAAGAACAAAAGAACGGACAAAATCGTACGCGCCAGCAATTGAGATAAAGCGACACTGCGTACATGTACTGTGGAGATTATCGGAGGGAGGGGGGGGTGTTTTGTTTCTTTTGGTACCATAAGGACGCCACCCCTGGGCAACGAGCAAATGCCACTACCGTACTACTACCACACGCTGTCACACGCACGTATACGGCGTGGGCCATGGTCATAAGTCCACTCGCTTCAACTAAGTTGTTGTCGTGCAAGCAAAGCGCACGTTTGGTTGATCCTACATCACGACCAACGACCGAAACAGCTGAGCTACTGCCCACAGCATGGCCGCCCCGGGAGCGCTGGCAATCTGCCTGATGTTGAAAAAGGAGCAGAAGCGACCTCTGGGCTTCGCCAGGCTCGTGAGAACTACTATAAATTCAATGTTCAAGTCCAGGTTGGGTCACATTGAAAAACAAAAGAAACATCACGTGCAAAACTAAAATCACACACACGTCAATATCTATCTCACCACGCCGGCAATACTATGTTGCGTCTTTGACCAGCACACCTTGTAGACAAGCCTTTGCTTCCACAAGTTTGATGAACATGATAAGGACAAGAGAAGACAACCAACATCCGTCAAAAAGACCGTGGTAATGCATACAGCCTACAGCAGTTTCACGAAAAACGCGAGCGAAAAACTCGAAGCATGTCCACAATGCAGTCTGACAACAAACGCTAGGGAAAAAATCGAAGCGCGTTCTAATGACCACGATAAGAAGCGCTATATATACGCGTACAAACCCTGCCAGTCATTATATCCTACAGTAGATACAAAACCAAAACTACGCGCTCTCTACGTAGATCTAGGCCTAGACATATGGCCTAGCATCAATGATCTTGTGCCTCGATACCCGACAACTGCACCCACAAGCTCGATCCGGTGATTATTACAGTACTAGCACCTGCACATCCAAAGGTGCACGGGCGGGAAAATCGACACCTCGCCTGCCCACACTGAAAAAAAAAACGACGCCCTCTAAAGCGGTTCTTAGTAGGATGCAGCTCACCCTTCATGCGACTCGCCCAACACCTCACGGCGCTTCGCGCTTGGTGCAAGCAATGTCTGCCTGGTTGGTGAAAACCCGACGTGCTCCGTCCCGGCATTATTGATTTTGTAGGGATGCGAGGGTCTGTGGTCATATGACTACGTCCATGCACGATAATGAGTACATCCCCCCCCCCCCCCCCCCCCCCCCCCCACTACGTGAAAATGCCGAGAATTTAACAGGAAACATTCCAAAACCAAGCAATATACCTGGTACGTATTTTGCTCGCAGTACCGAAATCCCACCTCACGCACTCATGAACTACGTACTGTTCTGTAGATTGTTCATGTCGGCTTGGGGGAACTTGTGGTGTCATTTTCTCTTGTCTTTCGCATACCCCCAGGCTACATGATTTCCCGCACGAGTACCTCGAGAAAAGTGCTGCGTTTTATACACCCGCGATGTATGCCAGGGGTACACGAAAAAAAAAAAACGCCGACACCCCACTACACGTAAGAACCCACTTCCGAGACACCCAGACAGGGGAAGGGTACGCTGAAACCAAGTCAAGTACTGTACAAATACGACAAGAGCCCCTTTCCGTAAGTTCGTCCAGAAATCCCACCGCCCTGGTTTGTTCTATTTATGTTTGACCCGATGGGAAGCAGTGTACGGTAGGTCGTTTTCTCTTCTTGTCGAGCACCCCTGCGTATGCTATCATATGCCATAATAGTATCGGGAGAGAGTAGAGTGACAACCGCTACCACCACTGCTACCAATACTACTGCTACTACTACTGCTACGACTACTGCTACTACTACTGCTACTACTGCTACTACTACTACTACTGCTACTACTACTACTGCTGCTACGACTACTGCTACTACTGTATATGTATATACACGAGTGCTGCAGGGAGGTTTGCAAAGCAGTCCATCGGGACACACCCACCGTGGCGGTGAACCTTCGAAAAGTCTGCCTCTGGCCTTAGCGCCCCCGCCCCGCCCCCGCCCCCGCCTCTCTTGTCTTTAGGACTCGCACTCTCCCTCCTTTTTTGTGGTCAAGCTGTACGCGTACGATACGGTACTCGCAGAACGAAGTACTGGTAAATTAAGCGCTTGCTCATCCCTGTGTGCTATCGATTTTCTAACCGACTGTATCACAACATCGTGTATGTCTCTGAGCACGGTCTTGGTGGGCTTCTTCGCTACGAACGTACCAGTACATTCTTGCACCGCTACGTACCAGGTGTGTGATACGAGTAAAATGTCGCCCGGTCAAGAATAACATTGTTTCACAAATGCAACGTTGAGTATCAACTATTAAATCAGTCGAACTCAGCTGACGTATTTAAAAAATTATCATATACAAATATCACAATACTTGTAAACTTAGGTAAAAATGGAATATAGACGAGGCGTATTACGCAGCTTGCAAAGTTGAGTATCAACTATTTAATCAGTCGAACTCACAGCTGACGTATTTCAAAATTTATAAAATACAAAAAAAAAGAAAAAAAAAAAAAAAACCCAACGGCCAAAGAATTGAGCACAACATGCGCAATTGTGCGTTCAAGTTCCTGGTGCAGGATTTTGGTACGTCCTGCTTCTACTCCAGCCAGTTTCGGAAAGCATACGCTTGGGTAACTTATTTGTCGCAAACGAGCGCTCGAGCGCACTTAGTCCGAAAACCACCGAGCATTCAGAAGACAGGACGCTCCCACACAGCCCTCCAGGAGGCGTGAGGCCTCGGGCCCGAGGGTGCTGCACCACGAGAACGCGGAACTGGCCAAAACCTGCCCTACAATCCGCCTGAGAGCGACACGACGACAAATCATCGCACTACTATTTGTTGTCGCGCTGCTGCTGCTGCTGCTGCTGCTGCTGCTGCTGCTGCTGCTGCTGCTGCTGCTGCTGTTGCTGCTGCTGCTGAATTCGGTCCCACTTACCCGCGAATGCGATCGTCCCGCTCGTCGGCCATCCGATGCAGCGGGACGCGTTGCCACGTCGCGCAGGCCTAGGGCGCAGCTTTCCGCTCTCGACACCAAGCTGTTGTACGACGCGAAAGTCGCATTTAGCTCCGGGTGGTGGTGGTGGTGGTAGTCGTCCGTCACGTATCGGCACGATAACAGAACGCCCTGGAGCTTGCCGGGAGCCAACAGGGCGGCCAGCGACTCGGACGGCATCGGCGGAAGGTCGCGCCCGATGGCGGCGTCGACCACGCTGCACCAGGCCCGGCTCACACGGCGACACTCTGCTCCTCCCACCACCGACAGCGGTAGGTTTAGCAAGCGTGCTCCAGCTGAGTTTCTGTCGAGGCTGTCCACGTATTCTATGACAACACTCAGAACGTTTTCGAGCATCGCGTCCGCGTGTCAACGGGCCAGGGAGCACCTCCAAGTAGCACGCGCTGGACAGCTCTCGGGTTTATCGTTCAGGCTGACGTCAAGTGTCAAGTTCGAAGATTGAAAGCCAAAAGAGTACCTGCGATCTGCGCAGCGTTGCGGCGGTGTGTGTGGCGTTTTATCTCGAGAAAACGTAGACGAGGTGCTTGTACGTACGCTCCACTATATCCGAAAATATACAGAACTTTAAAATAAAAATAATGATATAAAGTGTTCCTTACATTACCGGACATGGGTGCAAATAATTCAATAATTCGTACACACATTTTCAAATATTTTCGCTCGCTTCCTATTGGTCAACGAGGTCGAATCCGGAACAGTTTGGGCTCTTCGATGCCGCCTGAGGTTGGCGTTTGGCGTACAATTCCAGGTATCTTCTATCTTCTATCTTCTACCAGGTATCTTCCATCGTCTATTCCGTCGACGCAGTGCGCTTTCACGCTTTCACTCACAAGTCCCAGGCCCCGGTAAGAGACACATCCTTTACTCTCCCGAAGGCAGCCTTTCCCGAAGCAAGCGTTGCTGTCTTACTCTATACGCGGTACATCGGTACTTGCATCATTGCTTGGTAGGTGGTCCGCGTGCCTGTCAAGATCAATTTCGTGGGTTCAAGTCTCACCGAGTGCGTGCTCGTAGGGACTTTTTCTTGCATAAAAAAATTGATAAGCGGAAAGCGCGAAAGCGTGAGTTGGCTACATTCGATGAAAATCGACGAACAGTGGGAATGCTGAACCCTATGCGCGACAAAAACTAAAGGCACGTACCGGGGGGGGGAGAAGGGACGACACCTGTGACCACGGCTTGTCCAGAAGATCGTCGAGGGTAAAACCTCCAACGAGTGGGCTGGGAAGTAAAAGTGATGGATAAAAAAAAAAAATAATAAATAAATAAATAAAATACTGCTGTTGTTAGGTGCAGAGCAAGTACGGCAGCTCTGAGTACTGATCTCTCACGAGGCAAGGATGAAGATCTATGTACAGGATGCATGAGGCTCTCTCTACGAAGTCGCTACGTAGAGAGACGAAATAACCGCATGCGGGGCTTGAGTCTCACAGGGTGAAAAAGACCTGCAAATATGATAGCGGAGTCGTGGGAACAAAGGATATTTAATTAAGTCGTACTGAAAATAGAGTGAACTATTTATTTTCCGTCTTCGGGCACACGAAAATGGTACGGAGGCTCACGAGGAGCGTTTCTGAGTCTGCCAGAAGTTCATCTCGGTGCTCGACGTTGATCGAGCGGATGATGAACACAGACTTCGAACAAAAGCATTCGGAGCTGCGGGAGATGAGGGCAGCCCGCTTGGCCCGTCACGCCTACACATTAGACTACAATTAGCTTTCGTTAAGGTCTTCGGACTGCTTCGTTACTCATCCCTGATGACCAATGATGATCTCAGCCTTGGACGTTACAAGCCCATTTCTCTTCGGTCTCTGGCTTTTTGGTCATTAGCCCCGACTTCCTCCGGTCACGGTTCGTAGTTGACGAGAGGCAAACGTGAACAATAGTAAAACCGTGTACGTATCAGGGTAGGAGTATGACTTTGAAAACCCTATAACATTGTCTTGGAATATCGCCGCCTCGCTTTGAATAACGCGATAAGCGAAAGAGCCGTGTGAGTGTTGCGGTGGGGAGATGTTCTGTAGATTCACCGTCGCTACGTTTGTCCACCGCAATTCAAGTCGTTGTGATCAAACACATTTGGCTCTACTGAATGACCCTGCTTGCCTACTTGCCGTGAAAGACAAAAGCAATCCCGCCTCCCACTGCTGTCCGTCGGTGATCCAGACGTGGCAAGACAAGAAAAATATTTATTAGTACGTACCATACTGTTTTATCTATTAATACTAACATGTACCAGGTAGAGGCCAACGAACGCCACGAAAACGCCGACAGGGCAATCCTGAGTACGCATGCACATGGATATCTCGGTAAAAAAAAAGGCCCGAACCACACTTTACACCGTCTATACCCCGCGATAGACAAACGATCAGCTAATTCACGCCGGCCGGGCCCGCTTTCCGGACGCGTAAGGTACCAGGAGGACCGGCCACCCCCCCCCCCAAAAAAAACGCCTCATCCGTCACTAACTGCAGCACTCCAGCATCGTCCCGTCCGCTGCGGGGCAGCAGTCGCCCCCGAGGGAAGCGCAGCCGGGGTGGCTTGAGCATGCCCGCTCATTCCCGCCCGCCGCTCCAGGCGCCGTCGAGTTACCCGCGGACGAGCTGGGAACGTGATTGGCACCGCAGCACCCTAAGTAAGTTCCTCCTGCCGTGGGGCAACAGGTACCCTCTAGTTGCAGCGTCAAGCACCTGCGGGTTAGGGCCGTGGAGTCAGAGTTAGGATTCGGGTGGAGCAAGAGAAAACAAGAAGGCGTGCTGTGAACGCAAAAACAAGGCTGCTCTGTAGCTCGACACATTTGAACGTCGTTTTGAGACGTGACATCATGCAAAACATAGCCGAAACGCACACAATTGATAACGCATTGAAAACTGGAACTCCCTCATCAAGGTAACGCAAAATGAGAGAGCGCCGTTTTGTCAAGTAAGCATCCCGAGGTACCCATGATGAGACGTCTGCAACGCTTGAAGATGTGGTTTGAAACACCGAAGCGATCTGCCAGCGGTCGGGCCAGCAGCTGCTGCGCAGGAAGCATGCAGGCAGGCGGTTTCCTGCGATTTCTCAAAACAACAGCCTATAGTCCACATCGCTGCGATGCAATTCGCTCCCGCATATGTCTACGGAGCCGCGAGGGTTGGTTCTTTCGCTTCAGAGCGTATGAACACGTATCGTTAACGAGTTTATCAGCAGAAGAACACAAAAAAAGGTGTGAGGGGGGTTATATCTTCGCATTCAAAGATTCCCAGCACATGCCAGACTTCAGCAACGACACAGGCAAGACACGTCGAGGTCCTAGGGACGCAGATCACTCGTCGCCAAGGAAAGAAACCTCACACAGCGCAGACGTGCCAAAGTTTTGAACGACGCCGTGTCTGGTTATCGGCCGATGCAATACTCTCCTGCCAACTCCCACCCGCTCCCGCTCGTGTTCCCCTCCCCCCCTCACACGTGGTATAAACAACGATCAACGAAAGCCGCATTGGGATCAACTGTCTCTCATTTTCAATCGCGTTATCGAAGAAAATTTTGGGATTTCCAAAACTTTCTAGAAACACAAAAAAGAGGAAAAGGGAGAAAAAGAGAAGACGTTTTGTAAGAAAAAAAAATGAACGGAGGGGCAGCATTCAGGAACGCCTACGTAGATCTACAAAAAAAACACAGGAATCAGGAAAATTAGGACAAAGCACTCTTCGACAAAAACGCCGCCCTATCAGCCTGATGCTACTCCTCCCCCTATCACCGGCCATGTTCCTCTTGCCCCTCACCCCTCGTTCGAACTGCAAAGAGCCTGGGGATCGACGTTCTCGTCCTTTGAGCTCCCCGGCGACTTTTCCTGCTCGCAGCATGACAGCATCTCCCCCGACACCGAAGGGCAGCACAGGCCCGTCTTCAGGTTCAACGCCAGGCACTGAGGGTTCGAGGAGCAAGCTGACGGACCCTTGAATAGCGAGAAAGAAAGAAGAAAGCAAAAAAAAAAAAACAGCGCGCGCAAAGAGCGAGAAGCGAAAGCGGTTCGGTTCCGCTATGACCGATTTTCGCTCTTGACACCCACGCCTGTGACTGGTTGGTCTCCATCCGACTTGGCCTGTGCTGCCTGCGCCCACGGCCAGGAAATGTGAGCTCGAAGTGCATGAGGGGGGAGGGGGGGGCGCCAGCAACCAGGGTATACGTACACCATACGCGTTACCAGTCTACCATATCGAACGTCGTACGGCGGCCTGGTCGGGAGCGGTATCGCACAGGGCTGCGTCGTCTGCGCTCAAGCCGACCAGCGACTCCAACGGATAGAAAATGAATACGGCGGTAGACGGAGAGAGAGAGCAAGAGAAGCGAAAAAGGAGCGGCACGGGAAGGCGGCGGGAGTGTCTCTCCAAGTTCGTGGTTCCATTGGTCTTTCTTGAGATCAAGTGTCTCCAACACGTGTTGACTGCGGAGGGCCTGAGAACGCACGCTGTATGACAGTAGATACGACGAGAGAGTGCTTCAAAACGCGTTCATCGTGCTCTTCAGGAAGCGACTGCGTAAAAAGGTGGGCTTGGTGTACCTTGACACGAAGCCCTCACCTCAGGCCCCAAAAATGTACAGCTTTGCGCCGAAATTCACCTAAGCGAAGTGGCAGCGAGCGCATCGCACCGTGTCGTGCACATTGGGAATTCCGTAGCGCGGACGTGTGCACCGTCCCGTGACAGCACTGGTCAACATTTCCCTGTCACACAAAGCGGATAAACATATGCACACCACTCAACCACAAAACAAACGTCAAGAACAGATATGTTCTAATCGGCGATCAATTAAAATACCTCGGGAATACCATCTCCGCTCGGGCAGCAACCCAGCCAGCCACCGTCCGCCGCCGGGCAGCACAACTTCTCCTGCGTCAGCCCCTACAAGACACGGCAGGAGTTCCAGTGAGAAGATCGGGGCAGGCGCGGTGGGAAATACTGAGGGATAGGGAGTGTCGCGCTAGTAACCCCCGGACGAAGAAAAGGGGCGGCGTGGATGCACTCCTCACGTTGGTCAACCAAACACGAATTTTAGGGGGGCCATCCCTTCGTAAATAAACCCCGCATAGGCAGCCGCACCGGTACGGACTACGAACCTCCCTTAGGCGGAAAAACACGACAACGCGTGGGAGGGGGGGGGAAAGCGTGAGACCACTCCTTCATATCACGAACTCACTCGATAATATGGGTGAGGAGGGGGGTCGCCTAGCTCACTTAGGACCTCCGGGATAACACGTCGAGCAATACCCTCCGGGCCTTTTTGTCCCGGAGCAAAGACAGCACGAAACCGGGTGAAACTGGACAGTGAGAAAATCACCAGAAGCAGCAGCACCAACAGTGTATCGGCGAGCTACAGCCGGAACACCCAAAGTAGCAAGCTTCCATGGTCGCCGGTTTACCGCTCGATTGTGAACAAACGCCCGCTCGCCACAAATTTACAGCTGTGCGGCCATCGCCATCGAATCCCACGGGCGCGCGGACTTTTGCCTGTTCCCAAACAGCCACTGCCGGCTCAACACGAAACCCAAAAGACAAAAAAAATGTCACTGAGTCTGGGGAGTACGGGGTGCCCTCACCCTTGCGTTGCAAGCAGAATTGGCCGCGCACTGCGCCTGGACCTTGACCTCCGATTTGAAGGCGGTTTCATTGTATGCTTCCATCGCTATGGCCGATGGCAACCACGAAGGGGGAGCGGAAGAGCAGGCGACAATCACCAGGAAATAGATGAGTGGGGGGGGGGGGCAGCGGCAATGACACGCCTCCTTCAAAGGATATCAGGCGGTTCCAACGTCGTGTAAACGGGGGAGGGGGGACAAAGTATTCTTCACTGGGTTATGCTCGATAGCTAAGGAGCGGTACGCAAGAGCAGGAACCTTAGCAGGCACAATTTTCGCTCCTCGCGACCTCGCGTAACGCGAGATAATGGCGGAAAAACCTGCGAGGCAAGAGAATCAAATCAAACCAACTACAGTGGTACCAGATAGCAAAACAAAAAAACGCAGCAAACAAATATAACAAACGTTTCGTCCAGAGTTACCTCCTTGCGGCCGAGTCGCTATCCAGTACAGGCTGTTGGTCTTGGAATTTCCTGCATCGAACACCTCGATCTCGGTGACGTTCGCCCACGCCTCCACGGGGAGGACCACCGCCCCGGCGAGGGACACGAAACCGGCCCACTGCGGGCCTAAAGAGCGAGCAAAGAGGAGCGGGGGTGCACAAAAATAAAAAATAAAAACTAAGGTTACGAATAAAAAGGGGACTACATACTGCAGGGAAGGCGCGGGGGACGGGAGTTAGCTCAAAATCTTCATTCTCAGCAGTTTCGTCAATTGCCGTGCAATTCAGGTGGGCAAGTCGGAAGCTTCGGATTCTGTTGGTGGCATTCCCGATGGAGACAGGGGCAGGGATGGAGAACCGATCGGGGGACAGAGATACAGCCTCGCCCGAATCGCCTTCTCTCTTCGCTTCTCCTCTTCCCTCCCTCCGTGTCTCTGTGCGCTCGACAACTATCCGGAACGGAAAAGAAGCCGCCGCGTGCGACGACAGCCGGTGGCGGGGGCGGCAGCGAGGACCAACGCACCTAGGTCGCTATTGTCGAACGCGGTCTCCAGGACCGGCCACTCTTGCTCCATGAAATCGCGCCCCAATAGATCCTCCGTGATGGGCGTGAAAGGGAGCATATTGATGCAATGGACGAACTCCACGTTATCGCCAAACCTGTTGGTGTCCACACCATAGAAATTAGGTGCGTACGCCCGCGAGAGATTCACGATCATCACGATGAGCGGCGGCGGCGGTGGCGGCAGCGGCGGAAGAGGCAGTGGGAGCACAGAGTTGACGGAGGCGAAATGGGGCGCGAGCAGGTGCGCGGGTTGTCATCATTACTGCACCTTCGCCCTACCCCTGCTGGCATTCTGTAGCATAGACAGTTATCCGAGAGACGGTAAGGAGCCCCAGTGTACATTAAACTGCGCGGTTGTCGTTTAGATTAGAGGACTACCCGTGCGGAACGGTGGCCATCGAAAAATGGTGCTTACAGTAGACGCCGCAGAGTAGAGAACGCAACAAACCAAAAAAGACACGTAAGCGGCGAAGGAAAACCGGAGTTCGCATACGGGTACAGAGGTGGGAACCGTGGAATCGTAGCAGTACGAAGCAGCCGACCAAAAAGAGAAGGAAGTACGCTATGGAAAAAACGCCAGCACCGCCCAAGGCAGACACAAGCTACTGAGAGCTTCGGATTGGTCGCAATATATAGTATGATGGACGTTGCTGACAACGACTTCATTGTTCCTCCCGGCGGCGAAAAACCTGGCAGTACGGCGCAGGCCTCAATGAGTGTGCAAAGCGACCTCTGGGAGGGGGGGGGGAGGGTGCACTCGATATAATGCATGGCCGTAGTCGTAAGACCATAGACCCTCGCATCCCTCCAATGCCGGGACGGAGCACGTCGAGTTTTCACCGATTAGGCAGACATTGCTTGCACCAAGCGCGGGGCGCCGTGAGGTGATCGGCGAGTCGCATGAAGGGTGAGCTGCATCCTGGTAAGAACCGCTTGCGGGGTGGACTTGCACATGGATGGCAGCTTCAAATAAATCAAGTGTTTTCCGGTTTGGCCACTTCCAGAGACAGAAATGGGTTTACTATGTAACTGCCTCGTGGGTGCCTTACCATACCCACTACGTGATGCGATCATTCCTCGGGAGGGGGGGGGGGGGGGGGGGTGAAACATACACGAACCGAAGCGCCTTGGCGTCCGCCGCTTATCGCAGAGGACATAAGCAAGCACGCAAGCTTCCATCCTGAAACGCTCGGGAGCGGATGAAAATATTTTATGGTGTTGGGGAACCCCCCGTAGCGACTAACGTCAATAGATTACGGCCGAGAACGGAGAAACGTGAGGGTTCTGTCACATTGACAAGCGCCGCGCCTCCCGCCTGCCTGCCTCTCACCACGTCAGCTGCACCGCCTCAAGCGACGCCACCATTCCAACCATGCGGCGGGAAGAAAAAAAACGAGTCGTAAACCTGTGCATCAACGAAAACCAAGACAAACCAAGGAGGGGGAGCGGGGGGGGGGGGGGGGTACTCGATATCATGCATGGCCGAAGTCGTATGACTATATACCCCCGCATCCCTACAATGCTGGGACGGAGCACGTCGGGTATTCACCCACCAGGCAGACATCGCTTGCACCAAGCGCGAAGCGAAACGGGAGGTGTTAGGCGAGTCGCATGAAGGGTAAGCTGCATCCTGCAAAGAACCGCTCTTGAGGTGAATTTTCTTGCATATGGATGACAGCGTCAATGAATTGACATATTTTCTGGTGAGGCCACTTCCAGAGACAGCAATGGGTTTTCTACATAACTGCCTCGTGGGTGCCTTACCATATACACACTACGTGATAAGACCATCCCCTTTGTACGGAGTTGAGGTTCTCGCCGCACGAAAATGATCTAACTCGACCACCAGCCGTGGTGACCGCCAAAAAAAAAAAAGGTACCCTGGTTGTCTAGCTCACGCTGTGAGAGGCGTGTTTTACAGCGTCGTCGCCAACAGACGCCAGCCCAACCTATCTATACCAGGTATATAAGATAGGGGGGGGCGGGGGGGGTACCAAAGACTTTTAAATAAACCAACGAGCAAGGACGAAATACACACGCCACCACGTGAAACACAATATGCCACACCTTCGAGCAGCGCTTGTCACCGGCATCAGCGCGGGTGGGGCAAAGGACAAGACGATTGTTAGTGTTACCGCGTCGCACGGCGTTTCTGACGAAACATTAATCGTGTGCAAAGTCCGCTACAACGTCACAGGGAGAGGGGTAAGGGGTAGAGGCACCATGCGCAAGAGATGCCGGGCTGCTCCTGCCGTGTCCATGTCACACACATGTACCTTGGCGTCTGCTGTTGCTCCGCCGATGAGGGCCCGAGATCACAATCGTGGTCAAATTTCGGCGTATGCTGCTGCCGTTTGCAGTGTATGCTGAGCACTGCCGTGTGTGTACATTCGCGAGTATACAACATCACCCGGTAGGAACGGCTTCGTTCCGATGCCCCATTAACCGTGTTACTCGCAGCAAACAATGTACACACCGGCAAGCGTCCCAACGGACACGTGCCACAGCAGCAGTGACGAGCGCGAAAACTTTGAGATGCAGACCAGAGGAGCAGGCAATCCACACAGATCACACGTCTGTGCCGTCGTCAACCAACCTACTGTAGGTGGGCGGGCCAGTCGCACTTCAAGCAGACATCGTAAAGAGAATATATGGAGAGAAGCGTTCTCTCGCACGCACCCCGTTGTTGTCTGGCATTTGCCAGTACTTGCGCGCGCCTCGCATCTCCATCGCCAGCAGCACCCTGCCCCAGTCCCGCATGCCGGTGTCCCCGACGGCCAGCCCGAGGAGGTACACACCGTAGTAGGCGTTGATGCTTTCGGAAACGCTCTCTTGGGACTTACCGTCGCCCTGCGAGAACAGTCCCGAAGTCCAGCTGTGGCCGTCGTAAAAGTCCTGTTCACGTTTTTGACGGGGGGGGAGACCGATGCGGCGGTGGATTTTAGAAACCGAAGCAAAAAAAAAGGCCGCGGGGGTGTCAAGGTTATAGGGCTTTAGGGTTAGTGTACGTAATGTAATAGCGAGTTTGAAGGCGAGAGGGGCAGTGAGATGAAGTTGGGGGCGGCGGGAGAGGAGGGGGGGAGGGGGGCGTGTACTCATAATCATGCAATATCATTAATGGGCGTGGTCGAATGACAACAAACTCTCGCATCCCTACAATGCCGGGACGGAGCTCGTCGGGTATTCACCGACCGGGCAGACATTGCTTGCACCAAGCGCGAAGCGCCGTGAGGTCTTGGGCGAGTCGCATGAAGGGCGAGCTGCATCTCGCTAAAAACCGATTTTGAACGGATGTTCTTGCATATGGACGACAGCGTCAATTAATAGGCATATTTTCTGGTGTGGCCACTTCCAGGGACAGCAATGGGTTTATTATGTAACTGCCTCGTGGGTTCCTTGCCATATACACACTTCGTGATACGATCACCCCCCTTGTGCGGAGTTAAGGTTCTCCGCGCACCAAAATGATCTAACTCGACCGCCAGCCGTGGTGACCGTCAAAAAAAAAAAGGCCCCTGCTTGTGTCTAGCTCACGCAGTGAGAGGCGTGTTTCACAGCGTCGCCGCCAACGGACGCCAACCCAACCTATATATACATAACAGGTATACTATAGGGGCTGAAAGAGCACTTGCGGTGCGACGCTCGAATCATCTGGCCAGGTGAATGCTTTCAAGTATAAAACCAACGACTGTACTCGATAAATACAGAGGCGATGCTCGGTGCTGGAACCGATTCACTTGATATCCCCTGGTGATGGGGGTGCAGCAAGCTCTTTTTCATGTGTCTACCAGCAATAGTCGGTCGATGGTCAACACGAGTGGCCTCACGCTGGCGTGGAGCAGTATATCGGAGGGAGCGAAGTTAAAGACCACCTCTCTGGCCCAAAATATAAGGAACGTTTGGATTGAATAATAAAAATGCCACCTGTCCCTGTATATTGTGTCAGAGTGCTACATCAGCCGTCGGTTATAAGGAAGAGCAAACAGCCAGATGTCCTAAAAACTGCTGAAAAGGTTCGCGGAAGGGGAGAGAGGGGAAAGCAGGCAAGACGGAGGATCAGCGGGGGGGGGGGGGGGGGGGGGGGGGGGGGGGGGCCAAAACGAAGCGGGATATGTAAAAAATCCCAACTTACTCGGGAAGCGACATGAACCCGGTTCGAGCCGTTTGCACGACTGTTGGCGGGATGATCCTTTGCACCACAGTAGGTGCGGTACTCAAACGCTCGCGATTGCCTGGAGATGCAGGCGGCTATCATGACGAATCTTGCCTTACACTGCACCCCTACGGAACGCTGCTATCTAGGGAGGAATATCCAAATATTCGTAGCAACACGCCCGCAGCGTCACTAACGGAAGAGGCACAGCAGAACTACCGTGACAATCAACGCGACAACAGCATCAGCAAGAGCAAGAGCAAGGGACCACCTATTGCACAGAGGACTGGTATTGGTAAAGAGATCGGAATACACACGAATTCTGGCAGTAACTCCAAGCCAATAACGATAACAACAACAACAACAACAACCGTTACCTTCTGACGGGCGACGGGGAAGTACTTCGCCATCGAGCCCCCTCGCCCGGCGATGTCCTCCACCAAAAACTCGAGCTGCTTCTTGTACGTACGGTGGAAAGCCGGCTGGAATTTCGTCAGCACAGCCGCCGCATAGATCAGATACCCGTAGTGATACGTGTGGTCATTGTACCAGGCGTTCCCGAAGTCCGCGTTCACATTGTTTAGTCCATCCTTCGTGACGATCCCTCCCCAGGTCTTGTCGTACACCAGAAGATCCTGCCCACGTGAGACGCGCGCGCTCTCTCGCGTCAATCAACCTAGCCAACGACAGTACCCTCCCGGTCGAAACGCCTAGTTAAACCTCTTTCGACCCTCTCGGCAGAACAGGCAGCCACGGGTTTGGGCCCGTTCTCAAACCCGCACGAAACGGAGGAGTCAGCGCCACCTGCAAGTGCTGCTCGCGCACTATTCTTCCCGCAATCACTCACCACCCACGCTGCCTACACGCGCCATCGCCCAAGAAAACGGGCGTCATTCAAACGAGGGACGCTGGCTCAAAAATGCCTCTTGCGCGCAACATGCGATTCCGTTCTGGTTTCTCTCGTACCTCGTTGGCGTTCTTCATCCAGGGGGTGAGGTAGGCGCTCACCGTAGCCAGCGCAGCGTCTCTGGCGGCACCGTCCCCTTGCGAATCGGAAAACGTATACAGAGGAACAGACTTTGTTTGTCGACAAATCAGAAGACATTATTTTCACGTTGAACCAACAGAGAAACTGCGGGCACGAAATGTCTCTCTCGTTGCACGGCCGCCAAAAGCAAATAACACGTGAATGCACAGGCACAAATGAGAGAGCAAGTGGCTAGGGATGGCCTCAGAGGAGACAGCTCACAAGCCATGCGTCTGCACGCCCTGGGTATTTCAACAAAAAAGGCTCAACCACGTTTTGAGCGTCCCTCGGGTACCTCCGCCATATAAATTTACCTGTCCAATTGTCCAGAACAACAAAACGTGCCCTCAGATTATTTTCACGTTTCTCTTCGAATGCCCGATCCATTACCCATGGGGCAACCTCTCATAGACCGACCTTTGGACTCTACCATGGCGGAAGGAAAATGAGCTAGAGATGAGGAGTGTACGCGGGTGGACATCGCGTCTTCACGATACCCACGCCGATTTCCCAGCCCATCCCCAAAACTAGGACGCCGCCGCCCCGGACGCTGCCAGACAACGTCACACTGTAGCACACAAAGACCCTGCCTCCCTCCACAAGAAAGCAACAACCAGACAAGCTCTACGGGGTCTTCTGCCACAGAAAAAAAGAAGGTCCCTCACCTAGCTCGTCGGCGATAAGCGCAAGCCTGGCCATCCGCGCTATTTCCTTGCCGAAGCCGTATACGTCTGGGGTGGTCGGGAGGGTGGTGTCCAGGTCCTCGGCCAGGGCTGCCTTCACCTGCTTCTCCCACGACAGAGACAGAAGGGGGTCGTCGATACCCACAGAAGCCTCGTGCAGCGTCGTCCTCGCGGTCCACACGATATCTGTCAGGTTGTCGCGCATCGTCCAAACGGACCCGACGATTCCGGTCATTGGTCCCTTTTATGACGTTTTTTCGGGTGTTTGGTGCAACACAAAACCCGAATTTTCGCGGAGCGGACGGGGACAAGAATTTGGCGCGGTACACCCGATGTTGAGAAGGCGAAACGGAGACAGGGGAAACGGTAATCAGGCAGGAGTTGGCAGAAGGGCTGGCTTGAAGCCCAACGAGACATATTCCGATAGAAGCCTGTTGTGTCAGAGCAACACGGCGACGGCTGCTTCAAGCACGGCCTCGACCATTCTCGAACATTCACTCGTATGACAACCCATAACTTCCGCACCAAGCACTCGAGCTGATGCGCGCACGTGCTTTGCTGTATACCATGGTGTGCTCCTCGAGCCTCGCCCCTATATTCACCTTGATGCTCTGATAGCTGTCCTTCATCAAGAACGCTGCGTCCTCCCCGTTCGTCCCTCCCATGGTTTCCACGTGGTGGGGCAACGCCATCATCAGCAAGTCGCCAAACCCGTCCTTCGCCCACTCGTACCTGCAAGAGAGAGAGCGTGCCACCGCCCCGAACAGTGCACAAAAGGTCAAGAAACGCCTCAAACGAAGGAAGGGAGCCGCCCCTTATCCCTCGCCGAATCAAGCGACATCGCGGCGCCAAAGTACGGCACGGGGGCCACCAAGAACGGCCTTCAAACGGGAAACGCCGACCGTCAAGTGAATTTTTCGTACCGAAGGAGTTTACCAGTTGTTCACGTTCCCCGAAGTGCTTTCTGCGCGCTTGTTTCGTCTCCTCCAACGCGATGATACTGCTACCCAGCGTGCTGTCACTTTTTCCCGGGTCCTGCTTCCCAGCCTACCTCCCACAGAACATCGGTACCATGAACCCTTCAGTGGCGGCGGCCCTAAGACCAAGCCAGGTACAATTTCTCTGCGCTACGTAGGTTACAGAATACCGTTCCATTAACTGTGAAAAAATCACTCACGCGGCTGCGTAGGGGTTCCGCAGCCCCCTCTACATTCGTCGCACGGGTTCTAGCGAAAACGAACGACGAGAGGGCGACAACTCTCACCGACGTTGACAAACGCAAGCGATCTCGACGACCTATGGGCCTACTCAGACCAATGAACCCCCGTCGTGCAAGAAAACTCCACTACGAGCGTGAGAACGGCGAAGAGCATAACCGCGTCAGAGCTCGCGCTGTGGCTCAAGTCCGGATTCACCTCATCTCCATCCTGTCGCCGTCCACCGCGAAATTAACTCTGCCGCCTCTGGGGTAAGCGTACGCGTGACGAGTCAGCGTCGTTTCGCTGTCTTTGTCCCATGGATGCGGCAGCACAGCCACGCGCACGATGCCCGAAAACGGCCCCTCCATCTGAAGACCGGATACCACAAAAACAAGAACACGCGGTGGACACAGCAGGTTGCGGAAGCGTTTCACATTGAAGCCTCTGCCGGCCTTTTTCCTGAGGCACACGCCGTTGGCATGGGCGGCGAAATCCTCGAGCGAAGGGTTGCGGGACTACATCCATGCCGTGGACGCCGTGCTCACCCGAAACTGTGAGGAGCTGTGCATGAAAATACTCCGGAACGCCCACACGTTACCAGTGCGTCTTTTTAAATATACGTGTTGCGGACGGGAGCGTCGTGATGGGGCCTCAACCCAAGCCGGTGCCATAAGCTGGTGGAAATAAATGCCACCAAGCGCAAACTCGGCGTTCTCGAAGCAGCCGATGGCGTCCTTGTTCCTGCTCGCTGCACAAACAACCCGCAACAGGATTCGAAAAAAAAAAAGGCGACCTACCGTGGATATTGAAAAAACAACGTACGCTTGGCATTTCCCCCCCGCCCGTCGTACCCTTCACCTCGGCGCGGAGCACGCCCTGCCACCGAAACTGCCGTAATGTTCCCGACGTTAGCGGGAAACGACGCTTGAAAACGATCACGATGGAGTGAGCGTTACAGAGACGAGTGCGGAAACGACGCTGAAAACGATCACGCACCTGAACCTCGTGCTCGGAAACCAGCTTCCACGTCACTGACTCGGAGGTAAATACCAGCCAAGTCTCCCAGTTGCTGAGCGCTAGCTTGAAAGTGGTCCCGTGCATGGAAGAGCCCACCTTAGCCGCCTCACCGTCCACCTGAAATGACGAGGTTATTCATACCCGCGACTGATCAGAATTGTATCGAACGGCAGCAGACAGTATGACAATGGCATAGTGTAGAAGGTCATTTACACGTGGAAGGCGTTCGTGGATACCGACCTGGCCGGATGTTATCAGGTTGGCTCTGGTCCATTCAAAAGGCAAATACCCGGCGAGTGTCGACCGTCGTCGCGTGCACCGACAAATGATCGTCAATGCACGCCCAACCGGGACGCAACGAAGGGTGCCAATGCTCATCCACAATACACGCGTGTTCAACCGGAGTGTGGCGCCTGGCGAAAATGCTTCCACTACCTTGAAAATCTTCACGACCAAAGAAAACGAGTTCCCGCGAAAACTAAGGCCGTTTCCTATGCGGTTCAATTTCGAGCTTCAGATTTGTATTTTTCGATCTCAAAATCGAATGACCCTACTTATGCAGTCCGATTATGCAAAATCCGACCGGAATTTTTTCGATTTGAGAATCCGATGACCCAAGTCGTCGGATTTTTGGCCCAAAATCCGACGACCTGGGTCCTCAGATTTTCAAATCGAAAAATAGCATGCTCTCTAAATTCAAGATATTGTCCACGACAGCAAACAGCAGCGGAACGATCGATGAGTTGGATGGTGATACAGCTGTATAGCGACGTTGCTTCGCGCCCGACGCGCGGACGGCGCGTCCCTCCGTGGCCAGACTAGAGTCGGCTGGCGCGGGCTCGGGCCTAGAGACCAAGAGAAGAGCACTCGGCACGCGCCTCTCCGTGGATACGTACTCGTAGACTACACTGCAGCTGTACAGCAGCAGTAAGTCAAGTCACAAAATCAAACACAAAATACCAAGACAGGTTGACTATAGCGCACTCGCCACATCTCTTCGCCACCAGACTAGAGGCAGTCAGCGTGGGCTCGGACGCTTGGGTCCTACGCGCAGGGCAGCGCACCCAGCGCGTCTCTTCGCGGCGCCAAATCACAAAAACAGCAGTTGGTCTCGGCGTTTGCTCGAATCTCTACACGCACAATATAATATCTGATTTTTCTGCATAGGAAGGCCCTTTCGATTTGTCAAGCTCGTATCTGAAAATGCCATCGGGTCAAAATCTGAAGCTCAAAAATCGAACCGCATAGGAAACGGCCTAAGGGTTGCTTGAAATGGCTCACGACTGGCAGATTTGGCGCGTGTCGCAATAAAAATGCATAAATCGACGGCTTCATCATGCTTAAATCGACAGCTTCATCGATAGAATTCCTGCTACACTGCCTGGTACACGGATTCGACACCGACGAAAATGTAGTGACCCGCAACATGAAATCAACACAGCAAGCAGCGGCGGAAATGGTGTTTGTTCTCGACCGGGGGCTGCTGCACTCTAAAGTTCAAAATACATTGTACGAATGCTGCTGTATACGATGCTTGTACGAAAAATTTGCTATGCTGGACTCGACGAACGTACACGATCCAGGTACGTCAGCCTGGGTATGAACGTATGAAAAAAAAACTGTGCCTGGTCAGGCAGACGGTGGAATACGGACGGCAAGCTCCGATGGACACAACCAGCCACTACAATACTGCGCATATGGATGTACGCACAGCGTGTGGGCGGCAGCGTTGTAACGATGGGATCTGTGGATAGTGTCTGTTGTGTACCTGGTTTACGTCTGGACTGTTTGCTCACAGCTCATGAGAGCCTAGGGAAGAAAACAGACAACATCATTACACAGGTACGCACGTTAAACAAGGGCCTATCGTACTGAAACCAGAGAAATCGTCCTATCCCCTCCCGCCGGAAAAAAAAACTTTGAGCATCCGCCACGCGCTCCAGAGTGCACGGATTGCGCCCGGACCTCGACCAATGTGTCCGGCCGGGCTTCGCATGTCGACAACTCAGCGTTTAGCCCAAAATCGCTCGTGCGAAGAGATATGTTCGAAGAAGTACGAAATTTTCACAAACATAGCTATAAATATATATATATTATATACGGAGTTTATACTTCGACGTATACATACAGATATAAATATCTCTCCGTCTCATCATTACCTCGAGTATGTTGCCATTGCTCTTGATGAGAGGAGTCGCTAGGGCGAACTCGAACGTCATATACGGCGACCCACGCGCTGCCAGCGTGCGGAAATAGCCTTCACCTTCAGTGTCGTGCTGGATGGTCACCGTCAAGTTGTCGTACCTGAATTTACATGTCCGGGGTAGCAGCTCGCTCGTGAGGGCGCGATGATGCGATGCGCTTTTCGAATGCTTCGAGACATAAAGTTACGTGATGGGACAGGACAAGTCATGTTTACTAGAAAGGATTTCACCGGCACCACCGTTGCAATTCCGTCGACCTCAGCAGGGGCAACCATTGCTGCCGCAATCAAAACATCGTCGTTTAACTACAGTAGAAGAAAACGCGTGCGATACCGTTGAAGCTAATTAATACCTCCCCTTAAAGGGACGCTGGCACCCAAACGTCGCCTGGTTCCCGGGTTTCCGGTGACTCTAATCTCTGGATGTTTTATCGGAACAAAAAAAAACATCGCTATCTTAACACGCTGCGTTTAGAACTTCGGCTGGTTCGTGCTCACCTGAGAGCGACGGTGACTTGTTATTGGAGGTTCATCACAGCAGCTTGGATTTATCTCGAGATTGGTCCCCCGCAGGTTCTCAACAGACGCCTACACCTCGACTAAGAGGTGCTCCAGTGATCGAAGTTGGCCGAAAATTTGGGTGCACAAAATGAGACAAAAAAAACAACCTTCAATTGAACGTTTGCACTTCGCTCGCGGACGGCTACAGCTATTCACAGGAAACTACGGCCCGCGAAATTGAGGGATGCTCGTGATGGGGTCTGTGAGGGCGTCGGGTGCGCCAGACGGCAATCAGTCGTAGACAGCCAGAAACGACTCACGAGTTGTTTTCATCAATCCGAAGTTGCGAGCGAGTACCACAAAAAGCTCGCAAAAACGCTAAAATGTCTCATTGCACGCAACAGAGCATAGCGCAATGGCTACGTCACCGATGAAAAAAAGGCCTTCACTAGAAAATTGCTGTTCTCCAGGCGGATGATATATCTTTTAGGCAGTCGTCGTTGAAGATGCTGCCTGGCTCAAAACTACGTTCCCATGATGGGTAGCAAGTTATTGGGCCCAAAAAAGTGCAAAAATGGGCTAAAAAACCCAGTATTCTGTATTAGTGTCAACCATTCTACAACCACGAAATGCGGATCTTGGTTGCAAATCCCTTACTCTAATTCCGAGTCGTACGTACATGTTTCCGAAACGCCTACGCGCGGGTACTCGACGCATTTCTGAGCGTGCCAGCACGTGCCATCGCCGGGAAAAAACTTACAGTGCGTTGCAAGGTAGCAGCGGCCTGTATCGCGAAATGAGATAGACCGGCAACGATCATGTCGTCATCGCAGCCGGCTGGCAGATTTTCGCGCTTTACCAGCACCGTCTGTGCCTGGAGTTAGGAGCGAACGAACGGATGGTTAAGGGCAACACCGGACTGCCCCTCAATCCCAGTGCGTTAGTCTGTCCCTACTATATTGTCGGCGTAATTCCTTACACCGTGCCGTGAAACACCCGCACACGCGCCGAGACACGAGCGAAAATAACTTCCAGCTACGAGCATCGCAACTCACTTCACTACGTGGTGCCCCACGATCCCCTCCGCGGCGGACACGCTAAGATCGGGAGCGTACGCGTCCTCCACGCGCTTGGCAGACTCCACGCGCCGCATCGCAGAGTACGAAACTCCGACCCCCCGATCGGTCGACTTGATCGCGTACGGCAGAGGAGCCACGGGATAATCCCCTTCCCCGATCACCAAGTTAAGCCACCAGGCACCTGTTGGGTAGGGTGGCTCGACGGCGCCCCACAATTTCCCAGGCCGGAACGGGTGCTTGGTCGTGGTGGCGAAGGGGAAGCCGGCGTCTGTCTCCAGGCCCACGCTTCCTGAGGTGCTCCGGACGACTCCGGATAGTGCGACCTAGGCAGGAGGAAGTGGGGAATATCACCCGATGGGTTCCAATTCATAATCGAGTTATCCGGGGTGGGGTTCTACATTGTATGCAAGAGTTTAAACCCCCTTTAGAGGTTTTATCACCAAAAGCGTCGCTGGGCGCATACTGTAAGTGTTTCCTTCGGTGCGCAACCCTCCTCGCTCTGAATTTACAACAGCCCTCCAGGCAAACGAGTGCAGCAATTGAAAAGAGAGTGTTTTCCCCAACGTGAGACGGCCACTGCTTCGTTTCCTTGTCGGAAACCTCATCTGAACCTCCCATCCCTGGACGCATCGTCGGACACTTTTTCGCAGGGGCTCGCAACATTCTTGGCTGTCTACGATGGGATTTTTTCGCCGCCCCTCGCCAAAACAAAGCGCCAAATTAAGCCAGACCCCACTGTTTGGCAGCACCGGCGGTTTAAATCAACGTCTGACCTACTGCTGTGACATTGGCCTCGCCAGCTTTCCACTGGCGCTCTGGACGTGACGACGATCAGACCAAAGGGTTAAAGAGAGCCGGTGGTCATATTTGATATCACGCTGTGGCGTGATTTTTCAGAGTTCGCGACCACCACTTGCGATACCGTGGCGGTCCGCAGGACTAAGCTACGGCAATTCCAGAGAGATCTGCCATAGATTGTGCGGAGCCGCACCACCGGAGCTCAACGCGCTCTGCGTGCGCCACCGCGAGTTATCGATCCTACAGCCGCTGTATTCGATTTTCTGGGACAACGCTTCTGCTTCTCTTGGCGACGAGCAAACGCGAGACCGTCTATCCATTTGCTGAATTATCACCCTGTTGGACATGCGTGCGCCTCGTACCCCTCCCTCACACAAGGGGGACATACAACATACCTGGTACAAGGTATTTGCGTTGTTACATCATCCAGCGGGTAAACTCTCAAGCTTGCGATTGCGCTGCATGTATATACATCGTTTGCGCATACCACAGCAGTGTACTGCTGCACGTGGTATGCACGTAATGCACTACACGGCGCAACAGATGCAGACATTTCGTTGCCCGCCGCTACGCGCATAGAGTCACTCGGACGTGCGAGCTAAGAAACCCCCCTGCAAGCCGTCAAAGCGCCACGCACCAGCCCAGACAAGACGACAGAGACCAGGACGCCTAGGTACAGGTACATCCCGCATCCCGCCCTTGTCGCCGCACCATCCTGTTGGTCCGCACGTTGGTCTCCGGCGTCGCGAACCGCTGGTGACGCGACGGCGCCGTACGAAGATGACCCCTCTATATCCGCCAGTCGCTGCTGGTCCTCTAAGGTATGAAGCAGAATGCCGACATAGTGGGGGGGAGGGGCGGACTAAAAACAGCTACATCCGCGAGCAGTACAGCAGTATCGCCAACGCGTCCAGAAATGGTGGAACATTGAATGTTAGCCATTGTAGCAGAACGGTTCATCGGTACATCGAGGGCAGTACGGTCGCTGACCTATTTCGCACCACCCCCCAGATCTACCACCACAGGCTGCTGTGTCCTCGCCAACTCGTTGTGCTAAACCGGATCATTTCGGGCTGCATTTTCTTTATTTTATGATATAGGTCGCTCGAGGCGGTCTGCTGAAATTGCTGTCCTACGTTTGCTGTCCAATAGATGCTGGTGCTGGCTGCAGTGGCGTAACTGTTGTGGTCCCGGGAACCCTATGCATAAATCGATGAATAATGCATGTTTCCGAGGGGCCGCAGGCCGGTCCTTACATATATTTATAAAACTAAAAAACAGTACAGTAGCTGTGAGTGAGATCGAGGATTTCGTCCAAACTCGTCTTTGCAATATGCGTGTATGTGTGTAATACTTCGATCGCGCGTACTACGGGTTTTACATGGCCTCATGCAGGATATACATTCTGTAAAAAGACAAAAACCTGAAGCTGCAGAATTCAAGGAGCGCGGGTCTATATTGGGAAACATTTACATAATTTTCCGAGGTTTGCACGTAGCTTGCCACGAGGGGGGAAACTTTCCGTTGTGTGCTTCTTACCGATAGGTGACGGAGGAGCACAGGCTTATTTCTCGAGTGAGGCGTCGAAGCCTCACTTCGAGGTGTGGGGTAGATCTATCACTTCCTTTCTATGTTGAACAGCCGCATCTTCGATCTCTCTTGCCGATATTGGGATGATATGCTCATCATCCTTTTATCATCGAGTGATCTGCATCTACGACTATTCAGGGGGGGCTAATGTGATGGAGTAGCACATCTACCGTATAGGAATGTAGACACCCATATGCGAATCATATAGCGCTTTGGGAATATACCCGTATGCGAATCTTATATGGTTCCACGTAGCGCTTTGGGAATATTCAGTGGAACCCGTCTAGAAACCTCCTTGTGAGCAGAACATTCTGAAACAGTTTGGGAATCTTTATGGGAACGTCCCGGCAGACTCGTACCTGCATACATGCTAGTTTTGGTCAACGTCTGGGCTGAGTTGTGTTCCCGGCAGGCCCACCCTCGCTAACTCGAGCTCTCTCTCTCCCTCTCGACTCACTTGAGGAGCAGTAATAAGGAGATCGTGATGTACAAGCTGCGTGCCCTACCCAGCATCGACATCCCTGTGTCTCTTACCAGCTCATATCTCTGCACTACCTTGACACGTACCTGGTATTACTGCTGTATTATAAATATATACTTGGACACCATCATCATATTTGTATATACTCTAATTTCCAGGGGTTGTGTAAAAGACGCACTATTGTTCTACCTCGGGTGTGGCTTCTGCCCAGTGTGTGAAAATTGTAATACTAAACGTCATACGAGTATCTGTAAAGTGTTAATGTTGGCATAATTCAGACATTTTTCCTAAAAATTCGTATCTGTACTCGGAACATACATGTAAAAGTACTTCAACAGATCCTAGTTTTTCAATCGTCGCACTACTCAAAGCCATAACGTTTGTAACGTGTTAATGCGCACATATCTACTGTAGTACATCGTACACGAATACACCAGGTACATACAAGGGAAGGCTTGTGAGGGGACTCTGGAACAGATCGAGAAACAATCCGTGTTTTGTTGTGAACGGGCGAATTGCGAATTTAGAGGTTGAAATATTCTATGATTGATGAGCGAAAACCAACGCATACTTTATGTGTATCCCTGAGGAGGTCAGGGACTAGCCGAAACGAAACTAAGCTTGAGCAGTTTAAGCGGACGTCGAAAAATACGATGTAATTGATGAGTCCAATATTTAGATGCCTGGTGAACAAGAAGAGAGCTCGCACACGAAATCATTCTCACACAGTTCGACAAGCACAGCAATCTCAAACGGGAAGCGCGCGACCTCAGCTGGCCAGTGAACTACGTGATAAAGAGCAAAACCTTCCTGAAAAATTGAAGGTCAATCTACCAGAATTTCCGTAGTTTCTCCCACCCACCCACCCCTTTTCTTTCGAAGGTGGAGGAAAGGAGTTGCTACGAAGTAACAACATTCTGTTAATCTGAATACTGTCAGGAGTTGGAACGGTCGAAGATCATTTGGGGTACTCGGTCGTCCGAGACCTCACAGTAGGCCCCAGTCGAGGGGGCCCAAGGGAGGGAGTAATAGGACTATTACATGGAGTAATAGAGAGGACTATTACATGGAGTAATAGAGAGGACTATTACATGGAGTAATAGAGAGGACTATTACATGGAGTAATAGAGAGGACTATTACATGGAGTAATAGAGGCTGTTACACGGAGTGACAGGGTGTCGGTACGGTATGAACATGGAAAACCGTCAGTGACGTCGGTTGCATGCCGAACAATGGAAAACTCCCTCCCACGTCTCAGAGAAAAAGAATAGCAACAACCCAATTCGAAAGATAAAACAACAACACTACTACTAATAATAATACGAGCATCATAACGTGAATAACATCGGCCTAAAACATGCAAAGCTCGTGGGTCTTCTCAAACCACATACGGACAGCAAGGGCAAAATTGTTCATTGTAAACCACCACACAACACGAAAGTAGGCCGGACGGGCCCATCGACCGCGCTCCTCGATCCTCTACTATACGCTACAGTACGAGTACCAGGTAGTTCTGAATGTCAGGCGCGGTACTCGTAACGGGTTGAAGTTGCCTCCTACATTCGGGGTCTCCCCAGCGACTGAGAGGGTCCCACATGAGTCCCCGCGAGCTGAGTCCAATAGACTAGGTACAATAGACTCGACGCTACTGCTGTACCAGGTATGCTTTCTCCAGCACGCCGTACGTACAGAACAGCACTATACCTGGTACCTGGTAGCAATGGGCGGTGAGTGCATGCAGCGGTATATGATACCTGGTACGTACTCTTGCGATCTTGGTGTTCATTGTTCGACGACCTCGCGTCTGATGATGTGCTGTGTTTCATCTCCTCACGCAGCCCGGCTCCTGCGATGCTTTCGCACCCGGTGGTGTTTTTTTCATGTTTCACGGCGCAGACCAACTTCAAGACAACATTATGGCAAGACACAAGATGACGGGGGCTGCTACCATGGATCTCCAGTGGTGTGGATCCTGCTGATGAGTGATAGAGGTTTGCTGCCCATGTACGGGGTGTGCTCAGTCCGTGCTACGACTTCTACTCGTACTATACGCACGAAGCGTTGCTGCTCCGAATCATAATACTGCTATGTACGTACCGGTATGATTTTAATCGTACCTGGTATGCGTACACCTGGGTACATGGAGGCGATTGGAGCATTATTGCAGTTGTAGTCAGTCCTGCAGCGCGTCCATGGGTGGCCCGTAGGCACAAGACTCCCACACAAGAACGCGAGTGTAGACGAATGTTTTCAGCAGTATTCGTCAAGTCTGCATAGATGGGCAAACGAGACGAAACCAGCCAACCATGGTATCGGCAAGCGCTGTCGTCTTAGATCAACCTAAAGGATGTCATGATGTTGATTTTTGAAATCATTATTTTTTTCCCTGGTTCATCAAGCTGGTAAAATATGCTCACCGGGAAACGACAGGATTTCCTGATCCTCGTTGATCCGTTGGCTTAGCACATGCGAAGCAGCACCGGGACTAGCCGTTGCGCTACTGGCCTTAAACATGTTCTACGAGTTCCAACAGGAACGGAACTTAGCTTGAGATGCTGCTCCACTCTGTAGATTGTGCACAAACTCTCTGCAGGCAGTAGCTCTGCAGGTCTGCAGGTGTCTCGGTGGCTCGAAGGAGTTCCACTTTTCTAGGAGGATTCTGGTTCGGGATACCTAGATTAGGGAGATTTGGCTCTCTTGTGGGGGCTGGGGGTGCCATGCATGCTCGAACACCTGACGAAGCCAAGACAGAGCGAGGTGAACGGTTTGAGTATGTAGTGGACATGACTGCGTTAAATTTGGTTTTTCGTTTGGTGGCGCTTGCCAGTCTGAAATTGCTTGGTCTCCCGGTGCGCGCTTCAATACGCTCTGCGAACTCAAAGTGAAGTACGGTCCTCCTTGCTGCTGCAATGCAACCTCAGTTCCTAAACATGTCACCTGCCTCATGATGTCTTGCATGTACTCGTACATGACCGCTTTGGCAATGTTTGCGTCCGTATCACGAGTCGCTTTCGTTGAAGTGCAACCCGGGCTCTTGAATGCGACGGCAATCGTACATCCTTCCGGATAGTTTGCTAGGAAGCTTCTGCTGTAAGTTTGTACCAGGTAGGTATGTTGCCTCCGTGGATAAAGTCAGAGAAAAAAAACACGTGACGCCCGCTCCTCCAACGGCGGTGTGCGTTGTGGGGGGTTACCTATTATTCATGCCAGATATTCTATAAGCGATTCCCCATATGTACGAGGGTGGGCCTGTCGTGTATCTGATACCTGGTTGTGCATGGGTTCATACTCCACTATGTACCAGTACTCGTATACCAGGCAGACGGTACTGCTGTTTGTGGCTGCTGTATTGGTCGTACTCTGTTCGGGTGCGCTGTGTACTTGTGAGGCTATGCAGGTAACCAGGCAATTACAGGCCTTTCCCTGTTTCCAGGTAATTCAAGGCAACGCCCTAACACGCTGGTGCTGCCGCGCCCTTGGTGCCTGCTGAAATGCAGTCTTATGTTATCCTCTCTATTCGTACTACACTAAAGTCCTGTACTGCTGTACGCAACCCGAACCAGTTGCCAACAAGCAAGTGCCGCGTGCCGCATCTCTGGTGCTATTGTTACTCGTATAGTCTACTGGTATAGTGGGCACCCCGACTTCGCTCCCGAATGCTCTTATCTTGCACGATGTACGAGTATGAGAAGATGATGCTCGTAAAAATATATCGCTTCTTGCACATGACGATACGAAAAATTTGCACCTACCACTATACTTCGAAGTATTACTACAGCAGTACAGCTGTACCTGGTAGGCTCTTGTTTTTTCTGTATTTTATAGAATTATTGCAAAGGCGTCAGCAGTACACCAATCTCAAAAGACCGACATGTCATTGCCAACGTGCCGTCTGAGCTATCGTCCGCTCGGAACCTCGCGCTTTCACGCTTTCATGCCGTGATAAACTGGGATCGTTATGAAGAGTGCCCAGAGCGGCCTGCGTCGTCAACATGGCACCCCCCCCACCCACTCTTTCATCTATGTTGAAACATGAATACTCTATTGCGGGCCAACCTCGGGGTGACGGCTGAAAACTGAAAACCCTGCGAATTGCGATCATTGGGGTTTTAGCTTCTACTGATGTCGTTAGTCGACAACCGAAGAAATATTTCTTCGGTAACATCAGCAGCCCGGGCTTTTCACCACCCTACCCTCCAAGTCAACTATTAATACAACTGGTCCGTAGGTCCTTCCTGTGGGTTTTCCACCCACGACTCAGGACGACCGTACGAGTATTATTTTGTCAGTCAGAAATATTATCCCCTTGGCACTCAGACGATCGAGATTTCCCTTCGGCGTGCGCAGGATCAATGCACACGGAGGCACATACCAGGCGCTCGGCATGGATGGTGCCACTGCTCGCGCTGAGCACGTGCGGAATCGTCCGCTATGCAGCGGCCTTCGGGCTAGGTGAGAGCGGCTACACAAGTATCTGACGATGCAGCTACATACAGTCGTTTCGAAGCGAGGTCGCGTTGCGTGCAAGTGCACGGTGTGCTGTTAAGGTAAGCTAGATCTCGCTAGGACCTCGCTCTGGTGGGTATGTGTAAAAGTCGCTAAATATGTACGCTCCCAGAGAGCATACAATACAGCTGAGATTCGCTGGCGGACGGCACGAATGTCCGGGCTCAAAATTCCTGAAGGATCTCCGGCTCCACTAAAGTAAGGCATGTCCTATTTATTTCGGGCGGCCGTACAAAGTACCATCCCCCTCACATGTGTGACGTGCATCCTCGCCGTCCAATGCGCTATCATATGCCCCCCCGCTACGAGACGCACGCACACCCGTTGACGCAATCTTCGATGGGAACCCGCGACTCGCTCCTTTTTTCGAAACGGCACGTTGCAGGGGTTCGGCCTGCCGCACAGCTGTTCCAGCAGCACGATCGGGCTTCGTGTCCGGTTTCCCAGACGCGCATGTCCGAGGAGACGGAGCACGAAGGAGCTATAGACAGGAGGGCGTTCCTGCGCAATTCCGCCGTTTTTCTCTCCGCCGGCGGTTTGGCAACAATGGCCAGCCCAGACTCCGCGAGTGCTATCGGAGACCTGTTTGAGTTCAAGGATCAAGCGCGCTTCGCCCAGCACACCACGATACAAGTGCCCGACATGGCTGCCGCGCTCAAGTTCTACGTCCAGGGCGTCGGCATGAAGGTGCTTCGCACGCGTGCGGGGCCTCAGTTCAACACCACCGTGGTTGGGTTCGGCCCCGAAGCGCTTCAGGTGCCCCCGACCTTCTTGTTTGGCGTCAGCTCTATGAATGCCTACGGCGGCCACTTCACGCTCGAGCTCAACTCGCAGAAAGAAGTCGGGGCGCCAGGGGAAGAAGACGTCGATTTTTTTTACGATCCGGGAAACGGGGTGCAGTACGTGCAGGTGGCGGTCGACTCGTACCGGATATCTCAAGTCATCAAGTCGGGGGGCATCATCGAGTCTGGCTATGGGTATCTTCAGGTGCTCGCGCCGGGGGGGGCTGCGATTCAAGCTAATGAGCGGAGATCGAAGAGACCCGCCGATGTTCGTCGCGGTGAAGGTGAAGGACATCAAGCAGTCGATAAAATGGTACACCGACGTCGCGGGCATGAGCAAGTTTCCGTACCCGAAAGCCCGGGCGCCTGGTTCGCCGTTCGAGCCAGAGCAACCGAAAGACAGCGTCTTCATGGCCTACGAGGGGGAGGCATTTGGGGTGGTGCTGATTCCAGCCGCCAAAGGCGAAACCTTGAATCCGGGCAGCGTCCTGTCCCTCACCGTCCTGGCGGAAGACGTCGACAAAGTTGCGGAGGACCTCGGGGGAAGGGTCCTTGTTGATAAGGCGAGGGGGGGGGCACGGTCTACGTCGATCACCGATCCGGACGGGTACCCCATAAATTTTGTCGAGTACAGTGACTGGCAGAAGGAACTTCCCAGTTTTTAGGTAGCCGATTATTCGTCAGTCCGTTAATATTTAGCGGAAAATGTGTCGGTTGTTCTCTCGACACGAACCCGCAGGTTAAAGCTTTTCTTCCTTGCTTCAACTAGAGTCAGTACATAAAATTATAATTTGACCCGTATAGAAGTCTATCGGAACAGGTCAACTTTCCGTTATAATAGCACGACGCCGTGTTACCGGGCGGTACGATCACGTGCATGGCTTAGGGTGAAGCGCACGTCAACAAAAAACACAAACCACTGCTGGAGCTATTTGGTAGAATCTATGTGGTGATCACAGGAGGGTTATGAAAGCCGCGTCCACCCTAAAAGTGCCTTTGTGGCGTGATAGCGCGCCTTCCTGGCATTTGCCTTGTTTCGTCAAGGAGAGCACGAGACTCGAAACTTATAAAATATACGGAGTGTCTGATATGGAACCCGTTGGTTGGTTCTAATCAGGTTAAAACTGAGCCTTGGCGTGACCCGAGGTCTCGGAGATTGTTTTTGATGCAGTGTGTTTTTACAGGAGGGTTTACGAAAGTCGCGTACATCCCAAAAGTGCCTTTGTGGCATGAAAGATCGCCTTGTTGGCACTTGTCTTCTTTCGTCAAAAAGAGCACGAGGCTCGAAAACTTGAAACATATACGGAGTGTCTTGTATGGCACCCGTTGGTTGATTATTTCCGGGTTAAAACTGAGCTCCGGCGCGACCTGAGGTCTCGGAAAGTGTTTAGGATGCGGTGTGTTTATTATACGTCAATGCGTGGTTCGTGCCTCGCAAATACTACTGACAAGGCAATGCGTAGAGATCGCCGGCTACAATGGCCGCAGGCAAAAAAAAAAAACAACTACGCCGAACGGTTGGGCTGTTCGCGGCGTCTCCTCAAGGTAGCCCCGACGCTTGATGTACTGCTATACCGCGGCCAGACTGCCGTTTTTACTAGAATTGCCATTTACGCAAAAAACTACATCTCCGCTGTGATAATATAGTAGACTCTAGGTACAACTCCCCAGAGTATATAAAAAAACAGGCATGCGCTAATATGCCCTGCAAAGACACTCAAATGCTCACGGAAATCCCACACCAAATCGGGCAGCATTCATACCCCACCTCTACATACCCTTGCCATTCCCGTGTCACCTAATTGTCTGTAGGTCTATGCCAACTCAAGCCGTGCTCGATCCCGCTGGATTCTAAAATACACAGCCTTTTGTAACCACCCGTTTTCACACCGACTCTAGGTATCTAGCGCTGGCCTATTCACCGTGTGTCTATTTTCTTTACCAATCACCTGTAAACAAGCCCATATTTCGACCCCCCCAAGCGCAAAAAGGCGTCCAGTGAATAGACCGCAATCGACTATCGCTCTTGCGAACTACTCGTAGAGTAACTCGTCTACTAGCTTCTCGATCTTCGCCTTGCTGCTCGTGCTCGTCGCGGTGACCACCTCCCCTCCCCTAAACGTCACGAAAGAAGGAACGGCCTTAAGGCCCAACTCCCGCGCCAGTTCGGGGTTGGAGGACGCGTCAACGCGCCCAAACCAAATCTGCTGCTGCTTCCGCGCCAGCTTGCGGTAGTACCTGGCACCATCCGGGTATTTTTCGGTGTACGGAATGAGGGTATTTGCAGAGTTTCCATGCAGCGACGCATTGTCAGCGCGGTTGATCATAATTATTTCACGCGAGAAATACTGCGAACCATCAGATGCACCACCATAAAGGTTTTGAGGTAGCACCGGCCGACAGAGCGGTTAAATAAATCGAAGACGGAGAGAAAAATCCATCTGGTGAGTGGACCGCGCGACGACCGAGAGTACATACAGTAGCCACATAATTGGTACATATGAGCGAGCAAACAGAGCCATCACTGTGCACGACCTGGCGAAACATCAGGGTCCTCAAAACACCAAAAAATTCAAGATATGCAACAAAACAAAGTATTAGAAACAACTCACGGCGACAGGTACTTGCAGGCCCGGCAGCTCTTCGAGCTGACGAACAAAATAGTTCCTCCTTCCTCGATGAGCGCTTGCAAATCTTCGCGGTTCTTTACGCCGACGACCTCTCCCGTCGGCACACCCGGTCGGCCGTCTTCCCCCGTCATCGCGAGTTGCACAACCTCGTCCTCCCCTTCCTCCTCGTCCTCATCTTCATCCTCCCACGGGAACGGGTCATCTTCGACGTTTCCTCCCAGCCAACCCCAAGAACGGTTCGTTTTGCCCGGAAACCCAAACCTGGCGGAGTATCGTGCGTGAATAGGGTCCGTGTCCAAATACAATCCCCTGTTAGTTTCCCCATAACAATAGCATCTTCTACCGCCCGGAGATCACTACGCAGTACGCGATATATCCCGTACGAATGCTCCGCAGCTGAGTTTGTGCCTTCCGTTTCCAATAGCACGTTGGGTTTACACTATCGTAGCCATTTTTCTAGTCGTGTGAAGTCCGCGGAGCACTGCTGGCGAGTCTTTCCTCCCGCACGCGCTTTCCCGAGGGGATCACTGACGAATACCGCATCCAGGTCACAGTATCCAAGAGGCGCGTTCCGTCTCGTTAAAAATTTGCGTCGCCCTCAGGACGACACTATCTCTGGCGAGGCCAATACCACGCGATCTACTGTTCCTCATTGCCCCCACTTTGGCTGCATGCTCTTAGAGGGGAAACACCAAGGCGACGACGAAGGAGGAAGACGCATGGTGTGCTCACGGCAAAAAACAACTAATACGGGGGACCATAGTTAATAGGACCTATGGTATACATAATAACCTATGTATTTACATATTTTTACTAACAATATTTGGTCCTATTTACTATGGTTCACCGTAATATTATGTCCATATCATACCTAAGAAAACCGAACACCCGCTCCTCGCTTACCGTAGTCCGGTGTCGGAGTCTTTCGGCCATGCTAACGCCTCCATATATTCTTGCATGCCGACGTATTCCGTGCCTACGGACCCGAGCTTGACGCTCTTGGAGCTGACCATCGACGCCACTTGCGACACCAACTCCATGGCTTCGACGTTGGGAAGGAAGTACGTTCGAGCGTCATCCTTGGCTACCATCTTCTGGTACTGTAATATCTTGCCTGCACCAAAAAGAACGCCCTCTTCAACGGCTACCTGGAAAAACAAGAAGAGGTGGGAACATAGCAGCTCAGACCATTTCTGGTGCTCCTCCTTCCAGGGAGAACCGGGCAGTGGCCGGCCCGACACAGCATGGGAATCGACAAACAGCAGTAGCACCATCATCATGCCAGAAACATCAGGGGGATGCTCGCATCGTGTTTCCTCTATCGCGTTACGCCTCACCTTGAGAACTTTCGGCTGCAGGCTGACGTAAGCAGACCCCTTCGCCTCCATCAGCATGCGCTGCGCCCCCTCCTTCTCCCGCCCAAGGGTATCCACCACAGCGCTGAAGTCTAGCAAAGCCTCGCTGTAGCTCTCCTTGCGAAAGTCCACGGAAGATTCGGCGCCGAGTTGTCGCGCCGCCCTAGCGGACCCAAGAACGGTTTCACATGAGATCCTCGTTGTCGTGGACGGATTTCACATCTGAGCGCCTTTTATACGGTCATGAATCCTACGGGTACGGACAGCATTGATAATATACTACATACCTCAATCAATCCCCACTGCGGTTGTACATGTCTGTTCCTGCGTATTCTTAACGACTGACAGGCGTCGCGAAGCTCAAGAACTATGACGCAGACCGCGGGATCGTCGCTGTACCGCTGACGCTCTCCGCTGCCGATGCGGGGGAGGGGTTCATGCGCAACAACTTTAACGGACTGCACCCTTTCACGGGCGACTTCGAAAGCCGGCAGAGACGCCGCACCGCACTCTAACCATGCCCGATTGAAGCTGTCAACAAAGGAGCAAGCTGAAGACATTTGCTCGTCAGCTCGTATACACCAATATTACTGCTGTAAGTACGAGCATATACACCGGGTATGTCATTCGTGCGTGTACCAAGTACACACGAGTACAAGAATCGGGGCTCATAAAACCCACCCTTCGCTCTTGGTAGTCGCGCAGCAGACCTTTCCACCCCACGCTTTCAGGACCTGCACCACGAAAGGTGCAAGGCTCCCATGCCCCCCAGTGACGACAAAGGTCTGCCCGCGAGTGGTAGACTCGTTGAACCCGGCCTCCAGCAGAGGCCACAAGCAGTTGACAACCTGAGTAGCACATGTTCGAATGAAGTAGTCAGAATTCAGGTGAAAAAATATATACCGGGGTACCAGGTATCAATCAGGTACTGCCTGTATACCGCGTGCTGTATACGAGGTACCAGGTAATACCTGGTACGAGTACGTACACGATAGGCGAGGTGCTGGATTTTTCCTTGCTAGTCATATTATTAGTGTCTACCTGCACCACGTCACAAGGAAACGTGTGTTTTACATATAGTGCCAGGTATATGATATCATACTGACGAAAACGACTCCCAATCCCATAATGCGCGCACCGATTGCGTGCAGGGGGTCAAGCCGACTACGGGCGACTCTCACCAGAAACGGAAACACCGCAGCTCGATCCCAGTCCAAGCCCTCAGGTTTGCCCACAACATGCCGCGCTTCGACCAGCACGGAGCTCCCCGAAGGGTACTTCCCCGGAGCGACGACGGCGACAACTTCGCGGCCATCGCCCGCCACGCCAGAGATGGTCTGCATCATTACCCAGCCGTCTTTGTTGCCGTCCTCGTAGCCGTTGGCGTAGAAGATGCTGCCGCCGGTAGAGAGCTGGACAAGCGTCGTTTCGCAAGGGCCAGGGAGGGGCAGATGTGTTGTTTCAGAGGGCAAACTTGATCTTTATAATAGCGTTTTTTAGCAGAGCAGAGGTAGTTTCTTGCGTTTCATTCTTACTTTCTTGCGCTTATTCGTTTATTCTTGCCGCGATTGGTTGCATTTCCTTGTGTCATACCGCGCTGATGAGGCTATGCATCAAAGGCAGCAAACTTTGAATCAACTGCCACCTATGATTGAGCGCGACGTGCCCATGGCCCACAGGGCATCGGGCAAATGTCCCGCACTCGCCGTTGCAGGCTCAATCAACACCAGGTGCCTGGTACGTAACTTGAATACGCGTCACTGGACATCAACATCAGAATGCACTCCTGTAGGGTCTGGTTACACAGCAAGCAGTAGTAGCGTAGGAAATACCTGCGCAGTATCCACCGGGTTCCGCCCGCTGCGCTTAACGTCCACTGTGACCTGTGACAGCTCATTCGACGATGCTCGCCAAGTCAGTCTCCTCGGTACGGAACGCGCCGACGATTCTCTGATGGCAGCGTAGGCATAGCGTGCATCGATCGACAGCTGTCGGCCATGACGATGTTGTCCGATCGAGGCTTTGAACGATGTCGATATTCGCGCAAAGGAGGAGAAGAAGAGCAGTATTGTAGTCTTCATACCGACCCTGAATTGCATTGGTCGGGAGGTCAACAACGGACGACATCTTCCCCGTCGGGTGGGCGGGATGATCGCAGTTCTCATGAAGCTGTGAGCATGCACCACGATCACAGCTCACGCTCTAAGAGCGAAAGTACAGCAGCACCCGATGCGACATGTGTGGAGTTCCATGCAGCAATATTTGCCTTAAATTGGGTAGGGGAGTGGGGTTCATGTCCATCAGCAGGAGATTGTAGATTTTCAGTTTTCACTGGTTTTCATGTGCACTCTTGATCTTGTTTTCCAACCGTGCTTATCTTACCAGACACGGAGAAGTATACGCTCTTCGTGCGCCCATACGCGTGGGTCTCGCTAATGGTGGGCGCCGTTCTTGCTGTATAGCGGTATGTGTAATGCTTCGTAGTAGAGACAGACACCCCACTAACCCGTGAGGCTGTATCCCTAATAACCCGGACGAAAACGCGTCGAACCACGCGTGGTCAATTTTCAATATTTCAGCCCAACATTGAACAAATTGATCTGCGGAGTCTTACGAGTATGTCTCTCCTCGTATACTTAATTGTTTCTTAAATTTGTACTCGGATTTTATACGCGCCTTATCCCTCGATCTATAACGAAAATGATGCGAAGGTAAAGATGTCGTTCATTTCCTCGTGCCTCATGGACTGTTCTGTGAGCGAGCATCACAGCGACACCAACCAGCAGTAATGTACGCATTTGCAATCATTCGAATAACTATGAAACGATACTCGCTCGTCGTACGAGCTGATTGATGTTGTTGCTTATAATTTTATAAATTTTGAAATACGTCAGCTGTGAGTTCGACTGATTAAATAGTTGATACTCAACTTTGCAAGCTGCGTATTACGTCTTGTCTATATTCCATTTGTACCGAATTTTACAAGTATTATTGTGATAAACCGAATGCGCGTATTCTGTATGTAATTCCTTGTCAAAGATAAAGGCCAAAATGCGGCGAATCTAATAAAAAAACTCGTGCGACCCCGTACTACTGCTGTACATTCGTAGGTATGTCGAAGTATTAGGTCTTCAAGCAAAGACAAAACCAAAACATTTTATTTTTAACCCGTAGTCTATACAGTTTAGTCGGGTTGATTTATCGATTGGCTTTTCCTGGAGAAAAATATTTTTGCCCCGTGACCACTATAAGGGCCGTTATTAATAGTTAAGACCAGAGGTCGGGATACTTTGTATCCCTGGACAGGTTTGCCTACTCGTTTGTACTCACGTGTGTTGTTTTCTTAGAGATAGAAGAAGAAAGAGCAGTTTTATTCCTTTCGTGTGCGCGGAGACTGAGACCCAAGCTCATGCCTCGCTGGGATAACCCCTGGTTTTCCATCTAAGACAAAATCCTCCCAAGTACTGCAGATACGATCCCAATACTTGAACTCAAGTAAGTGCCGGGCTCTCAGCCTCGTGCAAGAAAATATCATAACACTAGGCCCACTCTGATGAGCCATGTATGCAGAATTGTGGAAATTCATGGAAACCCCGATTCCACAAACTAGAACATAGGTCGATGATGCGGCTCCTCGAAACTCATTCCCTCACCTCTGAATGGCGAGGCAACGAAGACGGCAAGGTACGTCAAACAAGAGAGAGAAAGGAAAGCCAAAACCGTAAAGTACTGGAAGAAATCGTCAATGAAAGCCATCGCCATGCCACCCGCAACGGGGGGAGGGCGAGGAAGTAAGTGTCTATGGAAAGCCAAAAGCAAATACCAAAAACGAGAAGAAAAAAAAAAAGATCAGGGAACACGACAAGAACCACCTAAACCCAGCCCGCACAACTCCGGAAACGTGTCCTGTGCCACAAATGAATGGCCCGAATACCCAGACCAGCCCCGACACTGAGCCGGGGGGGGTAGGCAGGAAAAAATACGTAAAAAAACATCCCCAACCCAGCCCAAGAAAAACAAACCAGGAACACACCGACGACGTCATATGTGACGGTCTTAGTCCGTTGGGCTATAGGTAAAAGGTTTAACCGATCGCTTGCCCAATCTAAGCCTTAAAACACTCTCCCCCCTGGAACGCACTGGATATATGGGTCGACGTGCCACCAACTCGCGGTTCCAAATTTTGGGGATCCACAAGTATTTTTTCAGATTCTCGACATGAGGAAATTTACTTTTCTTTAAAAAGCGACTTCATGGTGGACGTGAGATTCGAACTCATTCGAACTCATGACCAACGACCCATGCCCTGCCGTCGACGCCACTTGTTAAGATCAGAGGTCGGGACATTTTGTATCCCTGGACAGGTTTGCCTATTAAGCCGGAGAAGAGCAGCTTTATTGTTTTCGTGCACGCAGAGACTGAGACCCAAGCTCGTGGCGGGAAAACCCCTGGTGTTCCATCTAAGATACGCCTCCCAAGTACTACAAATACGATCCCAATACTTGAACCCAGCTAATTGCCGGGCTTTCAGCCTCATTCAAGGAAGTATCATATCACGTTTCTAACGAACTAAAAAAAAAACACGATTCGTGAGATTTTTGTTTTGAAGCGTATTTGTGTTGTCATGCATCATGACAAACGACAAAAAAATCACGATTCATGACGCCATGTTTTTTCGCTTTTTGTAATGGTGTCACATAGCTATAAGGGGATGCAATACGTACCAGTAAGAGGTGATAAGAAAATACTGCACGTAGGAGATCACGTGACGTGCTAGGAACGGAAACGTCTCACAGTAGATCGTACATGGATGAAGATACGTGGTTATGGTTTAGGGAACAGTCTGGTACTTAACTGTTCCCTCCCGATATCACTCTGTTCCAGTACCCTAATTGAGCTCTCCATGAGATAAGCAACAAGAAGAACTTTGCCAAGAAGAAGGGTACCCTGGTCAGCATCGACATCCCTGCGTCCTCCCCTCTATGAGGCACCATGACATTTTGGCGTCGTCGGCAATCCCCTCTCAAGTCCACTCTGTTCCTGTATCCTAATTGAGATCGCCATGAGATAAGCGACGAGAAGAACTTTACCAAGAAGAAGCGTGCCCTGACCAGCATCGAAATCCTGTATCCTCTCCTCTATGAAGCACCATGACATTTGGCGTTGTCGGCAGTACGGCACCTTCGCGCCCCGGTTCGTAGCGCGCTTGCCGTTGGAATATCGCGACGTCGTTTTTTCTTTTCGTATTGCGCGTTTGTCCCCCGCATGAGGCGTCAAACTTCATTAAGAAGTGTAGGGTATATTTATAGCCTCATTTATTTGATTCGAATAGCCGCACCTTCGACCTCCCTTTCCGATTCCTGGGATGATATGGCCATCACCCTTTGATTGTCATGTAATCCGCATCTACGTATTTTCAGGGTGGGCTAATGTGATGGTATCACGTAGCTATAAAGGGGGGCAATACGTACCAGAATGAAGAGATAGGCAAATGCGTACTGCACGTAGGAGGTCACGTGACGTGCTAGTAACGGAAACGTCTCAGTAAATCGTACATGTATGAAGATACATAGTTCAGGGGACAGTCTGGTACTTAACTGTCCCCTTTCGATCTCACTCTGTTCCTGTATCCTAATTAGTCTCTCCATGAGATGAGCAACATGAAGAACTTTACCAAGAAGAAGCCTGCCCTGGCCAGCATCGACATCCCTGTGTCCTCCGCCACAGCTCGAAGACAAAAGCGAAAATGATCTGAGAATGTCATAGGTCAGGCCGTGCAAACGGCCTGCGAGAAGGAATCTTGCGGACCGGGCTTGGCCAACGGTCGGTGAGATAGGAATCTCGCAGGCTGGGCCAGGCTTTGGCTCGTGATTCGAATAGATCACGGGCCGGGCCAGGCGCGGTCGGCCCGGTCTGGCCGTGGTCCACTCGCGAGAGTTGGCTCCACCAGAAAAAACACGTTGGGTTTGAAAAATCGGAATTTTTACACTTTGAAAATATCGCGAAAGGTGACGTTTTTCGACTGTTTTCGTTAGAACTGAAATGTCACGGATCATGATCTTTTGCCATGCCAAAAAAGTCACGAATCGGTTTTTTTTTTTCTCGGTTCGTTAGGAACGGCCCTATCTATTGTTTGGGACTTCGCTCGGTCCGTTGGATATTTTCGGCGTTTCCGTCGACACATTCTCGCCCCGCCCCCCTTTGCGGGTGACATTTATATGGCGGTGGTTTTCGCTGACGTATTTCCTGTTCCTTACGAATAGGTTTCTGTTATGGAAACGGTAGTGCATGACCATGTATGAGTCAATGTTCAAGTAGCACTGCTCTTGTGTGGTAGATCATAGTCTATGTACCGTTTCGGCATGTAACGTATATTTTGCGGAGGAATAACAGCCGTATCGTCTCTGCTCGTAGGACTGAGTATCGCAGCCGTATCGTCTCTGCTCGTAGGACCGAGTATCTCACTCTCTGATGTGATCTCTACCCGGATCGTGATGGTATCCTAGCTGCCTGTTCATCTCTGGAAGCTGCCGTCATCTGGACTCCTGCATTCTCTGTGGAGTACATCTGTGTGTGTTGGTCATCTAAGAACCAGTGTTTACGTGTTATCACGTCTTCTTCTCTCTACCGCACGGGAGTATCTTACTCCCCGGGCCACCGCTTGCCCGGTGTCATCTCTCGGCTAACACCGAGGACACAGCCTCTGCCTACATTGTCAGGGTACAACTCAATTATCCATGATAGTTTCCTTTATTTCCCCTTTTTTCTTGACGTTTCTTCTCGGTTCCGTTCCCTCGCCGTTCAGAGGTTTTGAGGAGCCGCATCTTCGACTCATGTATGTTCTAGTGTGTGGAATTGGGTTTCCCCGCCCCGAATTTCCTTGCATGGCTCATCAGAGTGGGCTAGTGTAATAACATTGCTTTGGAAGGCCAGTAATTACCTGATTCTAGACAATGGAAACGTGTTTACATCAATTGGGAGATGTACGTATCTTGGATGGGAAAACAGGAGCTCACAGGGCAAGAATTATACGAATACCTTTGTCTTCTTCGTGACCGGATTGTGGAATAATTCTGCTCTTGTTCTATCTCTAAACAACCAACCCACGTGAGAAACAACAGGAACTTGCTCAAGAGGCAAACCTGGCAGGGGATATAACGTGTCTCCACCTTGAGTCTCTCTTTGCTGAGGCCTGGCTCCAGAAAAAATGTCAGCTCGAAAATCGTAAAACTGAGCCGCGAAAAACATCCAACTGTTCGTTCGACTCCCAACCAGGAGAGCTCGTAGGTTGCCTCTACGTGCACCAATCCGTGATTGTCTCGACGTACGGTGCGTGTATAGTAGTGTGTGTGCATAATGAGTTCCGAGAGAATATTTGCTCGAAAAAAATATTGTTGTTGACTTTAATCTGATCGCCGATGGGTGGGGACTCGAGCCTTAATTTTCTCGTGCACCGTGTTCCAGCAACAAAAAAGTCTCTCCGAAGAACCGACCTCACTCGCGCGTACCAGTATGTAACATTGCACGTCTGCCAGTGATGATGAAATACCGTAGGTTGCGCTTGAATCTTTCCCTGAGCCATGCTGTCCTCCAAAACAGTAAAAAAAACGCTGAAAAGGTCCGCAGCGTTGTCGCGATGCTTATTGGCGACCACCCTGGGTATCTACGAGGAGGGTGGAAGCGGCTGGGGCGTCGCCGGCAGCCTCATCAAGAACATCCAGAATGCGTGACAACTCGGAGTTGGTCTCTCGGTAGCCTCCAGCAGCGGCAGATTCCTGCGAATAGAGCCAAAGCAATCAGGGTTGTCGGATCCTCTGTCGCTTGCGCCCATGTGTGTACCTATCCCCCGTGTTTCTTCTCGTCGTACACATAGCGCTGATATGATAAGGGTAAGCGCCATTTACCCCGGAAGCTTCTCGCGAAGAAATCCCCATGCATCGGCATTGTTTCATCGGCGAGCTCCGTCCGCAACGCAACCGCATGCAGTGTAAGGCATGCTCACAACGCAGACGATGTATCGCACCCTTTTACACATGGATCGTACTCAGTCGCAGTCAGTCTTACTGGTTGTACATTGCGCTAGTAGTTCACCCATTAAGTACAACGCGGTCATTTCACCTCATCAAGCTCATCGAGAATTTTGTCGAGCACTTCTGCATCCATTCCCAGCTCTAACCGCACAGGTCCTGCAGAATCGAAGGCATTGTGGGAAGGGGGTATTGCCAAGTGTGTTGGCGAGGTGGCGAGCGGGTCTTCGCCGACGTTGTCCTCGCTCCCCGGAAGGTGACGCTGCATTAGGGCTTCTCGCTGAAGGGCAAGGTCGCGATCATCCTGTGCAAGAGAACGCGAGAAAACGCACAAAATGTCGGCATGAAGATGAATGACGGCATGTCTCTCTCGCCCGTTCTCGCTGCTGTATATCGACGACTATTGCAGAGGGGGGATCTGTTTCGTTGGTAGAAAGGGGCTACGTAGCTCCTAGGGCTATCTCAACCTACAACACGAACTGTTCGTGTGTACAAAGATATCGTGACTAAAAACACCTAGAGTGTATACGTCAGCAAGTTAGCATGGCGGCGTCAACACTTTATATTCTTGTAACGACTGTATTCATTGTGGTAGTCACATCGACGTTGCACCCCTCAAGCAAACTCCGGCCATGGGCCATGTTTCACCTAGGAGGGGCAGCGTCGACCTACGAGGATCAAGTATCACGGGAGACTGTGTGCGGGTTTCAATTGCTTCGTTTCACGGCCAGATCCGGCACCCAGCACACCTTGAGCTTTTGCTGGCGTAGTTTGGTGTTTTCGGCTTCCATCACAAGGTTTTCGTTTCGTGCCTCCCACGCAGCGAGCACGTCCGGCGGGAGGTCGGCAGCGTGTTCCGTGGGACTCCCAAGGGCCGACAGCACCCGCAGAAACGTGCGCTCCTTCTGAGCTTCGTGTTGTACCTCTTTCCACCGCTGTTCCTGAAGCATGGTTTCAAAGGTCCACGAGGGGTCTGGCTCCTGTATCCCCCTCAAGTCGGAGGTTTCAGTTCCTTTTGCGATTTGACCTTGCTCCGGCTCTTCACCGCGCAATGTGGCATTTTGTTGGGGTCTTCGATTGCTCTCTCTCTGTCCGGATTTGAATCTGTGGATATCATGTGTGTCCAGGGCGCTCTCGTTGAGATCAATACCTTTCCCTGATGATTTCTTCCCGTCTACAGCGTGATCATCGTTCAGGTCGCTATTAGGAGAACAGCTCATTCCTCCTAGATTTGATACACCTTTGTTTCCGTCTCGACTCGTCTGCGTGAGATGAGGTGGCTCACGACTGCGCCTGAGTGGCGAGCAGTCACCAGTGCGAGTCGATGGTGTCCGTCCCAAGCTCGCAAAAGCTTTTCTTAATGACTGCATGTTGGAAGGTAGCACAAAACGGGGCGCGGGGGGGTGGGGGTACTCATTTTATGCTTGCCTTGGTATTTGAGCATTGACCACGCCTCCCTTTCGAAACGGAGCACCGTCATTACTCTTACAAGAGACACCCCCAACATTTCAGCGCTCACTACGATTATCCACACGCCTGGTATTTCTTATTTTGCTTTCCTCGTCTCATTCATGGTTAGCCTTATGTGGCCACCATCTTCTAGGACGGCGATAGTTTTCTCGCAATTGTCTAGTGTACTAAACTTCTCCATGCCACATTCGCCTGTTTTCCTCATCTCCTCCTCCAACACATCTCGTTCCTCCTTGTACGTTTGACAATCTTCAAAAGCGTGGTTCCTTCTCTATTCTTCTTTGTGGGGGGGCTACTCGTCTCATGCATGGCCGTAGTCGTATGACCACAGACCCTCGCATCCCTACAATTTAATGCGGGGACGGAGCACGTCGGGTTTTCACCGGCCGGACAGACGTTGCTTGCACCAAGCGCAAAACACTACGAGGTGTACGCGAGTCGCATGGGAGGTGAGCTGTACCATACTAAAAACCGTTCACGAGGCGGCTTTCTTGCATATAGATGGCAACGTCGAATGGAGGGATTGGTTTTCTGGGGGGGGGGGGTGTACTCATGTCATGCATGGCCGTCGTCGTATGATCACAGACCCTTGTTGTGAGGCTTAGATTGAGTAGGCAATTGGTTAATCTTTCACCTTTACCCCCCCCGCTCGGTGTCGGGATCCATTTGTTAAGGTCTTAGACCAATGTCAATGGTAACGCGAAGTTCAAAAGTTTTTTTCAAAAATATTGCTTTAAAAAAACAGCCGAAAATATCTTCGTATCGTCGCTGTGGGAAAAAAGGGAAAAAATGTTTGATTTTTCCTTCTTTTTTTTCTAACGGCTGCAGGCGGTGCAATTTGTATTCTCTCGGTGCAAATTGTCAACACGCTGATAAAAATCAGCTCGTGCGACCATAGATGCTCGATCTCGATATAGACTCAGTCCACGGCCAACCCGCTTGGTGTCGGGCAAGGCCAACGAGTATAGATGACGGCATCGAAGATAGAAAGTGGGTAAATGCTCTACGGAGCGAGAACTTGCCGGCAGCGTCCTGCGGTATCCCCCAAAACCTGAAAAAAAGCCTGTTTCTTGCCATTCGAGGCGGATCGAGAAATTTTGTCTTTTGTTTGGTACATACCAGCTGCTAATTGTTTTTTATCGTACGCCTGGCCAGCGCCCGCCACACGTCACTGGCCATTGTGTGAAGACGGTGACCCAAGGGTGGGTCGGAGCCCCTAATGAGCGCACTCCGTTCAGAATTCATGACGCAATCGTTGGTTTTGTCGATCGATGTCTGTCGAGGACTCGGAATCTCGCCGCTTCGAACCAAAGATCGGCCTGAGTTTTTCTCAAGCCGATCTCGCCCAACATCGGCCCCAGATTTGCTTTTTTCGGGCTTTTCCAAAAGTTGGGAACTTTTTTTTTTTCTGAACGTGCCCATAGGAAGCGTGTTCTAAAACATTTTGGCGGGTATCTTTGGAATTCAAACTTTTTATTGATGCTTTGCGTTCCCATTGGCATAGGTCATAGTCTGTTGGGCTAAAGGTGAAAGGTTTCAACGGACTAAGACCTTAACAAATGGCGACGACGGCAGAACATGGGTAGTTGGTCGTGAGTTCGAATCTCACGTCCACCATGAAATCGCTTTTTAAAGAAAAGTGAAGTCCCTCATGTCAAGAACCTGAAAAAATACTTCTGGATCCCCAGAAATTAGAACCGCGTGTTGGTGTCACGCGTCGATCCGTATATCCGGTCCGTTCCAGGGGGGGGAGAGTGTTATGAGGCTTAGATTGGGTAGGCAATTGGTTAACCTTTCACCTTTAGCCCAACGAACTAAGACCTTAACACCCTCGCATCCCTATAATATAGTACCGGCACGGAGCACGCCGGGTTTTTACTCACCAGGTAGACATTGCTCACACCAAGCGCGAAGTGCCGTGAGGTGTTCGGCGTGTCGCATGAAAGGTGAGTTGTATGATATACTACTGTATTACAGAACCGCTTGTGAGGCGAACTTTCTTGCATATTGATAGCAGCGTCGAAATAATTGTGGGGGGCGTACTCATTTGCTGCTTGCCTTGCCGTAGCCATTTGACCATGGACCACGCTTCCCGTTGGAGGCGGGGCTCATTGGGCAAGGGGGGAACCTATAATTTGTTGGTGCGTGTGGCGTGATTCATCACTTCCATCTACGACACCGTGAGAGATATTCGTACGCTCCCCGGGATGTGAATACAAGCAGGTCAAGGGTATCTGTCTTCGGGAACGACGCTCACCGTGGAGCTCGTTTCTTCAGGACTGAAATCCACGCCTTCACCTCGTAAATGTGCTCGGAAAGCTTCTGACGCCTCATCGAAGTCGAATGCGTGCCTGTAACGGAGACAATAAGAGCATATAACGTTCGTTCGAAGGCAGGAAAACATCGACATCGACCGTTTGCCGATGACATTTTCATCACCTGCCACCTGCAAGCCTGTGAGTACGGGAATGTCACAAGTGGGACACGCTCCCCGCATCCGAATTATACCTCAGGTACATGTATACCTGATACGAGGTATGATACAGGTGCACTTCGTATGTGTAATTTTCAGGTGTTTTCAGTATCACGCGCGTCATGATTTGATCGGCGATGGACGTACGTGTGCTATTATTAATGTCCTAATCAACGCGATCTATTACAAGCAACACAGGTCATTTGATACCTGAATTACAGCAGTATATTATTAATAGGTTGGTATCTCAAAGTCCGTGTCCGCTACTCGTATACCTACTGACTGTATTATACACCGTGAGTGCTATCTTGCACCTGTGGTACTGACTGCTGTGTATTATACCGGGAGTGCGAACGCAGTACCCTGTCTTGCGTACTTCAAAGACAGCAGTACCCGGTGTTGAGAAAACATACACCTGGTGCTTTTTGTACACCCCAACAGGTGGTATCATACAAACGTGCGAGGATTTGCAGGTGGGAACTGGGATATTCTCACCTTCGGACGAACTTTCCGATAAGTTTTCTCTGGTCTTCCGTCCAACATGAGGCGGCCATGGTTTGGTCTTCTATTGACGAAGCATGGCATTCAGCCGTCTGACGTCAACTAACACAGAAAACTGAGAAACTGCCACACTGACCAAACAAATGATTCGCCGTTTCACCCCGATCCCCTCTTCAATCAGTAATCCCCATACAATGGAACTCCCTACATCGTACTGCTGTTTCGTGGTTTTGCTGTTTTGCTGTGGTGAAGCTCGATCAAGCGCAGGCACCAGGAGTGATGGTGAGGAACATAATCACCAACCTTGTCTACTTAAATTATTCCTCTAGTAGGTCTCACTACTAGTATTGCATTTATGTGTGACTCCGAAACATTAAAGCACGACCGGGGCGTACTCTCACTGTCACTGCTGCGTTTCCAGCAGGTACAAACCACTACTGCTGTACAAACCTCGATTTGCTTGTACGTCGTACGAGTTCCGTGTATACGATCAGACTGGCTCGTAGGCAACTTGGTGCCTACAACAGGTGCGAGTATGTACGCGTGTTGTGTCGCAATGGTTCGTGACTGCTTGTACTACTGGCTGAACTGCACGCCCTGCATGCCTCAAGTTCTTTACTCATGGATGCTAACCTCTTTTGTTGCTGGCTGGTATCATAGGCGCCGAAGAGGAGAACCAGCAGGGGCAAGGTCAAAGGAAAAGGCAAAGCATCTGGCAAACAAGTCGCAACATCCATAGAGCACAAGTGAGAGCCATGTGAAATGTGAAGTGATTGAACAGCGTTTTGTTTCATCCTTGGCGTTGGATGAGATCCCATGTACTAAAGGTGTACCCGGCGAGTACCCGTAGCAAACGAGTACTCGCGGGTAACCCGGGTTTTCAGACGAAATCAAACGGGTTCAACGAGTACTCGGGTAAACCCGGGTACTCGGACAACCCGTTTTCGTTTACGTCATCGAGGGGTAATACACAAACGGACGACAGCATTAATAGTGCGTACAGTACTACGAGTTGATGTCGAAGCCAGAACTACAAGCAGTATAACCATCAAACAACAACAGAGTGTATATATTCGAAAATCAAAATCAAAACTACGATTAATACTTTACAGATAAAATATACCAGGGCTTTTCGCGGGACAGGTCAAGTCTCACGGGTCGGGTCGGGTCGGGTCGGGTCAGCTGACCCGACCCGACCCGCGAGATTTTGAAAGCCTCTTGACCCGACCCGACCGGCGAGACTAAAAAAATTGTTGACCCGACCGGACCCGACCCGTGAGATTTGAAAATATCCTGACCCGACCCAACCCGATCCGCGAGATTTCAAAACCTCCTGACCCGACCCGACCCGACCCGCCACCTTCGTATTGACCCGTGAGACACGGGTTTCGTGCGGGTCGGTTCACCTTGACCCGCGAGACTATTTAGCTTGACCGGTAGGTCCGACATGCGGATCCGGCCCGTGGGTCGACACTTCAAAAACAATTTAATATTCATTTTTGGGCCCACAAACGATATGTGGCCTGGCTGTAGTGGGTATAAATGGATGCGGGTATGCGTATATGGATTTGGCAGTGTTTTGATGTTTGCATAAGATACCAAAGAGTAGTATTGAGTATTTATACGAGAAAAGCCTTTGGGTAAGAGAGCGGGATGTTTTTCGAGTGTCGGATCCGCGGGCCGGATGCGCGGGTCCGACCCGCGGGTCAGCAGAAAAGAACTCGCGGGTCACGCTGGCCCGACCCGCGAGTGACCCGTTTCTTGCGGGTCATGACCTGACCCGACCCGTGAGCTTTTCATCACCTCTTGACGCGACCCGACCCGACCCGTGAAATTTGAAAAAATCTTGACCCGACCCGACCCGACCCGTGAGAGTTGAAAACCTCTTGACCCGACCCGACCCGGCCCGTGAGATTTTGAACACTCCCTGACCCGACCCGACCCGACCCGACCCGTGATATTTTGAACACCCCATGACCCGACCCGCGGGTCGGGTCATGACCCGCGAAAAGCCCTGAAATATACCAGGTATGCATTTACATGGAATACTCGTAATAGGGGCTAGGCCGTTTCCTATGCGGTTCGATTTTGAGCTTCAGATTTTGGCCCGATCGCATTTTCAGATGTGAACTTGGCAAATCGAAACAGTCTTCCTATGCGGAAAAATTAGATTTATTGTGCGTGTAGAGATTCGAGCAAACGCCGAGACCAACTGCTGTTGTTATTGTGGTTTGGCGCAGCGAAGAGACGCGCTGGGTACGCTGCCCTGCGCGTAGGATCCAGGCGTCCGAGCCAAGGCTGACTGCCTCTGGTCTGGCGGCGAAGAGACGTGGCGAGTGAGCTACCAGTAGAGTCAACCTGTCTTGGTATCTTGTGTTTCATTTTCTGACTGACTGCTGCTGTACAGCAGTGTAGTCTACGAGTAGGTATCCACGGGAAGGTGCGTGCCGATTGCGCTTCTCTTGGTCTCTAGGCCCGAGCCCGCGCTGTAGTCTGGTCACGGAGGGACGCACCGCCCGCGCATCGGGCGCAAAGCAACGTCGCTATTCAGCCGTGTCGCCATCCAACTCATCGATCGTTCTGCTGCTGTTTGCTGTCGTGGATAACATGTTGAATTTAGAGAGCATACCATTTTTCGATTCGAAAATCTGATGACCCGAGTCGTCGGATTTTGGATTCTCAAATCGAAATTTTTCCGGTCGGATTTTGCATGTTTGGAGTCATTCATTTTTGAGAATGAAAAGTACAAATCTGAAGCTCGAAATCGAACCGCATAGGAAAGGGCCTTTCCTATGCGGTTCGATTTCGAGCTTCAGATTTGTATTTTTCGACCTCAAAATCGAATGACCCTACTTATGCAGTCCGATTATGCAAAATCCGACCGGAATTTTTTCGATTTGAGAATCCGATGACCCAAGTCGTCGGATTTTGGCCCAACCTGGGTCATCAGATTTTCAAATCGAAAAATGGCATGCTCTCTAAATTCAAGATATTATCCACGACAGCAAACAGCAGCGGAACGATCGATGAGTTGGATGGTGATACAGCTGTATAGCGACGTTGCTTCGCGCCCGACGCGCGGACGGCGCGTCCCTCCGTGGCCAGACTAGAGTCGGCTGGCGCGGGCTCGGGCCTAGAGACCAAGAGAAGAGCACTCGGCACGCGCCTCTCCGTGGATACGTAAACGTAGACTCACACTGCAGCTGTACAGCAGCAGCAAGTCAAGTCACAAAATCAAACACAAAATACCAAGACAGGTTGACTCTAGCGCACTCGCCACATCTCTTCGCCACCAGACTAGAGGCAATCAGCGTGGGCTCGGACGCTTGGGTCCTACGCGCAGGGCAGCGCACCCAGCGCGTCTCTTCGCGGCGCAAAATCACAAAAACAGCAGTTGGTCTCGGCGTTTGCTCGAATCTCTACACGCACAATAAATCTGATTTTTCCGCATAGGAAGGCCCTTTCGATTTGTCAAGCTCATATCTGAAAATGCCATCGGGTCAAAATTTGAAGCTCAAAAATCGAACCGCATAGGAAACGGCCTTACACCGAATAATAGGGCTGTTACACGGGGTGACAGGGTGTCGGTATGTTGATGGAAAACCGTCAGGGTGTGTCTTAACCCCCCTCAGAGAGCATGGGAACGAACCCGATGGAATATCATTTGCTGCATGAATTGATGCTGATTGGTTGTGGGAAACGAATAGATTCAGTGCAGCCCGAGAAAAACTGTATATCTAGGAAGAGGAAGAAAAAGTGTTGCACCCCTTTTTCTTGTTTGGGAGGACCGAACGGCCCGACCGAACGGGAACATATAGGATCTTATTTGATGTAGATGGACACCACCGAAGATGGACGTGGACACCAATGTGCTCTGGCATGTTCAAAAGATACCGTTCGTACTGATTCGGCTGGCGAGGCCCAGGATTCTGCATGGACCCAAACACGTTTTTTTTACACAGGCACGGAACGAATGACCACGAACAGCCTCGTTCCGTTCCGCTCGTTCCCATGCTCTCTGGGGGGGTTAAGACACGCCCTCAGTGACGCCGGTTGCATGCTGAACAATGAAAAACTTCCTCCCACGTCTGAGAGAAAAAGAATGACAACCCAATTCGAAACAACCAAATGAAAACTATTATTAATAATACTGCTGTACAGTAAAAATATATGCAATCAGTTTGCCTTTGCTGTTTGTGCTCATGCTGCATGTTGTGCATACCATTTATATTTGATACATACGCATGAGTACTCGTACCTGGTAATGTTTTCCACAGCTGCACAACATGATGAGTATGCATTTGTACTAGAGGTAGGACCCTGATTTCAATTACCCGGGTACCCGGCGGGTATACCCGTCAGGGTCCTACCCGCTTGACGGGTAGGGTCCGAGCTCATTACCCGCGGGTAATCGGAGCCTGAAGGGTGATTGGGTCGTCGGGTACCGGGTACCCGGGTACCCGCGGGTAATTCGTATTCCCGGTTCATTACAATGTACAATTTCTTCAGGAAACCCTTTCAAAACACGCACTCACACAAGCCAAGCTTACAAACCATCAACTAGCTACATTCAACGTTCAAGGGGACGCCCACGGCACACGGCAGTATCGTCACGCGGCACCAGTTGGGCACAATTAGCCAAGGGGCGAGCGATCCTGACGCGGTCTCTCAGGAAACTGCATTGCTGGCGGGGGGCGATCTTTCTGAGAATCCTGCCGAAAGTTCCAATTCGCGTGTGCGAAGCACCCTCGACAGCAATACAGACAGCAGCAGTCACGACAGCGACGACTCTGCAGGCCCCGGCTCTGACAGCAGCAGCAGTGGAGAGTCGTATCAGAGTGTGCTTCTGTGATGCTGACCCCTGGCCCCTGCTGAGTTCAGGGGTGCAGATGTGGGTAGCCGCTTCTTTGCGGGCAACCATGTACTCGTTTCTTTCATGCTTGCTTTTTTTCTATCCGTCCTCGATTCCTTCGATTTTCGAGCACAGGCGGTTGTTGATATGTTATCGACGGTAGTTCCGCTCTACTATGATACAACGGGTTGTAGTTCAGCGTTACACCGTCAATCATTATGTTGATGACATAGTGCTACTTTCCGATATCTGCCACGTCTTGGGTCGAAAAATGTTCACAGCAGTCTTCTAGGCGGGAGACCGTCAACCATCGCCCCAATCGTACATATTTTCACACTTTCCGCGCATTCAAACCAATACTATCACGCCAGCGCACTGAAGTTATACACGACACGGCAAGTTTAGGCGGCTTGTGTATCGAATCAATAATAGAAACTGTTCGCACTCATCGTTTTGGCATAGAACACAGTACTGCACACTATCCTCTACTTAAAGTTCATTCTTCGTAGCACTGAAACATGGAGAAAAATCTTCAAAAATATGGCCGGGTACCCGGGTACCCGGCAAAAAAACGGGTACCCGGGTACCCGGTCGTCAAAATGTCATTACCCGGCGGGTAGGGTAGAATCCGGACTTCAAACTTTGGCGGGTACCCGTTTTTGGCGGGTATCCGCAGGGTCCAACCTCTAATGTGTACCGATGTAGTAGAGAAAATGCCATATTCTACGAGTAGTGGCGTGCGGCATATGCATGGTTGCGCGCGAAGAAGCAGATACCCACACCTACTATATATGCCCCTGAACTGAGCACATTCAGGTGGCGACAAGACAGATTGAAATTATCTGCGCCACAGCTATTAATAGTAGGTGGCGTTCCCAGGTCTCCATGGCGGGCAGGCGTCATGGCGCGAGTAAAATAAATGAGTTCCCACGAGTATACATCGGTAGTAATCCCCCAACATACCAAAGATATTTGCATAACTGACACGCGTATGAAAAATAATACGAGGGAATCCACTGTGAAAACCGTACAGAAGGCATGGGCATTCAGCTCTGAAAAATAGATAGTACCCCTGTGGGGCCCTGGGCCCTGGGGACCTCGTGTTGTGCCAATTTGGGAGGTTTCTGAAGGTATATTGTGAGACATACTAAACGGGCGGCATGTCAAACATACGGGTACCCGGGTACTCGAACCCGCCGAGTACCCAGGTTTTGGTCACCCTCAAAACCCGCGAGTTTCAAGTGAAACCCGAACCCTTCACAGATTTTACCCGTCCGGGTTGAACCCGCCGAGTACCCGGGTTTCGATCATCCGGGGTACACCTCTACCATGTACCCATGTATCGTATCATGTATCGTATCGTGTACCAGTGTTTACGTAGATCTTGACACTATTACCACGGAGAGTTCGGTCTACGAGGTCGCGCTGTCTGCTGGAGCTACCCGTGGCTCGCGGTACCATGAACTGTGTTGCATGCAGAAGTGCAGGTGGTAGAAGTTGCACGCGGGCGTGTCATAATCTCGGGTCTTCCTCCAAATCGCAGTCGAAGCGCGCAGCGTGCGACGAGTCACTCGACGACTCGGTTCACCACCTACCAAATCGCCAAATAACCCAAGTACTCCGTAGCAAACAACCCAATACGGACAGACGTGGCACCGGTGGCGCGAGCTTAACACTGCTGCTATTGAACGCTGCACGATTCAGAGTCACCCGCCCTGCTTACGAGCACGAAGTAAGGTTGGGTCCCAAGGGTCGTTATTAACCGGACGTTTTTTTTTTCGTGTTTCGAGGAACATTCCCGTATCTCGGCTTCTTTTTTTTTGCGTTTCGCGGAAATTTTTCAGTCCCGGCAAATACCTACCAGGTGAAAATTAATTTCCCGTATCGCGGAAAAATCGCGCATCGTTGCAGAACATCGGTCAGGCGCACGTGGTGAGCCGTGTGCGCCGTGTCGCCACTCGACACTGTACACGATAGGTCAGGGCCATCCCCAGGGTCATTCCCAGGCCGTGGCTGGTCGCAGAAAGCGCCGTGCACAACGAGAGCTCTTTTCGTCCAGTCGACAGACCCGACTCACCGACATAGCCGAGATCATCACGAAACCGCCAGCTATTTTCATGTCATGGAGGGCTTTGTCGCGCCAGAAGTCAACTTACGCTGCGCTCGCGAGGTACGGCGAGATGCGGTCGCCTCTCTACAGTAGGGGTCGGGGCACCTCTAGCGGCACGATCAAGCGATTGGCCTCCGCTCGCGCCACTAATTTTGACGATTCGATCAAATGGACGAGCGTTGCAACCTGATGAAACATGATACCAGGCGATCATAGGACCCACCGCTTTTTTTTTCACATTTCCGCGAATTTTCCGCGAAACGAGAAAAAAAAAAAAACAGATCCGGTTAATAGACGTATTATGCCAATGGAAACGCAAAGTTTCCTTAAAAAGTTTGAATTCCAAAGGTACCCGCCAAAAAAAATCAGGTACAGCTTGCTATGAGCACGATTCTTGAAACGGAAAGTTCCAGACTTTTGGATAACCCCGAAAAAAGCAAATCTGGGGCCGATGTTCGGCCGAGATCGGCTTCAGAAAAACTCAGGAGGATGTTTAACTCGAAGCGGCGAGATTCCGAGTCCTCGTTAGACATCAACCGACGAAACCAACGCATGCGTCATGAATTCTGAACGGGGTGCGCTCGTTAGGGGCTCCAACCCACCCTACTGTAGGGTCACCGTGTTCACCCAATGGCCGGTGACATGTGGCGGGCGCTGATGTACACATAACATGACAAAATTTCTCGATCCGTCTCGAATGGCAAAAATAGTTTTTTTTTTTTTTTTTTCCAGGTTCGAGAGAAGACCGTAGGACGCCGCCGGCAAGCTCTCGCCCCCTAGACCATGGATCCACCTGATATCTTCGAGGCCATCATCTATACTCGTTGGCCTTGCCCGACACCAAGCGGGCTGGCCGTGGAATGAGTCTTTGTCGAGATCGAGCATCTATCCTCGCACGAGCTAATTTTTATCAGCGTGTTGACAATTTGCACGAGAAACATAAATTTCGCCGCCCGCAGCCGTTAGAAAAACAAGAAAAAACAAACATGGTTTCTCTTCTTTCCCACAGCGGCGGTACGAGGATATATCTTCGTCTTCTTCGTCTGTTCTTTGACAGCAATATTTTTAAAAGAAAAATCTCGGACTTCGCATTCCCATTGTGGACAATGGGAATGCGAAGACAATTGGAATGCGAAGTCCGAGAGTTTTCTTTCAAAAGTATTGCGTTCGAGAAACAGCCGATGATATTCTCGCACCGCCGCTGTGGGAAAGAAGGGGGAAAACGTTTTTTTCTTCTTGCTTTTCAAACGGCTGCAGGCGGCGCAATTTTTTTTTTCTTGTTGCAAATTGTCAACGCATTAAAAGAAGTCAGCTCGTGCGACGATAGGCGCTCGATTTCGACAAGGACTCAGTCCACGGCCAACCCGCTCGATGTCGGGCAAGACCAACGAGTATAGACGACGGCCTCGAAGATATCAGGTGGATCCATGATCTAGGGGGCGAGACCTTGCCGGCGGCGTCCTACGGTCTTCTCCCAAACCTGAAAAAAAAACTACAGTATTTTTTGCCATTCGAGATGGATGGAGAAATTTTGTCATCTGTTTTGTGCACACCAGCGGCCAATTGTTTTTTTTTTCATACGCCTGGCCAGCGCCCGCCACATGTCACGGGCCATTGTGTGAACACGGTGACCCTAGGGTGAGTCGGAGCCCCTAACGAGCGCACTCCGTTCAGAATTCATGACGCAGTCGTTAGTTTTGTCGATTGATGTCTGTCTAGGACTCGAAATATCGCCGTTTCGAATTAAGCACCCGCCTGAGTTTTTCTGAAGCCGACCTTGGCCCAACATCGGCACCAGAATTATTTTTTTCGGGATTCCAAAAGTTTGAACTTTCGGTTTGAAGAATCGTGCTCATAGCAAGCTATACCTGGGAAATTCTGGCGGGTATCGTTGGAATTCAAACTTTTTGTGCAAATTCTGCGTTTCCATTGGCATATAGGTGTAACGGCCTTAAGGTCGCATCTGTGCGCAATACCTGGTATTATTTTTGTGATTGAAAACGGAAAGAAGTCGGATTTTTCACCGGCAATAAATCCCACCACATCGTCATTCGATGTGCCATCTTCTCGTGATCTTGGTTTTATTTCATGAGGGAAAAATAAAAATTCAAAACAAAATTGAGATTTTGAACTCCACGGCACGAATGAGTCATCCACTCCGGGTTGGGCGATTGACCTTCACCATGAGCTCCTCGAAGGAAGGAACGGAGTATGGAACCTCCTAGGGAGCTGCGTAAGCGATTTTATTGTCGCTGGGCCAGCAAGGAGCTCTCGCTCTCACGGAGCATGAGCTGCGGTTGTAGTCAGAAAAAAAGCCCATTAGATTGTTCTGAGACTGCTGTAGTCTCGTTTTATTCATCCGCGAAGTTGTTTCGCGTAGAGCAGCTGCAGCTGGGCGGCCACAACGCACGGGATGATGGTCAAGGTACTGATGCCCTCCCTCGCCGTGGTAGTCGGTGCACGAGTGCTGCGTCCCAAGCTGTGTACAAGAGTAACCAAGCACGTAGCGTCGTGACCCGTCATGAGCCAGCCTTTGACTCATACAAAATTGTATAATGACTCCGAGGTCTCGTGCAAAAGCGTGTTCAATCATTTCTGACATATTATCAAGTGGTTTGACGAAGGCCGCTAATAAGAATCATTAATAAAATCTCGGCGGAGCATTTTTTCCTATGAATAGGCCCCGTAAGATGCAGTTCTGAACAATTTTGATAATATCTGGGACCAGATACCCCGAGACCTCCGTAAATATTAGTATTATTACCCAAAATAAGATTGCATAAGATCTGGCTTAATAATGAGGGCTAAACGAAAAAAAATGAAATATACAATAGCACAACGAAATAACCCGTGGGTTTTATTGGTCAAACAAACAAAAAAGGAAGTAGAGATCCCGGTACTTCCGCTTCCACATTTCGTTTTCTCCAAGTCTCAGGGTACTCAATTTTCACGAAATGGGTCTGAAATAAAGAAATATGGGTTACTCAGGGGCGAAGAGGAACATAGGAGGAACTCGAAGCGTTGGGATGAAGTTCCGATAAAGTTTCTACTACCGGTTCGCAAGCACACGATGACCGAGGTGGTGGCTACCACGCGGCTTGTCTGCTAACGGCGCGAGCGTATATGGGGAGGGTATGACCAAGGAGTGCCCTTGCAAGAAACCGGGGGGCCAGGAAGTGGCTGTGGCGGTATACTTTTCGACAGGAGTGTCACTCAACATTCAAACGTCTACCATTGACAAGCGATGGCCGATACACAACTTCTAGAGCTTTCTGGAGGAAGCGGGTGGGATCATGAGAACCTCGTGCCGTGGCGGGTGCCTCCCGCGTGCGAGCTGTGTCTACCCACCGTCGTTGTTGAGCGCAATCGCCGGGAATTACATGCGGTGGCGTTTGAGTCATTCTGAAAAATTGCACCGCGTAAAAAGTCGACTCGGCTCCTTTTTTCCTCGTTTAAGGTCAACCTGTTGTTTTTTTATCAAAAAGCGAACGTATGTTCGTTCAGTTCGTTTTTTTTGCATTTTTGTTTCCTCGTTAGGACCGGCCCTAAAACTAAATGTTTGTTAAAGGATGCTGCCCCCCGTCGACCTTACGGTCCCCACATGAAAGCAACCGCAGCGCCCCCGACTTCCGTCGCCCCGCTTCCAGCGAACCGGAACAAGATGACGACAACGGCACGAGTCAAATATCGCCCTCGGGTCAGCAGCAGCAGCCGCAGCGGCAGACGACAGCAATGAAAGAGGAAATAAAGGAGAAGGAGGAGACACCGAGAGCGGAAGAGGGAGGATACGTAACCAAGGATGAAAGCAGCACTGGTTCTTCTGGTGGCGGAAAAGAGAAAACTGAAGAGGCTACTGGAGATGTGGCGACAGCGGAGGTGGTAGTAGCGGCCGCCGCAGCGGGAGAAGTTGCCGCTGATGCCGCTGCTGTTGGCGCCAACACGGCGAAAGGGGAGAAAAAGGAGAAGGAGGGTGTTTTGAAAGCGACCAGTGGTGAAGACCCACAGAAAGAGAAGCATAGAGGGTCGCCCTCGCAACTAGCGGGGGGCGCAGGAGAGAAGACCGACGAAGGCGCGGGAGCGGGGGGGGCGGCTGCTCCGCCGGCGGACGCCGGCACGAAGATCGAGGAGCGGGCGGACACGATGCCCGAATCACGTGTAGCTCCTGGAGAACACAAGCCCACAGCATTTCCTCAAGCAGGGGGAGATAAAGGATTGGTTGAGAAAGAGCTTCCTGTTCCTGCAGGGGGGGGGGGGGCGGCCTGAGAGTGATAGCAGCGATGAGGATGACGGCGATGGTTTCAGGATTGTCGTCGGGAGGGAAGTCGCGCCTCCGGCGGCCCCGGCAGCGCCGACGAAGAGATTTCTCCGAGGTGAGAACGTAGCCGTCTGGTGTCAAGACGGTAGCAGCGGCGGCAACAAAGGGATTGCCTACAGTATTCGCCTAGTTTCGCGTAGCTGTGTGTCGAGGTGGACACTTGCTGCAGGACAATCGGGCACGCGTTTGTTGCGTGGTCTCGTAACCGACGGGTTTGCCACGTCCCACTTCTCGCCAATCCTGCTTGTATGCTACCGTTGTCGCTCCCGCTGCGTGTAGAATGACATTCAGCTGCATGTTTTGCCCCCGCGACTCGTTCACAGGATGCGTGTACGGGTGCCGTGCACAAAAAATCGCGAGAGAGTGGGGCAAGCACTTCTCACAGACTACCGCTCGCCACGTTTGTCCCTCACTCGCGCAAATCGTGGATTGATCAAAAGGTACCAACTCGTTGGTGAACACCAACACCGCTAGTGTCGCTGGGGGTGAGGAGTCGCGCAGCATCCCTGCCACGAAGCCGGTCTCGGCTGCTGCGGGAATTGCCTCGCTCGTGCCTTCGAAGGGCGCCCCGGTGGCTACGGAGAGGCCATCCCTGAAGCCGGGGCAGTACCCCCCCACCGCTGAACTGCAGGTGTGATGCGGATTGACCCGAACCCCGATGGGCGGCGATCGTTTTTTGGGTGATTTCTTTTGCTGCAAGAAGCGTGTGAGTGCGGCCGAGACCGCGCAAGGTGGGGGGACCGCTCGCGTCGCTTGAGCCTGTTTGCGAGGCTCGATCGCGTGCGTGTTCTGTCGCCCTGTACGGGTAGGCATTAACCTACAGCAGTGTGCCCTTAGCGTACCACGTTATTATATACCAGGTACCGGTACATCGCCACCGTTCAGGCGTTTCATAAGTGGTGATTTCATCTGATCGGTTCTGCCAAAGCTGCTCCGTAGCGCCGTACCTGGTAGCCTTTAGTGAAGAACACAAATGATCTCCCCTGGGCTTACGCCCTCGGTTTCTCGCCACCGAAGCATATATTCCTGACCTCGTTGTTGCGTATCCATGTCTTGGCCCTCTTCGACACCTTGTGGACGCATCAGCAATCGACGGGCAAGACTGCGTTTGATGTGGATATAGATGGGATGGAGGAGCAGCCTTGGAGACATCCTGGTGTCGATATCGCAGACTTTTTCAACTACGGTTTCACCGAGGACTCGTGGAGAGTCTATTGCGAGAAGCAGCTCAGGTGAGCACGTACGCAGCGGTCGTTCGCTTTGCCCCCATAATAGTTTCAAACCTGTCCTGCTGGGAGTTTGATTTCGTGTGGTACACAAACGGTCAAATACCTGGAACGTACAAATGCACGTGCCAAGCCATGTATGATGACTTTGTACCTTCGAGGTATGATAGAGCAGGCATATTTTAACCGTTTCGCCCACCGTCGCCGCAGGAATCGATACGACCGCACCCGTGGGCGATCGAAGAACACCACCACCACCAGCAACCGTGGAGGCAGGAGCAGTGGCCACATGCGACATGCGGGGGGAGGGGCACGCCGAGGCGGGGATCGACCTGGTGGCGCCGAGGTAATCTGCTCACCGTCCAGAAACGGATATTCGCTCTCGAAGCGCGGGGGGGGGGGGGGCGTTTTAGAGGCACCGGGCTAAACTAGGTAGTGCGGTCCGGCATGGACCGCTTCATTGTAGGATTGGGTTGCTGTCGAAAGTGGCTGTCGGCTCCTTATTCTTCGGGACGTCTTGTTGTGGACGACCTTCTGTGTGATGTCAGTAGCCCCGAGGCGAAAATCGCGGCGATACCGAGGCCATTTTTATAGTTTTGAGTAGGCCGCCTCCTGTGGCCCCATTCCTCCTACTGTGGCATGTGTGTCAAATCAATGTTGCAGCGCCCTGCAAACGCAGATTTGTTGAGCTAAGTCACGAATGTTGCGCGACGCTCGTTCTTCCCCGTTTGCCCGCCCGTTTCCCTCGCCACTTCCCCTCCCTTTCCCGCCGTCAACTCGTGCGCAGCGCCCCATCCAGCTGCACAACAACGGCCCTCCCGGGGGACAAATTTTTCGACAGCAAGGGCCGGCAGGGAAGGCATGGGGTGGTGCTGCGCCGGGACCGGACCGCTTCGCCCAGGGTTTCGGCTCTGGCCTCCCACCCGGCCACAGCAACTCCGCCACCCCCTGGTTTGATGGTCAGTCTCACATGCGTCCGAAAAACAGGCAAAATTTCGGTCCAGGGTCGGCTGGAGGCCAGGGCCGGGGAGGCGGCCAGGCGAGGCAAGGGAACAGCAATGGCATGGGCGGCTCTGCCGGAGGGAGGAGAGATCGGTCTCCAGACCCGCGAGATGGGCCTAGCGAAAAGATGGCGAGGATAGGATAGCGCGTTGCAGTGGGATCCGCCAGTGCTGTAGACTTGCAGAATGTCGACGATCCGCATGTATGTGTGTGTTGGGACGTTAAACGGCGATTATTGGGGGACAATGGAAGGGTGGTCGGGCTTCGATTTTCTCGCTGCGCACTGCGCGTTGCGACTGCTGGTGTTTCTTGGGTACCCGTACCGTGTGCCTCGCACGCGGGTATGTTCGTAGGCTATGACGATGCTACTATTAATGATGTTAATACGTACATATTCCTGTTCGACAAGATTTTGTTCATTGGTCAATGGGCAAGGTTTTTGCGTTTTGGTTCGAGTCCCATCTGTTGATAGGGTTTTTGTTCCGTCATTTTTAGTTGGTGAGACAAGTTGTGGTTGTCTTTGTCCTTGTGTTTGCGCGTCATAGCGGCCTACCGGGCACGTACAATAGTACCAGTATGGGTTATCAGGCCGAGTCGTGTTTATTTTCTCGACGTACTGCTGTGGGAGCTCAATTTCGGCAGACCTTTCTCTTCTTCATGCGGTCGTCGTCAAATATGTAGCAGAATCGGAAACTTGCTCATTTTGTACGCAGCAGCAGTAGCGAGCACATTTTGTTCATGTCTGTGTCAATTTTACATGCTGCATATTGTTCGTTCGTGTGGGCTCTTTTGTTCGTGCAACATATAAATATGGGTGTGTCATCATGATCATCATTGATGGATACAACAGATGTATCTATGGCAACAACATCAGTATTGATGTCATATGCACTGTTCTTATTTACCTATTAATACTATGTATGTTGAAAGCAGAACGATTCTCCTGCGGTGAACGACCACGCCGATGCCGTACGAACCTACTATAATTCTGGTGCCTGAGAGTTGTTCTGTGTTCAGCAGCAGTAGTAACTGCTGTAGCATTTTTCCCGGTACGATATCGTAGTGCTGTACCTCGCAAAATGCCCAATGTGGCATGATATGCACGCCGTCTCGCAGTTTAGAAGTGCGAACGGGGGGGGTGGGGGGTGGTTCTTGTGTTTATGTTATCTGGCACCGGTGGTTCTTTTTTTTGGCGCGGGCAGACCGTTGATCTTTGTGACCTCAGTTCTAGACTCTTTTAATGGGGGGTGTAATAACACTTCGCACCCCGTTTTGTTATTGTCTTGTTTTTGACGTCTTATTATTCATGGCTCCTGGATACATCTCATGCACGTCCGTAACCAGGGATGGAAAAATTTACGTGCGTACCCTCACTCGTAACCGCTGTATATTAATATTAATAGTACACATCCCATCCGTCATACCGTACCAGTGGTAGTGTAGTATTGGAAACTTGAAAGGGCACAACGTATCGGGTTGCTAACGACTAGTGAGCGAGGATCATTTACACTAAAAACTATATACATACGACGCGGCTCATGCTATCAACTCGTACCTATATTATGCTGCGCCATACATACCAGGGTATCGAACTACAGGCAGCAGTAGTGTGTGTGTGTTCTTTTCTTCTACTCGTCGACATCCAGCAAGCCCACAGTGTCCGTAGTACTACTACTTTGTTGGCGTCAGAAATGCAAGTTGCTTGTTCTTCCGGGCTGCAACGCACCCCACGCCCATCAGATTCCCCTTGTCTAACCGGACAGCGATCATTGCAGGTAATGAGTCATTACTTACTGCTGTAGAGCTGGGGGGAAGGGGGGGGGTCAAGATTTTTCCACTATGTGTGCCCAACAGAACAAATCAGAAGAAAATACAAAAACGCCTCCGAATATTTGACCGCAATCTCGCCACCAAAGCCCAAAGACGAAGCGAAAAACAGACGGGACACCAGGCAACAATAGGGAGGAACAGAGGGCGGGCACACACGTATCGAAAGGGCCTCGAGACTGAAAGCCAGCTTGCATATCGCCTGCTGAGACACCTGCCCTCTCTCTTACATCCAGAATCCTTCCGCTTCAATCGGTGAGCGTGCCCGTAGTAAAGTTCTGCTTTGAGCTTTTCAGCTTGTGGAGCTGCCCCTCGCGTAACTCCGCGCACTCTCACGTTTAGTCGATAGCAATCGGTAGCGACGCCTTGCGAGAACGTAGCGGGCGAGGAGACATGGTTCGACTCGGCAAAGCATGAAGAAAGTGTGGACGAGCCACCACTCTCCCCTCGGAGGCCACCCCAGACAACCTCGGTTGGTTTATGAGCCTTTTCGCCCGGCCACTATGACACCCGGTACTCTTCTTCTGCCTGTTGTGTTTTTGCGAACCGCCGAGAAAGCGCTATTTGCTCGACCTACACGCCCAAAGTCCACAGCCCACAAGAGAGGCTAACTCTAGTGATGGCTATTAAAAGTACCCACGGGCACGCACGCGTTGTCATGATAACTGGCTGGTGAACATAGTTGGCCATTCAGGCCCTATCTCGTGTTGGGATGATGCACCCTCATACACGTGCCGTCCTCTTTTTGAGTCGCCTATCCACATAGCCTTTTTTGCGGACATCCATCACCCAGCAAGGTTCCGCCCGGATATACTTGAAAGTAGACTACGTCGAACGTCGGCGCAACTCGTGATGACTGCAGCAGCAGTCCATATTTTCAGCGACCTCGGGCACACCGTTCGTTGCCGCGGCCGCACCAGAGGTGGTTTGCTATCACCTTCCCCCCCCCCCCCCCCCGCCCCCGCGCGCCCGTTTGTGTGGTGGTCGTTGTGTTGGTCGGTTTGAGCCATCGTTTCGCACGCACGCGTCCCTCCTGTCTGCCCGGCCTGGAATATTCTTGTGTGTAGACGGTAAACCGTGGTGTCCATGGGCTCGTAGGGCCCCCTCTCCCAAGACTTAACTTTACAAGTAATAGTTTGACCAAACGGCACGTGATTCTTTTTAGCACTCCTGTACGTGCCAATGCAATACCAGTACACACGTTGTGCTCGTATTTTTCGACGAAGACGCACAGCAGCAGTATTTACATACCTGTAGCATCTTTGCACTCGAGACCACAGACAAGAGCGGTCTCTCTTCCTCTCTTCCTCCCCCGCCTGTACGTTATGGTTGCCCTCCTTCCCTCTGCTTTCAAAAATATATGTTCGAAACCACCCTTTTTTGTCCCCCCCCCCCTCCTCTTTTTCTCCTATCCGGCGGCAGGGGCAGTATTAATAGTACCATTTTCTGTGTTTGTTCCGTCCAACGGTATACCTGGTATAGTTTGAACTACAGCCCATCAGAGCAGCAGCAACAGCAGCAGCAGCAGCAACAGCAGCAGCCAAGCCGAGGAAAACAGCAGGATGAGTCACTTCGTCCGCGCCTCGAAGTACCGCCACGTTTACGTCGAGTCTCCCAAGGTAAGAAAGAGATAACCCCACAACTTGGTTCCCTCCGCTAAAGGAACAGAACGATGCGGTGGGTTTGTGCTTGGAGAACACCGAGGATGCTCGGCCCGTTGCCTACGTAGACAGTTTTTTTTTTTTTATGAAACCATGAAACCAATGCATCCCGGCCAGGACCAGGACGTCTCTCTCGTTGCTCGTGGTTTCTGCTATCAGCAAATCGTGCTTTCCGATTTGACGTGTAGCGCTTGATGCTCGCGGTCCACGGTACCCGGTGCGACTGCTGTCTCCAGGCTGGTACTGGTGGAAAAGAAGGCACACGCACAACGCACAGAAGGCAAAAAAAAAAAACACCGAAACACTGAACTTCCGCCACTTTCGAAAATATGTTCATCGTCGCTTGTCTCTCGAAGGCGCGAATTTCGGAATCCCTCCTGGTCCCTCAAGAACAGTAGCAACAGAGTCGTAGGTCTCACGTATTGCAGTACTACTACTGTTTGTGGTGGGGGGCTAAATACTCAACGTCCGAAATAATACTGAACTCGTGCATAGTCTGTGTGTACGTGTAGGAGGGTGGGTAGGCTAGGGCTTGGACTACGCGCTATGCAGTCGCGGGGTATCGGCCGGCAGATGATAGGTACCAGGTAGGTGGACATGCCGGCTGAGCTCATCGACATAGGCTTCAACTGCTGAACAGGAAGCGGCGCCGCACACATACATGTTGACGTTGTTGCTGCTCATGGCATATTGTTTACCCTGTTCATACGTACCAGTAGCAGGTACCAGGTAGAGCAGTGGTTGGAAGGCAGGAGACACAGCTATTTTATGCAGCAACAGCAAATTAGTACCAAGGCGATCGCTGGTCGGCCTTCTTTTTCTGGGTTGTGCGCAGGATTCTCCTCGTGTGTTTGGTGCATATTGCTCCCCTACCGACGGGAGTCTGACAAGGTGACTGCTGCCCCCCGAAGACCCTTCTTGCCTTATACTGGTACGCCGTATATCACTATCACACTGGGTGATAAGATAACACAGCCCCTGGGACGGATTTCAGACCCGGTTTCCTCCCAAGCATGGGACACACTACGAAAATGGTGGCTTTGGAAAGATTTCGTCGAGCAGGGTTACATGGACGCATCACTGGGCGTGTTCAGTACGTACGCCCTCCCCGTTGTCGAGGAACCCAGCTTTGAAAATCGTCCGACGGGGTGTGTTTTCTTATCACCCTAGTGTGATACGGTAGTACGCTATTGTGTTGTTGTTGTTTTCTTCGCGTTAAAAAACCGTTCTTTCTGCCATGCTACAGCAGTACATTATATGGATAGCTACAGCGGTAGTATTAATAATGATCAAGAGAGTTACTCTCGGTTCGCACAGGACGGCCTCGATCTATTTATACCCTTACACCCACACAATTGGTCTTGATTTGCAAGGTCGAGATTCCTCCACGCTGTTCTTTCTTGGCAGGCAGCATGATGATAATGATGATGATGATGATGATGACGTTCTCGCATTATTGATACCTCGTACTCGTACGAGTAGCCCGTTTCCCTGAAAGCTCGCCCGTGGCCACGAGCAGGCTGAGCAAAAAAGCGTCTCGACTTTTCTCGATAGAAGAAACCTGGAACGGTACCCGCGAGGGGCTACCTGTACCTACACTCGTGTCGTACCAAGTTCATTAATACAGCAATACAGCAATACGAATTCAGAATAGATTTATACGTTCATACAGAGTACGCATACGTAAGCAGGCTGGAAAGCATTCGGGCGAGAATCACCAACGTGGACCAACTGCTGTAGTCTTCGGTATCATATACCAGGCACCATTGGCCACTGGGTGCCAGGGGGGTACCAGGGTGTATGTATCAGCGAACATGACTTTCGCAGCAGGATCGCAGAACAGTAAAAAATGTCGTTGTGCAAGATCATTAAATATAATGCTGCACCGGTACGAAGCTCGTAACATTTCGTCTGCCCCAATTCGGAAAATCAATAATTAGGTCTATTTTCAGTACGAAACAAATACCAGGTATTATTATAATATTTTTTGGTGTTTTTTTAGTCACAAAATGTCGTTCTTTTTTTTTACGTTCGCGTCTACTGCCTACGCCGTACTATTTAATAGTAATACTTTGTACCTACCTCTTACGCCTGGCTTACTTATGTTGAATTGTTTGATGCCCCTTCTCCCCCCTCCTGCCCGCGTTTCGTTTGGCGAAGAGTACCTCTTACGCCTGGCTTACTTCTGTTATTGTTGAATTGTTCGATGCCCCTTCTTCCCCCTGCCTGCCCACGTTTCGTTTGGCGAAGCGTCCTCTCTTTTTTTGTTGCTGTTTTGCGCACGTACATGATCACACCTCGCGCACACATGCATGTCGGGTGCCTGATAATTACTATCACGGGAGGCCATAGTTTATAGGACCTACGGTGCACACAAAAACCTATATATTTCCCTATGTTACTATATAACAATATTTTGTCCCCCCGTAATATAATAGCCATATAAGAGCCCTGGTACGTGCGATCAAAGTATCACTATTAATATTAGTATTACGGGGGTCCATAGTTAACAGGACCTATGGCATACTTAAAAAAACTATATATTTTGGTATTTTTACTAACAATATTTGGTCCTGTTTACTATAGTCCCCCGTAGTAGTTTGACAGAGAGAGAGCAGCTTGCAAAGACGAGTTTCTACGAAATCCTCGATCTCACTCACAGCTAGCTCTTGTTTTTTGTTTTTTATCGGTATTAATATGAATAGCGTGTTTGCCTTCAGTTGGCGTCCTCTGGATGTGCCGGGGGTAGAGCTTCGTGTACCCGGTACTATCTAGAGGCGTCTGCGTTCTCGCCTCCTATCGCGGAATCGTTGGCAGTTCCTTTCGATGTTGATGGTTTCAACGCTCTTGAAGTGACTCCCGGCTTGGCTGGGTCTCACCGCCTGTACACAGCAGTAGTATTAATAGACACCTCAGTAGTGGTAGTACTTGCATCTTTTACGAAGCACTGGAACAAACTATTACTGTGTATAAGAGTACCGTATTAATAATAGCATATTTCTACTCGTGGTTGAAAGCAGTGGCGACCGTAGCAGCGGCAGCAGCAGCAGCAGCAGCAGCAGCAGCAGCAGCAGCAGCAGCAGCAAGCAATATAGAAGTCACCATTGATTTCCAGCGGGCGCGAATCAGACCGTGATCCGTCACACGCTTTTCATCGGCACGTTCCAGCCATGCGCTCTCAAAAATGGGGAAAACAAAACGGTTGCTGACCAGCGTCGAACACTGCCGAGAGGAGGGGAGGGGGGGGGGGGGGGGGGGGGGGGGGGGGGGGGGGGGGGGGGGGGGGGGGGGGGGGGGGGGGGGGGGGATTCTGACGGTCCTATAGGAGTGGCGATGATATCGTGTCCGACGGTGCTACGCGACAATAGTTTGGATGCTATGTTTCGATGCAGCAGTCAGCAATACATAGTGCGCATTCGTGTGTCTTTTGTTTCGCGAACGCAGCTTTGCTGTGCTTGGAGAGTGTATGCATCGACACGCAGACAGCTAATGCTACCTGGTACCTGATACCGGCTGTACCAATAGCCACGTCGACAATTCATGAATTGATGAATTCCGCGTGTTTTCGTATAGTTTGGGGGGGGGGAGATACCCCCTTCTCTACCAGCACAGCAGTATATACAACAAAAGTCGATCCGATCAACTATATAATCCTTCCAAGCGGACGTGCCGTCCACCACCCACGACCAATGCCAGAAATCCCGAACCATATGTGCCATGTTTTTTTCACGGGCCAACCCAGACTTATCAGAACTGTCTTTACACGGGCCGACCCAGACCTATCGTGTCCGTAGATTCGCGTCCCCGCTCAACGCTCTCGCTGTGCGTTGCGCCTTCAACCCTTCAGTAATCCCGACCGACGAGCTCCCCGGTGAGACGCCCCCCCCAGGCAAGACGCCGCGCAACCCACATAATTTCTTGTATGATGGGTTGGAAGCTGGAAGTCGTGCAAACGATATTTGATTTTTTTTTTTTTGTTGGAAGCCGCGCAACGATACGAAACGCGTCAGTGTGGAAGTCTCCTCGGCGGATGGTGTCGGCCTTGTCTCGGTCTTGGGCGGGTTCGCCGTCGGACCGAGGCTTCGACGGTAGTGGCCTCTTCGCGCGTCCAGAACATCGCGTGTGACACAGTTGGGCGGACTACAGCAGTGTTAAGGAAGCATCATGGCGCTGTGCCGGGACGGTTGATGACGTTGCGCCTCTGCTGTGTTTGGGCTCGTTGTGTTGCCAACGTCAGCGCCTGCAGGCACCGTATACGGCAAAATTTCGTATACCCGTTAGTAGTAGAAACCGTGTACACCGCTTTTAGTCATGGCTTATGAGTAGTACAGCTGTTGATGCTCTCACCCACCCCTCGGAGAGACGAGTAGAAGGAAAAAAGATGGACGCGAGTCTAGTCTCCCGTGTGACAAGCGAATTCTCAGCTACGGTACTTCTGCTGCGCTGCTGTTTTGTTCTACTGGGTGCTTTTTGTAAGACCCGCGTTGTCGTGTGGCGTTCCCTGCTGCCGTTCTGGTTCTCTTTAGACGATCAACAGAGCAGTACCACTACCGGTATATGTACGCTCAATATGTGGCGCTGCCTGCCGCAACAAACAGGACACGGCACGCGGTTGGCCCTTCGCGCACGCCCGTCGGTCACTCCCCTCTTCCCTCTCTTCCCTGCTCTCTCTGTCTCTTGTCTATCTCGCTGTCTCTCTTGCTTTTTCTCTCTTCCTTTTCTCCTTACCTCTTTATTCCCCTCTCACTCTTGCGCTCCCCCCCTCTCCCTTTCCCTTTCTCCCTTTCTCCCTCTCCCTGTCCCTGTCCCTGTCTCTCTTTGTGTATCTCTTTCCCCGTTCACCATTCCCCGTGCTGGTTTTGGCGTCGTCGATCGCGTTATTGGTCGCATCCGACCCGTCGGTTGGTCGGTCGGCCGGTCGGTCCCTTGGTTCTCACTCATAGGCCGACCAAACATGGACAGGTATTCCGGTAGCCACGACGCAGGGAGAGCAGAGCTACATTAAGGGAAACACCAAGTACATGGCCGTCGCGGTGCAGGTGAGCAACCGTGTTCATTGTTTTTGTGTTTGTTTTTTGTATCCCCAATGGACTTCGCGAAAACGCTGAAAGTGCGATATCGTGTAGGTGACCTGGACCTGCCGGAAAGCAGAAATAGATATAGAAATAGATATACCAGTAGCCGGGAGGAGGAGGAATTAGATGCACAGATGTGCCCGTGTGGCAAAACAATGGAGTAGAACTCACATAGTAGGAGAATGTGAAATGTACAAGGAGGAACGGGATGTGTTAAAACAGATGAGGGACGTATACGAACATGACATGGAGGAGTTTGATACACTAGATAGCAGCGAGAAAACGATCGCTGTCCTAGGAGATGGATGGTGGCCAGAGGCGGCCAAGCAGATAGGGGATAAGATTGGCAAGAAGTTTCTATGTAATACATGGAAACAACGTACTGAGCGCCCAATTGTTGGAGGTGTCTCTATCAGGAGTAGGGACGGTGCCCCGTCTCGAAAGGGATGCTTGGTCAATGGCCAAATGACTAAGGCACGCAACAAATGAGTACCCCACCCCCCCCCCCCCCTCCGTTGTTCCTCCCCGGCAATCGATTCGGTCGAGGACATATTTACGTATGTACCAGCATCGTATCAATGTGGTGGTTCTATACTGTCCACAGCAGCCCAGGCGGCGGCACCGTTACCTTGTCCTTGTTTCAGAGATATAATGCTGTTTCTGTTTCGTGGCGGGTGCTCGCAAACGTTAATTCGCGGTACTCCCACTCAGACCTCAGGCGATCCCACTGGTTGGTTGAGAGGAAAAGCCCCTCCCTGACCCGCCGCCGAACCCACGAGCCCGAACTACGCCTCAGAGCCTGGGGGAGGGGGGTAGGGTTCAGAGGCGTGGCGTTTTTTCCCCCCCCCTTAATGTATTCGACCTGCCACCTCTCGGCCTATCCTACTCTGTCCTGTCGTTCACACTCCTGCCCCCGCGCCCGTCGTACCGCAAACCTCTCGACGCCAATGGCGACGAAAGGCGCTAGAGACGTTGCTGCTGTGTTCCCGCTCTGTTTGACCCGACGCAACGCGACCCGACCCGACCCGATCTGATCCGAACCGTTTTTTTTGATACCGTTGTATGTTTGCTCCTTAACTCGCAGGGGGGAGGCGGGCCCTTCGCGGTGTTGCCGTACACCAAGCCGGGGCGCTTCAGGCGCGGCGGGCCGCTGGTGTCTGGTCACACGGCTTCCGTCCTTGACTTCGACTTCAACCCTTTCCACGAACAAGTACGTGAGGTGTTCGTATAGTATTTGTGCGGCGTTGGTGTCCAGTACCAGGTAGCATTCATATTTTGATTGATCTTACGTACTATACGCAGGTCGTTTGTCACCAGGGAAAGCGGGGGGAGGGCGGAAAGCGCAAAGACCACATCCAAGTTTGAAGGTTGGCATGAGGCCGCACAGAAGGTCGACAACCTATAGTGTTTTCTTGTACTGGGGGGGCGCGCGGGGATAGCGGGTGAAAAGGGAGAGGAAGGGTGAGCGTGAGTGGGGGGGGGGGTCTTACGTATCTGAGGGAAGGACCGTTACTTTTTATTGGCCTGCTCGTCTCAGCGAACGGGTTTTATGTGGGACCCGTGTGCAACCGTGGCTGGGGGGAGCGTTGCGCTCGCCCCCGGTCGACCGGCGGGCCTTCTCTTTTCGACACGGGACGAGGGCGAAGCACCTCTACCTCTCCAACCTGTACTTCGGCGCCGAAACATTTCCGAGTACAGCAGTATATGCGATGGGCATCGCCTCCCGCTTGTCCCCATCTCAGCAGCACCCGGCCTTTCCTCGAAGGATGACATGCTGGTGGAAAGTCGGGTGGAATTGTTTCCAGGTTGTGCTCGTCCCCCCACATGGGTGGGGACTGCCTGCGGGCATGCACACGCCGGCGTTTTTGTTGTTGTTGTTGTGACCGAGGGCCAAGGGAAGTGGCGCCGCCGTCATTGGGCGGGCTGAACCCCACTCGAAGTCGATGCCGCACCGGCCCGGCTCTGCCTGAAATAACGGAAGAAAGAAATGAAGAAAATGTCGCCCGGAAGATGTAAGGAATGCTTTGATGCATGTATTGATACTCGAACGGGGCTCCTTGCACTTCGTGACAGAGTGGTATGTGAGGTGGACGGGAGCGAGGGGCAGGACGACCCGGCGGGATGGATGGGTGCATGAATAGGATGCATGGATGGGTGTATGGATGGCATGCGTGAATGGGTCCAGGGATGGATGAATGGGTGTATGAAAGCACACGCCGCAGCACTTCTTTCTGTGGGGGCAGGCGTCTCGGTGCCTTTTCTTGTATTTTGTTTGCGCGCCTCGCGTCGCGTCCCCTCGCCTCAGCTCGCCTCTCCTCCCGCTTCGCCTCAACTCGCTTCTCCTTTTTTCCTCCCGAAGTTTACGGCCGCAGCAGTGACATGTATTTTTTTTTTCTCCGTCGACTCGGTGTGTGCCCTCTGATGTAACCTGGTATACGTTGTATGTATGATGATTATACCCACTGACTGCTGTGTTAGTAGTACCTGGTACCATGCATATACGGTCGATTTGAAAGCCGCCTTAGGCCTGCTGCAGCCGGCAGTTGCGCAGTTCCACGAAAGCGCAGGCGCGCGGGCGGACCTGCCCTCACTCATCCCGAATCCCCGCCACCTCGTTGTCTGCCCCCGAGATGAGTGCCCAGTGTTGAGTGCCAAGTGCCGAATGTTGCGGTCGTGCCGGGTTCTCCGCCCAACAAGCGCGCGCCTGCCCTCACTCATCCCGAATCCCCGCCACCTCGTTATCTGCCCCCGAGATGAGTGCCCAGTGTTGAGTGCCAAGTGCCGAATGTTGCGGTCGTGCCGGGTTCTCCGCCCAACAAGCGGGTGTGTATGTATGTCTGTACGTCTGTCTGTACGTCTGTCTGTCTTGTCCTGGTGTTTTTTTTTCCTCATCCGTGTCGTTTTTCCTCGCTTTTTTTATTCGTTTCGTCTCGTCTCGTTTCGTCCGTCCGCCCCCTCACGTTCCGCGTCTTGGTCGGTGTCATGATATTCGACGCAACTCTCATGGCCGATTGTTCGGCGGAACGTGCTGCCGTGGCGGCGGCGGCGGGCGGCGGCGGCGCTTGCAGCTTATTGCCAGTTGCTCGGAAGACTGCACGGTGAAGGTGTGGGGTATTCCGGAGGATGGCTTTACCGAGACGGAGACGGAGGCTCTCATCGACCTCAGCGGCCACGGCCGCAAGGTCACGCTGCTGCGCTTCCACCCGACCGCCAGCAACGTGCTTGCAAGGTGCGTTACAGGGTGCAGCAGCAGCAACAGCGCAGGGTGCAGCAGTGCAGGGTGCAGAGTTCAGGGTGCGGCAGCAGTACGGGGGACAGCACCTCAGGGTGCCTGCAGTACAGCAGTGCAGGGTGAAGCGGGTGCAATGCCGGGTACAGCAGTAGCGAAGTCTAGGGTACAATGGCGAACAAGGTATGGCACAGCATCGGAGGTTACACAGTATAGGATGCCAGTGCAAGCAAGGTGCATCAGGCTACGGTACAGCGTGCAGCGCTATGCAACCTACAGTACGGGTTGCAGTGGCGCAGTGCGGTACACGGGCTACACCCAGTACGGGTACAGCACAGTACAGGCTCCGGCAATCAATTGGAGTACAGGGCACCGTACGGGCTCGTCCGCATCTCAAGAGTGCACTCCGTACAGGGTGCTTGCTGTACAGGGTGGTAAAGGGTCCCACAGCAGTGCAAGGTGCACAGGGGCAGCTGGTAGACCAGTACAGGATAAGGAAACAGGGGGCACACAACGAGAAAAGACAAAAAAAAAAATCCGGCACGAATGATGTCCCGATCTCGCGGGCCAACGAGAGACCTGTCTCGCCGACCGGGCTTGCTGTTCATTGCTCTCTTTGGAGCGTGAGAAGCGTGATGCGCGCTCGTTCAAAGGCGGGCGCTTTTTTTTTCTCGGCGTCTTGAGTTATTGCGCAAAGGAGTGGAGAGCTGAGGGGGGAGAGGCGCTTCGCAGTTGGTTTGTTGTTTTTTATTCGTTTCTGGGTCACTGCTATTAGCTGGCTGCGTTCGACAGCGCACATGCACTTTATTTGGCGCGCTTTCGATGGCTGAGAAAGCGGCAAAAGGTTTCACACATCGGTCGGTAGGTCGGTCGGACAGATGATGATCTATCTGATCTATGTACAGATAGATCATCTAGACCCTAAGCTGCTGCTAGGAGAGGTTGTGCAGAGGATCTGTACAGCAAGCACATTATCCAAACCAAGGGAAACATTTGCTAGATCATACAGATTATGCAGCTCCCACCCGGCAACATGGGGAGCTAGATCCTACAGATAAGAAACTTATCTGCCCTGAAGTATCTAGATCATCAAGTGGAATATTGATGATGTGTCAGATGTGCCTTGAGCTTTTGCGGGGTGTTCCGCCGATCTCTCATCAGGATTGTGGATGAAAGAGGCGGGGGGGGGGGTGGGGGGCGTACTGATGTTGTTGCTTGCCCTTGTCATTTTGACCATTAACGACGCATCCCTTTCGAGACGGGGGAAATTTTCGGGAGGGGGGGGGGGTAAATTGTGAAGTGCGTTGAACCGAGACGCGGAGGAGGCAGTACTGCTATGTTCCGAGTTGGAAACGGTGGTGCAGTATTGGATGCGGAAGGTTCGTCCCGTTCGTTTTGCTGTGCGTGACGACCCACGAGAATGATGCTGCTGTGTCGCGATGTATGTAAGGTAGTCGAAAATCGGGGCAGGGGACAGCACGTATCGTTCCCGCGACCCGGCTCTACCTGTTTCCGCTTTGATCACCCCGCCTGCCCCCAACCTTTGGTTCGCTCCATGGCTTGCATCCCGGTCAGTGTTGGCCTCCGGCGGGCTGAGGAACTCCCTGCCCTACCCATCCGTAAACTTGAAAACGGAATCGTGGGATCACAGACGACTTGGCCTTTGTCGCGTATGAGGCACGGCTAACGCGACTATCCCCCCCCCCCACTTCCCCTCCCCTCCTCTCTCCTCCCCTCTCCTTCCCCCCCACCCTCCCTTCCCCTGTCTCCCCCCCTGGCCTCGGCTTCTGGTTCTGGTTGTTCCAACATGGCCTTGTTTGGCCTGGCCCCCGCTTGCCCCCCCCCCCCCCCCCCCCCCCCTCAGTGTGAGCGCTGACATGACTGTCAAGCTTTGGGACATCGAGGCCGGCGTAAACATGAACACCCTCGCGGCGCACGACCAGCTGATCCAGGACATCGTGTGGGACTACTATGGCAACACCTACGCCACCTCCTGCAAGGACAAGTGTCTCAGGATTATCGACGCCAGGTCGCCGCAAGTGGCACAGGCGAGTCCAGCAGTCCAGTCCAGTCCAGTCGCTGGGCGCGGCGAGGCGGAGCGGGGCGGGGCGGTTTCGGGGCGGGGCGGGGCGGGGCGGGGCGAGGCGAGGCACACAGCGTGCGCACGCGATCGCGCGAATGTCGTGTTGGTGTTTTTTTTTTCTTGTGTGTTTGGGGTCAGGGGGGGGGGGGGGGGAGGGAGGGAGGGAGGGTGTTCGGGAGATGTGTACTCGATATCATGCATGGCCGTAGTCGTATGACCATAGACCCCCCGCGTCCCTACAGGATGGGAGAATGGGGGGGGGTTGGAGAGACTGGGGGGTGAGTTAGGGCGGGAGGGAGGGGGGCAGGAGGGAGGGACGTGATAAGAAAGGGAGAGGGGAAAGGAGAGAAATGGAAGGGGGAAAGGGGTGAGGGTCTAGGGTGTCTTGGTCTGTGTAGGCAGTGGTATCTGTGAGGGCAGGGCTTGCGTGATTACCTGGTATGTGCGTGCGTGCCGTTGCGCTAGCATGTTGTACCCCCCCCCCGTGCTCCGTCTCTAAAGGGATGCGTGGTTATTGGTCAAAGTTATATAGGCAAGCAACGAGGGAGTACCCCCCCCCCCCCCCCCCCCCCCAACTTCCTCTATGGTATCGCGAGTTTGCCCTTGACAACCTCCTCCCTCCTCCTCCTCCTCCTCCTCCTCCTCCTCCTCCTCCTCCTCCTCCTCCTCCTCTCCCCCGTTGTATATTTCCTTATTCTTTGTCCTCTCCTCCTATTCCTCCTCCTCGTCTGGCTTTTCCTCTCCGTGGACCATTTCTCCCCGTCATGTTTTTTCCTGTCCTTGGCCGATTTCCGGCCTTGGCAGTCGGTGGCGATGGCGCACGAGGGCGCCCGCTCGTCTAAGATCACCTACCTGGGGACGAAGGAGAAGCTGGTCAGCGTGGGATTCACGAAGCAGAGCCAGCGGCAGTTCAAGGTGTGGGACCCGCGAAACTTGTCGACGGAGATCAAGAAGATGGACATCGATCAGGCGGCGGGTGCGTGTTTGTTTTGTTTCGTTTCGTTTCGTTTTGTTTTGTTTTGTTTTGTTTTGTTTCGTTTTGTTTTGTTTTGTTTTTATCCTCCGGCGGATTGGTGGAAAACAAAGCTTGAGCTCACCACACTTGCACGTTCCGATTTCGTGTCGTGCGTCAATTTAGCCCATAGCTCCCGTTGTAACATCAGAACAGGCTGTTGTTACCCCTGGAGTTTGGGCACGTTGGCCCGACCTGACCCCCGAGAGGAGCAGGTGTGTTTTGTTTTGTGGTCGTTCGTGGGTGTGTGTATGGGAGGGCTGTTGCCTGTTGCTGTACCTGTTTGCCTGCCTGCTTTCCTGCTTGTCGTGTGGGGTTGCCGTGTGTGCCTGGCTGCCTGTGCTTACGGTGTTTATCTGTAGTATGTGCGTATTGTATGCGCCTGCTGTATGTGCCTGCCCTTCGCGGGGACAAAGGGGGAGCGGGAGGGGGGGGGGGGGGGGGGGGGGGGCGTTGTGTGTATTTGTCGGCGATGGTCCATCGCGTACGCCGAAACAAGACGAGTCAAACCAAACCACACCACACCAAGCCAATGGCAGCGAGATTGTGCCGCGCGCGCCTGCCTCTGCCTGTCTCTCTGTCACTCTGTGTGTCGGCTTCAAGTGAGTTTTTCCCTCTTCCACCTTCGTCTCCGGTGCTACGTGTGTTGGTTGTGGGTTTTTTTTTTTTCCCTGTTTGTTGTTGTGCTTGTGTGTTTTGAGTTTTGCCGTTGTGTGTGTATGTGTGCTCGTTTTGTTTGTTTGCTTGTTTGGTTCGGTCGTCTGTTCGTTCGTTTGCTGGTTTGTTTGATCGTTTTTTTTTTTCATTCGGACCTGTCTTTTTTTTACTATATAGGCGTCATCCTTCCTTTCTACGACGAAGAGAGCTCGCTGCTTTACTTGGCGGGTAAGGGCGACGGAAACATCCGGTACTACGAGGTGAGACGGCAGCCGTGGTGTCTATCGCGTGGTAGGGGGGGGGTCTGGTCTAACTAGACGAAGGGACGCAGAACATTATTGTAGACAAGTAGTTCCTGCTGGTACACACCTCTGATGACACTTTTGTTGAAAGCTCTGGTGAAACCTCTGGTATGTAAGGCGTGCGTCACTGTCGAGAAACGGAAACAACAACCACTCGGCGAGGGAGGGAGGGGGGGGGGGGGGGGGGGGGGGGGGGGGGAGGGAGGGAGGGAGGGGAATGCCGCATGAGACACCAGAAAGAGTGTAAGAAGGACTGGGCGTGTCAACACGTCAACAAGGCACCTCTTTTCGCCTGCTGTCGATTGATTTCGACTGCGATGGTCTTTGCGCACCGCACCGCACCGCACCGGCTTGTTTTTCTTCGCGACGGAAGCTGCGTTTTGGCAACACGCTGTTCCTACTGCTGACGAGCGCCGTTTAGCAGGGGCTTCGCGCCGCTAGCCACGAATACCCCCACCCCTCATCACCGTCAACCCTCAATTCTGTAATTTTTTTTTATTCGTAGATGAGCGTGAACCCGAATCTCTGATATCTTCCGCATCATTTCCGCATCGCTCCGCAGCACGCCACATACCCGCCTTCACCGCCACCGCCACCCCCCCCCCCCCCCCCCCCCCCCCCCCCCTCTCGGCATTGTAGGGATGCGAGAGTCTATGATCAGACGACTACGGGCATGCATAGTATCGAGTACACCCCCCCCCCCCCACCCCGCCCCAAATTATCGCCCAACACCTCACGGCGCTTCGCGCTTGGTGCAAGCATTGTCTGGCTAATCAGTGAAAACCCGTTCCGGCATTGTAGGGATGCGAGGGAGGGTTTATGGTCATACGACTACGGCCGGACGATAACGAGTACTACCCCCCCCCCCCCCCCCCCCCCCCCCCCCCCCCCCCCCCCCCCCCCCCCCCAAATTATCGCTCCGTCTCGAAAAGGATGCGAGGGTCTATGGTCATACGACTACGGCCATGCATGATAATGAACACCCCCCCCCCCCCCCCCCCCCCCCCCCCCAAATTATCCTTTCGTTTTCTCCGTGGCAGTGCGTGGACGAGCAACCGTGGTGCTTTGCCATCAGCGAGTTCCGCTCTACGACGGCGGCGAAGGGCATGGCCATGATCCCGAAGCGCGGCCTGGACGTGATGAAGTGCGAGACCGCCCGGCTGCTGAAGCTGACATCGAACTCCATCGAGCCCCTTAGCTTCGTCGTGCCGCGAAAGGTACGATATGTACTATTTTTGTACGAGTCAACCAAGTTTTTTTTGTGGTGATTGTTCGGTAGATACCTGTCGTCGAGTAGTACCGGGGCTCTCGATACGTTTTCGTCACGGTGGCCGGTGTTGACACGATTCACGCCACTCTGTCTTGAAATAGGCGGATCGTTGGTGTATTTGAGCTTCGCCGTGCCGCTAAAGGTGTAGGTGGGTATTGCATGCATGTAGGACTATTTCCCGTTAAACGTCTTGGGGCATCAAAAGAGGGAAAATGGACGATTAAAAAAACAAAAACGGCGACTACAGTAAAAACGGGTCACCGAGAGTTTTGGCGAATGACACAACTTGGCGTCCGAGTTAAAATGGTTGAGTGCAAGGCACGGCGCACGGCGCAGGCGCAACCTGCTCCTCCCTACCGGTGCTGCTCGTAGAAGGTTGGAAATAACTTGGCTAAAAAAATCCAAGGCTGTTCACGGGTGGGGGGTGTAAACCTCGTGAGGTCGGGTATGACCCGACCCGACCCGTGAGATTTTGAAAACCTGCTGACCGGACTCGAACCGACCCGACCCGACCCGACCCGACCCATGATATTTAAAAAACTTTCTAACCCGACTCGCGGGTCGGGTCATCATGACCCGCGAAAACCCTGATTGTGAACAACGAAAGCTGTCAATTGTTTTTGTCGCTAGGTCGGGGTCCCATGGGCGTTAGTGATCGCTACATACATACTTGATAGTCGCTACACACCCTGGTACCTGGTGTTCGATCTTTACGTTACGGTATCATACATATAACTGTCTACAATTATAATGATGGCCAGTGTATTGTTGATATTTACGGGGGACCATAGTAAAGTAGGACCTACGGTACACACAAAAAACCTACCAGGGTATGTATTTACGTATTTTTTACTAACAATGTTTGGTCCTATTTACTATGGTCGGCCCCCCGTAATAGCATTTAGTACAAACGCTCAGTCACTTTTCGGAACAGAGCGGTATATGGCAGTAGCATTGAGCGGATGAACCCCGAGGTGTCGATTATTTTGTCAGCGCACGGAGACGACGGCTCCGTCGAGACCAACTCTACGCACGGTACGGTACGGTACGGTACGGTACGGTACAGGGGGGGTGCCTCCACTTTCACCACCGAATTGAATCATCCGTTTTAGTGCTTACTTCGCTGTACACCAGCCTGAATCTCAGTCTAAATCCAAGTAAAAATTGTCGCCAAAACGGGAATGCGGTTTCGTCATGGAACACAATACACTAGCAAAAACGGACTCGTAAGAGCCGTGCTATGTGCGGGTAGGGGATTTTGTGCACGTTTGCGCCCGAACATGATCCGCAGACAACCTCGGGCAGATCGTCGATTACTACTTGATGATCCAGATCTTTTAGGACAGATAGATGTATGATCCCTCGGGCAGATCGTCGATTCCTACTCGATGATCTAGATCTTTTGGGATGGATAGATGTATGATCTGTGTGAGATCTGTATGTAGCCCACGTTGCCGGGTGGGATGGAGGCATACATTATGCGTGAATCTAGGGGGGACCTGTTTCCTGGGTTGGATCTGTGTCGCTCACGTTGCCGGCTGGGCGGGTGGGAGGGAGGGAGGCATCGTGAGCCACAGCAGAGGACGTGTTTCCTGGGTTGGGTCTTTGCTGTACAGACCCCGCACGGCACCTCAGAGCGGCGGGTTCAGGATCTGGATGGATGATCTTCAGATAGATCGTGAGCTGTCCGGGGCGTGATGAGAAGTCCGCAACTGACGGGGCTTCTCAACGCCGTAAGACGTGAACCGATGCATTGTTCGTCAGATATCATACCTACTTTGAATATCCAATGAATGGTGTTGTGTTTCGGCCCGAGCTCTCTCTCTCTCTCTCTCTCTCTCTCTCTCTCTCTCTCTCTCTTTCTCTCTCTCGCTCTATTTCTCTCTCTCTCTTTCTCTCTCTCTCTATCTCTCTATCTATCCATCTATCTATCTATCTATCTATCTATCTATTATATATATACTTTCATTGTCGAGACTTTTTTCGGCATATGTTGCTGAATGAGGGGTACTCGTGGAGGTACTACGGGGGGGAGTGCTGTCGTAAATATCGGGACCAAAGGTGCACAGTAAAAATACGGTAATATTGCCGTTTTTTGTGTCTATGATGGGGTCCTGATCGTTGTGGTCCCCCGTTATAGCCTTGTGCTCGAGCGAGGGAGGACCCACACTAATTGCACGTGCCAACCTTCCACTGTAGAGTTAGTTATTGGAGCCTGTCCTGCGACCACGGACTGCATTGTATCGTTGTGGCGATGAGTTAATGTGAGAACAACAACAACAACAACAACAACAACAACAGCAGCAGCAGCAACAACAAGCACCCCTTTCCACTCTGTACCTTGATACAAGGATCGTTCTGATTGAATGTTGGTGTATAAATGGTAAAATTATTTTTAGGTCCAGAGTTGTGTGCCGTAGCAATGCTAAGATGGAGGTGACCCTACTTTTTTTTTCTGAAGCTACTCACTTGACCTCGACCCTTTTGGGACCGCCGTCCCGTTCTGGGGACAAACCGCTTGAGCTAATTATAAAACGGAACTGCAGTTCTGAAGTACACGGGTTTGGCTCTATCCATTAAAAAAAAAAAACCGATTTTGATGAATGCCCCCCCTCGCCTTCCTCCTCCTCCTCCTCCTCCTCCTTCTCCTCCTCTCCGTCGTCAACGTAGCTCAAGCTGCAGCCTGATGAACTAGCCCAAAGCCTATATATAATATATATATATGTACAATATATCACGAAAGCATGTTGTATAAAACACTGTGATGGCATTTTAACGATATTGGGTTATATCCCTTTCAGGAGTGCAAATTACTGACGATTTGACTGTTTTGTCCCCCAAAACGAGAGTGTGCAGTTCTAAAAGGGCTGAGGAGAGCCCGGCCAGTCAGAAATATTTGCCCTGGGAGGTGAAAAGTGCTTCACCCCCTGCTGTGGTAGCACGCCTCATCCGTACCATCTGTTTTCGGCGCAAGCGTATCGAAAAAAGTGTTTCCATGTTGGCCGTGCGTATAGTACTGGAGTACGGTAGTAGGCGTCGCGAAGCCGAAGACTTTTTTCGTGCTTGTCATGTATCTCCTAAGCTAACTCCCCCCGAGTAAAAAAAAAAATTGTCTCCAAAACGGGAATGCAAGTCCTGTAAAATGATTGCAGAGAAACAGGGTGTCTATCCACTTGGCGCGGAGTGGCTCCTCGGCCGCTCAAAAATGATAACCCTCAAAGTTCTTTTGTGACTCGCCGGACACCTCACGGCTCTTCGCAAAGCTTGGTGCAAGCAATGTCTGCTCCCTGGCCGGTGAAAACCCGACGTGCTCCGTCCCGGCAGTGTTGGGATGCGAGGAGGGTCTATGGTCATACGACTACGGCCATGCATGATATCGAGTACATTTCTCCTATCGAGTACACCCCCCCCCCCCCCCCCCCCCCCCCCCCCCCCCCCCCCCCCCCCCCCCCCCCCCCCCCCCCGTCCCCAATAGATATATATACCTGCAACAATTGTTGGAGGTGTCTCTGTTAGGAGCAGGAACGGTGTGTTCCATCTCGAAAGGGATGCGTGACCGCGCGCTTGGTGCGGTAGGGCGTATTCTTTCACAGCAATTGTCGGCTACAAAATTTCCGAACGAAGGGGGCTACTGAATTGGTTAGTTTCCACTCTGGGCGTGAGCACATGCAAGGACCGCCTATTACGGGGGGGGGGCATAGTAAATAGGACCAAATATTGTTAGTGGAAATAGGGAAATATATTGGTTTTTGTGTGTGTGTGTCGTAGGTCCTTTTTCCTGTGGTCCCCCGTGAATAGTGCTACGGTAATATTGATGTCTACGCCTCCCTTATGTTCCGGCCCGGGAGCGGTACTGTTGGATCGCCATCAATGCGAGACCCCCAAAAAGATAATATTTGATGTTTTGCCGACCGTCTGCGTGCAGCGTGAGGGCCTAAAAGTAACCTCCCCCCCCCCCAAAATACAAATATATAATAAATCATGCAGGGGCCGGCTGATGCTGTAATCGTCACGTTGTGTCGTATTTTTTTTTTTCCCTCCTCCGTAGTGCCGAGAGGGTGGGGTAATGCTGTTCGCTACTGCAGCATTCGTTTGTATACCTAAAAGTAGGTACGCCATGGAGGGGATTTACCAGTATTCCATTATATTTTTTGTGTTTTCGTCATTTTTTTTTTTGGGTGTTTTTTGTTCCAAGACCTGTGGAGAGCTCCTCGAGTGAGGAAACGTCAGAATTTTTGGAAGGCGCTGACCCTACATGGCAAAGCACGCGTCCGCGGTCAGTGGTCTAATTACTGAGGCGAGCAACAAATGACTACGCCCCCGTACACACACATACATCCCACCCCGTACCATAACCTCGGTCCCGAATGTTTGCCGGGGGTTGGAAGGTGTGTGCCCGTGCCCTCCTCCTCGCCCGTCGTACATGGTGTCCCGTAGTTCAACGCTACTTTTTTCGGGAGTCGGTCTATAATTCCGGACCCGGACCCTAGGCCGCCTCCCGAAGGGGTGGCGATAGACTGCGAGGCACCGCATACCCCCGAAGAAGTAGACACGGGTACGCCCTCCAGCCCCTCGACAGACATTCGACCCGAGGTCGTCCATTGTTTCCGTGCGCTTGTTGGCAAGGAGGCGATCGTCACCTCGGCGTCTTTGGTTTTGTATACTGGTGTACGTGGGTATTTGCTTTCTAGCCCTGGTTGACTGACGAACACCCTTGTTTTTTAGGAGACGAGCTGCTTCAATTTGGTTTTTGTGGGAACGGTTTTTTTATTTTTTGAAGTTGTGAAATGGTTGTATTGCGGGGGGCCATAGTAAATAGGACCTATGGTACACACAAAAAACCTAAATTTTTACCTTTTTTTATTAACAATATCCGGTCCTATTAACTATGGTCCCCCGTAATAGTTGCCCAAGGCAGGGAGTGGCCCAGAGCGCAGGGTATAAATAGTGGCCCGCTCGTAGAGGCAGGGGCCGGGCCGCAGGGTGGTGTTGTGGTAAGAGCTTGAATAGTGGCCTCCTCGCATGCTTTCAGTGCAAACCTTTTTTACTGCAGTGGAACTGCCACGTATTGGGGACGAAGTGAAGTTTTGAGGAATTCAGAGTTCGATCGCTCTTTGCAGCAGCTCGTAAGCTTTGGGCGCTACTGCTGTGTTTGTTTACCACTCTGTCCGGACGTGTAGAAGGACCTTTTCGGTGTTTGTATGGATTCCCAAACTGCCCTTGTGTTTCCAGACAAGAGCGGTATGCCTCAAAACATTTTCAGCCGGCGCGGTTGTCGCTGTTTCTGCCTTCCCGGGCGATGTGTGAAGTATGGCCAGTATCTGAACCCCCTCCGCCTCCCTGCGCCCTCTCATCTGCCCTTGTTTCTCTCCCACTCCCATCTTCTCCCCCTCCAACCTCTACGCCCGACCTCTCCCCTCCCCTCCGCTGCCCCCCCCCCCCCCCCCCCCACCCGCCCCCGCCCCCCCTTCGGCGGACACATGGATACATTTACCCTTACCCCTGCCTCGGTGGCAAACCCCGGTGACGAAAACCTTGGTGGTTAAAACCTTGGTGGCAAAACGCGGCGACGAATCCCATGGCGGCGTATACCGGTGTGCCAAAAACCCGGTGGCACACCTCATGGTGGCACAAAAACCTCGGTGGCAAAACCGGGTGGCGAAACCAAAACCCCGGCCTCGCCCTGGGTGGCCGGTGGCTGAAAAACAACAAAAACAATTACAACAGTCGGACGCTTTCCAGGACGACCTGTTCCCGCCTTGCTCCTCGGGACAGCCGGCGCACACGGCGGACGAGTGGCAGAAAGGGTCGGAGAAGGCTCCGGTGAAGATGGACATGAGGCCGCGATCGCAGGGGGTGTCGACCGACCCGGCTACGGCGGCGGCCATCGGGGCGAAAAAGAAGAAGGCGTTCGCCCCGCTCAAGAGCTCCAAGGACTTGCAGAAAGACGTGAGAGATCTGTGACTGTTTTTGTATGGGACGGGGATGTGGGATCTTGATTGGGTGTGGGGTGGGGTGGGATGGGATATGACGGGGTGGGATGGGGTGGGATGGGATGGGATGGGATGGGATGGGGTGCTTGATGTGATGTAGGATGTAGGAAGGGGAGGAGAAGGCGTGCGTGGGTGAGGTGGGATATGGGGTAGGGTGGGATGGGATATGACGGGATGGGGTTGGATGGGATGGGATGGGATGGGGTGCTTGATGTGATGTAGGAAGGGGAGGAGAAGGCGTGCGTGCGCGCCGCTCAAGAGCTCCAAGGACACGCAGGAAGAGAGTGAGAGATGTTGCGTATCGCTTTGTCTCGAATACAACGAGCGCTTGTACATCACATCAATGCTTGATCCAAATGGTCGTGGTGCTTCGGGACAAAGTGGTAGATGTGATGGGGTGTGGGTGAGGGGGTGGGATGGGATGGGATGGGATGGGATATGCGGGGGAGGGGAGAGAGTTTGGTTGGATGTGGGACGGAATGTGGAATATGGGATGGGGTAGGAGGGGTGGAATGCGTAGTGTTATAGCGACAGAGGAAGGCGCTCGCCCCGCTCAATAATTCCGGGGACATGCAGGAAGACGTGAGAGTTGATGTGATGGGATGTGGGGTGGGAGGGGTGGTGTGGGAGGGAAAGAGAGTTTGGTCGGATGTGGGGTGGCCTATGGGATGGGGTGGGGTAGGATTTTGAAAATATGTGTGAGGTGGTAGGAGAAGAAGGCGGTCGCCCCGCTCATGGGGCCCAAGGACTCGCAGAAAGGCGTGAGAGATGTGTGGGGGGTGGGGGCTGTGCAATGCGATAGGATGTGGGGTGTGAGATGGGACGGGTGGGGTAAAAGGTGATACGAAGTAGGTGGAAAGAGAAGGCGTTCGCCGAGCTGAAGAGCTCAAAGGACATACAGAAATACGTGAGAGCGAACTGATGCTGTGCCCTGAAATTGGATTCTTGCGGATCAGGGATTAAAATTTTACACGCAAAGCCTGTTTTGTATCTGGTATGATCCGTAGAATCCCGACCTTGTACGAGTATTCCCGATCCGCAAGACCTACTCATAGGGGATAGTGCTGTCGGATTGATGTTTTCAGGAGACGTTGTAGGATGGGATGGAGTGAGACGGGCGGGGGGGGTCGGGTAAGAAAGATATGATATTGGATGTCGGATGGGATTATGGGGGAAGAGAGGGGAGGGGAGGGGGTGGGAGAGCGTATGTGATGGAGACGTTGAACCTCGCTCAAGAACTCCAAAAGGACTTGCAGAAATCTGAGAGATTTTGATGGAATAGATTGGCGTGCGGGGTGTGGGAAAGGACGGGTCGAGTAGGGTGAGAAGAGCGGGGGAGGGGGGGAGGGGGGGTGGGGGGGGGGGCGTACTCATTTGCTGCGTACCTCAGTCATTCGACCATTGACCACGCATCCCTTTCGAGACTTAGCGGGGGGGGCGGGGGCGGGAGGGATGGGAAGGAGTGGAAATATTGATGTAAAGTACTAGTATACCCTATACTTGTGGAAGTATGTGAAGAAAAGGACGGTCGCCCGGTTCAAAAGCTCGAGGAACATGTAGAAATACTGGAAAGGCAGCAATGGTATGTGGGATGGAATGGGGTGTACCACGTGATAAGTACTGTAGTGTGAGATATTTCAAGCGATGGGGATATAGAATGGGATGTACTGTAGTATGGTGTAAATACTCGCGCAATCAAGCCTTCGGCAAGAGGTTCCTCGACCCGTATGGAAGTAACAAAATGAACGTGCGTCGCACCAGGTCGCGCGTTAATGTATGTATGTATGTATGTATGTATGTCGTTTGATCTGTTCACAGTTCCTCGCCCTTTGCCCCCATTGTCCTGGCCGACGCCCCCCGCTTGTATCGCGTATGATTGCTTATTGCACCGTTCCCCCCTCCCCGCCCCCCCTTGTCCGGACATCTTCTCCTCCTCTACCTTCCCGTTCCCTGCCTTCTTCTCCTCTCTACTTGCCTGGCGGAAACTCTGGGCTTCGTCGCCTGTTTTTTTTGTGCTGGGTCTTTCGCGGTCCCGCAGCTTGACGCCGCCATGGCCCGCGTAGCTCTCTTGGAGAAGGTGATCAAGGACTCTGGCCTTCGGGTTCCTTGAGTACCCGTCACCCTTTCCCCTCCTCCCCTCCGATGGGATGACACGCGGTGGCAGCGGCGGCGGCGGCGGTCGTGACAGCGACAGCGGCGGAGGGGGGGGGGGGGGGGGAGGGGGAGGGGGGGGGGGGGGGGGGGGGGGGGGGGGGGGGGGGGGGAGGGGCTAAGCCTGACGTTAAGCCTGGAATCAGTCGGCGCTTTTTGTTCGGTGTAGGCCGGGAATCTCGCGGGCCTCGCTGTTGCGAACGGCGTGAGATGGGGACAGGCGTCTTTTTTTGGTTTTTATCTTGGCGTTAGGAGACTTTTTGACGCGCTTACCCCCCGAACCGACGCGGGTCGTGAGGCATGGGGAGGGGGGGGGGGGGGGGGGGGGGGGTGGGAGGGGGGGGGGGGGGGGGAGGCTGGGAGGAAGGAAGGAAGGAAGAAGTTTTTTTAGCCTTTTGCCCTTTTTTTATGTTTTGTTTTCTGTGCGGGTGGTTGGGTGTGCTGTCGAGGGGGTGAAGAGTAGTCTCCGATCGGATGCGAAGAAAAAGAAGGGGATGTTTTTTAATGGAGCAGGTTGCACTCTCTCATTCGGCCGGCATATTTTTTTGCCGCTGAGAAACGAGCGGAGTGAAAGAGAGAGTGAGATGCGCTTTTTTTTGTTGACTTAGTTTTTTTTTTTTTTTCGGCGTTTTGTTTTTTCGAGGTCATAAGCTTGCCTGCCTTGTGGGACACGCCCACCCCGGTTCTGCCCGCCCGCCGAAACCGCGACCCCCCCCCCCCCCCCCCCCCCCCCCCCCTCAATCCCAAACCCAACCCTCCCGTCCCGCGGTTTTGTGTCATTTGATGTTGTACCCCCCCCCCCCCCCTAGCTTTACTGCTGTACTACTGTGTACCTGTCTTGTCTTTTGGACCTCTTTTGCTACTGCTGTACCGTAGGAAAGTACATCAAACTGCAGGGGATGGCGGTGGGGGAGGCGCGGAGGCGGTGGTTTGGGCGAGGGGAGTGGAGGAGACCAGCCCGAACTGCGGTGTTGTGTTAGAGGGTTGGAGCCTTGTGTTGCAGGGTTAGGTTTGTTGTCTGATGGTTGGCGTTGGGAAGGTCAGGGGTCGGGGGTGGGGGGGGGGGGGGGGGGGGGGGGGGGGGAGTCAGGGTACAAGGCTTTGTTTTCTTTGATTTCTTGTGAGCGGTGCGTTGCGTTTGTCAGTGCGCAGGGGAAAAACAAAAAACTGAACAAAAAAAACTGAACAAAAAACCGACAAAAATTGACTGAAAAAATCCAAAGCCAAGCCAAACCAAGCCAAACCCAATCACCAAAGCGGTGGTACCGCTCGACCGGTACTCTCGGGGGAAAAGGGGACTGTGACTCTTTTTGGCGAGAGCCATGTTTGAGTTCTCCCCGCGCGTCGCGCATGGACCCTTTTTCCGTTGAGTGCGCGATGGATGGATTAATTTTGTTTTCTCCCTGCGAGCTATTATAGCGTCGCTGCATCAAACAAATCAATACGCCAAGAAATCATGAAGAAAAAAAACAAGAGCAAAACGTGACTCGGGATGGGTGAATGAACGATGATTCCGAACAAATCGAGGAAGACAGGTCCTTTTTATTGGACTCTTGTGTGTGGTTTTGTTGGCTCAGTTTTTTTTTCTGTGTCACCTTGGTTTGTGCGTATCGTTTTTCTTGTCTGCTGCCCGTTTTTTTTTTTTTATTTCTTCCTTTCTTGACGTCCCCGCCCCCCCCCCCCCCCCCCCCCCCCCCCCCCCCCCCCCCCCCCCCCCCCCCCCCGTTAATATACCGCACTCGTAGCTTTCTACCGTACCTGGTACGTTTTTCTTTTATTTATTTCTTGTTTACCGCCGCTCTGCTATCTTTCTCGCTCACGACTCGTATTATTCGTGCTTCATGCTTATTTTGTACGGTATTTTACAAAGAGTGTCCGCGTGATGTAGACGAACGCACTATTAATAACAGTGCTTCGGGTACGAGATACCAGGTGTATGTAATATTAACACCAGCTACGAAATAAACAAAGCAAAACAAAAAACAAAAAACGAGGCAGACAGCCAGACAGCCTCGAACCGTCGCAGCACCTCGGGGGATTACCGGGGCGGGCGTCATGATGCACTTATTTGCCCAGAATCCTCCAGCGCTCGCCTGTTTAGCCTGAAAAATAGCAAGAGGCAGGGGGGCGGGCGGCGACCATTGCGATTGGACGCAGGCAGGAGGGTGGCGTCGTGGCGTATCTTCTCGGAATTTATATGTGGTCGCACCTGTTTGCGTGGAAAATGGGGGCGGGCGGGGTGGCGACTCCTGCGATCGGACGGCGGCAGGGGGGGGGGGGGGGGGGGGGGGGGGGCACCGTGGCGGCAAGCGTGGTGTTGCCGTAGGAGAGGCGGGTTGTGGGGTGGGTTGTGTGGTGTGACCGTCGTCATCGAGGTGGCCGGCGGTCTGCACGAGACATTTTAGAGCATACATATATATATGTATGTTTTATGTTTCAGAAGTCTGTGCTTTTGTTTGGTTTGGGTCTGTTCGGCTTCGTTCCGTGCCGTTCAGTTTGGTTTGGTTCGTTTCCTTTCCGTTCGATTTATCGGTCCGACTCGATTCGATTCGTCGCGGTTCGGCCGGTTCGGTTCGACTCGGTCCGATTCGATTCGATTTGTCGCAGTTCGGTTCGGTTCCGTTCGGCTCGGTTCCGTTCGATTCGGTTCCGTTCGGTTCGGCTGTTTTTTGTTCGACGAGTAGTTGTTGGCGGAAATGAGGTTGGGAGGGCGAACGGGTGGGCGGGGCGAGCGGGCCCTATTTTGACGTATTATGTTCTGCCGCCATCCTGTTTGTCGAGTCACGTATCTGTAGTGTCGTGTATCTGTCTCGTTACGTATCATCTGTTGTCTCGCGGGTATGAACGGGGAGGCAAAAGGGCTGAAAAGGGCGGGGGGGGGGGGGAGAAGGGGAGGCAGGGGGGGGGGGGGGGGGGGGGGGGGTACTCATTTGTTGCTTGCCTTAGTCATTTGACCATTGACCACGCATCCCTTTCGAGACGGAGCAACGTTCCTACTCCTAATAGAGACACCTCCAACAATTGGGCGCTCATTACGTTGTCTCCCATGTATTACATGGATTTTGTTTTGCTACTCTTATCCCCTTCCTGTTTGGCTGCCTGTGGCCACCATCTTGTCTCCTAGGACAGCGATCGTTTTCTCGCTGCTATCTAGTGTATCAAACTCCGCCACGTCACGTTCGTATATTTCTCTCATCTCTTTTAACACATCCCGTTCCTCCTCGTACATTTTCACATTCGCCTACTATGTGAGTTCTACTCTCTATTGCTTTGCCACACGGGCACATATGTGCATCTACTTCCCCCTCCTCCCGGCTGCTGGTATACCTCTTTCTTCTTTCTGGCAGGTCCAGGTCACCTACACGAAATCACCGTTCGGCGTTTTCGCGAAGTCCATGGGGCCGTGCAAATACGTTTTCATTCCCATTCCTTCACTCAATCCCCCGTATATCTCAAAGTTATTTCCGATCCCACCTTGTTTCTTACAGCGCTAGCCTTCCCCTTCTTTCTATCAGTTCTTCTACTTCTGCCTTGTACCTCCCAAACTTCCCGGTGGACATCATCTCTTCTTGGTTTCCCCCTATGCCCTTCCATACATTATCAATTACGCTGTCTCTCACGTTCTTCCAGCTCGCCCTTTTGTTACTTTCTCCCAAGCAGCTCTATCAACTATGGCTGGCAATCTCTTTTTTGTCATGTTCCTTGCTTTGTATTGCCACTTCAACTTTCTCGTGTCTCTATTTGTCTTGAGTGGGCGCATTCCCAGTTCTGCTCTTGATGCTGTACTACTAGTCGTACTTGAGCATCTTGGGATTTTTTAAGCTGCTGTCATTTGGACTGCTCCCAACTGTTCTACGAGATTCGCGTTCCCTTCCCATACTTCTCCGGCATGTTCTAGTTTTGGTACTATCACATTCATCAGGATACATACCTTAATCCTAGTCTCAAGGTGCGAGTCTGTTAGGATCGCATCAATCTTGCCTACGTGTGTTGTACTTTACCCTTTCCTATTATTATTTTCGCTATATGTGTATCCCAAGAGCAATATCTTGACAAGAGTCTCTACGCCAAGGTATGTACACTGGTCTACGATCGATCGGCAAATTCATCTTCCTCCCACTTCCACCTGAAGTTTACCGGGTTCACCTCATCTCCGTTGCAAACAACTACTGCGCATATGTTGACGTTCGCCGTCACCCTCCATTTCCTAGTGTATTCGGGGGAGGCTAGTGGGGGGGGGGGGGGGGGGGGAGGGGGGGGGGGGGGGGGGGGGGGGGGGGGGGGGGGGGGGGGGGGGGGGGGGGGGGGGGGGGGGGGGGGGGGGTGGGGGGGGGGGGGGGGGGGGGGGGGGGGGGGGGGGGGGGGGGGGGGGGGGGGGGGGGGGGGGGGGGGGGGGGGGGGGGGGGGGGGGGGCGGGGGGGGGGGGGGGGGGGGGGGGGGGGGGGGAGGGAGGGGGGATTATCTCGTCGGCGGGGAGTCCTCGAAATCGTCCCTCGAGCGCAGATTTTTTTTTTATGTTTCCGCCGCCGCTACTACGTTGTGCTGCTACCGCCGCCGCCGCCGCCGCCGGACGAGGGGGACAGGGCCGCTATGTTCTACACTTATTCGTAGTTCTGTTGTTGTCAGGCCACACGATCAAGATGGTGGTGATGATGATGATGACGATGATGATGATGACGATGATGACGATGATGATGATGATGACGATGATGATGACGATGATGATGGCGACGATGATGATGATGACGGTGGTGGTGGTGGTGGTGGTGGTGGTGGTGGTGGTGGTGATATTGACGGTGGTGGTGGTTTAGATGTGGTAATGATTGATGAGTTCACTCGCTCGTAGGGAGGAATCGTTCCGCATGTTGGCGTCGGTAGTGGTGGTGGCGAGGATGGCGGTGGTGGCGGTGGTAGCGGTAGTGGTGGTGGTGGCGGTGGTGGTGTCGACAGCGGCGGTGGTAGTGGTGGTGGCGGTGGCGGTGGAGGTGCGTCTGTCAAGTCACCCTGTCCGCTCCGAGCGCTCAAAGCGAAGAAGAAAACGCACCACTCTAGCCGCGCATATATTCCCCATCTGGACTCTGATGGAACTATCAATCAAACGGTGACTGCAATCACAGCCAGACTGGTGTAAAACAGGAGATGACTCCTAAGACTTGAAGACATGACTGACTGGCTGATCGACCACCAGACCGACCGACCGACCGACCGACCGACGGTTCATTGCGGCGCACTCGGTTTCGTCGTCCGTGTCCCGTGTCCCATGTGTCGTTGTTTTTTGTCGTGGTTTTGTGCGGTAGCCTGTGTTTTCTGTTGTGTTGCATGGGGTAGAGAGGAGGAGGAGGAGGAGGAGGAGGGCGACGAAATGTGACTGAACTTTGTTCTGCTCCCGAAAGAGTATAAAGACGACCTGGTGTGCGACACGAAGCTTCCTTGTGACGATGATGATGATCATCATACGACGATGGATTACTCATTGGGTGGGGTTTTCATTGTGGGAATGGTCAATGTGGGCACACCATATGGCGATATGAGAGGGGGGCAGAGAGAGAGAGAGAGAGAGCAGCAGATACTTCTTGTGTTCCTCATTTATGTCCCTTGGGCAAAAAAAAACGTAATTGTTCATTGGTATTTTTTTTTGTGTGTCGGGCATTGTTGTGGGGTGGAGTTGGCGATGGGAAGGGGCGAGAGGGGGCGGGGGCGGTGCAATAAGAGGAGCAGCGGGAGGGGCAGGGGCGCAGAGGGTGAGAAAGGTGCCTCTGGCCCAAAATAAACTCAAGTTTGAACCGCGTTGCGACCTTTTACAACAACAGTCGATGCAAGTAAGGGGAGAGGCCGCCTTAAGACCTACATTTTTAGTTCACGGTGAGGAATTTTCCATGCCAGGGAGTGTCGCTGGCCAACCGTGGATGGAACACACGTTTAAGTTCGTACGTACAGTAGTCCTGTTGGGTTTCCCACCGTCTGAATACCGATGCTGTGTCACGGGTGTGCTAGAGGCCGTGGATGCCCCGGGACCCCCTTCGAGGGCGCTGCCGACGAGGCTTCGGCTAACCAGTTCGGCAGCTTTCTAAGATGTGAGTTAGGAGCAAATTTTCTACGGATTCCTTCGGGCAATCCCTTCCCCCCCCCTCTTGCCAACATCGCTGTAACAAAAAACTGTTCGGACAATAGCGACCGACCACGCTGTTAGATCCGTCCACTCGGAGCTAGCTCCCTTCACCGCTATTCCATGTAGGGACAATCACGATACACATTGATGGCGTCGACGACTACGTTTCAGCTCACGGGAGAGAAACATGACGGCGATGATTGTTTTTTTTTTTTAAATGCGACGAATCCGGCCAGGCGCAGTAGTAGCGTTCCCGCAGCAGCCGCCGCCGCCCCCCCGGCCTCTGAGCAACCCCCGCCCGGCCGTCCCATGACGTCGTCTCCTAGCGGAGCCGACGAAACGCTAGCTAGATTTGCACATGTAAACAAACGAAAATATAAGTCTAATCTAAAGTAGTTCCTTTCCCAAACGGGAGTCCGGTCCCACAGGAGGCTTCATGCCTGGTACTGGTAGCATTCATTTTCGTCAAGGAGACCGACATAAATTGGATAACCAAAATTCAGACCCCGGTTGACTTCTGTGAGTAAAGATTCCAGGAGACACTGGTGCATAGAGACGCACACATTCGACACCGGGTGGAGTTTCTTCATTTTTTTTTTTTTTTTTTTTTCGCTTTTCGTTTCGTTTCGTTTCGTTTGTCATTTTCCTTTTCCACCCCTCCTGGTCCCGGAGACATGTTTCATCGCTTTGTTCCCTGCCGGCAGCCCCACCCGCTGGTACCACACGCACCACACCACCCTCTACATGAACCGCATACAGCGCGTGCGTACGGGATATAGACTAGAGATACAGCAACGTCATCAAAAACGAGAAACAAAAACAGGAAGAAATGAAACAACGCGAACGCCGTTATGATGATACCGGTATCAAACGTAGATATGTGTGAGTGTGACCCACGAGTTCTTCTCCGGTAAAAAATAACGGAAGTCGCGCCTTTCGCGCCATCATAAGGAGCGACGGTAACAACAAGACCATCAGCGGCGGCGGCGCAAAAGAGGCAGGCGCAAGGCTGCGGCACTAGAGTACTCCTATAGCACCAGCAATAGCGCGCTGTTGAGCATAGCTATTGATAGCGCACTAGTTAGAGCACTAGATAAGAAGAGCAGCAAAACACTACAATAGAGTACTGTGTCAACACTGTGAATAGAGCACTTCTGATTAACCACGATACACGTAATTGAGCGTAATTGAGCACCAGTGCAGCGAAACTCAACACGGTCACACGGCCGCGGGCGTCCCGGTACACTCTAGGCAGAGCGACCAGAGGAGAGATCAGGCAGAGCCAACAGGCCAACCGACCAACGTAACAACCAACAAACCGACCGCCCAACCAACCAACTAATCAACCGACGAACCAATCAACCGACCAAACAGGCCGACAGCCAACATACCAATCAACCGATCAAACAGGCATCCAACAAACCGACCGCCCAACCAACCAACTAATCAACCGACCAATCAGGCCGACAGCCAACAGACCAATCAACCTATCAAACAGGCATCCAACCAGCCAACCAACCAATCAATCAATCAATCGACCGACCGACCCCAAACAGGCGACGCAGGCAACGCAAGCAGAGCAAGGCAAGGCAAGATATGCCACCCTGATCGCAGAGAGCGATTGACGGACGGTACGCACTAACTCATACCGCACGCCGCCTCTCGCGACAGCAACACTACTGCTGCTACTGCTGCTACTGCTGCTACTGCTGCTGCACGAGGCCCAGGCATCGCAAGCAGCCACAAGCGCGCGTATGCGCTCGTGCGTACGTGAGCAAGTACCTAGACAGGCAGACAGACCGGGCAGGCCCGGCTAGCTGTTCTATCAGCTGCCATGGGTTGACTCTCAGCTAGTCTTGTAGCTCGCTAGCTACGTGCCAGTATTCTATCCGCTGCAAGGGCCTAATAAGTTTCGTCCGACTTACTCGCAGCTAGCTACACAGCAAAGCACGCTAGCCATTTTATCAGCCACCCGGGTAGAGCGTACACGTCTCTACTGCAGGTTAGCTCTATTAGCTACCAGCTAGCCATTAATGGCTCTGAGCGCAGAGGCGGTTGATGGTCTCGGCATAGACTGGGGGGAAGCGGAAGTCGGGCAGGCAGGTCCGGTACTTGGTGCCGATCGCCGACAGGGCCTTCTCTACCGCCTCCGCCGCCAGCTTCTTCGGGGCTTCGGGTAATGCATCCTCCTATTCCAGACAGAGAGACAGAGAGGCAGGCAGGCAGACAGACAAAAAGACCGACAGACAGGCAGACAGATGGCAAAATAAAAAACAAAGGGATTAAAAAGAGAAAATAAAAAACAAAGGGGAGAGAATAGAAAACGAGACAATTAAAAGAAAAATAGAGGGGAAGAAAATATGATAAAATAAAGGAACAGAAAAAAGGAAAAGAGAACATTAAATAAAAAAGCAAAAAAATAAACAAGGAGAAAGTGAAAGAACAAACAGTTAATAGAATAGAACGGAAAGTATATAAAAAAACAATCGGATCAATAGGTCAATCAACAATTCAATACATCAATAAATCAACAGATAAAAAAAACGATACCAGGCAAAACAATAAATAAATAATTAACCGAACATACGAATAAAGCAAAGAGACGAAAAGAAAAGCGAACAAGTAAAACGAAATAAACGTACAAAACTGCTACACCAGGCACCAGGTACGTACACCGTTCGCGGGAATGCTTACAATCATCGAAGGGGGTCGATTCTTTACCACCTACCAGCACCATACCTCTCCCCTCCCCGTGTTCTCTCTCACCTCCCTCTCATAAGAAGGGCGCAGGGCAAGCAAGAGCCCGGCGAGGCTTCCCAGGACCACCGGCAGCATGGCGTCGAGCGAAGACCCGTGAGACTCTCCCGGCGCGCACACCATAAGTGCGCTCACGCCTACATACCCGCGAGTCACCGAGAAGGCAGTCGACCGGGAACCGGAACAAAAAACGAAGGTACGGGGGAAGGGGGGCACGGGTGGGGGCGGCAGGCCGGGTACTCACGCGATGCATGACCGTAGTCGTACGACAGTAGCCCCTTGCATCCCTACAATGCCGGGGCGGAGCACGTCGGGCTTTTACCGACCTGGCAGGCAGACATTGCTTGCACCGTGCGCGAAGCGCCGTGAGGTGTCCGGCGATAATTTGGGGGGAGGGGGGGGGGCTTACTCATTTGTTGCTTGCCTTGGTCATTTGACAGGTGACCACGCACCCCTTCCGAGACGGGACACGGGGGGTGTATTCGATATCATGCATGGGCGTAGTCGTATGGCCATAAGACCCTCTCATCCCTACATTGCCGGGACGGAGCACGTCGGGTTTTCACCGACCAGACAGATATTGCCTGCACACGGGGGGGGGGGGGGGGGGGGGGGGCAAGTTCTTATATCTGTCCCATCTGACAAAACTTTAACTTGTATCGCATGCCTCCGTCCGGGGAGGGGGGATGGGGGAGGGGTGATGCTATTTCCCTCACTTGAGCGATTAATACACTAATACGAGGGACCATAGTAAATGGGACCAAATATCGTTAGTTAAAAACAGGTAAACATGTAGGGTTTTGTGTGTACTGTAGGTCCTATTTACTATGGTCCCCCGTGATAGTATCACGAACATGGGGGGGGGGGGGGGGGGGGGGGCTCACATTTTCTCCTCACTGCCCCGCTGGAGGAACCCTTCATCGTATGCCTCCATTGGGAAGGGAAGAGGGGGGGGGGGGGGGGGGGAAAGGGGTCGCATTTTCTACGCACCACTTCACCTACATGAATCCATCACCACATGCCTCCGCTGGGGACGGGCTGTGGTCACCCATCCCCCACATAATCGAGTCCTACTCCCACAGATGACAGCGTGTAGAGGGGAGAGAGGGAGCGGAGGTCCGGATAAGAGGCGTGTGCCAGTACACATGCTGAAAACACACACACAAGCTAACAAACCCCTCCGGGATGAACTTTCCGAGAAATTTTTTTCTCCCAAAAGCCAAAAAGGGGTCGCGGGCACAACAGAAGCGACGAAAAATGTCGGCTTTATTCGAAAATATCTCGTCGAGAAAATCAGCTCGTAATATATATTATCGTCCCATGCGGGTTGTTGGGTGTGCGCCGTGTTATCTCAGCGTGTCACGCGGTAGTAAATATCTTGTTTCCCTCGAATCCCTTACCCAAAAACGGGCTAGAGGGAGCGACGGCGGGAGCGAGAGCGGCGCCTGGCGATTGTGGCTGCGAGTTGGCCGAGGGTAAGTCGCCGACCTGCAAGCATCTTCTCCACCTAGATGGCTAGAGGTGCGTGTCACCGTAGTCAGTCGCAGCGATGCCTAACTACCCAAAATTAACGGGGACTAAAAGCCAGCTGCTGTACGTAGTACTGCTTCTAGCAATATTACGAGGGGCTATGCGTGATCACAACCCGCTATGGACCAAACAAACAGCACGTCCCAGTACGTTCACACACCACATTTGACTCTGATCACGACGCTTCCCTGAGATAGCTGGCTGCCTCCGCCACCCAAAAAAAACAAGCTGTGCAAGGCAAAAGATAACTCACGGCCACATATTTATAGCAGGGAAAAAAAAGAAGAGAGACATGGACGTCGCCGACATCGAAGCCCCGAGGGTTCGGGGAGCAAAAACAGACGGGCGGCACGCAGAACCCACTCTCGCCCAGCCGACCAGCGTGACTCTAGACGGCAACCCCCTTCCCCCACGCCCCATCCCGGCATTGAACTACGGCCATGCATGGCATGAGTACACCCCCTCCCCTCCCCCCCCCGGTCGACCCACCTTGCGCGGCCCACATCACGCTCTGCACCCTGACCATGCTTAGCTGTGGTCCGTCTTCCCGCCCTCCCGTCCTCCCGGCATCTCTCCCGCCGCCGCCGCTACCACCAACTCCCACCCCGACCAGCCGCTGCACGGCGCAAACAAGCACTGCGAGGGTGCCTTGAAAAGGCGGGGGGTGAAACCACTTTTCAGGGTTTCCGCCCACGTTTGGCTGGATTTCCCACCCGGAGCGGGGGCGGCAGTCGCGCTCGCTCCCTGCACGAGCCATTTGACATCCCTGCGCGCGCGGTTGGTTCGGGGTGGGTTGAAGCGGGGGGGGCGCTGGGGTTGGGGTGGGATCTGGTAGGGCAACATGGCGTGGGGTAGGGTGAGATGGAGTGGGGCCGGATGAGGTGGGGTGGGGTGGGGTGGAGGGGGGTGGGTGTACTCGATAGGAGAGATGTACTCGATCTCATGCATGGCCGTAGTCGTAGGGGGGGGGGGGGGGGGGGGGGTGAGGGGCATGAGCTTCAGGAACAAGCAAGCAGGAACGAAGATCGCCGCTATCATTGGCGGGCGGTGGCAGCCGCAGTTCTCGCACGGAGACAGCCCTCCTCTCTAGTTTTCTAGTTTTCGCGTGACAGGCGGACGCGAACGACGAGGCGGCAACAAAAGAAGTGTAACCGCCGGTGATGACGATGTTGGCATCGGGCGAAATACGCTACTGCTATCGACGACTGACGTTGAATGCCGACACGGCAGGGTACGTATCGGCTGCCGATGGGGCACATGCCGCACCGCACCGCACCGCACCGCTGCTGTCCCTATAAGGCATTGTTAACGAGCACAGGTGCTTTAACAGTGATCCGCATCCACGATGAACCCAAACTCAACATATCCCCCTATGCTTACCTTCGATGTTTGGTTCTACAGTGATGTTACCGGGGGACCACAGTAATCAGGACCCATCATACACACAAAAACCTATCTATAACAGTACTTTTACCAGGTATATGTGGTCCTGATTATTGAGTTCCCTCGGAATAGGAGTTTGACTCCTTGACTGACCGTCCCGCTACGCTAAAAGTAGTTATGATAAAGCCAAAAGAAAAACGGCCTTAGCGCGCCCAAAACAAAAAACGCTCTCCCATTAATAGCATACTTGTGAGCACCAGATAAGGACTCTCAAGATCAAGGCACAGCACGGTAAGCTGAGCCAAGTTACGAACGGTGCCGCTGAGGTCGTGATAGAGCACCGTTCCCGAGACCGTTTCCGAGACCGTTCCTTCCATACCCCGCCCCCCGCCCCGCCCCTTACCCGCGGCCTTCGCAGCCCAGAGAACGCGCCGCCGCCGCCGGGTCGTCTCGGAAAGCGGTCGCCTGCAGAAGGAGGCTTGTCTCGTCCAGCTCCAGGCACAGCGTGCGCAACACCTTCCAGGCGTCGGCGGGGGGGGGGAGGAGGGGACGCTGTATAGACCTTGGCCCAGATTCGACATGCAGGTTAAAATATAATTTGACCATTAATAGGTACAGTAAATAGGACCTACGGCACACACAAAAAACTGTATATTTACCTATTTTCACTAACAATATTTGGTCCTATTTACTGTGGTTCCCCGTAATAGCGGTCCCTCTACATAATGCCGGCACATGTACCCTCAGACCAACTACACCGGCATTAAAGCGGCCACCGGCACTAACTACTCCGCACACTGCCTGCCACACTGGTGAATCCCATCCGTGCCAAGCTATTCCACCGGCATTATATTGTGCACCGGCACTATAAAATAAAATCGGCGATATACAAAGGGGTCCCCCACACCGCATCCCTCCTTTTACCACTCCACCCTCATGTTGGGGACACGTCCTCGGAATAAAAGCAGGTCCATTTCTGGGGGGTGTACTCGATAGGAGAGATGTACTCGATCTCATGCATGGCCGTAGTCGTATGACCATAGACCCTCGCATCCCTACAATGCCGGGACGGAGCATGTCGGGTTTTCACCGACCAGGCAGACATTGCTTGCACCAAGCGCGAAGCGCCGTGAGGTGTCCGGCGAGTCGCATGAAGGGTGAGCTGCATCCTACTAAGAACCGCTTGTGAGGCGGACTTGCATATGGATGACAGCTTCAATGAGTTAGTTTAATTTCCGGTGTAGCCACTTCCAGAGACAGCAATGGGAGTACTATGTAACTGCCTCTTGGGTGTGTTACCTTGAATACTACGTGATACGATCAATTCCCTTGTGCAGAGTAAAGGTTCTTTACCTCGCACAAATGATCTATAACTAGACAACCAGCTGTGGGCGACCGCCAAAAAAAAAAAAAAAAAAAACGGTACCCTGGATGTCTAGCTCACGTAGTGAGCGGCATGTTTTACAGTGTCGTTGCCAACCGACGCCAACCAAAAAAAAGGGATAGACCTCAACCTTTTCCGGAGACAAGTACTTGCAGTAACAGAGTAGACTCCTTCATGGGGTGAGATAAGGGTCAGACCCGCCACCCCAACCCTATATATATAACCCTAACCCTGAATCCCAGCCCTAGGAAAATTCCAGGTATAAGGATGTGAGCAAAAGAGTGAGAGCGAACAATCAACACTTTCGTCGAGAGCTGGGTCGAGACGTGCTCGTACAAACACTACCGGAGGGTGGTCGGTGCAGGGGTGGGGTCTCCTGCATAGAAAAGCGACGCTCTGGGCTCATTCGTGTGCGTAGAATGCGCATTTTGACACACCCTTTTTCTTTTCCCCCCTTCGTATCGTTCCGCGCGCGCGCTCGCTTTTTTTTTTTTTTTTTTTTTTTTTTGTCCTCCTTCACCTTTTTTCCCTTTTCCGTCATGTTTTGGCCTTCTAAAGCTCAGTGCAGGTTTATCTTAGAAAAGCAGACCGGGCGCCTCATACAACGCGACGGACCCCACATGTCTAGGTCCGACGAAGGGAGAAAAAGGGGAGCGGGCGATGTCGTCGCTCACCTTACTCCGCCCTATCCCCCCCCCTCCACCCCCCCCCCCCCCCCCCCCCCCCCCCTCTCCCCCCCTCTCCCCCCCCGCCCCAACACAATCAACGCCACACACAGAACACTGGTTGCGATGCTGACCAAAAACACAAGACGCCCCGCTGGGTCACGTGCGAAACTCTTTCACCGCGTCAGTCGAATCCACTTCTAGACGTAGTTCCTCGAGGCACACCTGGAGTACTTTCGCACAGTGGGCATATCACCGACTGCTACTTGATGGTCTCCAGTAGATCCTTCAGGGGAGACAGACTCCTGATCTGTGGTGGTAAAGAACTAGCTCGTGTCCCCCGGGGGGGGGGGGGGGGGGGGGGGGGGGGGGGGGGGGGGGGGGGGGGGGGGGGGGGGGGGGGGGGGGGGGGGGGGGGCGTATAATCTGCCTGATCTACGTATACACCTGGTATCAATAGTACATTTTTTCTGTGCCGGGTCCGCACGGTGCAGATCCTGCACAGCATCTTATAACGGCAAGTGGTTAGGATCTAGATGATCTATCTGTACATCATCTATAGGTATATGATGTGTAGATGATCTATCTGTACATGATATTTCCGACGTGTGTAACACAGCAGAGCCATACGGGAAACAAAAAACAAAAATGGCGCATGCACCTGCACGACGATGGTTGGCCTTCCTCGTACGTACGGGGGGGGTGTACTCGTTATCGTACATGGCCGTAGTCGTATGACCATATACCCTCGCATCCCTACAATGCCGGGACGGAGCACGTCGGGCTTTCACCGACCAGGCAAACATTGCTTGCACCAAGCGCGAAGCGCCGTGAGGTGTTGGGCGTGTCGCATGAAGGGTGAGCTGCATCCTACTAAGAACCGCTTCAGAGGCGGATTTTCTTGCATATGGATGACAGCATCAATTAATTGATTTAATTTCTGGTGTAGCCACTTCCAGAGACAGCAATGGGGTTACTATGTAACTGCCTCGTGGGTGCCTCACCATATACACACTACGTGATACGACCATCCCCCTTGTGCGGAGTGAAGGTTCTCCCCGCACAAAAATGATCTAACTTGACCGCCAGCCGTGGTAACCGCCCGCCCCCCCCCAAAAAAAAAACGGTACTCTGGCTGTCTAGCTCACGCAGTGAGAGGCGTGTTTTACAGCGTCGTCGCCAACCGACGCCAACCCAAACTATATATACCAAGGTATATAATATAGGTGGGGGGGGGTACGGGGCGGGGGGGGGGGGGGGGGGGAGGTGTACTCGATAAGAGAGATGTACTCGATCTCATGCAGGGCCGTAGTGAGGGCACGGAGGGGGGGGCAAGCTGATTGGTTGACCTTTCTTGTACAACGGCACGACGGTTGGTTGACCATTCCCCCCCTGCACACAGGGGCACGATGATGGCCGACCTCCCTCCTGCATACAGGGGCAGCCGCAACCATGGCCCGAGACACAGGGGAGTCGCAGCCACGGTCGCGCCTCCTGCATACAAGGGCACGGCGACTGGAAAAATTCCCTCTACATACAGGTGCACGATGGTGGTCGACCTTCCCCCTACATGCACACAGGGGCAGCCACCAAAAAACCATGGCCACGCCCCCTCCTACACACAGGAGCACGATGATGCCGACTTTTCCTCCTGCATGCAGGGGCACGACGATGTCGATTGCCTTTCTTCTCACATAGAGCGGCACGGCGACGCTTGACCCTCCTCCTACAAGCATACAGGGGCAGCCACAACCATGCCCCCCCGCCTCCTGCATACAGGGGCAGCCACAACCATGCCCCCCCGCCTCCTGCATACAGGGGCAGCCACAACCACCGCAAACACACAAGCCAGTCACTAGGCACAGGCACAGGCACAGGCACAGGCACAGCCACGGCCACGGCCACAACCACCGGGGACAACACTAACGTCGGCCACCACCCACCTGGGCAATATTATCCCCGTACAGCGCCGCGCGCAAGTTCTTGTCGCCGGGGGCCTTCAGCGCCAGCGACTGCAGCGCTTGCACCTTGGCCACCTGAGCCCAAAGAGGCACGCCCGCCAGCCCCCAGCCCGCCCCTGCGCCTCCAGCCCCCCACCCTCGCCCGGTCCAGCCTTGCCTGTTCGCCCACGCCGCCGCCGCCGCCTCGGCCAAAGCCGCCGCCGCCACCGCCGGCCCTACCTCGACATAGGTTCTCACGGAAGTGAGCGCCAGGGCGCGTCGCTGGAGCTCTGCTTCCTCTGTCCAGTCGCCGATAGACCCTGCCCGTTTTTTTTTAAGCCCCACCCCCCACCCCCCCCCCCCCCCCCCCCCATCAGAGCGGTGGCGCGGCGGAAGCGGAAGCGAGAGAGAGAGAGAGAGAGAGAAAGAGAGAGATGTTGAGCGAGCGGGCGGGAGGCGCGGTGAGGATTGGCGCGAGCAAGCGGGGGGGGGGGGGGGGGGGGGAAGGCTTGCGCACCGCGTCACCACCACTTGTGAGCGTGCGTGTGGGTGTGCGTGAGCGTGTGTGTGAGGAGGTGTGGCACGCTGAGGCCATCCAAACCATGAAACGAACCTTCCAGCGCTTCCAAAGGCGCCGGTATCCGTGTCATTTAGCACTAATCCCACCGCCGGAGACCCCCCCCCCCCCCCCCCCCCGCCGCCCAAACAAAAACGCCAATGAAATGTGCCGGCGAAAAAGCACGTCAAATACCCCCCCACACACACCGGAAAATAAATCAACTCATTGAAGCTGTCATCCACATGCAAGTCCACCTCACAAGCAGTTCTTAGTAGGATGCAGCTCGTCCTTCATGAGACTCGTCCAACACCTCACGGCGCCTCGCGCTTGGTGCAAGCAATGTCTGCCTGGTCGGTGAAAACCCGACATGCTCCGTCCCCGCATTGTAGGGATGCGAGCGTCTATGGTCATACGACTACAATACGGCCACGCATGATAATGAGTACACCCCCCCCCTCCCCCCCCGTCCCCCATTTTCCCCTCACCTCGTTTGTACGAGGACGACGACCGTCCAGCGTACCCACCCCCCCCACGCCCTCCCCCCCCCCTCCTCCCCCGCCACTACCGATACCTCGTTCGTCGAGAAAGTCCTGCTCCGCCTGACGCATCACGGCCTCGTGGCCGACCGACAGCGAGTCTAGCAGCATGGTCGCGAGGGAGATGGGTCCCTCGGGCACAGATCGCCCCCGGCCGCCACCGCCGCGCGCGGAGGCGGCGGCGACGTGCGCGTCCCACAGCGCGACCAAGTCTTGCGGCTGTGGCGGGGAAAATAGGGAGGAGGAGAAGGACGACGAGGGCGAGGACGAGGACGAGGAGGGGCAGGGACGAGGAGGAGGACGAGGGGAGAAAAAAGGAGGAGGATGAGAAACAAGAAGGAGATATACCGAACCGCAAATTACAACGCACAAAAACACGAGGCAACTAAAAAGCGCAAAACTTAAAACATTAAACACAACACACGTCCAAACGGAGGAACCACTATTGTACTAGATACCTTGTACAAAAAAATGAATAATATCAAGAAAAGACAGAAAACGAACAGAGCAAAAAGGAGGATGGTGGGCGGAGCGCAGCACTGAGAGGCTTGCAGCAGAAGCAGAAACAGCAGCAGGAGCAGCAACAGCAGCAGAAGCAGAGAAGGTCGATCGCATGAAATACCCAGCTCGTACCGCAGCGATCACGGCGTTCATAATCTTGGTCGAGAAGGCGTGGAGCGAGAAATTCACCGAAGCCGACAGGAGGACCATGGAGCCCACCAGAAACCGACCGGCAATCATCGCATCACTCTAGAGAGAGAGGGAGGGAGGGAGGGAGGTAGGGAGGGGAGATATTGACAGAGAGCTGTGCGGTGAGGTATAGTGGCTGCTACAGTAGTAGTAGCAGCAGCAGCAGCAGTGGCAGTAGCAGTAGCAGTAGTAGTAGTAGCAGTAGCAGTAGTAGTAGTAGTAGTAGTAGTAGTAGTAGCAGCAGTAGCAGTAGCAGCAGTAGTAGTAGTAGTAGTAATAATAGTGGGAATAGTAGTAGTAGGAGTAGTATTAATAGTAGTATTAATAGTAGTGTTAATAAAAGTAGTAATTGTTGCAGCAGCAGTAATAGCACGTAGGAGTAGCAGTAATGGCGCATCTGTACCGGAGCCTCGTATATCATGTAGCGTACCGTGACACCAGTGCGGGTGGAAAGACCAAGCACGATCGCCAGCGCGCTCCCCAATCGACTGCCGGGCACCAGCTCCCTCAGGCACCGCAGGACACTGAGAAGAGGCCGGGCGGAGAATGGCGAAGAGAAAAATAAGGGCGAAAAAAAAGAGAGGCGAGTACGGGCGGGGGGGGGGGGGGGGGGGGGGGGGGGGGGGGGGGGGGGGGGGGGGGGCACAGCAGCATCAAGGTAAGCGGAAGCGACGGAAAATAGGGTGGACGGTGGGCATGCAGTGACCGAAACCTTTGAAAAAAAAAGAAGGTGCTGTAGGCGGAAAACAACGAACCCCCAGTCACCACGCCGGCACGCATCGCACTATTACGGGGGACCACAGTTAATAGGACCTACGGTACACACGAAAACCTACATACTTCCCTATTTTTACTAACAATATCTTGTCCTATTTACTATGGCCCCCCGTAATAGACTCCCCTCACCCCCCCCCCCCCCCCGCCTTCCCCTTGTTCTTGCCTATTTTAGCGCCTTCCCCCACCCACCCACCCACCCACCCACCCATCCATCCACTCACCCACCGACCCACCGACCCACTCACCCCCGCCCCCTCCCCCTACGCTCGCCCAGCTACGCACTCACACATATCCTACGGCCAGGACGACCCCAACGATGCAGCCCTCTTTCAGACTGCCGAGAGCCTCTCCGAGCACGAACGACGAGATAGAAGGGTGGCTGGGTCGCCCGAACCGCAGCTGGTGCTCTCTCCTTCGAAGGAACGACAGGGCGTAGAGAGCGCTGCAGACCCCCCCCGCTGCCACGATGCCGCCCTGGGCGCCTGATCCCTCCGCAATCCTCGGGGCGATATTCGCACCTGTTGTGGTTTAGATTCGACCAGAAGGTGGCGGGAGGGAGGGAGGGGGGGGGGGGGGGGGGGGGGGGGGACAGGGAGGGAGGGAGGGAGGGAAGGATGGGGGGCGGGGGGGGGGGGGTGTACTCGTTATCGTGCATGGCCGTAGTCATATGACCATAGACCCTCGCATCCCTACAATGCCGGGACGGAGCACGTCGGGTTTTCACTTTCACCGACCAGGCAGACATTGCTTGCACCAAGCGCGAAGCGCCGTGAGGTGTCCGGCGAGTCGCGTGAAGGGTGAGCTGCATCCTACTACGAACCAGAATGGGGGGACGGGGGGACGGGAACATGGAGGGATTTGGCCATTGACCACGCATCGCTTTCGAGACGGGGCACCGTTCCTACGCCTGATAGAGACACCTCCAACAAATGGGCCCTCTTTACGTTGTTTCCATATATTGCATAAAAACGTTGTGCCAATATTATCCCCTTCTTGTTTGGCCGCCTGCGGTCACTATCTATCTCCTAGGATAGTGATCGTTTTCTCGCTGCTATCTAGTGTATCAAAGGGAGGGGGGGGGGGGGGGGGGGGGGGGGTACTCATTATCATGCATGGTCGTAGTCGTATTTACCATATACCCTCGCATCCCCATCGGGGGGGCGTGTACTCATTATCATGTGTGGCCGTAGTCGTATGACCATAGACCCTCGCATCCCTACAATGCCGGGACGGAGCATGTCGGGTTTTCACTGACCAGGCAGACATTGCTTGCACCAAGCGCGAAGCGCCGTGAGGTATCCGGCGAGTCGCATGAAGGGTGAGCTGCATCCTACTAGGAACCGCTTGTGAGGCGGACTTGCATATGGATGACAGCTTCAATGAGTTAGTTTAATTTCCGGTGTGGCCACTTCCAGAGACAGCAATGGGAGTACTATGCAACTGCCTCTTGGGCGTGTTACCTTGAACACTACGTGATACGATCAATTCCCTTGTGCAGAGTAAAGGTTCTTTACTTCGCACAAATGATCTAAATAGACGACCAGCTGTGGGCGACCGCCAAAAAAAAAAAAAAAAAAAAACGGTACCCTGGATGTCTAGCTCACGTAGTGAGCGGCATGTTTTACAGTATCGTTGCCAACCAACGCCAACCCAACCCATATATAATATATATAATATATGACGGGGGGGGGGGGGGGGGGGGGGGCGTACTCATTTGTTGCTTGCCTTAGTCATTCGACCATTGACCACGCATCCCTTTCGAGACGGAGCACCGTAGCTATGGGGGGGGGGGGGGGGGGGGGGGGGGGGGGGGGGGGGGGGAGAGAGGGAGGAAGGAGGGAGGATACATCGAGCGAGGGGGACAAAGAAGGGAAGGAAAAGACAGATGCGTACATACACACATATACACGCGAAGCGGAACGGAGCCCAACGGACCAAAAACGAATACCGGGCACCGGTAGGTGGTCAAGCCCGTAGAACCAACCGCAACATGAAAAATGGACCCCGGGTCGACGGTCGGGCGTCCTGTTTTGCTATTGTTAATAATAGCACTTTCGTAACAGAACGTAGAGCGCGCGGCCGAAAGACCAACACCGAACACAAATCCCTGGTACATACAAAAGAACAAGACGAAAATACAAACTACGAACTCGTACGTACGAGTATACGGGGAACACAGCACACGTCGTTGCCGACAGGCGGGACAGACAGACCATGCGTTGCTGCAATGCCGTGCGACTTAAAGTAGTTTGCATTACAGCAAAAGCCAGCATCTAGGAGGGTATGCATGCTACGTATATCACGGGCATTCGGGTCCGCAAATCCGCGCGAAAAAAAAAAAGCGGAATTTTCAAGCGGCCCCTGCTGGGAAACGCCTCAATAACCAAGTACAAATACATACTGGAGACGTTCAGAAAATAAATTCTAGCGATCCATCCCCTATTTTGACACGGCCTTTTCCAGTTTTGTTTTGGTTGACGGTCGCGAGTGACGTTCGCGCATTTGGTGAAATTGAAGGTCAACGCGCCTGACGTCAGCATTTTTTTTTTGCGCCAATATGCTATTAATACTACAGCAGCAGTAGTAGCAGTAGTATTAATAGTAGCAGCAGCAGTAGTAGTAGTAGTTGTAGTAGTAGTAGTGGCAGGAGTAGTAGTAGTAGTAGAATTAGTAGCAGTAGTAATAGTAGAAGTAGGAGCAGTAGTGTGAGCAGTAGTAGTAGCAGGAGCAGCAGTAGTATTAATAGTAGTAGCCGTAGTAGTAGTAGTAGCATTAGTAGCAGTAGTAGTAGTAGCAGCAGTAGTAGTAGTAGTAGTAGTAGTAGTAGCAGCAGCAGTAGTAGTAGAAGTAGGAGCAGTAGCAGTAGTAGTAGCAATAGCAGTAAATGGTGGTAAGGTAGTAGTATTTATAGTACATAGTCGCTCACCAGCAGTGGCCTCCAGGACGCTCCACGCGCACACGCCCAGGGACATGCCGATGAGGCCGTGCGAGACGACGGTGGCCACCAACCGTACATGGCTCGGCAGCGAGGACCTGGTCGCGGCGTCGGCGTTGGAGACAGCGTAGCGTGCAAAGGCCGTCAGCCCGTGGCACGCCACCGCCACCTGCGGTGCAAGCGCGGTCAAGCAACATCCGGTATGGTGTAAGTATAACATATGAGTAGCGTCAGCCACAGAGGTGGTAAGGTCAACTATGAATAGTAAGCCTACTACAGGCAACGACGTACGTCGGATTACGTTATTACGTCCCTACGGCGAGCCGTTTTAGCGGTTAGTAGTACTGGGCCGGCGAAATTACGCTACGCCCCCAGTCCCCTATAAACAACAACGCCAAAATCTCTAGGAAACCCCCGCACTTTTGCTTCCCAGCAGCCACAGTTGGACTTTAGCTCGCGCTGTGACCCTGCGACCGGCTGCGAGCATGGTGATGTCATCTTAGGTCGCGAAGAGGTCCAAGCACTCAAGTATACGCAAGAAACCCCTTTTCAGAGTAATGTACGACGTCGAGGGTACAATTCCGTGCCACTTTGAGTTTTTCGTCGATGGGAAAAAAAACTACTGTACGTAGAACAAGTTTAAGTTCTAGACCGGGAACGGGCGGAGGAGTCGACTTACACCATGTACATTTTCAAAACAATATTGTTAGACCAGTGTTTTCGCCACAAAATGATTCTGCGAAAGCCATGATGCGTGTGACCAGGCAACGGGTGACGAGTCACGAAGGAGTGAAAGCTCCCATGACTTGTGAGTGATGAGTTATGAGGGGCCCGCCAGTGTATGTCTCGATAAACTCAACATACAATGGATGAACCCAACTACACTATATTATTCACGACTGACGACTATAAGCCACAAGCAGAGCGGTCTCCGTTGTTGGTGTCATGATGAGGGACAGACGGAGGCATACAACCTACAGCAGCAGTGCCACGGCGCTACGGCAAGAACCTAAACAATACTCCGTATAGGTTTTAATTTTCTTCACATACACTGCGAAAAATAAATAAAAAAATAAAGGTCTGCACAATTTCGAACGTGCGCTTTGAATTCTAGCGGGTATGTTCATTAAACGTCCCCTGTTTTCGTCGTACCGTAAGCACGCACTTTTGTTTTTCTCATCTTGCCGAAAAACGCGGACGAAAGCAGAAGCATTTCCGGCCGTAATCCGACATGATTGACTACAGGTGTCGGCGCCTATTCAAGGCGAAGGAGACAAATACGACGAGCGCGATGTCATATCAGGTTAACTGAGTCGGACAGCAGTTTCAAATACCGCCCGCCATGCTGCTGCCTGTGCGTGTGTGGTCCGGCTCCCTAAGTCGAGGTTTGAACAACACACCCTGCCCCGGCGGCAGCTCGGGTTGCTTCGTGCGGCCAATGCCGTACCGTAACCAAGTCACTTATGTTCGACATCTTCTCCCGTGTGAAGCCCCAAAAGGGAGCCGAGGGCAGCGCCCAAAAAAAACAGGGATATTTGGTCACTTTGGCGCCAAAAAACAGCCAGCCTGCTCGGGCTTGTCGTACCGACCGCCTGGCACGAACCGGAGAGCTAGCAAAGTAACACCGACCCTGAATCCCGAAAAATTAGTTATGCTTAACTAACACGAATGCTTACAACCCAAGACCTAACATTGTGCAGGGTGGCGGAGCTGCCGGTGGTTCGGAGAAAGTAGCAGGAGGCAGATTTACAGTACATGGGACCAGCAAAGAACTCGCAGAGAGCAAGGCGATCCAATCTTACTGCGTACCGATGGACAAAGAATGATAGACAGATACAGCACGACAAAACACAAAAGCTGCTGATATGCACGAAGACAGGCTGTGCAAAGAGAGTAGGAAACGACAAGGCCGATCGATAAAGGCGCGGAGGGGGGGCTCATGGTGGTATGATTTCGGTTCCATGCTACGGTTGGTTGTCACTCGTTTCTGTTCGGATTGGCACTCCCCACACGTAGAAATCCAAACCTTTATACCCCTACGAGTATGATCCCCACCACCATCCCGATCGCCGTACACGGCACGCACGTACATACGTAGTGCGCGGCTGCCGCGGCCGAAATACATGCACAACCCATTCCAGCTTCAGGATACGTTCGGGTTTAAAAGAGATCAAGCAGGCCTGCCTCACCCCTGTCTTAAAAGCGTGGCCTCCTCTATACTGCTGTACTACACAACCTATTACGGGGGACCGTAGTAAATAGGACCAAATATTGTTAGTAAAAGTAGCGAAATATGTAGGTTTTGTGCGTACCGTAGGTCCTATTAACTATGGACCCCCGTAATAGTACTTCTGGATCATGGCTACTACTACCGCAGGTACATACGTATGGCAGGGCAGAAAGCTCACCACCACCACCACCACCACCACCACCACCACGAACCACGAATAGGGTGGGCTGACAGCGGGGTACACAGCGACACATTATACGAGGAGCACCAGGAGTATATCAGCCAGAGGGTTGGAGGGGAAGGACGAAAGGAGGCGGCACCCGTGGGCATGCATGCATTCATCCATGCATCCCCGTGTACGCATGTTTTCAAAGTTGGCATGTTAGACTTGAGCCTCTTCAGGACTTGCCATTTTCCCGTTGTGGGGACTAAACACTTGGAATTAGAGTCAAGGTTAGGCACTGTATGCACAGCAGTGCATTACTTAATGGGTTCAGCATTCTATTACGGGGGTCCATAGTTAACGGGACCAAATTTTGTTACTACGGGGGACCATAGTTAACAGGACCAAACATTCTTAGCAAAAATAGGCAAATATGTAGGTTTTTGTGTGTACCGTAGGTCCTATTAACTATGGACCCCTGTAATAGTAAAAATAGGTAAATATATACCTGGTAGGTTTTTTATGTATACCACAGGTCCTATTAACTATGTACCCCCGTAATATACGTTCATCAATCATACCTGTGTGTACCGCACGAGAAACACGCTCTCTCTGCAGTTCTGCAGGCACTGGGAGCTGTTGCTGCTGTGGCTGATCTCACATTCGCGCAATCTCGCCAGTACGTAGCACAGGCTGTAGCGAACTTGCTCAGCATGCCGTATATACGCAGGCGAAACAGGCCCACCAGGTATTATTTTAATAACAGCAGTCCGAACGTTCAAATCGCCACGGAACTTGGTGCCCTACGCTGCTGTGTATCAGAGGTATATATAGGATACGAGTATCAGGTATCGGGTATGACAGAACAGAGTAGTACTCGTATACTCGTATACGCCAGGCACGAGTATGCATGATATGAGATCAGGAGAACTCAAGTCCGTACGTAAGCTGGAACATGAACTGGAAGAAGATCCGCCGACCCCTCACAGATGGTAAGTTTGACAGACCAACACGCTAAAGGGGAACGGCCGCGTCCCTAAAGAAGGGCCTGTGGTGTTTTTTTTTTTTGTTGCGGCTTCGCGTCCTTCATGTCGGTCCGCTCGCCGTAAAGTCGAAAAGTCCACGGCTTTACTGGCTTACTCGCATCACTTCTCGTGAGAGCGTAATATATACCCTGGTAAATGGTACCAGCAGGTAGAAGATAAGAGTGTGACAAGTGATACGTGCGTACATACGATACCTGGTATGACTTGATATCAGTATACTACCGTAGGTATAATAGAATCTAGGACACGGAGGACAGGGCAGAGCGAACATCCGTTCAAGCGAAACAGGCCGAAAGAGCACTTCCGTGCTACATGCTATAAAGCAAGACCTCCGAAGCCGCCAACCTATTAATGCAGCGTCTCGCAAAAACACAGCCGAAAGCACCCACCGAGATTGAAAAGGAATTGCCGAATATCCTCCCGAGCCCAGGTCTAGCTGTCCACAGGCACAGCAACAATTGCCAGGAGACGAAGGTAGAGAGAGCCAGGGCAACGGCGAAGGCCATCAGCCGTTGGAGGTGCACTCTCCTCAGTACCGCAGCGCTCGCGCCTGCAACCGGCGGCAAGTCGATAGAAAAATTCATCGTATCTCCAATACCCTCTGTGCTTTGTGCTCGACGCGGGTGCGCGTCCGTGCAGTTCGATCAGATCGAGCCTCTGTCCCGAGTCCTTGAGCGACGACCTTCGAAATACAGGTTTCATGTACATTCGGTGGCGTTTTAAGAGAGGGAAAATTCAAACGATGTTGTTCCACAACGACAGCCTCCTGTGCAGTCTCTCTCACGTGCTGCGCACAGAGTGTTCTCCAACTACCTGTGGTGGACCCTGTGAGCTAGTTTCTCGCAGAGCGCAGCATATATTTTTTAATCCGCCTGGGCAGGGCTCAGTGACACATGATATGCGGCCTCAGGAGCCGGAGGATGAGATGGAAGAAATCGAGGCGCGTATTGCCCAGGGCAGACAAGCCTTGCTAGCGGGGCCCGCCAGCTCAGACCAGCAGCGGCGGAACGTGAAGCTGCTTATATCCGAGCGGCTTCCCCGCGCCGTCGAGCACCTCCAGCGGCAGCCCATGTCCGCCTCGGTGGCCAAGCGCGCCGCGAAATTCTTCGCCATGGTGCAAGACTTCGTCGACACGTGCCTCCGCTCGCCGCTACTTGGAGAAGGTCTGGGCCCTTTGCTGCGGCTCGACCTTAGCCCGTTGCTGTACGTACTTCGGCTCCTGGTCGCGGCTGAGCCTGTTCCTCCGCGCTATTTGACCGACATGGTGGCTGCGGGGGGGGGGGGTGGCATCGGGAGGCAGCGTGCCTCCGTATTACTTCAACCGCGACCACGGCAAGCCCTTGCTTCGAGAGTTTCGAGGGCATTGGAGGCAGATCTGGCCTGGCGACGAGGCGGCGAGGTGAGAGAGGGGAGAAAGCTGTGCGTCTCTTGCATGTTTGCAGGTTTGCAGGGCTACTCGTACGTAGACCTGGCTGCAAATTAGCAGAATGCAGAACTACGAGCGGGGTTGTGGCGAACGTCACCAGTTGTTTATGTGTGTGCTGCTTGGTTTAGTCGTTAGAACAACAAAGATAGAACTATATCAAGCCCGACGGAAGTTTCTTCCATCCTAACCGATCGAGACTCCCGAGACTTCTGGCTGTTGTATCGTGCCTCACGCTCCCGGTTGCTGCTGTCGTCAGGGGCCTTACGCTGCATTCAAACGCGTGTGGACCCTCGCTGCTGCTGTCGTAACTCGCAACTACTGACTACTGCTCCAGCAGCAGTAAGATCACAGAATAGAGGCCGACCTGTAACAGTTAGTTCAGCAGTAGGCTTGACTTCAACCCGGACGGCTATTTCTTCCGCCAAAACCGTTCGAAACTCTCGACTCGTCTCTACTGCAGTAGAGATATCTGACGACGGCAGTATGTACTCACTGGGGACCATAGTTAATTTTGGAGGAAATATTGCTACGATAAAATAGTAAAAAATGGTAAATATTGTGTAACCAGGTAGGTTTTTGTTTGTACCGTAGGTCCTATTTTCTAATGTCCTCCGCAATATTAATATTAATAAACCCGTCTTGTCTCGTGTGTTTCGCTCGCACCCTCCTGGCTGCGTGGCTACTGCACCTGCTGTCACCAAGCGTCTTACTCTGTGCGTTGCATGCAGACGCGTGCAGGCCGCCGCTGCTCCTGTCGTACTCCGTAGTTGCTGCTGCCGCTGTTATAGGCGCAGGCGCAGGCGCAGGCGCAGATGCAGGCGCGGACGCACACCGTACGCCAACAGACGCACACGTGAATCGGCTTGACTGGGCGCCGCGATTCCTTCCATTTCGATATCGTTTGTTACTTTACACCAGTGTACCAATACGCATTAATGCCATGCCTTCCGTACGACTGTAAAGTCTCGGACCAGAGCGTAGGAGATCGAGAGCTCTTGCTCCTCCGACAGTTTGTACGGTGGTTGGATGAACCGCCTGCCAATATATGGCCTATTAATCCTGCGGCTGTAAACTGCCGCTTTATCATCTGATACGATATGTTACTTACAGCGGCAGCAGCGCTTTACCGGTACTGCTGAAATTCGTGACGGTTGTTCTGCTGTACATCTGATACTGCTACGAATACTGGTGTACGGTACATGTGACACTTGTTCGAATACTGGTGTACCCTTGAGATCCTGATGACAGAGCCAGCCCTCAAGTCGCTCTGCGTGACGAGTTCGTATGCATGCCATATGAATATCGTACCCCCCGGCAGCCGCGCAGGGGGGCAGGTTGTGTGTCCTGCGGTGTACGTTCGCATTGAACGGTTGAAAAAACTCCAGCAGTTTCATTTCCTCTCCTTTTGGTGGCGGCAGTGATAATCCGTGCCGTACTCCGCCCCTCTCCGCTCTCCGCCCGTGCCTGCTGTATGATACTGGTCTGATTGTCGTGTCATATACCAGGTACCTGGTATACGTACACAGCACCCACACTGACCAGCACCTGCTTGGACCGCGTGGCCATGGCCATGTACACTATTCTCGTATATATATGATTTAGTTATTCTATCACGGTGGCCCCTAATATGTAGGCCCAAAACGGGGAGAGAGGAGAGAAGCTTCCCGGTGTGTTTCTGAAGAATACAAGTGTACAAATGTAGCGTCGATCGAAAGCCTGTCATCAACCGCGTATTTTACACAGACGACGTTTTCGATTCACGCAGCGTGCTTCTTGAGATGAACGCACCACAACAGCAGTGGGTGTTTTGGGCTTGTTTTAGGCCTACCGTAGTTTCTATGAGGTTCCGCAATAGTGCAACACCGGCGCTAATATTACTATTAATACGAGCAAACTGGCAATATTCACCTGGTACGTACGTATAATAGCTGCATGTACACTCTCTCGATCAACAGGTTTACCCTCGGGTGTACTGGTTGTTGGTTTCTCTGTGTCTATGTTCCATTACACCCGCCCATCTGCGAGGCGTACTGCACGGAAAATTGTTCGAAAACGAAACACAAAATACAAGGCACTGAGGAAGACCGGTACCATCGGCACGAACACCACAGCCACAACCCCAACCCTTGACACGAACGACGAACGACGCTCTGTCTCCTAGGTCTTCAACCGCCAACCGTTCCGTTTCGCGCGAAACCGTAATCTGGCATGTGAAGCGTACTGTAGAACGTAACGTGCGCTTTCTTTTTCCGCCAGACTGCCTGCACCTCGCTCTGCAGCAGTACAATAGCATGCTTTGCCCCATCCTCCCGCCCCGCAGACACCCACCAATCAACCCACACACACCCCAGCCCAGCCCACCCACCCACCCGCTCGCCCCCTCCCCGCATCAAGGGGGGTGCCGACGCCATTGGTTGGTGCATCGAGGTACTGGATGTCTCGGGGGAGCTAATGCAATTCCTGCTCCCGGAACCTGAGCCTACGGCGGACGGCGGCGACGACGGTGCGAGATGGAACATATCGCCCGCAGATGCGAACAAGTGGCACCAGGTGACAGTCATGGGCCGCTCTCACGTCTCCTGCAACAGGAGGCCGGGTGGGAAAGGGGAAAGGGGTGTGGAAGGGCGGGAGGAAGGACGGGGGGAACAGCAGCAGCAACACTGGAGACAAAATGTGGGAGGGGGGAGGGACAAGGAAATGTTGGCGGAGCAACAGCAGGAGGGGGAGGGGACGGGGGACGGGGGACATGAAGGCAGTGCGGCACGTGCACGGCGTAGGGCGGCGCTGGAATCATCGCCCTCGGCTTTCGTGGTGATGTTTGATAGCGGCCGAACGACGACCCTAGACCTCTCCGACCTGAGCATCAAATGGATCGGTTTCTGTGGGGAGTGCGAGGAGTTCGGCGACGGCGTGGCCGTCGGGATCAACGGCGGCGGGGATCAAGGCCGTCCCGGGTCGGACCGCCAAGCTCAAGCTCAGGCGAGACTGCCGCTGGGCTTCGGGGTCGGCGACTGCGGGGGCCTTTCGCCGCCGGCAGGCACCCTTGCCAACGATCGGACCGACGTCGGCACGAGGGTGGAAGTGTGGTGGCCTCGGTACAACTCGTACTTTCGGGCGACGGTGAGAGTTCCAGAGAGATAGCGGCGCGCGCCGACGGTTAGGCGGGGGCGGGGGGGGGGGGGGGGGGGGGGGGGGGGGGGGGGGGGGGGGGTAGGCGTCCTCCCGGAACGTTTTGGTATTTTGGACGGTGTTCTTTATTAGCGTATATATTTGCCTCGGTTGAGCATGGCCTGAACGTAAGTGCGGGCGTCTGCAACGTGTGTTTCTGTCGCTCGTTGTACACTTTGAAGTACAGGATTTGAGGCCCCGGAGTTCACTACTTGTTGGCGTTCGCATTTAGGAAAGCCGTCACACGCTCAGAGGCCGATGCCGATGCTACTGTTACTCTCGGTTTGGCCATGGTCGGGGACCCTGGTGGATGGAGCCGCTCGACCTTTGAGGAACCGACTTCTCCCTCGCTGTGCACAACGCCGACGACCCCATTGCATGTCGTCGCGTACTGTATCGTAGACCAACCAAAGCTTTGCCGTCGTCTTGTTTGCCGTTGTTTTTTTTTCGCAGCGAAATGCGCGCATGTAACCTCCCGCGTCACGCGCGCCGTGCGTTCCACTCACTCTCCTACCGGCCCAACCCTATCCCTCCCCCTCCCTCCCTCCCCCCCCCCCCCCCCCCCCTCCCCTTCCTTCCTCTCACGCTGCAAAACTGGTTGGCTGCCTGCCTGCCTGTCTGTCTCCCTGCCCTCCCTCCCGCCGACAGATCGAGCGCTACGATGCCATCGCCCGGACGCACACTCTGTTCTACGAAGACGGCGAGATCCGCGACAGCGATATGTCCAAGCGCGGCTTCCGTGTTTACTACCGCCCCGAGTGGGGTATCCCACTGCACGCCACCGCCAGGGCCACCACCACCTCCACTGCAGGAAGCGGTCCCACCCCCACGGCTGCCGCAGCAAGAGCGGCAGCCACAGCAGCGGCGGCGGCGGCAGGACAGGACACGGCGCACGCGTGGGGCTCGAGACGGCCGTTGCCGATCGCTCCCCTCCCCCCTGCCGAGTACGCCCAGGAGTCGTCCTCGTACGTGATCGCGGCAGTGAATAAGTTCGGCGATAGCGGGGGCATGGCCTTGGCGGCGCAGCGGCTGAACAGCGGCCGGGCCTCCTTTGGAGAGGTCCTGGAGACGTTCAGGCTCGGGAAGGCCCTGCGCACGTACGCATCGAACCAGTCGCTGAAGGAGCTGAACTGGACCCTCAAGGAGTGCGCGGTGACGGGGCTGCTGTCGGCACCGTCGGAGTCGATGCGGGCGGCGACGAAGGCGGAGATCACGGAGTGCGTGTCGAGCGTGAGGGAGCTGGCTCTGAGCTGCAGCGGGGCGAAGGTCGCCGCCAACCCCCCGCTTCCTCTGCTGCAGGAGCTGGAGCAACTTGAGCTAGCGATTTCTATGAAGGTGTGTGAGGAAGAGGGCGGGGGGGAGAGATTGGCGCTGCAAGCGTGGATGGGCCGGAGGTATTTTCGTTGTGCTGTTTGTCGTACGGGGGGGCGTTGGGCGAGCGTCAGATGGAAGGGGGGGTGGCGGCGGTGGCGACAGCGATGGTGGCGTATGCTAGTAGCGCCGCCGGTTATCGCCGCCGGTCCCTGCTGTTGATTGTTCCCCCACCCTCCCTCGGTGGCCGTGGTTGCGTGTGTTCAGCAGTATGATGTAACGTGCGCGCAGGACTCGCCAAGCGCACTCATAAATGTATCGTGTGCACCGGGAAAGATCAGTCGTTCCGCTCGCGAAAGAGGGTTTCGTGCTCGCCCCATTTTATCCTCCTCTGCATCCCGCTTGTCTTTCCCTTTCTTCGTACGCCTCCTTACACCTGTTCCCACGCCCTCCCTCTCGCGAAGACTTATCTATCGCTTGCCGTTTCTTTAGGTATTTTCTCACTATTGCATGCGACTCTGTACCCATTTTACAAGGACATTTCGAGTGTTCTATTGCAGTTGTCCGAATATAGTTTGTCTCTGGTCGTAAAAGGGGTTATAAGCGGCGGGGCGTGCTATTGGGTGTGGGGCGGGCGGGCGACGCCGCGGCTCAGCTCCGCTCCGCTCATCTAACCCCAGCTCAACTAAGCCCCGCTTGAAGAGGGGGGCGAGGACGAGGAGAGAGCGAGAAGAGGAGAGGAGGTGGAGGAGGATGAGGAGGAGGAAGAAAACATGGTTCAGCCCAGCTTGACAACGAGGAGGAGGAGGAAGAGGGAAAGAAGGAAGGAAGGAAGGAATAAGATTAGAAAGGGGGGAATGGACACGCATTTAGTACCATTGCACACCCCCATCGCCGTTGCCGCCGCCGCCGTCGCACTTGCCGCCGTCTCTGACCTAGTTGACCGCGGATGTTTCGCCCGTCGCAGGTATTCCGATGCCCGTCCCTAGAGAGGCGGCTGGCGGGGCTGATGCACATATGCGGCTTGGTTACTCTTGCCGAACAGCGGAGGTGGCGGTGGCGAATGGGTCCCGCTGGTAGGGCAGAGCCGGAAGACGGCGTGGGTGACCTCGGAGGCGATGGAGGAGTGGCTTGTGGAGGTCGGCTTTGTGGAGGAGCTTTTTTGGCTCCAGCATGCATGTCGAGCTGGTGAGTGTCGTTGTCGGCGTCGGCGGCGGCGGTGGGTGGTGGTGGTGGTGGTGGTGGTGGTGTTTTTTCGGTTGTTGTTGTTGCTGTTGTTATCGTGTTGTGTACCCACGTATTGCGTCGTGTTTTGTTGTGCTGTGTGTCTTTCGTCGTCAACCGCGGAGAAGGAGACCGTTGTCGACGCGGGGCGGCGTACGGGGGCGCGCGGGGGGGGGGGGGGGGGGGGGGGGGGGGACTCAAAATCAAGTTGAAACGTTGGTCATCGCGTCGGTGCCAATCCTGAGGTGGCCACGCTTCTTTTCTAGAGTGTCGCTTGACTTGTGTTCCTTCAAATATCATGCGGGGCGCTCTTCCGTCGGTTGCTGCTTCCGTTGTTTACGGTGCTCATCGTGTTTGTTATTCCCCCCACGTTCCTGCTGACTCCGTACCCCCCCCCCCCCCCCCCCCCCCCCCCTCCCCCCGCCGCTGCCGCGCGCGCGCACGCGAAACGTCCCCCTGTTAGGCAAAGCGCTCGGAGCCCATACTGACTTTCTTGGCCAAGCGGAACGCCGTGAGCACCCGTCAGCTCGACCTGCTCTGGAGCAGTACCCTGGGCAAGCACGAGGTGGGTGCAGCCCGATGGACTTGGTCGGTTCGCCGGATTGTTTCCGTGTTAAAAACCCTTGAAAACGATATTGCCGGCCGGGGCACTGCCTCACTTTTTTTGCTATATATTCCTGGGGGTTTGTATATAGAGTGCAGGCGGGCAGGGCGGGGAGGGGGCTTGGAAAAAATCGGAATAAATACAGTGGGAGCACGGGGGGCTATATGTAGTATTAGTACACCTGGTACATGAACAAGAAAACGGGCGCTAAGAAGGATGGGTGGGATGTTTGCGGGGAGTTAAGAAACAGTACGAAGTTACGTGTAGAATACAGCCGTTTCTAGTTCACGAGTCCGTCCTTGGCCGGCATGCCTGCTTCTTTTTCCGTCTGTGTCCTCGCACTACCAAGCGAGAGCGAGCGGGCGATATTTTCCGGAAACTCGTGACGTGAAGTGGGCACGCCTTTTTTTTCCGCGCTGTTTTGTCCGCCGTCAATCCGGGACTTCATGGCTCCGCGTGTTCTCACGTGGTGTGTACGAGCTGACGAGTGGGCGGACGGGCGGGCGGGCGGGTGGGCAGGCGGGCAAGTAGGCTTATGACACGGTAGAAGCTAGGAGCCTTCAAAAAGCGCTGCGTGTGCTGGAGGCTCTGTCTTTGGGAACGACACCGTCCCCCGCCCGGCCTGCGACAACACTCCTCTGGTTGGGTTTGGTTCGGTCCATTTTGGTTTGGGTCGGTTTGGTTTGGCCTGGCGCGGTTTTTGTTTGGTCTGGTGTGGTTCTGTTCTGATTGTTTTTGTTTGTTTTGGTTTGTTTTGGTTTGGGTCGGTTCGGTCTGACCTGGGCGTCGTGCCCCCGCTCGAGTGCCATCGGGGCGATTACCCGCGGTGACGGCTGTGCTTGGTTCCATTGCGGAGGCGGCGATACCTTACCTTCGGACGGGCTGCGCACACGAGTGATGTTTACCCTCATTACGGCGTGCGATTAGCTTTGGACAGGCAGCGTCGCGTCTTGATCTTTTCCTGTTCCTGACTGATAATGACTGATGGTGTCGACTGATTTGCCGACTATTAATAGATGTACCGACAAGTTTACCTGTACGGCCAAGTGCGCGGACAAATACGCCGAAACGTTGCTTACTGATGTGCCGACTGACGTGCCAACGCGCTTGGGGAGGAGACCAAAGGTGAGGAGGAAGGAGCGCGCGGTTTGGCAAGCTATACATCCCGTGTTCCTGCTCCCTGTCACCCCTTCCCCCCCCGTACTGAAGCCTCCGTGTGGAAAACCTTGCTGCCGTTTATGTTTGCCGGCGTCGTTTTTTGTTTCAGCGGTGGTGCGAGTGATGTCGACGGTGGTTGTCAACCTTGTCCCTTATCTGTCGCCGCACAAACGCCTCCACCTCTTCTCATGCGTGGCCCGGACCCCCCTTCTGCAAGTACACGGAACAGACGCTGCACTTGGTGAGAGGGTGATGAGAGGGTGACGTCAAGGGGGGAGGAGTGGGGGGGGGGGGGGGGGGGGGGGGGGGGGGGGGGGGGGGGGGGGGGGGGGGGCGTGAGGCGACGTACTCATCTGACCATTGACCACGCATCCCTTTCGAGACGGAGTTGTTTTGCCTTTTTGATCGAGTCATTTGTCCCAAAAAGGGGGTGCAGTTTCAAGAGAACTATCAGTAGCTTCCATTCCTACTCCCGTGCTAACCGTAGCACAATAAGTACTGCACTACAGTACGTACTGCTCGTCTGTCGTGAAAACAAACGCGCGAGAATACTGCGTTTGTGGTGCAGTGTTGATTTCATTCATGTTTAGCTGGTGACCGTATTGTGCGCTGGATGTGTTTTTTCGGAGTGCCGTGCTCTCGTGCCTTCCTTCCTTTGTGCTTCCTTCCCCCCCCCCCCCCCCCCCCCCCCCCCCCCCCGCATCCTCCGGCCCTTCCTGGTTTTTTTTATTTGTTTCGTTTTGTTTTTGTCGTACTTGATGTTGTCCGCTCTTGATTTTTGTGGAGTAGCGGCTGCTGCAAGCGTGCTATCTCGTACGTGCGACTCAAGGCGTGGGACGAAGGCGCCGCGCCGCCGCTGCGCCACCGCTGCTCGTTTATTCGATCCATGCTTCGTACCTGGTATATCCTATCCGTGTGCCGCGTTTTGTGTGTGTGTTGTTTGCTTGTTTGGTAACTCAAGACCACCGACACTCTCGATACTGTAAGCACCAAGGCGGACGGGAGGAGGAGGAGGGGGGGGGGGGTGTACTCGATAGGAGAGATGTACTCGATCTCATGCATGGCCGTAGTCGTATGACCATAGACCCTCGCATCCCTACAATGCCGGGACGGAGCATGTCGGGTTTTCACCGACCAGGCAGACATTGCTTGCACCAAGCGCAAAGCGCCGTGAGGTGTCCGGCGAGTCGCATGAAGGGTGAGCTGCATCCTACTAAGAACCGCTTGTGGGGCGGACTTGCATATGGATGACAGCTTCAATGAGTTAGTTTAATTTCCGGTGTGGCCACTTCCAGAGACAGCAATGGGAGTACTATGTAACTGCCTCTTGGGTGCCGTACCTTGAACACTACGTGATACGATCAGTTCCCTTGTGCAGAGTAAAGGTTCTTTACTTCGCACAAATGATCCAACTAGACGACCAGCTGTGGGCGAGCCGAAAAAAAAAAAAAAAAAAAACGGCACCCTGGATGTCTAGCTCACGTAGTGAGCGGCATGTTTTACAGTATCGTTGCCAACCGACGCCAACCCAACCCATATATAATATATGGGGGGGGGGGGGGGGGGGGGGGAGGAGGAAGCGTACGCCGTCCTCAGCCAGTAGACCAACCGGTATTGTCCCTGCTTGCCCTCCCGACCTCGAGGTCGGGTCCGGGTGGTGCGCAGTAACTGTCAAGATGTTTGCCGCGATGACCGACGAATGGACGGACCAACGAATCAACGGACACACCCTATGTACCGACCCGTCCCGAAAATATCAAGCGCCCCCCCCCCCCCCCCCTGCCTCCTTCCTATGCAAACGCCTCCGTGTCTTTTGTCCGCATTCTCCCCACGCATCCATGTGTTCAACTTTAACACCCGGCACCTCTGTTGGTCTCATTTGTTTTTATAGGTGTACCTCTTCACCGTGAAGGCACTGGCGGCGCACAGGACGGCCAAGTCTACGGCCGGCAAAGCCGGGGATGATTCCTCGGCGGCCCCTCACGCCACTACCTCCATCGGATCCCTCAGAGACTCCCAGGTGTGGAAGAGAAAGGGGGAGGGGGGGGGGGAAGCTTCCCCAATGTTCCCTGTATCGAGCAGAAACCCGAACCCACAACCAGGTATTTTTTGTGCCATCACTTTTTCTGTGATAACGTCGCAAAACTTCGAAAATACGCCCTCCCCCTTCCCCGCGGCTTCGTCTCCGCCGTCCCACCGCATGTGTGTGGTTCGACTAGGCCGCCGCCAATCCAGCGACAGACGGAAAGGGAGGGCTGCGACGGGGCCAGGTGGTGCACTGCCGCGAGCGAGAGTGGGAAGGGTACGGGTACGGGCTGCTTTTGCTCTTCGTTCAGGACAACGCCTGCACAGGTGCGTTTGTCTGGGGGGCCTGTTTTTGCTAGCCCTGGTGGTAGCGGTGGCGATAGTCGTGGCGGTAGCTGTAGTAGTGGCAGTTTATGCAGCTGTAGCTCAGCGGTAACTCAGCTGTAGCTGTAGCTGTAGTTGTAGCGGTATGAATAGTTGTTATTGCTGCTGAGGCTGTAGCTGTAGCTGTAGCTGTAGCTGTAGCTGTAGCTGTAGCTGTAGCTGTTGCTGTTGTTGTAGGGGAAGTTGCTGTAGCTGTAGCTGTAGCTGTTGATGTAGGTGTAGTTGCTGTTTCTACAGCAGCTGCTGTTGTCGCTGTCGGTATTGCCGCTCTGGCGGTGCTACTGTACTGGTGCTGCTCCATCCAGGCGATTATTGTGTCGTTTTTTTTGTAGTGTGTATTGCTTTGTGCTCGTTGCATTGGTAGACTGCGGTGTAGCTACGGTTTTCTCCGCCCGAGACTCATGAGGCAAGGCTACATCGGGCATTCACATTGCAGGCTGGAGATGTTGCGCGTGCACTTGCTTGTTGGTGTAAAATTTGGTTTTTAGCACGACCCGCCCACGTCGTTGCTTTTTTCGCCTCGAGCCTCTCTCCCTCCCTCCCTCCCTCCCTCCCTCCCTTGTCCCGCCCTCCCCCCACCCCCTCCCTCCCTCCCTCCCTCCTTCCCTCCTCCCGCCCTCCCTCCGTCCCTCACCCTCTCTCCTTCTCTCCCTCTATCTCTCTCCATCTCTCTTTCCCTCTCAGCAGGAAGCGGACGAGCGACACAACACTAACGGAGGCCGCAGCCCCGTTCCCGTCCGCGTCGGTAGTGGCGGCGGCGGTGGCAACAACAACAGCGGCGGTGACAGCAGTAGGGTTAGCGCTGAGCTGACCTCGCTGGCGGCAGGGCACCTGGTGTCGCTGCTCAAGGAGCCCGAAGTGGCGCAGGAGCTGTGGCCGCTGATCACGAAGTGCGTCGACAATGTTGTGGCCGGGCGAAGCGTCCCGTCCAGCCTGGAGCTGCTGCGGCGCGCCATCGCCACCCTCCCCGCGCACGAGGCGAAGAGCTGGTTCGGCGGGTCTCGCACCAAGGAGAACAGGTTAAAAAAAAAAGAGAAGAAGTTGTTGACACTCTTGGAACTGTGCACACCTTAGATAGATAGATCAGATAGATGATCAGATGTAGTCCCTCGCCTGCCGCCGTGAAAGGTTGTGCAGGGTCTGCGCTTTGATTGTACAGACCAGACCCAGGAGCGTGCGTTTAGCGGAAAAAATCGATGAAAATCGAGGAGGGGCAGTGGCAATGGCTGGATGAACCCCCAAGTGCGATGAAAATGAAGGCAAGTTCCAGCGGGGAGGAGGAGAGACACCTGTGTCCACGGCTTGTTCAGAGAGAGCCGGAAAGCCAAAGCGATGATTACCCTATTATTGTACCTGGTATACGATATATATACCTGATATATATTAAAATCACGTCTTTTTTGTTTTAGTCCAGATATGTGCCAGGTATTTATATATATATAATATATATATATATTTGTACCTGGTATACAAGTTTGTGCTGGCTGCCTGGAAGAGAAACGCATGCTGAGCGTTATGTCCGGAAATGTACGGGGTGTTTTGAATATTTACATGGATGTTGAAACGTTTCTTGCATTTTTTGCGGACGAAGTTGTGCGCAAGTAGATATCGTGCTGCACGCGCGTCGTAAAGAAACATACGTTTTTTTTTTTTCATTCAGTGTGAAACGTTTTTTGTTCGGTGTCTCTTTTGTTTTTCATTTCGTGGTGGTGTTGATTTTTTTTTTTTTTTTTGGGGGGGGGGGGAAACGATCTGCGTTGGCTTGTGGACACCCGACAGGCCAGCAGTGGTCCATGTGTTCAACTTCAAGGTTCGGAAGTTTAATGCGCCAAGTTTAGTTTTGAGAGGGGGACGGAGGGGGGGGGGTGTACTCATATATCATGCATGGCCGTAGTCGTACGACCATAGACCCTCACATCCCTAAAATGCCGGGACGGAGCACGCCGGGTGTTCACCGACCAAGCAGACATCGCTTGCACCAAGAGCGAAGCACCGTGTGGGATGCTGGGCGAGTCTCATGGAGGGTGACCTGCACCCTACAAAGGGGGGAACAGAGAGGGAGAGAGGGAAGGAGGAGATCATTGGGTCTGTCGGGGGTTTCGCTTTTCCCTCGGAGCGCCTATCTGTTCTTTTGCCCGGCTCGAGTACACCCCCCCCCCCCCCCCTCCTCAACACAGTCCCCAACCCCTCGCTTCTCCCCCTCGCCCCGTTTCCCGCCTTTTCCCCCCCCCCCCCCCCCCCCCCCCCCCCCCCCCCCCCCCCCCCGGGGTTCGCTCGTTAGCGTCCCCGGTGCCTTGGAGGCACTGCAGCGCACGCAAAGACTCTTGCCCGTATTGCTGGAGGAAATGGAGTACTACCACAAATCGGTTGCGTCGTGCTACGGAAGACTGGTGAGCGTTTTTTTTTGTTTGTGTGGGGAGGGGGGGGGGGCATCTGGGGGGAGGAAGGAGGAGAGAGATAAAGGGGAGGGGGGGGGAGGGGAGTTCGGCACTTTGGTGGACGTTTTTTTCAGAGGCGGGGAGGGGGGGGGGGGGGAAGGGGCAATCCGTGCCTCCCTGGCGCGTTCTCTTCTTATATACAGCGTTGTCAAGTGTCGAAACCTCGTCGCGTTTTATCCCTCTCTCTCGCGGGAGAGGGCCTGTCGCAAGAAAGAGGTTGCAGACCCTCGCTAGCTCCCGAAGGCTGGACTTGTTTTGACACGAGGAGCTGTGTTTATCGCGGGGGGAGTGAAAGGGGGGGGCGGGACTAGGGGGGGAGATAAGGGACTCATGCAATGCTCTCTCCCTCTCTCTCTACCTCTCTTATCTCCCTCTCCTTGTCCCTGCACCTCTTTTTCTCCCTCTCCCTCTCATTACCCCCCCCTGCTTCTTCTTCTCCCCCCTACTTCACCGCCCCCCCCCTCCCCCCCCCTCTCTGTTCTCCCCTTCTCTCCTCGCCGTCCTCAGTCGGCGCTGTCGAACCGAGCAGCCTCGGACGACTTACCAAACAGCCCGCCGCGCGTCACGGGCGACCGCAGCCGCAGCTGCCACCGCCATCTCTAGCAAGAGCGCCAAAGGCAGCACCAGCGGTGGCGGTGATGGCAACTTCGATGGCGGTATCAATGGGAGTGAAGCCGGGGATGATCAACCTACCGCAATCCCTCGAGGCAGCAGCGGTCGTAGCGGCGGCGGCGGAAAAGGTGAGAAAGGCGACAAAGGGTCCTTGCTCGCGGCAGCGGGAGCGGCGGTGGGGGCGGCAGCGGCAGCGGCGGGGGCCACAGCAGCGGCCCCGAGGGCATCACCCGCGCCCTCCTCCTCCGCCTCGCACGCAGGAGCTACTCAAGCGGGGAGCGGGAACGGGAGCGGAAGGGGAGGGGCGCTGCGGCTGGGGGCGGAGATGAGCGAGCAGGCGCGAACGATCTTGAACCATGGACGCGTGAAGATTAACGGCGTGACGACACGGTACAGCCACCTCCAGCACGTTCAGGTACGGTTGGGGCTTCGGAGCTGTCTGTTGTGGAGGCGTTCTACGATAATAAGAGGTTCACCCTGAATTTTCTGAGGCTCCTCACTTGACCTTTCGGAGCTTAAGACACCTCGCCCGAAAACTTTAACTTGAGCAAAATTCGATTTGCACCCCGATGGATAATCCCATGGCCCAAGTATACGAGAATTGTCATTTTTCGAAAACAAGAGTGGCATTCCGACGGTTTTTGGGTTAAGGACCCCGTCATTCAGACATAATTTGGTGGAAATATGCTTCCTTTATCGTAGAAAGCGTCTGTGTCTTGGTCTTGGTGGAGAAACGAAGTGGGAACGGAAGCAGGCTGTTTTTTTTTTTTTTTTTTTTCTTCTGTGGTTTTTTTCGCTTGGCGGTGTGGGGGCCTCTCGCCGCCGCCGTGCCGTCGCCGTCGCCGTCGCCGTCGCCTGCTCGAGCTGAGCGGTGTGTCCTTGCGTTTCGATGTGTATTTTGTAGCCGGCTCGTCTCCTGTGCTTCAACTTCCGGTTGATCCTTCCTGTCCCCTCCTCTGCCTTTTTGAAGTACTGTCTGCAGTTCCTCTCCACTCTTCCCTCTCTTTTTTTTATTTTTTTTTTTTTTTTTTTTTTTTTTTTCTTCTCCCTCCGTCTCCCTCTTATTCCTTTTCCCCTACGTCTTCTTCTTCATCTTCCGTTTCCTATTCCTTCTGCCCCCCCCCCCCCCCTCTCTCCCCTCCTCCCCCCTCTCCCCTCTCCCCCTCTCCCCCCCCCCTCCCCCCCCTCCCCCCACCCCCTCCTTCCCCCCTGACCCCTCCCTACATCCACGTATGATGGTACCCCCCCCTGACCGCTCTCCCTCCAGGCAAGGCTCGGATTCTTGATGTTCGCCCTGACGAACTCCGGCCTGAACCTCGCCGAAGCACACGTGGACTTGGTATGGAGGGTCCTCGTGGACGAAGCCCTCACCCCGGAGGCCGCAGGTAAAAACCCGGAGCGGCTGAGTGCAGAGAGACCCTGGCTCAGTTTGGGAAAAAAAAATGGCCGAAACTTATTCTTGTCTTGACTATTGAGCATTTACGTACCCCTATATATATAAAAAAAATAACAACCCCCCCCCCCCCCCCCCCCCCCCCCCCCCCCGACCACTCTAAGAATTTTCTCCGATTTCTACGCTAACCTTAACCCCTCACCCCTACCGCCTGGAAAATATCTCGAAATCCGTGATTGCCCTATGCTGGTATTTGACCCGGACGGACCGCGTGGGGAATTGTCATTGTTGATGGTTTGAGATTTTGATGTAGCCCGGATTGACCCGCCTGGGTTTTTTGGTGTTGTTGGTGGTGTTGGTGTCGGTGTTGATTCGTTGAGATTTGATGTTTTGTGTTTGAAGTATTTTGTTGTTGCTGTCGGTGTTTTGGTCTTTCGTGAGGTGGGAGAAGGGCCTGAAAAGAGAGCGCAGAGAAACCGACTGCTTGCTGTACGTTTTGTGGCTAACCGTGGAGAGCGGCGTGCCCGTTTCTCGCAGAGCTTATACCAGCATGTGTGAGTACCTCTATCGCTGTGCCCCGACGTTCCGAAAACGCAAGCATACGTTTAAACTCTGCGCGCCCAAGGTGCTTCGCTACGATGTCGGTGAAGGATTGTCAGCCCCGCCTCCCTCCGTCGCTCCCTCCTTCCCTCCCTCCCTCCATTCCTTTCTTCCGCCTACTTTCTCTTGATTGTTGGACCCTGCCCTGGTCCTGGCGTTCTTGTTCTTGTTTTTTCGTCTCCATTTTTTCCTTTTTTCCTTGTTCCGTTTCCCCCCACGTCCCCCCCCCCCCCCCCCCCCCCGTGTATTTCCGTTCATTTTCCGCCCGCTGTTTCTGTTTATGCGCCTTGCGCATATACCTGGTAAAATACTGCCTGCTCGTCCTGCGGCGGCAGATCTGGCGCTGGTGTGGCTGAGGCAGGCTTGTGCTACCGTCGGAGATGGTTCGCCGGTCGCCGTGCAGTCTGGCGGGGGTGGCGGGGGCGGGGGCGGCGGCGGCGGCGGCGGTGGCGGCGCGGGGTCCTCCTCCCCGTCTGTTCCTGGATGGGCCGACGAGGCGCCTGGTGGAAGCGGCGCTTCGACTCCCTTTGCCGGTACGGTTATAGTTTGTTTTTTTTCGTGTGACGATGGTGTGGTGTTGTGTGGTATGGTTTTGTATTCTATTGTTTTGTTTTTGTGTTGTGTTGTATTGTATTGCGTTGTATTGTGTTGCATTTTGTTGTGGGACCCCATTCGCCGGCTTGGCAGTGTTTCGTATGGTATGGTATATGGTATGGCATTGAGGTGTGGTGTGTATGATATGGTATATATATATATATTTATTTTTCATCACTTTTACTTTCCAGCCCACTCGTAGGAGGTTTTACCCTCGACGATCTTCTGGACAAGCCGTGGTCACAGGTGTGGTCCCTTCTCCCCCCCGGTACGTGCCTTAAGTTTTTATCGCGCATAGGGTTCAGCTTTCCCACTGCTCGTCGATTTTCATCGAATGTACAGCTAACTCACGCTCTCGCGCTTTGCGCTAATCAATTTTATGCAAGAAAAAGTCCCTATGAGCATGCACTCGGTGAGACTCGAACTCACGAAATTGATCTTTTGATAGGCTCGCGGACCGCCTACCAAGCCACCGGGGACGCGGTTATATGGTATGGTATTGAGATGTGGTGTGTGTGGTATGGTATATGGTATGGTGTTATACTGTAATTTACGGTGGGACTTAATTGGCGGCATGTTGTACCGTAGAGTATATACCGGTATTGTATCGGATGTACTGCTGTGTATTGTGTGGTTGGAGCCCGTTCGCGGGTACCAGGTATGTTTTATGCCTTGTATTGTACTGGCACAGCAGTAGTGTACTACTGTATTTTGGGATCCCGTTTGCCGGTATCGTGCTTTTGTTTCGTTGGTACGGTATTGTAGATTGTTGCATGAGACTGAATGGTATGGTACCGTAGTATTTTGGGATCCCGTTTGCCGGTATCGTGCTTTTATTTCGTTGGTACGGTATTGTAGATTGTTGCATGGGACCTGAATGGTACGGTACCGTAGTGGATGGCGTGTTCTGTTTTAGTGGGCGGTGTGTTCTGTTTTTGAAGCGTTGTATGACACCCGGTGCTGCTGTGCTGCGGTTGTATCGCACTTTCCTGCTGTATTTATTGATTCGTTGTCCTGCTGCACTTCCAGGTACTCCTGTGTCTGGTATTGTATTGTGATGGTTCTGTGTGGTGTTGTGATGTAGTGTACCGGGTATAGTTTGTTGTAGTGCAATAGGAGGGAGGAGGGGCGCCTTCTTTTTTTTCAAGCGCGTGTCGTGCGAATACTGTATGGTGAATGCCACGCTCGAGCAAACGAAGCCGTAACATGATCGTGCCCCTTGCTTATTTTCGAGCGTATTTCGTTTCCTTTCTTATGCAGTAACATGATCGTGTCCCTTGCTTATTTTAGAGCGTATTTCGTTTCCTTTCTTATCTTCTTCTTCGTGTTTCTCTATCTTGTCCTAGTCCTTGCGTTGTCTATCTATTTATATCTCTCTCTTTTTACCCTCTCATAGCTTTCTCATAGCGTTCGTATACCAGATATGCTCCACTAATCACTCCTCCCCCCCTCACGCCGGCCATGCATGACATGAGTACCCCCCCCCCCCCCCCCCCCCCCCCCCCCCGCCCTTCCGCCGCTCATTACTCCCATTTGGGCACACGCACACAGGCCTGGTCGGGCCTCTACCAGCACTGCAAGAGTCTGTCCTGACGTACTTGTTCGAAAAGAAGCTGGCGGCAGTCTCATTCGACGGCTGCGGGGTCAGGCCCGAAATAGCTAGACTCTTCGGCTTCCTTTTCGTGCACGTCAACTGCCGCACCAAGGTTTGTTTGCGACGAGGCGTGCGCTGCGGACGGCGGGGGCCGGGGGCACGGTTGGGGGGAAGGAGTGCGGGCGGGCGGGCGGGGCGGGGGGGGGGCTTGTGTTCGGTGGGTTGGTTGGTTGATTGGTGGATGGGTTGGTTGGTTGGTTGGTTGGTTGGTTGGTTCGGGTTGGCTGATCTGCTGGTCGTTTGTTTGTTTGTGTTTGTCTGCTTGATTGCTTGTTTGCTTGCACGTTCGGCGGCGTTTTTCGTTTACCGTAGTGTCTGCTGGCGTTTGGTTTCGTTTTTATTTTGGTGCGCAGGTGGTCTGTTGCTGTCGGCAAGAGAGCTGTGGAGCACGTATTACATCGTGCCTGACGCTGCAAAACATGCTTAGTCGCGGCGACTCCCAAGCAACAGAAATGTTGGCCTTTTTTTTTTTCTCTCTGACTTGCTTGCACGCTAAGAAACGCAGCGACCCACCACGCCTTTTCCATCGTCCAGTTTGTTTTTTTTTTCTCGGGGTTGTTGGGTTTTATTGTTTTATGCGATGCAGGGGGGGGGGGGGGGGGGGGGGGGGGGGGGGGTCTGCTCCCCGCCCTTCACCGTTCACCCGTTTACAAAACTGGTGCTCTGACCCCTCCGGAGCGTGCTTATTTGGGAATTAGGGGGTGGATAATCGGAGGGTTTTATCATACTTGCAAACCAGAATAACTGTGTAAAAAAAAAAGATTTATTATGGTTTTTCAAAATGGGATATATTTTTTTCTTTCTTCTTGTTGAGGGGCGCGGACAAACTAGTGACCGAATGCACTCCCGTAATCGTGTGGCGCGCAGGCGATACGGCCGGACACGAAGGCCGCCGGTGGGAGCGGGATCGGCGGCAGCGGCAGCGGTAGCGGCGGCGGCGGCGGCGGCAGTGGTGGTGGGGGCGGCGGCGGCTGCAGCGGCGGCGGCGGCAGCAGCACGGGGTCGGGGTCGGGAGGGGCGGGGGTCGGCGCGGGCAGCGGCGAGTCTGTGCTGGCCCAGGGCGCGACCTTGGGGGGCGGCTGGGTGAGACACGGGATGGATCTGGAGGGCCTGAAGACGCTTTGGGAGATCGTTCTGAACGCTACAGGCGAGAAAAAGGGAGTGTTCTCTGTAGGGTACAGGTAGCAGGATGGTTGTATGGTAGCCTGAAACATGGAAGGGATGAGGAGATTGTTGGTGGGGACGGGGGGAAGGAGGAGGAGCGGGGAAGGGGGGTGGGGGGGGGGGGGGGGGGGGTAACCACTCCGCCGCGACTTTGGTCCGTACATTTTTTGGACGGAAAGAAAGCTCGAGCTTCTGTTCTGTACCATGCACCGCATGTTTTGGTACCGCGTACCGCTGTGCGCGACCCGACCCGGCCCGATCTATCCGGCCCGAGCACTCCAGCTTCCTAGACCCGCCTGTCTACCTCTAACCGCTTTCTTGCTGGAAGCTTTCGATACTAACCCCCCGTGCGAGCAATACCTGGTACACCACATCCCTAATTTGCTTGGTGTTCATCGTGCACGCTGCTGCTGCTGCTGCTGCTGCTGCTGCTGCTGCTGCTGCTGCTGCTGCTGCTGCTGCATAATGTCTCGCGTGGATCAGGTTCACAAGCGTCCCTGGCCGCGGCCGCCCTCATCGTCGAGCTGCACCTCCGCCTCGGGCCGAAGCTCAAGCCCAAAGCCGCCAAGATCGGCGCCGGGTTCGTCGACACGTGTCTCCACCACCTGCGGTCTTACACGTCGAGGATGAGGGCGCTGATTGCCTCGCTGGATGCGGCGGCGGCAGGTGGTGGTGATGTTGTTGGTAGCGGTGACGGTGTTGGTGGTGGTGTTGGTGGTGGTGGCAATAGTAGCGGTGGCAATAGTAGCGGTGGTGGGGTTGAGGCGAATGGGGGGAAAGCGAAGGCGGCGGGACCTAGGAGCGGCACGCGGAGCGGCACACGCGACTTGATGTGAGTTTGTGTTTTTTTGGGGGGGGGGTGGAGAGGACGGGGGGGAGGGGCGTGTACTCATTTGTTGCTTGCCTTAGTCATTTGGCCATTGACCAAGCATCCCTTTCGAGACGGGGCACCGTCCCTACTCCTGATAGAGACACCTCCAACAAATGGGCGCTCAGTACGTTGTTTCCATGTATTACATAGAAACTTCTTGCCAATCTTATCCCCTATCTGCTTGGCCGCCTCTGGCCACCATCCATCTCCTAGGACAGTGATCGTTTTCTCGCTGCTATCTAGTGTATCAAACTCCTCCATGTCATGTTCGTATACGTCCCTCATCTCTTTTAACACATCCCGTCCCTCCTTGTACATTTCACGTTCTCCTACTATGTGAGTTCTACTACATTGTTTTGCCACACGGGCACATCTGTGCATCTAATTCCTCCTCCTCCCGGCTACTGGTATATCTATTTCTATATATATTTCTTCTTTTCGGCAGGTCCAGGTCACCTACACGATATCGCACTTTCAGCGTTTTCGCGAAGTCCATGGGGCCGTGCAAATACGTTCTCATTCCCATTCCTTCACTCAATCCCCCGTATGTCTCAAAGTTATTTCCGATGCCACCTTGTTTCTTAGCGCTGGGGGGGGGGGGGGGGGGGGGGGGGGGGTTAATGTGGCATCAGCGTAATTGTTCGTCCCGATTGACACGGTGACCGTGTCGAGGGGGGGACATGTGACGCTCACAAGAGGTTTTGAGAGAGTGGGTTTTACTGTGGTAGTTGTTGCCGCAAAGAGACCGGCGGCAGCGCCAGTGTATGAAAATCGAAAACATGCTTGTGTTTTACGAAACCCTTGTGCGTCTCGTCTCGTCTCGCCCGCCTCCCCCTATTCGTCCGCTTTCTCCCATTCTCCTTCCTTCCGTTCCTTTTTCTTGATTTGGATGTTTTGGTGTTTGTTGTCGTTTCTTTTTTACTTTTTCTTTTTTCTTTTTTTTTTGTCAGTTTTCTTGCTCGTGGTTTTGCTGGGGTTTTCTTTTGTTGTTATCTTTTCGATTCATGTTCATGTTGTTGTGCATGTTCTTTGTCCTCACCCTCCCCCCGCCTCTTCCGCTCTTGTTATCTCTTTCTTCCTTTTTTCCCTACGCTCGCTTTTTGTTTCTTGTCAGTTTTATCTTGTTCCTCTTGCTTCTCTTGCTTCTCTTGTTTCTCTTGTTCTTGTCGTCCTTCCTGTTGTTCTTGTTCTTGTCTCATACCTGGTATCTCCAAACACTCGGCCAACGCCCGCCCGCCCGCCCACTCGCTCGCCCCGCCACAGGACACGAACACGGTCCTCCAGCCTGCCCCCGGAGAAAGGCCGGCAGGGCAGAAAGGGGGGCAGGTCAAGGGCTGCCAGCGTTGAGGGGAGAGAGGCCAAGCGGGCGGAGGAGATGCTAGAGCGCGAGAGGGCGACTGGCGGTGGCGGTGGTGGTGGCAGACGCTACTTGACCCCCCGCGCCGAGGTCGCATCCCTGCATCGGAGGGTGGGGCGGTGTATCCTGCTGCTGTCGAGGTTTGTGAGCAGGAGCAAGCAGGAGGAGAATGGCGCCGTTGCAGGTAATTGAGTGGGGAAACGATGGGGGGCGGGGGGGGGGGGGGGGGGGGGGGAGGAGGAGGGCGTACCCATTCCATGCATGGCCGTAGTCGTATGTATGACCACAGGCCCTCGCATCCCTATAACGCCGGGACGGAGCACGTCGGGTCTTCACCGAGAGGGGGGGTTGATGGGGTTCCGCACTCGTTCGAAATAGAAGGGCCGCTTCAATACTAACAAGTAAGTAATAAATTTTCTTATATTTATGGACAGAGTGGTACCCGTATGCACGTTTCGCCAACTTCGATAAGGATGGAGTCCGTCCGCCCCGGATACCGTTTCTGCCGTTGTAGGTAGAGGGCATGGTGACGTACGAAAGAAATTATAGACGCGTCCTCTTGAGATCGTGGCGTGCGCCACCACCACGAGATCGATACCGCGCGCACGAAGTGACACATAGTAGCGATATATACTGGCGTGTACGCCTCTGCGCCGCCCGCCGTGGGTCTAAATGGTGTCGTCGCCGTCGTCTGTGTGTGTGTTTGTTTTTTTTTTTTTTTTTCGAGTAAAACACGAGTTCCTAACTTCGACGGCGATTTTTTTTTTTTTTTTTTTTTTTTTTTTTCGTCAGGGACGGACCCCTTTTCGAAATCGCGGTCGGGTGGATCTACTACGTACTACCGCGATATTCTCCGAAGAATTCACGGTGGAATAACATTACACATAGTCACCCAAATGCTTCTATTTTTTTTTTTTTCTACAGTAGCAGTTGATCGCTGAAAAAAATATCGCATCAGCGCTGACAGAGAGCAAGCACAGCGGGCCCACAAACACAGCGCCGCACGGCGAGACGGCCGCCGCCGGGGAGGTCGTGTGCGCCCGGTGTCTCGGGTGGGAACGGCTCGCTGGGCTATACCTGCTGCGCTCTGCCGGTCTCCCGCGTGCTTGCTGTTGTGCGATGCCTGCTACAGAAACCTGTTACCTCCGGACAAACTTTACACTCGGTTGGGTACCTCAAGAGTCCCTACTGATGTACGAGTACTCGTACTCGTACAGCGGAGGATTTTTTGGAGGTGCAGCGGGCCGCGAACGCCGCAGCTGTTCACCGAAGCGCCCGGCGGCTAGGGGTGGCCGCCCACCGACTGGCGGGGTGGCAGTCAGTTTAACGGTGGCCAGTGGGTTGGGGTGCCGCGACACTTTTAAATGTCGTGCCGCGTGGGTTCCTAGCAACACCTATACTGTGGTTTCCGCCTGTAACCGTTGCTGCCCTCCCCCCCCCCCCTCTCTCGCTCTCTGTTTCTCTGTTTCTCTTGACCCTTGCCTGCCTGCCGCCTTGCCGCGGATCATGCGACCCTTGCGACCGTCGCCGTAACGACCGCTTGCGCCGCCGCTCATGCAGGCACGACGGCGGTGCTGAGAGTGGACGTCCAAGCTGGACCGGAGCGCATCCCCGTCCTGGAGGTGCGCGTGCCGGGTAGTACGACGCTGGGAGACCTGCGGCAACAGGTGGCGCGGCACTTCAGGATACCCGTGGAAGTCTTAGAGCTCGTCCGAGAGGTGGGTTGCACAGGCAGACGCTGGGCAGTCTGTAGGCAGAGAGAGGCCATAGCAAAGACTGTATCTCTCAAGAGCATATTTTATTGATTCTCGTACCACGGGTGTACAGTAGAGAGTGTGGGGGTGCGCGGCAACTGGGAGTTGTGGGCTGTTTTGGTGGCATGGGGGGGGGGGGGGGGGAGGTACTCGATAGGAGAGATGTACTCGATCTCATGCATGGCCGTAGTCGTATGACCATAGACCCTCGCATCCCTACAATGCCGGGACGGAGCATGTCGGGTTTTCACCGACCAGGCAGACATTGCTTGCACCAAGCGCGAAGCGCCGTGAGGTGTCCGGCGAGTCGCATGAAGGGTGAGCTGCATCCTACTAAGAGCCGCTTGTGAGGCGAACTTGCATATGGATGTCAGCCTCAATGACTTAGTTTAATTTCCGGTGTGGCCGCTTCCAGAGACAGCAATGGGAGTACTATGTAACTGCCTCTTGGGTGCCTTACCTTGAACACTACGTGATACGATCAATTCCCTTGTGCAGAGTAAAGGTTCTTTACTTCGCACAAATGATCTCACTCGACAACCAGCGGTGGGCGACCGCAAAAAAAAAAAAAAAAAAAAAAAAAAAAAAAAAAAAAAAAAAAAAAAAAAAAACGGTACCCTGGATGTCTAGCTCACGTAGTGAGCGGCATGTTTTACAGTGTGGTTGCCAACCTACGCCAACCCAACCCATATATAATATATATACGGAGGGGGGGGGATAATTTGTTTTTGTTTGGTTTGGTTTTTGGCAGCGAGGGGACGGAGAAGGAAACTTGACCTGTTTTTCAGAGTTCAGAAATACGGAGTAAGATGGGCCGGGGAGGGGGAGGGGGGGGGGGGGGGGGGGGCGACTCGTTTTGGTCTGTCGTGGTGGTCCTTAGAGAAATAAGGAGTATTGGGGGGGGGGGGGGTTGTCCCGTGGGCCTGCCAGCTCCTCGCAATAGAAGGGTTTTCATGGCGGCAGCGGGGGGCGTGAGTACTGTCCCCAGGAACGCCTTTTGGCGGGTCGGGTCGTCTTTATCGCGTTGCGCGGGGGAGGGGTGAAAAGGAGGGGGGTCATGCGGCCAGGCTTTGAGCTGAACCTTTCTCTGCGGCCCCAAGTATGATCATGTGAGGTAAAATTCAGCTCATATTGTCCTCGTTCACGCAGTGGCACGCGCGCAACGCATCGGCATTCCCTTCTCCCCCCCAACCATCCACCCACCCGCCCACCCGCCCGCCCTAAAACCACATGACATTGTTCCGGTCGCTTTCCGCTCCTGCGAAATCTAAAATACAGACACGGCGCAAGGGTAATACAGTGGCGGAAAAGCTGGAGCAGGATGGGGCCTCCTTGGAGTCCATCGGCCTCGTTGTGCCCGGCGCTGCCAACCCGGCCCCGACCTCGACAGCGACGGCGTCCTCGTCTGCATCTGACCTCATATGCTCCTCCTCTTCTGCCTCCTCCTCTTCCTTCCCCCTTGCAAACGCCTCTGCCGTTGCCGCCACCGGTGCCGCCTCGATCGCTACTGGCGCAGCCGGCGCGGCTGGCGCCGCTGCCCCCTCCGCCGTGCCTCCCCGCGTGGAGCTCTTAGCGAGGGTCGTTGGCGAGCCGCCGTCCGTTCGTGGGGAGGGGACGACCACCAAGGGGCAGAAAAAAGAAGATCGCGGGTCTGCCGGAGGCACGGGGCCGGGCGGGGGTGGAGGCGGGAGCGGAGGGAGGGATGAGCGGGCTAGCAGCCTCGGTCGTGGGGAAGGTGGAGGCCGGAAGGGCTGCCGCTGCTGGGGTGACGGGGGGCGCGGGTCGAAAGGGAGGTGATGCGGCGGCCGCGGCGGCGGCGGCGGCAGCGGCGGCGGTGGCGGCGGCAGCGGCTCCGCTGCCGGCAACGCCGGCCCCCGCCCCCGCCCCGCCTGACTTGATCGGCATGGAGGACCTCCTTGATGGTTGGACCGAAGACGAGAACCCTTCTAGGTGGCAGAGCTTGACGGTGCCCTCGGAGCACCCGGGGACAGTAACCGTGCTGTGCAGCAAAGGCCGAATCGATTGGAAGCAGCAGCAGCAACAGCAACAGCAGCAACAGCGGGCGCAGCAGCAACAGGCGTTGCCGCTGTCGCCCCCGCAGGCCGTGGGGGACGCCGCCGTGGAAGCGACGGCGGCAAGCACGTGGACGGGCGTATCAGCGACCGGTGCGGCGATGACGCAGATCGCCGACGCGATTCGAGCGTCCGGAGGAAGCGCGGGTGCTAGCGGTGGCGACAGCGGCGGCACCGGCGCCGGTGCCATTGGCAGTGGCGGTAGCGGCGGGGGTCAGGGCGAGGTCCAAGAAGCTGCCGAGGCGGGAGCGGGGTCGAAGAGGCTTTCTTTCCGGCGGCCCAGCAGCTCGAGCCTGAGCGTGTCGAAAACTATGGGGCGCTCACAGTCGTCCTCGTCGTTCACCCTCCCGACGCGAATTGGCCGACGGTCGTCGCGAGCGCCGCCACCAGAGGAGCAGGGCGGAGGCGGGACCGCGGGCGGTGGTGGGTCGGTTGCCGCGGTGGCTGCGGCTGCGGCGGCAGGGGGGCAGCCGACAGCTGGGGACGACGCCGACCGCCGATCGCAGTCGCCGTCGCCCTCGACGAGGACGACGCTGGACGCGTTGCTGCCGAGCGGGCGCGAGCTTCGGGTGCCGCCGCCGCCGCTCCTGCAGCCGCCGCTCCCGCACAAGGCGGACATGACTTTGGCTGGCGATCCCGCGTCGTCTTCGTCCTCCTCTTCGTACCAGCTGCACGCGGACGGATCTGGGGGAAACGGGGCAGGCGGTGGCGGCGGCGGTGGCGGAAGCGGTGGCGGTACCGGCGGTGGTAGCGGTAGCGGCGGTGGGGGTGGTGGGGGTAGTGGGGGAGCGGAAGCGGGAGTACCGTTTCCTCGCTGACCTCGCTGCCCTCCCTCAGTAGCCTGCTGGCGTCGGCGGCGCAGAGCGGGAGGGGGACCGCCGCTGCCGCCGCGGCCGCATCTTCCTCTTCCTCGGGCGGCGCGGGGCACGGTGATTTCGCCAACGGAGCGACTGCTCCGGGAGCCGGCGGCGGCGCTGCCGCCGACGTCCCGACGCTTGCGGCGGAGACCGTGGGCGAGCCCCAACATATGGACCAGCTTTTCGACATGCTCGAGCTCGACCTGGGCTTCGGCCGGGGGTGAGCCGAGGCTGGGTAGGGAAGGGGGCGGTGGCAGCGGCGGCGGTGATAGCGGCGGCGGCGGTGGCGGTGTTGGCGGCGGTGATGCACACCGGGATAGGGCAGGCCCGGTTGGGGCGATGGGGGCGGGTCCTGGGATACAGGGAGATGAGCTCGGCGGGCGACTGGATCCAGAGGGTGGCGGCGGCGGCGGTGGCGGAAAAGGGTGGAGGGGACGGCAGGTCGGGGGTGGGGGCTGTGCGGTGGAAGGCGGCGCGGAAGCTGCCGCGCGGGGCCTGTTTGGGAGAGGTGTGGAAGCGGCCGTCGACCATAACGCCTCGCTCTGGCGCATCCTCCAGGTGCAGGGGTGGCGCGGTGTGGCGCGGTGTTGCGTGGTGTAAACGCGGCGGCGTGGCGCGTCTTGGCCTGGCCTTTGCCTCTTTGTCCCCAGACTTCGTAGCGGCTTATCGTCGAGGAGCTGGTACCGGCACGTTGTAAACCGTTCGAAGCGTTTGTATATTAGTAGCGTGTACAATACATACTTTGGAGTACTCGGGTACGAAAACCTTCTCCTTATTGTCGGGCGCACCTCATTCTGTAAATAAGAAATCAGTCTGGACCAGTTTTTTCTTTCGGTTTTTTTGTTGGTGTGTCCTGTATGCACTGCACATAGATAGCGATAGCGTCCTGAAATATATCATCCATGCTCGTGCGCGTTTATCGTATGTACATTGCAGTGTGGAGAAACAAATCCCCTTATCCAAAAGTAGCCGGGTTTTTCGCGTGGCCGTTCCTGTTTAATTGTCACTCTTTCCCCTCGACACGTGTTCCTTCTGAAGCCCTAGCGAGAGATTAAACATATTTACTACCGCACTGCTGTACAGAAAACACGCATCCGACTCTAATCCCGGCTAAGTTCTCCCGAAAACGGCAGGTACAATCCTGATGGGGTTAAGGTGCATGAGGACGGGTGACGATTTTTTTTTTTTCCCACCCCCCCTTGTTCCCTGTCTTTCGTTCGTTCGTTCGTTCGTTCGTTCGTTCGTATTTTGTTTTCCCCCGTCTGGTGTGTGCTTGTTTTATCCCAGGCATTTCCGGTAGATCCAACCGTGGTTAAGAATCTTCGGAGCCTGCGCAAAGCGGAGACGGACTGGAACGCCCTTCTTGACCCCCGCCGGTGCTATCGATTCGTCTATGCCCTCCAGGTGACCTTTGGTGGTGGTGGTGGTGGTGGGGGCTGGTGAGGGTGGTCTCGGTGTTGGTGTTGGTGTTGCCTCTGTTATTGTTGTTGGTGCTCATGGTTCTGTTGGAGCAGTCAACTAGACGGGCCTGTGCGTCGGGAAGGAAAGATTGGCCCGGCAAGAGGTTTATACACCACCATGAATGGTCAAAACACCAACTGCGACACCATCGACACGTCGGACACATAATCTGCAGGGTGTCCCCGCTCCATGCTCTAGATTTTTGAGAGCAGCTAGGTGTCCTGATCTGCGTGATGCACTGTTGATAGGTTCATGTTGCCGGTTCGGGGCCGGTATGATCTACATGATCTGCTGTACTACAGTAGTACCGCACGCTTCTTGAGTTGGATCTGTACTTACACAGATACCTGGTGCTGCACAGCTTGTCATGACGGCAGGTTGGGATGTAGATGATATATCCGATCATCTGATCTATCTGTAGATGATCTGTGTATCTGATGCATCTGATCTGTCTGTAGATGATCTGTCTTTGCGAGAGTGTCGGCCAAAAGCGCGCCCACCCCCGTGGGCTTTTGCGTAGGGTAGGAGAACTTCGGCCCGTTTTCAAATCAAATGGTGATAAAAGTATACCAGTACTTTTTTGTTTTGTTTCAAAAGTGTTCATCCTAGCCCCGAACCCCTGCGAAATTTCTCGGAATGAATATGCAACGAAGAGATAGTGTGGACTATCAACCATGTTGAAGCTGGGCCAAGGCGCAAACACTACGGCTCCCCTCCACCCGCCCGCCCGCCCGCCCGCCCCTGCCACCTCGAAAAATGTTGATAATGATGGTGATGCTGGTAATGGTGATGATGATGATGTTAATGATGGTGATGGTGATGATGATGATGATCTCACATTAGCTCATTTCCCCTGAATTTACTATTACGGGGGTCCATAGTTAATGGGACCAAATTTTGTTAGTAAAAATAGTTAAATATATAGTTTTTTTGTGTGTACCATAGGTCCTATTAACTATGGACCCCCGTAATAGCCTCTGACAAGGATGAGTTCACCTCCCTAACGGGATCCGTCCCCCCTCTCGGCCTTTCTGTCTTGTCGTTTGCTGCTGCTGTGTGTTGTCGTGAACAAGATTGTCGACGCTTTCTGCACCTCGAGGGTCAACCTGTCCGGGCCGAAGGCTGCCGAGGTTGTTCTGGCCTGGACGCTGCGCTTCTGCAGTCTCGGCGGCGTGGAGCATCTTGTCTCTGCGCTTAAGGTGCCCGCCGACAGCGTTGTGGTTTGATGTGGTTTTGCTTAAGTCTGGTTTTGGTTTGGTTCGGTTTAGTGTTGTGGCTTGATCGACTCTCGTGGGTCTTGGGGAGCTGGTTTCAGGTTTCGTGCCGGGGAGGTTATAGCTGATCACGTGGAGAATGTCAGGAGTTTTGGTGTGTCGGGTGCAGTGGTGATGGTAGTAGTAGTATTACGGGGGTCCATAGTTAACGGGACCAAATTTCGTTTGAAAAAATAGGTAAATATATAGGTTTTTATGTATACCATAGGTCCTATTAACTATGGACCCCCGTATAGTAGTAGTAGTAGTAGTAGTAGTAGTAGTAGTAGTAGTGGTAGTAGTACTACTACGAGAGTACTTAGTGCTGCTACTATTAAGTGCTAGTAGTGGTGGTAGTTCTCCTTTTAGTCCTCGAGCGGATTGGTATTTTTTCTGCAATGCTGTAGCTCGGCACGTTGTAGCTTTGTATCTCGCCGTCCGTCCATATCGGGTTCTTGTCGCGATTGTTGTGCAACAGCTTCAAAGAACTCAAACCGCGGATGTCCGTTCGGGGACCCCCCCCCCCCCCCCCCCCCCCCCCCCCCCCCCCTGTCTCGAAGACAAGGATGTCGAGAGCCCGGCGACACGCGATTGACGTTCCTTTTTTAGTTCTTTCCATTTCTGTTTTTTCTTTTTTTTCTTTTTTTTTCTTTTGAGGCTTTCAAATTCTGAAGGGGTTACTTAAGCTAACTGCACTTCCACAAACGAACAGTCGTCGCGCTCGAAACCGTTCCGTGTCTCTTATGCGGCGCTGCAACTCTTGCGTCTGGCCACACCCCCTTTGCCTTCTCTCCCGCCGTGTGCACGCACCGAGAGGCTTAAGTTGACCTACCCGTTTCAGGACGGTCGTCACAGTTGGGGAAAAGTTACCTGGAGTTAAAACTATCTATATGGTTGTGTACATTCTCTGCCGAAGGGCTAATGCTAACGCGCGAGGGGGTGCCTGTTCGCGCGGTTCCCGTTCGGTGCAGGCTGTTCGAGAAACGATCAGCGCGGCCAGCGGAGCGGGGGGAGCGTCGGCCGACGTGTCGAGGCTGGAGGCGTGGACGCTCGGCGCTGCGTTGCTTTCGAGGGTACTCCACCGTTTTTTTCAGCTGGACGTGGCTTACTTTCAGGTGTATATATATGTGTATGTACGTGCGGTGCGGGGGGGGGGGGGGGGTGAGTGGGTGGGTCTCTGAATCGGTGCTTCGATCGTTGTTGTTGCAGATCAGCCGGCAGTAGATAGGGGGGCTGTTTTGACCGCTTCAGACTTCCTTCTTGTCTTCCTCCCTTCCTTCTGACGTGCTTCTTTCTTTCTTTCTTTCTTTTGTGTGTTTTTGTTTTTTCTATTTTTTCTGTTTTCGTTTTTTGTCCCGTGCCGCCTTCCCCCCCCCCCCCCCCCCCCCCCCCGCCGTTCCAGACCTGCGCCTCTGCAGAGAGATGGTCTCCCGCGACCCTCTTCCACGGCTCGCCACCGACGCCGCCGCCGCCCAAGGAGCCCACAGGGCACCACGAGAAGGCGGGATTTTCGTTGCCCAAGATCGCCAGCGCTGCGAACAAAGTGGTGAGGTTAACCCTTTTAGAGCTGCATTCCCGCTTTGGGAACACACCCCTCAAATATCGAGTAGTTTGTCCCTAAATCGAGACTGCGATGCTAACAGGGTTGTTGATCTTATCTTGTAGTTGTACCGGTCCGCCGGAGGGCAAAAAAAACGCCGAACAGTGAACAAATGCAGGGTGCGGTCCGCGACGAGGAAAGGCCCGGCTGGCAAGGAAATGCTTGGGTTTTGCGATTTTTTGGTCGTGGTGCGGGTGTGCTCGCTGCGTAGTTTGGTTTCTCCCGCTGAAAGGTACCCGCAATCTGGCGGGTGCGCTCTTCGAAGAACTGGCTGGCCGGGCGGACGAGCAAATACGAGAATATGGAACCGTTCTCGTGTAGCCCCCCTCCCCCCCCCCCCCCCCCCCCCCCCCCCCGTATCCTCTCCGCCTCACAAGCGGCTCTTAGTAGGATGCAGCTCACCCTTCATGCGACTCGCCGGACACCTCACGGCGCTTCGAGCTTGGTGCAAGCAATGTCTGCCTGGTCGGTGAAAACCCGACATGCTCCGTCCCGGCATTGTAGGGATGCGAGGGTCTATGGTCATACGACTACGGCCATGCATGAGATCGAGTACATCTCTCCTATCGAGCACACCCCCGTATCCTCTCACGCCCCCCCCCCCCCCCCCCTCCCCCCCCCCCCCCGCTTTCATTTGAAACTATTATCCATACACAAGTCCGCCTCACAAACGGTTCTCGGTAGGATGCAGCGCACCAGTCATGCGACGCGCCGAACGCCTCACGGTGCTTCACGCTTGGTGCAAGCATTGTCTGGTTGGTCGGTGAAAACCCGACGTGCTCCATCTTGGCATTGTAGGGACGGGAGGGTCTATGGTCATAGTGCGACTACGGCCATGCATCACATGAGTACATCCCCTCCCCCCGAATCCTCCGCCACCCCCCGCCCATGCCTCCCCCCCTTCCCCTCCATGGGGTGCACACGCGCACATTGTGCCCGAGCGGTGCGGGGAGGAAACGGCGTAAGACCCGACCACAACTCTTCCTGTCATAACCCGCCCGCCTCCGCTCAAAAATGCCAAGGCTCGTGCTGTAACTCCCATTGTATCAATATCATTTTGGGGACCCAGGTCTAGCGACCTGAACAGCGACGAGTGCGGTTTTTATCAAGCCTCTGTTTGATAGGGAGACCGTGCAGCAGCGCGTACGAAGTATATGCATGGAAGTTAAAAAAAAATTTGATGGTCGTTATCGTGCTGCTGCTGCGCGCGTATTATATCGCACGTCTTCCTTCCGTTGTGCACTCGGGACTTACCCCATGTATCCCCTATCCCCTGCCCTGGCGGTAAAGCCTCTGGTTTGTATAGTGTATTGCCGCGGCGGGTTGACGCCCGCCTGCGGCTCCGCGCATGCCCTCGATGGCTAAGGACGTACCGGTGTGCAACTCGAGGCTGTTGGTGCTGCAGTGCTGGCAAGGGGTGCGTTTATAAAAAAACAAATTGAGCGAGGAGAAAGAAGACACCGCAAACACAGGAAAAAACAAACAATTGTCATCCGCCATCCGGCACAACAGCACGCAATTCGTTCGTACAGCAGCAAGCACCAACTGCAACGTACTACGTACGAGACGCTCGGCGTCCGTACTGTATACTTCGTGTGCAGATAAGACACAAAACAGTTAGTTGAGCAGCAGTCGATCGAGTTAATCGACGGTACGAAGAAGCGCCGGCGACTACGTTGGTGCAGCACACTCAGCAGCAGCAAGCAGCAGCAGCAGCATAGCGTACAGGTACGTATCATACAAGAAATACGCTGGCACGAGACCTCCGCCGAGACGCCAAACGAATGTCAATTGCGAGACGGTACTCGTACAGCTTCCAAAGCGTATGGATCCGTCTTCGAGGTTTTAAGATGCGGAGACACATCACCGAGAGCAGTTGACTTGCATTATAACTATGCTCACGAGGGTCAGCAGCAGAAACATATCGCAGACATAGCAAGAGCAGCCCGCCAAACAGAACAGCAGTAGCACATACATAGCAGCAGCGGCAGAGCAGCGGTAGGAGCAGCGGCAGTAGTACATCATGCACGCCCGAGGCTGCCCCTGGCATAACAATCGGGGAAGGGGAGCCCGGTGCCGCACGAGGAGGAAGGGCGTAATAATATATTCCAGGCCGACTTGCGCGAGCGGACTGCGTGAGCAGCAGTAGCAGCAGCAACAGCAGAACAACACAGCAGCAGCAGCAGCAGCAGCAGCAGCAGCAGCAGCAACAGCAGTAGCACATCACGCACGCCCGAGGCCGCCCTCGGCACAACATTCGGGTCAGGGGAACACGGTGGAGCACGACGAGGAAATATATAATGGCCTCCCCGATGGAGTTTCTTTGTAGTAGGTCAATCTCATCCCTACTAAAAACGTCAGGTTGTGGGTTCGAGTCTCACCGAGTGCGTGCCCGTGCTCGGAGGGACTTTTTTTTTTTGCGTAAAAATGTGACGAGCCGATAGCGCGAGAGCGAGTTAGCAAAATTCTATTGGATAATCGACGAGCGTTGGGAAGGCTGAACCCTCTGTGCGATAAAAATGAAGGCACTTACCGGGGAGCAGAAGGGACGACAGACACCTGTGACCACGGCTTGTCCAGAAGCTGGAGTGTAAAAGTGAGGACAGAAGAAATACTTGGAAAAAAAAATCAACAACCACACCCTCGAGGTTTCAGCAACAAATATATCGCAGGCTGACCTACTCCATGAAGAGATCTGCGTGAGCAGGCAGTATATCACGCACGCCCGAGGCCACCCCGGTACAGTAGTCGGAGCAGGGAAGCGCGTTGGGCACGGCACGACGAGGAAAGGCATAATCACACCCTTGAGGGTCAGCAACGAAACATATTGCAGGGTGACCTACTCCGTGAGGGTAGCTGCGTGAGGGGGTAAAAGAAACACGACGTCGTCGTCGTGCCTTGTCGTAACCCGCACACGTACTCGCTCATAGCTGCTTTTTTTTCCTCGCGGTTACCTAAGAAGAAAGAAAAACGCCTTCACAACACATCCAAAACTCCACGATTCATGTGATACTGTAGGGTCATTCCCACTGCTGCTACGTGTACCAAAAAACAAAATCGTAGACACCGTTTGTACCTCCACCACCGTACCGCTCTTACCCGCGGAGTGGGCTCATCCGATTCGGTCGAAACTAAAGACCCCGTCCTCTCTCCCTCACGGAGTCTGGTCACCCGGCGTGCACAGCAGCCGAACGGGCTCGCGACCATCTTCTAGCGTGCGAATCTCGATATTGTTGCGGAAAACTGGTGCTTTTCACACGTAAAATATCCCGAATCGGAATTTTCGACACTCGTTTCTGGAACGCCCAACCCTCAACGCACGCGCAACGGCGGAGCATGAGACCGGCCACCCCAGCCCATATTTCCCACACTCTTGCCGCCATGAGCTGTCGAAAGCCGCGGAGGCTGCGGCCTCTCCCGTTTGGCCAAAGGAAAAGAGATCCAATCTGGGTGCTGGCATCGAAAACAGGGTCTTTTTACCGCCTCGAGCGAGCATAGATGTCGGTTGACGGCACATTTGCCCCTTGACGGACAGCCGTCAAGGACATCCCACTGCTCAAAACTACTATATTTCAGAAGAGGGTTTGACGGGCCAAAGGCAGGCCTGACGAGTCAAAGGTAGGCCGTCACCCAAAATCTTTGGCCACGAGACTGAGATAAATCAAGTGTCGACCACTCAACTGGTCCGACCCACAGCTGACGTATTTGAAATGTCTCTGTAAAAAACGAGCACAGCACACCTGGCCAGCCGGCAGCCAGGGCACAGCGCAAGCATGCCCGAGGCCGCCCCCGACACAATCGGGCTCAGGGATCACGATAGGGCAGTTTCGTCCCGTGAGGTGAACCTCATCTCGCGCTAGCACGAACAACGCAAAAAACCAAAACGTCCACGAAACGCTGAGGAGCGTTCAGGGCACAGGGCCAACAATATCATACTTGCATTTTTTTATATATATACCGTGTGCACCTTCAATTTTCTGAGGTTCGCTTCGCTTTTGAGGAGACTCTATACTATTACGGGGGACCATAGTAAATGGGACCAGATTTTGTTAGTAGAAATAAGGAAATATATACGTTTTTGCGTGTACCGCAGGTCCTATTTAATATGATCCTCTGTGAATATAAAGGACGTTTAAACGGTAACAAAATGTCGAAATAATGTGGTTTCTACAGTATTTCTGGTCAGACTGGTATCATCTTTTCTCACCCGAAAACTGTTTGTTTTTTTCGACAAAAAGAAACAAAATATATCGACACACCTTCTTGACCCGATGAGCCGAACTGATGCCATGGGGTCTGTAGCGAAAAAACGATTGAAAACAAATTACGATGTTGCGACAATGGGCACACTAGTTCCCCGGTTTTAGGAAGCCCCATCAGCGGTAGTGGTCCCTCCATAGTCCTGGTTGAGCAGTGCCCGTGCAATCGCTTGGCGCAGAGGGGATTAGCCAGTCTGAGAGTGTGCGGAGTATAGTGCCGGTTGCCGCTATTTAGAGTGCCGGTATTTATTGACTGTGGCGCATATCATACCGGCACTATACACATAGGGACCGGCACTACTGTACTGATGTGCCTCTAATACTGTAGAGTGCATTCAGTTCGTCACTTGCGTTTTATTTCGACATTTTTCTTTATCCTCTTGAAGTTCCGAACAGGTGATCGTACAGTAGATGGTATTTCGGTGCATGTATTTCCTCCCGTGTGCGATAGACCTCGCTGCTTCCCCTTCCTCAGCGAAAATGGGCTCGCATCTCTGGCGCGATCACCCGGTGTGTGGTCACCGCGGTAAGTCGTGCTTATCTTGTTCTACATGGCCGCATGGTATGATCATGTGCCAGTACGCCAGTACCACCGTATTCCAGTATCCTGTGATACGATGCAACTATTACGGGGGACCATATTAAATAGGACCTACGTTAGACACAAAAACCTATATATTTTTCCTATTTTTACTAACAGTATTTGGTCCTGTTTACTACGGTCCCCCGTAATACGAGTGGTCGTGCTCTACTGATGTGTGATTGTTTGTCCTACCAACAATCTTACCGTGGATCATCTACCGACATCATAATAACATACGAACGAACAGACGTGATAGTCGTGTGTATGTTCCAACAGTATATATATGTATCGGGAGACGGCAGGTTTGGACCGGTCGGCTGACGGCGGTATAGACTGAATGTACTGGTTTTAGTGTGGGATGGTGTGTGACTTGACGGCGCCATACACTGCCGTCTCCCTCTTTTTCTCCCGGCTTTTTCTTTTCTCTCAGGAGCCCTGTGCTGTCGAGCCAGACGCGGAGCAGTCCCGGCCTCCGGCCGGCAGGGTGGAGCTGGAGTCTGTCGGGGAAGAGGTGCTCTCCGATGCGGTGTACCTCCTGCTGTCGCTCCTCCGTCAGGTATGGCCGACGGAAAAGTGGGTTGTTTTTTGGAGGAACGGTTGGATTTAGGTGGTTATGATTGGGTGGGAGTTGGACGAATGGTTGGTTGGATGATTTGGATGCGTGATTTTTCGGAGTGGATTGATCGCTTGGAGGGAAGTGAGTGGTTAGGTGGTTCGTTTTTTGCTTCTCTTCTTGTGCCCCTCATCACTCTCCACGCTCCCTCCCCATCGTACCCCACCAGGGTGATACAGGAAGGGGTTGGCATATGCGAAAAGTGTGTATTTACTAAACGGAAAAAACGTAGTGAGCGCCCAAATGTTGGAGGTGTGTATTAGCAGTAGGAACGGTGCTTCTCCGTCTAGAAAGAGATGCGTGTTCAATGATCAGATGACTACGGCAGGCAACAAATGAGTACCCCCCTTTCTCTCTCCCGCCCCTCCCGCTCCTCCTCCCCCTCCCCCCCGCCCGGTCCCAATTTCCGCGCAGAGCGTCCCGATCAAGCCGTTGGTGTCCGCCGTCGCGCACGTCCTCACCCTCGTCGCGGCGCTGACCGGCGGGGTGGGCCGGGGGCGCGCGGAACCTCGAGCGACACCCCGCGCTTGGGAGCCTCCTGCGCGCCCTGTTCATCCGGGTTTCAAACCGATCTGTGCGCCGTGCCGCCTGCGCGGTGCTGTTTCGCGCCTCCTACTGGCAGGCTCTCGGGCGCGACGCTAGCGCGACTGCTGTGGGGAGCGGCGGGGACGACGAAGCAGTGATGGGGGCGGCGGGGGTGGAAGCTGTGGTAGCGGGAGGGGCGGTCGTGGCAGCGACGGCGGCCAAATCTGTCAGGCGCGCGCCGGCAAGGAGCAACGAACTGGCTAACGTCCTGCTGGGCTCCCTGAAGGCTGACTTGGCGAGGGTGAAGACGACGCCCTCCGCGCGCGGTGGGGGTGGCGGCGGCGGCCACGGCCACGGCCCGTGCATCGGGGGCTTGTCTCCGGTGCGCCGGCCAAGAGCGGGCGCGGCGCGGACGACTGACAAGGACAGCGGCGGCGGCAGCATAGGCGGTGAAGGCAATGGCGGTGGACGCGGGATCGGGGAAGGGCTCGTGCCGGTTATCGTGCCGCGCCTGCACCTGGTAGAGGTGACCGAGTTCGTTGCGGGGCTCGTGCACGTCATGCTGGAGAGCGCTCGCGCTACCGCGACCGCTGGTACCGCTGGTGCGGGGCGGCAGCTTCCGCCGGGGGGTAGTGGTGGCGACCCTGAAGAAGTGTGCACCTCGGCTGCCGCACTTCCGCTGCCGCAACAGCAGCAACAGCAGCCTCCCGGGAGTCGTGTCGGCGCCACCGCCGCCCGAGCGCCGGTGCTACCGGTGCTGCCGCCTCGCCCGTTGCAGCTTGCACCGTCGGGTACCACCGCCGCCGCGGCTGCGGCCGCCGCAGACGGCGGGAGGGAGGTCATTGCCAGCCGCGACAAGGAGACAGGCTTGAGCATCCCTGGCGGAATAGCTCCTGGTGCTAGGAGCGTGGGAGGAGGTGGAGGGGTAGAAGGAACTGAGGACAGTGCGGACTGTCGTAACAAGGAATCGTCCGCCGCGGCTGCTGAATGGCTCTTGGAAGAGGCGGCGAGACGCCTGGCCGCTCACGAGTTCACCGAGACGTTCAAGTGAGAAGGGCCATGGCGTGCGCGGCGGCGGTGGCGGCGGCAGTGCCTGGGGGCGTACCTTCGGCCGCGTCGCACACAAACGGGTTCCGCGGCTTGACTTGGCTTTGCTTGGCTTGGAGCGAACCATTTTGTACGCTGGTACCTGTTTTTTTAATTGCAGGCAGGCAGGGCCGCTGGCAGCGACTTTCAGGGCAATCGATGGCTTGGTCAGAACGCCTTTTTGCTTGTTTTTTGGGGGTGCGCTGCAAACGATTGGCCGTTGGGACGCTCGGCCTTCGACACGATCGCTGGCGGTCCACTCGCCCGTACCCTCGCCACTATTACGCACCCGCCCCGGTCCTGATCTATGTCATCCTCCTTAGTTACTTCTACCTCCCTGCCCCACTTATCTCTCTCTCTCGTTCGTTGTGTTCTCTCTCTTCCCTCCCCTATTCCTCTCCTTCCCTCAGGTCGGACGCCTCGGACCGCCTCCTCGTGAGCCTCTTGCACGCGCTGACTGTGGCGGTGGCGGGCTCCGGCCGCCGAAAACGCCTCGCGGAAACCCTCTTCTCGAACCTGGCTTTGGCGTCCTCCCCCCCGCCCGCCTCCTCCTACTCCTCCCTCCTCCAAACCCACCTCTTCCGCGCTGCTGCCGCGCTCCGGGCTGATCCGCTTCTTGTACGAGGGGTGCCTGTTCCCTCCCGCCTGCGAGCAAGAACCGGCCGGGGAGCAGGCAGGCTCCACCCCGGCCAATGGTGCAGCCGTAGCTGTTTCGTCGGGGGCGGCCGGGTCGCTAACGGCGGGGTCGCCTACGGCGACAGCACTGCCCGCGGCTGCGGCGGCCGCCGTGGCGGAGAGCTCCCTGGGGCCCCGGTGCAAGAAACGGGAGTCCAGGCGGGCGGCATTCGCCCTGCTGTCGGCCCTGTGCCGGGGAGAGGAGGGCCACCTCCGGCGCGCGTTCGTCCTGCTTGGCGGGCGCGACCTCATGACGAGGAGCTTTTTAGAGTCGGACGTCGGCGATGACGACGGCGAGAGTTGGCGGGTCGCAACAGCAGCGGCGGCTTCGGCAGGTGGGCACCTCGGGAGTGGGCGTGGTGGTGGTGGTGGTGGTGGTGGTGGTGGGGAGGGGGGGGGGCGGCGCGGAGGCGGTGGCGGCCGCGGCGGCGTCGGTGGCGGCGACAGCGACGGCGATAGCGGAGGCGGTGGCTTTGGACGACATGTCCGGCGCGGGGTCTGGAGAGCCGTGGGACTACGACCCCACGAGCGTGCTGAAGGAGTCCGGGCAGCATGTTGGTCTGCAGAACCAGGTTCGAAGTCGGGGGGCGGGGGGGGGGGGGGGGGGGGGGGTTGGCGCGTGGTGCCCTTGTGGTTTAGCTTTGCCTCTGTTATTGTCTCCGCTGTTGGTGGTGGTGGTGGTGGTGATGGTACTGGTGTTGGTTCGTCAGGGATTGCCGATGTGGGAGGCACTCGGTCGGTTACGTGTTCGGTTCCTTCGTTTTGAATTGGTTTTCGATGTTCGGTACTTACAAACGGGGACGCGATATGTGAGTCGACCCCCCCCCCCCCCCCCCCCCCCCCCCCCCAGCTTGCCCATCTTACCCTATTCCGCTCCGCTACACCCCGCCCCGCTCCACCCTACCCCACCCACCCACCCAACCACACCCAACGCCACCCGACTCCCTTCGTCCTCCGCGGTTTTCAGGGAGCGACTTGCTACATGAACTCCTTGCTCCAGCAGCTGTACCACGTGCCGAGCTTCTCGCTGCGGCTGCTCGGCCTGGCGCCGGATCGACGAGTGGACGGGGACAGAAAAAAAAATCCCCTTCAGGAAGAAGACGACGTGCTCCTACAACTCCAGGTGTGTCCCTTCTTTGGTGATTACTCAAGAGTATCAGTGTGCTTGGAAGTATGAACAGCGTCTCGCTGACTCGCCGAAGTTTTGTGTACCGTTCCTTTTCTTCTTTTAGTTTTGGTTTGCCCCTCTCGGTGTAATACCGGTCTGGGAACCTTTTCAGTAGCGTTCAAGGTCTTTACGTTCACGTCCCGGGTGTTTTTCACCACGCGGTGGTGGGAGTGCGGCCCTTAAGAGTGGGGTCGGTCGATTGCTACGTACAACATGGATGATGCCGGTACAGGCTATCACAACATTCCTTAATTTTTATGTTTTTGATACCAGTCTCACCATAAATATAAGGTACATTTCGACGTTTTGTTGCCATCAGAACCTCCCTTATATTTACGATCAGACGGGCGTGTATTTTTCGTTATCCTCCGGCGGCGGTGATTGGTTTGAAAAGTAAAAGCTTGAGCTCACCACTCTCCCACGTTCAGATTTGGTGTCGTCTAATGAATAGGTATATACGACACCACTATCACGGGGGGACCATAGTAAATAGGACCAAATATTGTTAGTAAAAATAGGTAAATATATAGGTTTCTGTGTGTACCGTAGGTCCTATTAACTATGGACCCCCGTAATAGTGTGCCTACACAGAAGGAGTGTTTTGATTGAATATTAGTATACAAACGGCCCCGATGTTGAGGGACAGGACAGAGTGGTGCGTATGAGCGGTTTATGAATATACTGGTACCATTACGGGGGGGTCCATAGTTAATAGGACCTATGGTATACATAAAAACCTATATATTTACCTATTTTTACTAGCAATATTTGGTCCTATTAACTATGCCCCCCCCCCCCCCCCCCCCCCCCCCCGTAATACCAGGTATGTGTATACAATGTATGTACGTGTACTTCGTATGTATATATATATATATGTATATATATGCGACGCATGTTGTGTGCGTTTTTTTGTCTGTCTGTCTGTCTGTCTGTGTCTGTCTGTTTTTTCTTTTCTTTTCTTGTTTGCCCTTTTTTTTTTTTTTCTTGTTGTCGTTGGCGCTGTTTTCGGTTTTGTTGTTTTTGTTGTCTTCGCGCTTGCAGGAAAAAGACATTGCGGTGGTCAGGGGGAGATACAGCAGTAGACGGTTCCTTCGTAAACGTTTACGGTGCACTTGAGGTTGATGGTTCGATTTTCGATTTGGCTCGTACCGCTGACACAGCAGCGGTTGTCCCCGGTGGCTTGGGAGGTGGTCCTCGTGCCTACTCTTGGTTCAATTTCGTGGGTTCAAGTCTCACTCATCGAGTGCATGGCATACTCATGAGGACTTTTTTTTTTTTTTTTTTTTGCGTAAAAAATCAACACTAGCGGAAAGCGCGACATTTTTCGATGATTGAAAATCGACGAGCAGTGGGAATGCTGAACCCTATGTATGCGCGATAAAAATGAAGGCACGTACGTACCGGGGGGGAAAAGGGACGACACCTGTGACCACGGCTTGTCCAGGAGAAGAGATCGCTAAGGGTAAAACCTCCTACGAGTTGAGCTGGAACGTGAGAGCGAAAGTGATGATTGGAAGAACAAAAAAACGAAGAAAAAATAGTCGTGCTGGATCGATTTGTACGTTTGTAAGCAGCGCTCGCAATCAATTTCAGGTTGGGCATACCTGCATGAGTTTTGTTGGAGTTTTGACGCTGAAACATGCTCTCTGAGAGCCTCGTAGTACCGCGTGTCTTTGGAACGAGCTACTGGTTCGGCCAGCCCGTCGTCCCTGCACACCCCCTCACTCCTACCCCTGCCCTCTCTCCCCCCCCGACCCGCCTGCGCCCCTCCTTTGTATCGCTTGTCAGGTTCTGTTCGCGTCGCTTCGCATCTCCCAGCGCAAGTTCTATGATACGAAGCCTTTCTGCGGCGTGTTCATGGTGAGCAAGGCGCTGGCGAGAGGGGGGTAGGGAGCGGGTGGGTGGGTCGGGGGGGGGGGGAGGGGGGGGGGGGGGGGATCCCTTTCGAGACGGGGGGGGGGGGGGGGGGGGGGGAGGTACTCATTTGGTTGCTTGCCGTAGTCATTTGACGTTTGACCACGCATCCCGTGTCTGCATTTAGGGCATGCTCCGTCTGCTTGTTTTTCTCTCTCATAGAACCCGTTCGTTCGTTCGTTCGTTCGTTCGTTTTTTTTTTTTTTTTTTTTTCGTTTTTTGTTTTTCACCTGTATCCTGGTTGTTGGGTTGTTTTTCGCGCGTGCGGACACGGCGTGCACACGCACGCATGCGCTCAACTCAATTCATGCGTGCTGTCCGGCGTCTCCTGCCGCCGCCATGAAGGGGTGATGTGTCATGCGTGCCATGTTGTACGCGCACCGTGGTGGGGCAGAAAATTGGGATGTGGCCCTCCTCCTGCGAGTGATTTGGTCGGCTGGAGGGCCACGCTCTGACGCGCCGGCTTTGTTTTTTTGTTTTTCCTTTTATTCTTCTTATTTTTGTTCTTGTTTCTTTTTTCTTCTCGTCTTTTAGATTCTCCGGCGGATAGGTAACAGTATACGCCTTGAGCTCGCCGTTCTTCCACATGTAAAAAAATGTAACTCTGTTGAGGAGTACGCAATGGTTTTTGTAATAGCCCGCGCAACGGTACCGGCGTGTGTGTTGCGTGCTTCTGGCTGCTTCTCTCCGCTAGTCCTGTACTTCGTACGTATAGATACATACGTACCCGGTAAGTATTTGTTTAGTTATTTACGGATGAAATCCGCCGTGAGGTCGAACAAACCAATCGGTGTTGAGATTTTTCTGTTAATGATTTTGTGGGACCAGTGCCGGACCGGACGGCGTGCTGCTGAAGAACATGCTTTCCGTCGTAAGTGTGGTTTGTTCCGCCGTACGCGCGCGAATCGCACCGCACCGCACCGCATGTACGGTGTGGCGTGCGTCTCATAGTCATCCCTTAGAGTATATTATCATATCGCATCATATCGTATCGTATCAATTGAATTATGCCATATCATATCGTATCGTATCGTATCGTATCGATATTATATCATGTCATCCGTCTCGATCTGTTTCGCCCGCCACCCCCCCCCCCCCCACCTAGGACTACGACGGGCAGCCGCTGCGCCACGCGGAGCAGAAGGATGTGAACGAGTTTTGCACGCACCTCATGCACAAGCTGGAGAGGAGCAGCAAGGCGGCCGGCGCGCTGATCGACAGGGTTTTCGGCGGGAAGCTGGTGTACCAGATTATTTCGAGGTAAAAAAAGTGCACACATCACAGACAGACAGACAGACAGACAGACAGACAGATAGATATATATAGAGAGATAATAGATAATCGATTTCCACTTGGTGACGTGCTTCAGGGCGGGTTTATGCTTGTATGATCTACAGTACCTGTATGATGTTGCAGGGTGGGAGAGGTATATTCTGCGTGACCTAAGGAGGAAGGACGCGTTTTCATGATCTGTGCTGTACAGATCCTGCTAGTAGAGCATATCATAACAACAGGTTAGAGTCTAGATGATCTATCTGCAGATAGATCGATCGTGATCTATCTGACCTAACCTGACCTGACCTGGCCTGACCGGCCGGCGGGCTGTTTGTTTTGCTCGACTATTTTATCTCAGTACCAGGTATGTATATTTTTATTGCGAGCGATTGATTGCGACTTTTCTTTTCTTTTTTCTTTTAGTCGTTTTTTTACAGCGCAAAAAAAGAAAAGTACGTAGGGCACCCCTTTTTTCAGTGTAGTTGCCTGAAACGTCCACCCTCCGCTGTCACGGTCCGCCCCTGAAGAAGAATAAAAATAAACGAGGGTCGGGCGTTTCGTTCGTTCGACCACGCACGCGCGCACGCACGCACGCACGCACACAAGTTGACGATATTTACGTTCGTAAAAATATCAAATATCCATCTGCGCGAACTTCTACTGTAGCGACGGCTTAGGCATGTACAAGTACATACTGTGCGTAGAACTATTCGTGTCGGCGTACACTATTACGGGGGGGTCCATAGTCAATGGGACCAAATATTGTTAGTACAAATAGGTAAATATATAGGTTTTTATTTATACCATAGGTCCTATTAACTATGGACCCCCGTAATATCTATTCCCATGAGAAGTATTGTTGTTGCATCGTCGAGCCTTGTCAGTCGGATGTATTGTGGGCTGCGGGGTTCGGCGGACGACCTTGCGCGGTTGGTGGGGGTGGTGGAAATGGCCCACATGGTTCCATGTAGTGTCGCCTATTTTTGACAGCGAGGAGAGGGCCGGGGGGGTGGGGGGGGGGGGGGCGGTACTCATTTGTTGCTCGCCTTAGTCATTTGGCCGTTGACCACGCGTCTCTTTCGAGACGGGGGGGGGGTGTACTCGTTTGGAGGGATGTACTCGATCTCATGTACGGCCGGAGCCGTATGGCCATAGACCCTCGCATCCCTACAATGCCGGGACGGAGCACGTCGGGCTTTCATCGACCAGGCAGACATTGCTTGCACCAAGCGCGAAGCGCCGTGAGGTGTCTGGCGAATCGCGTGAAGGTTGAGCTGCATCATGCTAAGAACCGCTTGTGAGGCGGACTTGCATATGGATGACAGCTTCAATGAGTTCATTTAATTTCCGGTGTAGACGGAGGGGGGAAGGGGGGGGGGGGGGGCGGGGGGGGGGGTTCGCCATGTGCAGTGGGCGTTTTCGTCGGGTTGAGGCTGTCGGGTGGGAAAACGGGGCGGCTCGGTGCGCCCTAATAATTGGATGTGGTGTGGAGGACACACCGAGGTGGGCTGGTGCCTCGGGTCCTCACGGAACGGATTGGATGACCTCTGGTGACCTTCAACGTGTGTGTTATCAGGCGGTACAATCTATGGGGGAAAGGAGGCCTGGTACCCACATTTCACCCCCTTGATACACCCATACTGGTATACACCACTCTGGTCGGTATTGTAGTACGGGGGGGTCCATAGTTAATAGGACCTATGGTATACGTAAAACCCTATATATTTTCCTATTTTTACTAACAATATTTGGTCCTATTTACTATGGTCCCCCGTAATAGTAACCATTCGGACTTTGATGTGAACACTGAACGGTTCTTGTTTTTCCCGGTCGGGCCGGGGAGTTGTAGAACTGTGTGCTTCGCATTATACGTTTGAAGTGCGTACCAGGTACGTGTTGTTGCCATAGTTGCTGCTGTTGTGCGTTACACCAGGTATAGAGTATCTGTGTGGGTGATGCGTTCCGCTATCCTGGTCGGTTGTGCCGGTGCGGAGAAGCTTGTAGGGAGATGTTTTTGGCCACACGCAAGGCTTGGCAAGGAAGAAGCGTTGCAGTGCAGAAGAGAGATGTGTAGACTTTGTGTGTTTACTACTTTACTTGTTATCTCAAAATTTGATTGCGGCGGTCCCGCGTGCGAAGGGTCTCGGTGATCCAATTCATCAGTTGTGGTGATCCGATCATGACGCAAATGTCTGCCTGGTCGGTGAAAACCCGACGTGCTCCTCCGTCCCGGAAAATTGTCGGGGATGCGAGGGGGCTGTGGTCATGCGACGACTGCGACCATGCATGATATCGAGGACACCCCACCCTCCCCCTCGGAAACTAATGAATTGATTCGACGCTTGTCATCCATATGCAAGCAAGAAAAAGTCCGTCTAACAAGCGGTTCTTAGTAGGATGCAGCTCACCCTTTATGCGACTCGCCGAATGCCCCACGGCGCTTCGCACTTGGTGCTAGCGAGGGTCTATAGTCGTGATACATACGACTGCGGCCATGCATGATGATGAGTACCCCCCCCCCCCCCCCCCCCCCCCCCCCCCCCCCCGTACTGCCATACTACCATCTGCACTCCCCTGCCACTCTACACGACCCATTTACGAATTTGTTGCTGCCCTTTTTGTTTTCGCTCGGCTCTGCGCGTGTGGCGATGGCGATCACTTCCACTGTCACCATCACGAATGATGATGGTGATGATGATGATGATGATGATGCATGGTGGTCTCGGCGATGATGGTGATGATGATGGTCATGACGATGATGGATGGTGGTGTCGGCGATGATGGTGGTGATGATGATGGTGAATGGATGTCGACGACGATGGTGGTCATGGTCGTGACGATGATGGTACAATGGGATGGCGATCGGTATGGTGTACGGCTGGCTGCCTCGCTTTTTTTTCTTCAGGGACTGTGAACACACGTCGGAAAGAACGGAGCCCTTCCTCGTCCTCACGGCAGAGGTTCAGGTGAGAAAATAATCAAAGAAATCAACAGCGAATAAAGAAATAAAGGAAGGAAGGAGAGAAAACAAAAGAAGAAATAAAGAAAGGGAGAAAAATATATATATATATATATACAAGGTTCCCCTTCGGGATGTAGGTAACGTGAAATCCCCGGGGGCGTCGCAAGGCGAAAAGGGAGTCACAGGTAAAACATGTATATATAGCTGTTCTTGGCCGAAACGGGAGCCATGGGTTAGCGTATTGCTAAAAGGAAAGAGTAATAGTGGTCGGCAGGAACTGAGTGCTACTCTTTCTGTGGTGAATATTACACGCGGTACCATGGGTTGACTACCTTACTGTTACAATACACCACTATTAGTACCACTCCTACGCGGATGTACTGTAGTACAGATTATTAGTAGAAGGAGCATGCACTCTACAAAATACTACCCGGTACACTTTGCTACTAAGACTACTAGCTATACTACAAAGTACTAGTGCTAGAACACGACCAATCGCTCATACATACACTACAGACAACCTCATGGTGAACAGAGAGGTGAAATAACCACGAGGTACCTTTGGTTGGGGCATGACCAGTATTACGGGGGACCATAGTAAATAGGACCAAATATTGTTAATAAAAATAGTGAAATATATAGGTTTTTATGCACACCCTAGGTCCTATTAACTATGGACCCCCGTAATAGACTGTTAGTATACACCAGTAATACGTAAATGCAGTACAGGTAGAAGCAGCATGAGTAAATACTACCAGTACACTACCTACTTCGAGTACTACTGCTGCTACTGTATAACTAACTTTCATACAACGGCAACGTGGCATGCAAGCGGTGTCATGGGTTGGGGGCATGACTGCTATACTGGTACTCTTAGTATACACCACCACCACTACTATGCGGGTAGATGCACTGCATGAAGGGTAGAAGCAGCATGCACACTACTCGTACCTGGTACAAAATATTATGCTACTACGACTACTATTCATACTAAGATTTTGTAAATGTACAGGCTACGTATTTTATGCGGTTGAGGGCGCTGTTGGCCAGGTAGAAGCGGCATGCACATGGCAACAGCAGCAATAGCGGGCACCACAAAGGCTACGACTATTGCCATTAATATTACTATTAATACTACTTATAGTACAGGTACTGCTACTGCTATTGGACAGGCATTCTATTAATAGAAGCAGCATGCACTCGGTACCACATGGGCTACTATTAATATGAATACTACAACTAAAACTAGTATATAACATACTATTAAGAACTACAGCAGTATTTCAGAATTCTATATCTGGGTGTCAAAACCAGCGTCAATAATACCGAAAGGCCAACTAAGCTAAAACAGTACTATTAATATTAGTTGGATCCAGCTTCTCTGTATTCATGTACAGGTATGCGTACGGTTGGGGCACGATGAAAAAGTTGAACGCACCTAAATTTGTCGTGAAAAAATTATCATGACTGTCATATAGATACTCACGGCAACAGCAGCTGACTCGTAGCAACAGCAGTAGACGTCTATCATCGCTATTAACATCCATACATAGGCAGCGACCGGTCTACATACGATTGAGGGCATCATGAAAAAAATGGGTGCTCTTGTCATGAAATGTTTCTCTATACGTCTAAATTAATGACTGTCTAAAGCAGGATAGTGCTCATCATGGTTACAGCAGCAGACTCGCGGCAACAACAGCACTACTATAGCTACTAGTACTAGTACTACTTCTACTACCACTGCTACTACTACTATCATTATAATACTCCTGCAACTACTGCTGCTACTACTCTACTACTACTACTACTACGACTACGACTACTACTACGACTACGACTACGACTACTACTATACTACTATTAATATTAATACCACTACTACTATACTACTGGACTACTACCACTGCTATACTGCTACAACTACTACTACTAGTTCTATGCCGGATGCACACCGAGACAGGGGGGGGTAGAGGGAGACGGGCGGCAGAATGAGCCTGGCTTTGTGGCTCTTGCCCGCCGGTGCGATAACCTGCTGCTGAAAGCGTACGCCTGGACAACTCGCTAGGTATGATACTACACCTACTTACTGTATACACTAGTGTAGATATCTGGTGGTGCCAATTTCCCCCAGGTCGACGGACCGAGGGAGGCAGTTTTGTGGTCACGTACGTGCTCGGTGTGAGGTGTGTGGTGTACGCCGAAGGGCTGGGCGAAACTTATATGACTATCGACAATTGACAGACGTGTTTTGGTGCTGCTGTACTTGCTGCTGGTGCTGTGAGGCTGATAAAAAACTAAAACAGGAAAAAGGCGGGGGATTTCAAAATTTGTGAGATTTGAGATTTTCAATGCAGAGAGAATTCTTGCAGAGAAAATTCTTTGTTTCTGGAAGTGCACACAGCTCGTCGTATCAGCAGTCGGGCAGTGTGGGATGTGTGCGGTGCCGCACCGAGACAGGGGGCAGTACGGCGAGACGAGAGGCAGTACGGCGAGACGGGAGGCAGTATGGACTTGGATGTGTGGCTCTTGCCCGTTGCGATTACCTGCTGCTGAGAGCGTGCGACTGGACAACTAGCTAGGTATGACACCAACACCTAGGTACTGGTGCCAATGTCTCCCAGGTATAGACGGACGGAGGGAGGCAGTTTTGTGGTCACGAACGTGCTCGGTGTTAGGTGTACACCACCCGTCAAAGGGCTTGGTGCAACAGATACGACGGCCGACAAATGTGTACTGCTGTTGCTGCTGTATGTCTGATGCTGCTGCTGCTACTTCTTTCGCTGAGGTTGAAAATGTACAGCATAGGGGGCTCCAAAAAGTGTTCGAGGATGGCGGGCTGTTCACTAATATAAAAAAAAAATGGGGTTTTCCATGTCACCTACTCGGCTCGGCGAGGCGGAAAGCAATCCCTTGTTTTTTGGAGCCAGCTCAGCGATGTTCAATGCCCCCAGCACCGCCACGGTGCTCGGCCGGGATTCAGACTTGCGTCGTAATGTACCCACGGCCACCTTGCTTGCCCCGCAGCCGAAAGTGCGAGAAAGAACCCTCGCCGCCGGAGAGCAGCATGTCTTAAATAAAAGTGCATCTTATACATATACATATATAAATGTGTTAGGGTCAGCGTCGGGGCGGAACGAGGGTTGGCTCGCATTTTTTTTGCGAGCCTTGGGCTTCTTCCTCCTTGTTTTTGCGGGGCGGGGGGGGGGGGGGGGGGGATCAAGAGGAGGGTTCGTTGGTTGTGAGCGAATGGGCCGTTACCTCGGTTCGTGCTGAGTGCCAGCTGCTGCAGCTACTCTGCTGTGTGGGTGATGTAGCTCCGCCGCGTTGACGCGGGCTAGGAGACCGTGGTTTATGGCGCCTTTCGACTGGCTGCTCCACTACACTAAAACTAGTATGTTGGAACCTTTAAAAAGCCTTGACGCCTTTGACTGACCGCTCCCGACACTAAAAGCTAGTATGCTGAAGGCTGAAAGAGGCCTTGACGCCCTTGATCGACCGCCCCCTACACCATAAACTAGTATGTCAAGGCCAAAAGAGGCCTTGACGCCCTTGACTGACCGCCCCCTACAATCCCAATAATAAATTGAGACCAAAAGAGGCCTTGATTGACGCGCTTGACTGACCGCCCCCCCTACACTAAAAATGATATGTTAAGGCCAAAAGAGAGCTTGACGCCTTTGACTGACTACCCCCCACACCAGAGTTGTATTTTAGTGGAAAATAAATCCGCGACGTGCCCAAAGAGAGCGCTCTCCAATTGAAATAGATAGCACTCCAGCCGGGAGTATGAGGTGTGTTTCATTTTCAAATCAGACTCCAAACGTATACTAAGTAATATATTATCACCTTTGGTGTCGATACTCCCTCTCTCTGCCCTTTTTTAGCACCCTGAGCCTAAAAAAATGCAGAACTTTTCCCTCCGTTCCCCTTCTCGACTGCCGCTTTTTACAGGACAAGGACTCGTTAGAGGGGAGCCTGCAGCTCCTCGTTGCTGGAGAAATGCTGACGGTGAGAGTCCAATCACGCTCAAGGGGTGGGGTTGATGGGGGGGGGGGGGGGGGGGGGGGGGGGGGGGGGCGGAGGTGACCGTAGGGAGGGAGGAGTGTACTCGATATCATGCATGGTCGGCGCAGGGGGGGGGGGGGGGGGGGGGGGGGGGGGGGAGGGGGAGGGGGAGGGGGCGTACTCATTTGTTGCTTGCCTTAGTCGTTTGACCATTGACCACGCATCCGTTTCGAGACGGAGCATCGGGAGGGGGGGTAGATGGGTTGAGGGGTTGAGGGGGGGGTGGAGGGGGGATGGGGGTAGAGGGGGGGCGAGGGCGCGAGGGGGAGGAGTGTACTCATGTCATGGGGGGGAGGGGGGGGAGGGTCCGGATGAAGGGGGGGAAGGGGCGGCGGGGGGTATGAGGGGTGGGGTAGGGGGGCGGGGGGCACGAGGTCAGGAAGGGGTTGGAGTGGATGAGGGGTTCGAAGATAAGTCGCTGACCCCCGTGTGTTTCCCTCCCCCTGGGTGGGTGTATCGATCGCCACTTCCGTTCTTTTCGACCCTCCCTCTTTATTGCGCGGATGCGCTGGGGGGTGCCTTAGTCGAGCGAGGCGTTTTCTCGGCCGTGCAACCCAATGAATGCCTCCACGAAGGGTGGACATTTGCGAAATGTTCGGATAAGCTATGCGGTCATGCAGTTGTACGAAACGGCCGGACTGGGACGGTATTGCGGGCATCGGTATTCACCAGGGTAAAGAAGGAACTAGAGCTGACAGCGTCTCTTTTCTCTCTTTACTTCCCCGTCCGTCGCTCCCCCCCCCCCCCCCCCCCCCCCCCCCCCCCCTGTGTACGGCGACAGGGAGATAACTGCTACCTGTGCGAGAAGTGTGGGCAGCGCGTGACGGCGCAGCGACGGTGCGCGATCAAGCAGCTGCCGCCGACCCTTATCGTGCACCTCAAGCGCTTCGAGTTCGACCTTAGTACCATGAGCCGCCACAAACTCAACCACCGCTGCTCGTTCCCCATGGAGCTGGACATGTCTCCCTGGACATTAGAGGTGAGGGTGGGGCGAGTAGTTAGCAGTAGCGGGGGCGGTAGCAGAGGCGGTAGCAGAGGCGGTAACGGAGGCGGAGGCGGGGGCGCAGGCGGGGGCGTTAGTGTTAGCGTTTGTGTCAGCATAAGTAAGCATCAGTGTCAACGTCAGCACTAGAGTTAGCGTTAGCGCTAGAGCTGCACCAGCGGCAGCACTACGCGCAAAGGCTTTTTTTTTCCAAGGTTTGTCGGAGCCTGTCGCGCGATATCACCAGGGGCGCTAAATAAACAGCGCGGCCTATCGGGTCTCCCGGGAGAATTCTACCATGTCGCGCCTCACGGTCATGCCTTCACCGTCATGCCCCACCTTCGCCCCCCCCCCCGGTACCCCCCCCCCCCCGACCCAAACAGACCATCCAGAAACACGATGCACCCATGCCGGGAGGGCCGGAAGGCACTGAGGAGGTCGATGTCATCGCCGACGATGCTAGCTCCGCAGCCAACCCCTCGGCAGGCACTGCACCCCTAGATAGGGAAGCAAGTTCTGAAAGCGACGATGATGATGGTGGTGATGGTGATGCTAATCGCCATGGTCATAGTAATGGTCATGGGTCACCCGGCGACACATGGAGCTTCCCCGCCTCTACTGCTCCTTCCGCCCCCGGTGGTGGTGGTGGTGGTGCTGTGCCGCGGCCGCGGCGGGGTGCAGAACAGGAGGGGGGGGGCAGGGAGGAGGAGGACGAGGGGAAAGAGGTAGAGGGGCTTGCTGAAGATGGCGAGGGCGGCCGGTCCCCCGTGCCTTCTTCTTCTCACAAGGCTTGGCGCCCTGAACACGACGAAAATGGCGGCAACGACAACAGTAAGGGTTGTAGCGGCGGTAGCGGCGGTAGCGGGGGTAGCGGCGGCGGCGGCGGCGGTGGCGGCGGAAGCGGTGACTGCGACAACCGCGGCGGTGGTAGGGAGGGGGGGGGGGGCGGGAGGAAGGGGATTGGACGATGGAGCGTCGCCGTGGCCCTCGTCATCGTTGTCGTCGTCTTCTTCATCATCGTCGTCGTCTACTGCTTCATCTTCGCCGTCGCCTTCCTCGTCGTCCACCTCGTCCGGGGGGGGTGGAAGGTGCCTCGCCCATTGCATACAGCGGTGGTGGTGGTAGTGGTGGCGGCGTTGAGCGAGAAAGGGAGGAAGAAGACGACCGTGGCGGTAGCGGTGGTGGTGATGGTGATGTGTGTCGGTGGCCGTAAGGCGCGGGGGCAGGGGTCGACGGAATCGGGCAAGTTCTCGGCCAGACCGGCCGATAGGGAGGCCAACCCCACCGGCTACAGGCTGAAGGGCATCGTGGTGAGTTTGTCGTAGTTGCGCGATGGGGGGGGGGGGGGGGGGGGGGGGGGGGGGGGGGGGGGGGGCGCGAGTTGCGTTGGTGTAGGGTGGGTTCAGGAATCTCTTGTGTGTTTGGAAGTGTCGTTTTCCGGATTTTATTAAAACCTTGAGTCCGTATTTGGTTCGACGAAGATCGTTGTGTGGGTGGGTGGGTGGGTGAGTGGGTGCATGGGTTTATATGGGATGAATGTCTTCGACTCATTGTTCGACGCAACGTGTTACTGGTTGATCTCGGAGTACGGTAGTGTTGTTCATCAGGGCAAGACACCCCAGGGGAGTCTTGCCTCACCTTAGCTCAGAGACCAACGCCTTTCCGGCAGGTGCGACGCAGATTTGTTGTGATGTTTCACTGTTTCCTGCTGTTGTCGCTTCTGTCTGGAAATTTGAGGACTTCCTGAGCGAAAATTGTACGGACGATTTTTTGGTTATTTTTCATTAGTACCCATACGGCCCTTACATTTACATTTTGGGACAGAAGTTGCGTTTCGTGTCACAATCTGTGCACCTCGTCATGCCTCCCTCCTGGTCACATTTCACGGGATATAGAACTCTCGCGGCGGAGGTGTCTCTCTTAGCTCGCAAAGCTGACCATCAACCGCCCATTCGGTCGAACCCACGGCTTTGACATTTGTAATAGTTTCGTGTACGCACCTCGGACAGAGCATCTCGATCCTCGCTTGTTAATAGGGATGGATGTGCCTATTTCAGGGCAGATGGATGTATCCGTTCCTGATCTGTATGATCTGTGTGATCTGTATGATCTGTATGATCTGTATGATCTGTGTGATCTCAGTATGATCTGTGTGATCTGTATGATCTGTATGATCTGTGTGATCTGTATGATCTAGCTCATGTTTGGGAGCCGTTTATTCTACATGGTTTTAGCACGTGTTTCCTGGGTTAAGATGTTGTACGATACAGATCCTGCACAAGAGGGCCTCACAACGGTGAATCGGTAAGGTGAATCGGTTCCAATTGATCTACAGTAGACCGCAATCCGTCCGCGGTGTCGATAGTTGGAAAAAAAAAAAAACTTTTTTTCCCATGTTTCAAACCCGAAAATCTCTGCTGTCTGCTCCCCCTCACCCCCTCCACCCCTCCCCCCTCCTCCGCCTTCGCCCCGCTTTGAATTGCGCTCGCGAAAATCAGGCTCATCAGGGTACCGCCGACCATGGCCACTGCTACAGCCTCATTCGGGTGGATGGAGGCAGGTGGCTGGAGTTTAACGACCGCCGAGTTACCCCCGTACAACCCGGCGAACATCCCGAGAGACTGCTTCGGCGGAGCTGTGGTGCCCGAGGTTTGTGATGGTTTCGGTGTGTTGGCATTGATGGTGATTGGTGTTGACGCCGGTGTTTGTATTTTTGTTGGTGTTGGTGCTGGTGCTGGTGCTGGTGCCGGTGCTGGTGTGAGTGTTGACGGTGGCGATGGTGGTGGTGGTGGTGGTGGTGGTGGTGGTGGTGGTGGTGGTGATGATGTCGATGGTGGTTGTTGGTGATTGTGCTGATGCAGAGTGTTGGTAATTGTGGTTGGTGTTGATGCTTGTGTGGATGTTGGTGGTGGTATTGATGCGGATGTTGGTGTTCTTTGTGGTTGGTGTTGGTGTTGGTGTTGGTGCTGGTGCTGTTTGTGGTGGTAGGCGGTGTGGGGGGGGGGGTGGGGGATGGGGATAGGTGTTTGGTGGTTGTGATGGTGTTGGGGGAGTGGTGTTGGCGTGTAGGGTAATATTAGGTGTTGGTGTTGGCGTCGGTATGCGTGATGTTGGTGTCGGTGTAAGTGTTCGCGCTGATGTTGGTGAGCGTTTCGTCAACCCTCGTCGCCGTCGCGTTGACTCAAGCTGCGCATCAGACGAAGCTGGCGAGAGGT